>JAWRVZ010000014.1:1200000-2400000 GCA_037043235.1 Rhodeus uyekii
TTCGACTCTTTTGCCTTCTGACCAAATACAGATCAGGTTGGTGTTACGTGCTGAAAGGGACTCCTGAAAGTTCCTACAATTTTGCAGCTAGTAAAGACAGATATTCTACATCTGCTGTAAATTTTCTGTGGGTCTTTTTAACCTTTACAGCTATTGACTATAGCGATGCTAGCATGAATGAAGCCCGATCTACCTTGTCCACCATCTCTGCCTTCTGCCACAATGCACAGGCTTACATGCAGGGCCACTTACAGTGCCAGCCTGTAGAGGAGGGAATTCTCTGGGAGAGGTAAAGACGGACCACCGTCAGGCTCTGATATACATTTTGAACAGTAGAATGACATGCATAAGGCCAGGTTCACGCAAAAGATTTTATATCCAGTCACTGCTCCCATCGATTTTGTGTTTTGGATGTGATCCAAATCCATTTTCCTTATACACTCATTTAAAAATAGAAAAGCACTCAAAACTAGTTTGACAGATAAACACATTGCTTAATCTGTTGGCCCAAACTTTTCTGTTGTTTGGACGGCACCATCTTTTATAGTTACTTCAGTTTCTGTCACTGGTTGCAAGTGTTAAGGTCAATGTAAAAGAACAGCAAAGTCCAAACCACAACTACAACGCTAACAATATAGATAAACAATATTGTTGGAGTCACTTTCAGAACTTTTTGATGAATGATTAAATTTACTGTGTGAACGAGCTGTTGATGAAAAAGGCTTTGTTTCCAACTCCTTTTTACCTTCGCTATCTTTGTTCGTCAAGGTTGTCTGCTACACAGACCAGTGTTCAGAAAGTACTCGCTGATGATTTTGACACCCCAAAAGCTGTGGATGCCATTATGAGCCTCATTCACCATGGAAACTGTCAGCTTCAGGCTGTTACTAAGGTAACATCATAGGGTAGGTCACTGAGGCCTCACATTCTTTATATCCTCATTAGAAATATTTTATTTTAAACGTTAGTTTATGTTTATTAGTCAAATATTAATTTTACTGTCTTTCGTTTGAAGGTTCATGGGCCCAGGAGTCCCGTTGTATTTGGAGCCATGCTGTCCTATGTCAGGGAAATCATGGGTGTTTTTGGAGTTGATCTACTGGACAAAAAGGTGAGAGATCAAACATTAAAGCTAATGCTGCTGTTTTTTCTTTAATGTTCAATTTCATGAAAGGAGAAAACATGTTTATAAAATAAATTTGTACCCTGGACTCATATTTCTTTGTTAGCTCATATTATTATCAAAATTTTTTCCTTTGACCAAAAAACACAGATAACCACAGCCAGGACATACACATAAATTGTCTTCGTTGTTGATATTGATGTCCTTTTTCTTTATTAGATTAAATCATTGCAACTTTTTCAATACTTTTACACTGTGTCTCTTAGGACGTCCATGATTCTTCTGGAGTTTTGAGTAATGTGGTGGAGGAGTTGGTGCATTTTCGGAGTGAGGTTCGTAAATTTGCTCTTTCTGTGCAAGACCAAGTACCACAACACCCCCAGCCTGGCAGTGAATTTCAGAAAAGTCCTCCACAGCCAGACAGAATACCCTTGCTGAAGGCCTGTGACACCTTAAGGAATAACCTTGCACCCCTTGGAGTCCACATTAAGGTAAAACTTCATCCTGGTAGACTAAGTGCAGTAGAGCCGTTAAGGAAAACTCTTATTAGAGCATCTAACACATTCCGTCAAAGCACATTGCAGAACTCATTGTGGTTTACAGTGCTAATATTTTCAATTTGATTTCAGGACAGAAGCACTATCTCCACTTGGGAAATTACCAGAAGAGGAGAGCCAAGGAAGAATTAACCACTCACTGAATTGGACCAAACATTTATCTATTACAACTTTGACACCTGTTGTTTATAGCATGTCATTTGCAACTATTCAAGAAATTACAGTTCAACTGAAAACACCTGCAAAAAAAATCCTAATTACTTCTATTGTGGTACTAATCTGATGAAAAGGATTGTAAATGTTTACAAAACAACCCAATGTTCAATAGTTTATCCTCAAGGAGTGCTTAACCGTTTATCAACAATTCTTATGCAGAAATAACTGAAGTGAAGGATCTTTATGGAACACCACTGGCTGATGATCAGAATGGAAAATGGTACATTAACCATAGACAATGTTACAAGTTAGTGTACAGTTACTCATATTAGGCTAATTGGTGTTTGATTTTTGGAAGACTTGTGTGCAGTCTATTTTCACAACAGATCTGATGGTTTTCTGGAATTATTTATTTGATATTAGAGCAAGTTCTGTAGAGGTTCTCTAAAGACTTCTGTACATTAATAGAAATTATACCACTGTTTTAGCAAGACAGAAATTTTCAATACTAAGTCTATCGTAGTGTCTGATCTGTGTTTTTTAATGATCATTTTTCATAATGGTAGCAGTAGTCTATACATTTGAAACGTGGGAAATAATAAATGTGGGAAATAATAAAATGTCACAAAAAATACTTAAAACTATTAAAGACTTTTAATAAAAACTCAAAATAAAGATCTGGGAAGGGGTTGTTGCTCTAATGTTATAGACATAAATAATATGGAATTCGGGACTTTTTGCATTGTGCAATTGGTCTTGAGTTTCCTGTTTCGTCATTTGTGTAAGTGAACTTTAAAAGTGCTCTTTTATGTGGACCGTGTTCAAAACACTTGCTCTAAACAGCTCATAAGACTTGATGAGAATCTGTTCCTTAATATTTTTCTCTTATACAAGCCAAAACTGATAACCATTAAGATGTTTGGAGATGCTTACTAATAACCAGTAAGAAGACAGAGGAAAATTGGACGGTGTGGAGTTGGAAGTCTAATATAATTTTGAGTGTCCTCACCGTTAAAATCATGCCTCCACCTGGGAAAATGAGGAAGCCAGATATTAAAACGGTTGTCTTAGGAGACATGAATGTAGGGAAAACGTCACTGCTGCACAGGTACATAGAGAGAGACTTTAAGGACACTTTAAGCACAGTTGGTGGAGCATTTTTTTTGAAGCAGTGGGGTCCATACAACATCTCCATCTGGGATACAGCGGGTAAGATTGATATCCAAATGTTGCATTTTGGTAGTTTAGGTTAAAGGACAGACATAAGGTACAGTTCATTATGACTGCTTGATACAGTACCTTGAGTTAGATGTGTGATTTTTGAAAAAGATTATTGTAAGATTTGAGAGGTAAAGTATTGGTATTAATGACAATGTATTAATATCAGAACTGAAAATGTATGTTGAGGTTTTCTGTTGTCTCTGAAAGTTCCAAGACATTAGGGGGCCACATCTGTTCCTCATTAATATGGAATGCTAGGTGAACATAAAGAGAATCTCCACTTCTATGGTTCAGCAGGCGCTCAATGTTTCTGTGGTAAAACTTGGGACCTCTGACCATATATAGGCTTGTTATTGTATGTATAGGATTCCTATATGATGTCATCTATATTCTCTCATTGGCTATCCTTGTGTTACTCCCCTAGACATGTACAGTATTTCTCTCTCTCTCTCTCTCTCTCTCTCTCTCTCTCTCTCTCTCTCTCTATATATATATATATATATATATATATATATATTCAAGCAGACAAAGAATAAAGTTGAGAGATTATCTTTCTCCCTCGGCTGAGTATTGTTGGAGTATTGTGGGGTTGGATTTGTTTTTCTTTTTTTAAACTCTTTTGCTAGTTTCTAAAATCACACTTATTGTGTAAATCAGTGACAAAAAGGGAATGGCGTACTCTGAATTATTGCATCAATGACTGCAGTTATCTGATGTTTGCAGGATTTTGCAATCTTGGTTGTTTCAGCAACAAATGTGGATTCCCCACCCCACCCCACAGAATTAAAGTAGACTTCGATAGCCTATAAAATTAATTTGCACATTTTCTGAATAGAATGGACAGATCTATGTTGCAATCAAAACATTCAGTATGGGTTAGTAAAAGAGACATTTTGCAGATTAAGGCAAAGGGATATTTGACAGTTCTGGCCTTTGTCTAAACAAGTCGACTAGAGTTCCATATTTCTATGACTGTTATAGTACTGGCTTAACATCCTATCAGAACTGGGTACTTTTTTAAAGACACTCCATTGTTAGCAATGTTGCCTAATGTGGTTGTTGTCACATTATACACACACACACACACACACACACACACACACACACACACACACACATATGGCCAAAAAATTTGCCAACCCTGAAGTTTTTCCAGAAAATCAAGTATTGCTCACAGAAAAGTATTGCATTAACATATGTTTTGCTATACACGTTTATTCCCTTTGTGTGTATTGGAACACAAATTATTGGCACCTTTAACTTAATATTTGGTGGCACACCTTTTGGAAAAAGAACTGAATTCAACCGCTTCTTATAACCATTAATAATCTATTCATTTCTGGGTGGTTTTTGAAGCATGTTTGGGGTCATTATCCTGCTTGAAGACCTACAATCTCAGACACAAACCCAGCTTTCTGACACTGGGCCCTGGATTGTGACCCAAAATCCTTTGGTAATCCTCAGATTTCATGATACATTGCACACAGTCAAGGGACCCAGTGCCAGAGGCAGAAAAACAGCCCCAAAACATCTTTGATCCTCCACCATATTTGACTGTAGTTACTGTGTTATTTTCTTTATATGACTTATTCCATTTTTGGTCAGCAGCAGAATGATGTGCATTACCAAAAAGCTCTATCTTGGTCTTATCTGTCCACAAGACGTTTTCAAATGTTTTGATTTTTTTACTCGAGTACATTTTGGCAAACTGTAGTCTTACTTTTTTTATGTCTCTGTGTAAGCAGTGGGGTCCTCCAGGGTCTCCTGCCATAGCATTTCATTTCATTCAGATGTCAATGGATAGTTTGTGCTGACACTGATGAACCCTGAGCCTGCAGGACACCTTGAATTTCTTTGGAACTTGTTTGAGACGGCTTATCCACCATCTGGACTATCCTGCATCGCAGCCTTTCATCAATTTTTCCTCTTTCATCCACGTCCAGGGTGATTGGCTACAGTGCCATGGGTTGCAAAGTTCTTGAGAATGTTGTGCACTGTGGACAAAGGAACATCTAGATCTTTGGAGATAGTCTTGTTACCTTGTTACCTATTTTTCCACAATTTTGGTTCTCAAGTCCTCAGACAGTTCTCTTCTCCTCTTTCTGTTGTCCATGTCTTGTTGTGTCAGGGTTCTGCCACATTCGGTCTTCTAGTCATTTCTTGGTTTTGTGGCAGAGCTCTGACACTACTGTAATGTCTCGAGTTGTGTGTGCGTGCGCGCGGCTTCGAGTGTTCGAGTCGCATGCAAGCATGTCTGTGTGACGTCTTTTGAGCGAGTTATGATGTCCGGTCCCGATACTTTGGTCTGGTTCATTCATGACTCGTGTGTTCGTCCTTGTCCTAAGCGCACGAGCCGAGTGCTTCCTCATTTTCGTGCGCTCTGTTTTGTGAGTGGGCGCGGTTCAAGTGCTGCGCGAGCTGTGTTCTCTCGGGTCTGTGTCAGTGGCGTAGCCACGGGGGGGCCTGGGTGGACCTGGGCCCCCTCATTTACATGTCCGGCCCCTTCAGATTTTCAATTGGTTAAAATGGCGACTGTGAAAACGAAAGTGAAAGCACATATCACCCGCTGCACAATCAACAATCGCACCCCCAAAGTCAACAATTGCGCGCTGCGCGCACCACCCCCCCCTGTCAACAATCACGCCCCCCCCCCCCCCCTCAACAATCGCGCGCATTATGGCCCCCTCATTTTAAGCTGGGCCCCCTCAAAAAACAATTTCTGGCTACGCCCCTGGTCTGTGTGCAGTGTTGTGAGCATGTGGTTTGTGTTTGTATCAACCACGTGCTTTCATGTTGTGTTTTTGTGATGCGTCTTTGTTTAATGTGAACACGCAGCTATTCGCATTGGCTTCGTGTTTATGTCTCGTCGATGTTTAACCCTCCCACCTTGTTTCCCTGCTTAACTTTGATTTGCCTCAGCTGGTCCCCAATTTATTACCGTTCCTCATGTGTACTTATTCTCCCAGTGTCTGCTGTCTTGTGCTGGTTCGTCATCGTTTTTTGACTATGTGTGCTGCCTGGTTCCCGTCCTGGATGATTCCTGTTCCCGGTCTAGCTGTGTTAGTGTTTGTGCTCTAGTCAAGTCAGTCCAGTCTTGTTTTTCCCCCTCGGGGTAGTTTTTGTTTGAGTTTTGTTTTGTTCAATAAAAGCCCTAACCTGCACTATCAAGTCCTCATTCTCCCGCACCTGACATGTTGTGGCACACACATACACACAATGTAAAGACTAAGTCAACTTCTCTCCTTTTTATCTACTTTCAGGTGTTATTTTTAGATTGACCACACCTGTTACTTGCCCCAGGTAAGTTTAAAGGAGTTTCACATGCTTGAAACAATCTTATTTATCCACAATTTCGAAAGGGTGCCAAAAATTTTGTCCAGCCCATTTTTGGAGTTGTGTGTGAAATTATGTGAATCTTTCCATTTCCATTTACTCATTTAGCAGCACCTTTTATTCAAAGCAACTTACAATTTGAGAAATACAGAAATCGATTCATCCTGAAGATGCAAAAATACCACAAGAGTGCTTACAATACAAAGTTTCTAACAATACACATACAAGTAGTACAAGACTTGGGAGGGATTAAGAGGAGTTTTTTTGTTTTTATAAATGGGGGTATGTGGTGGTGTGTGCCTGTATGCCATGTTAGGTGTTGATGAGTTTTACCTGTCTTTTGAATATTGCCAAGGATTCTGCATTCTGAATGAGGGCAGGGAGATCGTTCCACCAGCAAGGGACTGTGAACAAAATATTTTCTTGAGAGTGATTTTTTCTCTCTCTCTGCGAGTGTTTCTGGTAGGTTTGTAGATTTGAAGTAGCGAGTGGATTTGAAGTATGAGGGTGTCAGTGCTTTGAATTTGATGTGAGCTGCAAGTTGGAGCCAATGCAGAGAGATGAAGAGTCCTTTTTGAGTTCGTTGAAGATGAAGATCAGTTGCAGGGATCTGATTGCACTATAAGTCCGGCCAGAAATGTACTTTTTACCTTTGTTCATTTTTGTTTTGTTTTGTTCCAATACACACAAAGGGAAACCTTTCTGTGAGCAATACTTGATTTTCTGGGAAAATTTCAGGGGTCCTAACAATTTTGGCCATGACTGTATATATAGCACATTTAATTTGAACTTATTGGGGGGGAAACAAGCAAAGAAAAAAAAAGATTATCTTCCAAACCCCAATGATTGTCTTTATTCTGTGAAAACTAGTCTTAAATTAAACGATCTTCTGAAGTCATAGCTGAAGTAATAGCATTGAATGAGGAACAGAAATTTCACAGCTGAGTTTGCATTCAGTGGAAAAATTTCCACTGAATGACCTCATAAATTATCAGGAAAAAATGAAATCTTGAAAACTTGACCTTAAGATGGGGTTGAAAAAGGTAGTAATTTAATTTTTAGTAGTATGGCTAAATGAAATGACCCATATATTTCTATTTCTATCTATATTTCTGTAGAAATATATATTATCCTAGTCTTGTGCTGTAGCCAGCTTTTATAAATTTGGTCTATTCATCTCTGTATTTCTGTGCTTCCCATTTCATCAGGTCGTGAACAGTTCTATGGTCTGGGTTCCATGTATTGTCGTGGTGCTGCAGCGATCATTCTCACGTATGATGTCACAAACTGGCAGAGCTTTGTAGAGCTTGAAGATCGCTTTCTCTCTCTCACCGACTCTGGCAATAATGACTGCCTATTTGCCATCGTGGGTAACAAAGCAGACCTCACTGACCCTCAAGCCCAAGTTATGACCCCAGATGAAGTCAGGGCAGAAGAGGATGGTGTACTTCCCCTTCCATCCTGCCTCACACCCCTAGAATTTCCCTTGCACAAACAAGTGAGTCGGGATGACGCAATAGCACTTTACAACCGCATCATTCACTATAAGGCACTAGAGGACATCAGTCCACCAGCAGAGAAGATGTGCTTCGAGACAAGCGCTAAGACTGGATTTAATGTTGATGTTATGTTCGAAACACTTTTTGATTTGATATTGCCATTCATCATTCAAAAACGCTCTCCAAGTGACTTGCCCACTTTGTGTTTGGAGGACTATAATGAAGAAGGGAAGAAGAGTAAAGAGGACTGTTGCATATGAGAATATTTGCTGAAGAGGCTAATGGACACTATTACTTGATCTGTTACAGAACTGTTTACTTTTACAGTAAATCTAGCAAGTTGTCACAGTAATCAAGGACATTGTTTCTGTACATTTTGTGTGTGTGTGTGTTTGTGAGAGAGAGAGAGAGAGAGAGAGAGAGAGAGTCTCTTTATATTTTCATATAATCTTGTTTTTCACTAATAGTCAAGTCAAGTCAAGTCACCTTTATTTATATAGCGCTTTTTACAATGTAGATTGTTTCAAAGCAGCTTTACTTGAAAAACAATATAAACAAAGTTTGTTTAGCTGAACATAAGCCCCAAAAGAGCAGGTGAATCAATACAATTGATGAATTTTAAGTGTTAAGTTTCCCCAGTAGTAATAGAGCACAAGGACTTTGAACTTAAGTTACTCAGTGTTTTGAAGTTGTTCACATTCTTCTGAACACTGCCTTTTTTACAAAGGTGTCAAAGATGAAAAAAATACACTGTTTACAGTACCAATCATGCTTAATTTTTTTTTAAAGTACAGTATTTAAAATATTTCATTTAATAAAGATTTCTTAATACAATTATAACTCAACAACTGAGTGTGCTTTAAAAATGAGTTTGTGTGTTTGTTCAATCGCTCTTTTCCAATTTTAATCTGCTTTCATAATTCTTTTCACTCATTTAAAACATTCCTTGTCATTTTGTATTTGTCATCCATGTATTTTTTACGCAATGATATCACTACAATGTCTCACCACTAGAGGTCCCATTACACTGAGAAAATGCTAAAGGTTAAAAGGCATGCATGCTTGCATGGTGTGCTTGTGTGGTGTGTAATAATAGAAGCAAGAATACAATAGTTACAGAATAGAACACATTGAATCCTAAACATCAGTTGTAATTCAAAATATGGGGTTCTTTCATTACACTAATGGGAGTTGTAATTAGTACGTGCCCTTTAATTATGTGATGCTGTTTGTCAAGTTACATTAATTTGTCATACATCATACATTTACCATATATTAAAAAATTCCAAGAAAGTAGAATTGTGTTTGTAAAATATTTGGGTTTGACTTGCAGAATCTGCGATGTCCATAGGCCATAGAGGAGCTCCACATTCTCTTTCCCACAAAACCCATCTAAATTGAACATTAACTTATGAAATGGATTTAATAGTCAAGTCAATAGCGCTTTTTACAAATGAGGTTGTTTCTAAGCAGCTTTACAGAGATAACAGGAAAATAATGAAACAAAGTTTGTTTTGGCTGTACAGCAACTCTAGAAGAGTAGGCCAATCAGTTATATTGATGAATATTAAGTGTTAAGTGTCACCAACTAAGCAAGCCAGAGGCAACAGTGGTGACCCAAACTCCACGAGGTGATAGACTAGAGAAAAAAACCTTGGGAGAAACCGGGCTCAGTCGAACAAACATGATTATGATATAGACAGCATTTCAGGTCAGAAGACAGACTGAGATCAGGACATTAAAAATATTTAATCCAGTATAATAGATAGTAATTCAAAATAGTCACCAACTTGTTGGCTCAACTTTTTGAAACCTAAAAGAAATCTTATGTGGTTGAAAACACTGAATTGTTGTGATAAATGACAAGCTCTGGATCAGTGCCAGATATTGCGTGAAAACACGTGTGAATTTAGTGGTTGATCACGTGACACATGAACACCGGTGTGATCATACACGTCAAAGGATGAGGAGACGGTTATCTGAACTTCATATCTGCTGCTATTGTTCAGTGCAAGAAAAACTACTCCCTGGCAAAAAAATGCATGTACCCCAGGGTAACGCGTGCCCTCCCTGGCCCCACTATTTGAGAACCACAGCTTTATACAAAGAATAGTGAATAGAACAGACTCTTTATAGTTGCTGTTTTGTTTTGCATCGGCAGTGATAGGGTTAACACGGGGAGTTCAGAAATGCGGCGAAAAAGCGAATGTGTTAGACGGGTGCGCTTGTTACAGTGTGTTGTTCTTCGTTCCGATTAAAGTTCATAAACAGAGCCTCCCTTGACCTGTCATAACTACTTCAGACATTACAATATCTTACCTAATGCAGAAGAAGCCGCCTCTTTTTCCGAGATGCGTAGATGTCCACTGTCTTCTCTTCTGATAGATTTGACACTTTTACTAGTGGATTTATTAAAAAAACGACGAATGTCCATTTTGTTTATTCAGCGCGTAAAACAGAACGAGAAGAGCGTCCACTCACGTACAGTAATTAAAAATTAATTAGCCATATCTTACTCATTCTATACACAGGACTAATAAGATAAGACAAATAAAAACGAGAAAATATGAATTCTGTAATAACAAAAAAATATTCAAAGCACAAGGCAGGCATTAATTGACTCTGGCAGTAAACCCCCCTCAGCCCCCCCCCCCCCCCCCCCAAACTTAAGGGTTGCGTTGTGGTTGTCTTTAGGTGATCTTAATCTTAATCGGATACGGCTGACTATGGTCACTCTTGGGAAAAACAGAGACTAATAGCAGTATAAACTTAAATCTGTTATCTGTTCTCCATTGTGAAGCTGTTGGAAATTATATTAACTAAACTCTGTGTACTTTTTTCAAAAATGATGCTGGACAATTCTATCCCGTACAGCTCTGCCACTACGCTGGTCCAAGTGCACTGGCTGGAGGTCATCATCAGGCTGTGTTTCCACCACAGTTTCAATGCGTGCCCTTGTCCTGGCTAAAGCTGCATTGTAACGGGCCTGTGGCCCAGGGTCGGGGTCAGGGAATGGTGTCATGAAATACTGCTTGCAGCCATAGCCCCTGTACCCTAACAGTAACCCATTGTAGTCACCTATAACAGAAAAATGCAGTTCTGTTAGACCCAAAATTAGTAAACCAGTAAGTGTGAAAGGTCTTTTACTTATCACGTTCAAACAATGTGCATTACGCAGACTCTCTAAAAATTCTTTATTTGTGCATTTTGCTTCCACAGTTGTTATGTGTCACACAACATCTAAGAGATTTGTATTATAACTGAATACATTCCCTTGAACATTTTCCAGACTCAATGTAAAGAATCAAACCTGCACATTTATACTGTGAACCCCCTTTCAGTTTACAAACCCCCCTTCATTGGGGGCTGGGGGTGCCTTGATGGCAATGTGTGTGCAGTCTATGGCACTAATCACATTAGAGAAGCCTGGGGACAATCACATTTTATTTAATGGCATGGTCATGATTTCATAGTCACTATGACCAAAATAAATATATATGACAAATAAAACTCTTGAATATAATGTACCTGCAATAGCAAAAAATAAATAAAACCTTTCTTTGACAACTTGGGGTCTTAAGTGGCTTGGAAAAAAAACACAAAAACACCCAAAGACTGCCTGAGTGCCAGGTAAGCTTTGCCAATGGCACAACAGACAGCACTTTTCACAATGTTCTCTGCATCTCCAACAGTGTAAAGGAACGTGCCAATCGCAAAGTAGCACAAGGCAATATACACAGTTTGAACTGTTGTTAATGCCCGACTACGATTACTATTTTCGTTGCACCTTTAGCAACAGGTTGCTCTCGTAAAAACGGACAGGACATGGCTGCGACAAACTTCCCATATCATCTCCAGCCATGATCTAATCCTGCTAACATGAAGTAAGCCTGCTTCCGAGCAGTTTTAAGCTAACTGTTACTATGACAACAAGTCCCGGATGAGCATCAAAAAAAAAAAATCAAACAATCCAAGATCATGCTAAATCGTCAACAATCAAATCCATCTAACTCAGTTAGCGAGGTATGAAGAACAGGTCCCAGGGTCTCCCTTCCCCAGCAACAGCAGAGACACAGGAGAACTCTGGAAAACGACTTATTACAGAAAACTCAGGAGCGCATACATGCAATATACATTAAGCAACCCAACAATGACTGGAGGGAACATGAGCATATACACAGGGGAACAAGGGTAAATGTATCAGAGGGAACAAGACACAGCTGACAATATTAAGTGGGTGATTGATGACGAGACAGGTGAATGGAATGACACTGAGAGATTGTCAGGGTTCTGTCACTGCAGTTTGGGTTTCTAGTGTGTTGGTTGACAGAGCTCTGATACTGCCCTTTTGTTGTGTCTTGTGATTGTGAAACCCCTCTTTCTGCTTGTTACTTTTCCTTATGTGTTCCCTATTTAATCCTGGTGTGTTTGCTCTCCTGTTCCGTGTCGTTGTCATTTGGTGGATGTCATTCCATGCCTGTGTTTCCTGTGTCTGTGCTCCCAGATCAGGTTTGTTTGTGTTCCTCGATTTTGTTCAGTTTATCTGTTTAGTTTGTTTTCCACCTCGTGGGCAGTTTTGGTTTGTTTGTTTATTTATTGTAATAAATCCTCATTCACCCTGTATCCTTCCATACTCGAATCGTGACAGAGATCACACAGGGAACCCGGATGAAAACAAAGACATGACAGACATGTGACAAGCATAATATGATCAATATTTATGAATTCATGATGTAATGGCGCACACTGGTACATCACTGAATAGCTCAAATTGCCAACATGTTTATTTTTAATATTAAGTTCATAATGATGTTTTAATCACTAAAACCTTTGCAGACATGCACGTGTTTTCTAATGAAAATAAGCCATATGCATTGCCATATGCATTGAATCGGAACTGAGGTGAGGAGGCAAAGAGAAGACCATTGACATTTTGCGGATGCTTTTAAATCAAAGTGACTTACATTGCATTCTACTCATATCCTTGGCGTTGCAAGCACCATGCACCACATTGCAAGCACTGTTTGAGCAAAAAAAAATATGTGACTAAGTTCTCATCTGTAATGATTCCAAAATGTTTTTGTTTTTTTAGATTGAATACAAGTTTAATTCTTGAAAAATGCACATAAAGTGAGTATGTCCAATATGAAGACCTGATTAAATGGCTTGCTACATACGGAGTACTTTTGCAACATCTTTATCAATTTTTTGAAGGGTCAAAGTTTCAATGCAGGGAGAGATTTATGTCTTGTGTTTCAAAGATAACCAAAAGCGGGTTTGGAATTCTTTCTTTCTGCTTAATTAGAGATAGATTGCCCTATAATTATTCTTTTAATATCTTAAAAAAAAGCAGCACAAACAACATTTTTTTGCAGCACAAACAGAGCACATGCAAACAAGACTATTTTGCTGACGTTTTGCATTGGGTGGGGGGCCAACTTCACGCTGGTGTGCCATTGCTCTCCTGTGTGAACTGCTGCTATCTATGGGCTCCAGCGCCTTTCTGTTTGGCCGTGTCTGACCGTGGACATTTTTCTGACGACCTCTTTTCCCTTTTCCCCTTTTCCTCGATAATCTGTTACCCTGAAAATGTAATCTTTCCTTTTTTGAACCCTGACAGCAGCTTAGAGTCAATTTGTGATAGCCCAACGAAACATCATCTTTCTTGGCCAGGCTGACATACAAAGGAATTATGAACGAATGGAATATTAATAATGAATTCTGCTGTAGTAAATGTGCAGATGTGGACAAAAGTGATGTTCAAAAGAGATGTGTTCAAATAAATTTTGATTAAACCATCAAAATATTTTATATTTTTCAAATATGTTAAACATGACAGAAGTACAAAACACTTGTTTAGGTATTTATCTGACATCTGAAAATGATTTGGTAAATAAATAATAATTTATTCAGTTTTGTTTTATTACATGCCAAAAAAGCACACATTGGCTACAACCTAATCAGGTATTAATATTTCATTGTGATTTTTTTTAGAATTATTTATGTATAGTGCTGCAAGTACATATGACCTTTGTTATTATTATCAACATCATTATTAATGTTTAATTATCTCTATTTATAAAAAATAAAATATAAACATATTAGTGCTATAAATTATTATCATCATGTAAAATAAAATGGAATATTTGGTAATTATAGACACTTTGATTTATTTTACATTTGTTTTAATTATCTTTTTATTAACTTATGAACCCCAATTTAGGAAACCCTACTCTGGGGAATACTGAGAGGCATTAATGAGGGATATGAGGCAATAATGTTTTTGATAAAACTCAATAGATCCATGTCAGAACTATTATAAACTTAATTCTTTGTGAATATTTCTTAGTGAGTATCAGTGTGTGAATCTCAGAGACATGATTTATCACAGTATCTCAAGATTACAGTTTTATTTGTGATGAAACATGACAAATTGTGCAGATGTATTTTTTGGCAAGGCTGTTATACAAATAAGTCATAAAAACATGAAAAAACAAGAGACAACCAAAATATTAATAACTTCTCTTGTAGCCCAGGTATATGTTTTTTTTCTGTAAGCCTTTTGTTTTTCTATGCATTATTTTTTATCCAATTTTGTTTTAAAGATAAATAGCTTAACCAAGTGTAGTGTTGTGTTCTTTCCTGATACTTAAAATATTTGAAGAATCTAAAATATTTCCTTGTATTTTGATGGTTTAATCAAACTTGTATGTTCTTTTAAAACAGATATCCTCTCTGCACATCTCTTTAAGCCACTACTGCATACTTTTATGTGATTGTCCCAAAAATTCTCAAGATTTTAAATGAAATATTTAAAAAAAGTTAACATATTGTTATCAAACCACGGCTGTGAGTAGAACACGGGGACGCACAGAACACCGAGATAACGGAATAAACTCAAAACACACTTTATTTATAACGGAAAACAAAAGGCACACGAGGGTGCTAAACAGAAACTCAGAGAGAGCACAACCACATACTACTACAAATAACATTCATGCACCTAACATTCACTTTAACAAACATTCAAAGACTGACAATCACAATGGTGCACATGAGGGTTTAAATACACTAGGAAATTACAAACAGGTGGTGAACTAAATGGGTAATCAAACTAACTAGACATCTACGGCAACACATGAGGGACAAACATAAGGATCTGTGACACATATATTGGAAATATTGTACAGCTTGGAAATAATCTAATGAGTATTAAAACATCATCCTCTTCGATTATCTGATAGGACCTTTTTTAGTCTTGTTTTTGATTTAATTTTGTTCAATTTTGACACATTTAATAGTTCAGACTAATTCCTAAAAGTTTTTTTTTTTCCAGTCAGATCCAGAAAGTTCAGGTTTGAGATATTTCTGCAGCTTAACCTTCCTCTGTGATACCACAATCACTCAACCTATTGAAAACAACGACTCTCTTTACTCTCCCAGTTTAGGATGTACAGGTCAGGTAAGCAGGAACTTCTCAATGAAAAAAAGGTAGACTTATACTGCTCAATCAACAGGCCCAGTGTAAGGTTGTGGACTGCAGATTGGACTGGATCTTACTGGAGTAAGTGGTTTTCAACATGGTTACTTGATTGTTTTAATTGCACTAATAGCATGATACATGTACGATTTATTTTTCATCAGATTATCTTTATGAATTATTCAATCATGTTTATATTATTATAAAGATGGTACAGTATGTAAAATTAAGTGTCAAATCTTGAAAATGACCTATTAAAGCAGCCTCACCGTTAGTTGTCTAACATGACATTTTTTTAGACTTAAAATGTTATTTAAATTATATTTTATTGCAAATCATTCAATCCTAGTATGATGTGGGAAAAGAAGATGCTGCTGCTTTTTTTTACAATCTTACAACAGTGTTTCCAGGTTACAGTAAGGATTCTTCCGTCCTTCTGAGACCAGCTTCACTCCTACATCTTGTAGTTTATTTCCAGAAGGATTCAGATGTCAGAGCTGAAGCCAGAGCAGCACGACTTTTGTCTGACACCACACCTACACAAACTCTATAAATTAATGTGAGTTATGAAATGATACTAACTGCAGATAAAAAAAAAAAATGATGTGAAAACTTTGCAAAATGCAAATGTGATTCATACATACAATAAAACATATACATAGATCTGGTTTACACCAGGTATAAATAAGACAGTACAGTATATGTATGACTGTTTCTTCTGTGGAACGCAAACAGAGATTTAATGAAAAATAATCCATCTCTGTGAGTCCGTGTAATGCAAGTGGATGTAACTCTCAAAGTTGATGTTTCAAAAACACAGTTTAGCGAGATAACCAACACCCAATATGGTGATTTGTTTGATGAAGCGATCGGCATGCTATAAAAATGTACATACACTGTATATGTTTGCTAACAACAACAGGCACATGTGCACCAACTAACAGCAGAGATTTACCAGTATACAATAAAAAACACCTTCGATTCTCCATACAAACCTTTAATTATATTCTCCAACATTGCAAACACAGATTTTAGATTCTCTAAAACTAAGTGAAAATATGAGCTGGACATCTTTATTTGCTTTCCCTTCATCCCAGTCCGCAATGAACTTCTGCACAGAAGCAGTTTTTCCAATGCCAGAATCTCCCTCTGTCAGCACAGTTCTGATGGGTTTGTCTTGTCAAAGGTTTTTGACCTTGTCCAGGTCAAAGGTCAAAAGATGTTACTGCATTTGATTGGTGTTTCTCAATCTTTCTCACCTCATACTCATTATTAATCTCTTCACTTTCAATCTCTGTGATGTAGAGCTCTGTGTAGATTTCATTTAGTGTTGGCCTTCCATCTTTTGCTGCTCCTTCATAGAGACATTGAAAGATCTTCATCAGATTTTATTTGAATGCACTTTGGACCAGTTAAAGATTAATAAATTGATTACAACACTGTGATAGTAAACAAAGTGATTGTCACGGTTCATGTATTCATTGACTCCCCATTCTGCATGTGTTTGACTGTGTGATGATTGTGGGAGGCGTGGCTTCTGATTATTCACTCCACACTCATTCCATGCACCTGTTGATCATTACATCCTGCCTTTATCAAGCCTCCACTAACTCCCTGTGTTTGTCAGATGGTTGTTTTGTGTGGATCAGTGCTGTCGGGCCTGCTGTTCCTGTGTCTTCGTTCCTGGCTGTCCGTCGTCTCTGTTCCTGTGTCATTCACTGGGATTATCTACTAGGGATGTGGAAATGAGGCTTCATGAAGCACTGAGGCTTCACCCTGACTGTTTCTGGAAAAGATTCGAGGCTTCGCGAGTGTCATGAACAGCGCCATCTGGTGCTTATTTAAAATAAAGCAGGCAGAAGCCTGTGAAAGAAGCTCTGTCAGATGAAGCAATCACAACACACTCCATCGTTTCAATGCAATGTCCAAATAAAAGCTGTATATGTTTGTTTAATGTATCCAGAAAAACAATATTAATTTACCCATAAAGTGTGACAATAAAATATAATATGAATTTATATGATTCAATAAGATCTAACGTAGGCTTACTCTCTCTCTCTCTCTCTCTCTCTCTCTCTCACTCACACACACACACACACACAATAAGGACATTCTGTGATAGGATCATTATGAGCGTGTGTCCGCGTGAGAGATCTCTCACCTATGATCGCAGTACATCCACGATATCATCCTAAAGCAGAAGGATGTTATCAAGAATCTAAATCCTTCCAAGTGCATGACGATTATATTGAAGTTATGTTCGAATATAAATTATGAGATGAAAAGGCTTCTGTTGTTGTGGATAAAGGAGAAGCAGATTTCCCATGACAGGTATTTCGTTAAAATGTCTGCGTCAAGTGAAAGTGGGGGTAGTCAGGCGAAAAAAGGTAAGAAAAGTGATCAAAAGAATACAAATCGAAAAAATCAAAACAACAATATACAATAGAAAAGTTTAAAAAGAAATACGTAAGCTAAGTTATGTTAATTTAAGTTATGTAGTGTTCGTGCAAGGTACGATACAGAATCAAGTGTCTCCATACACCCACCCCCCCCCCCCCCCCCCCCCCCCCCCCTCCTTCTTTGCACATACCGCTGTCTGTAAAAACTTATAATTAAAACCACATTTTACTTGATATCACACATGTATCACACTGATATATATATATATATATATATATATATATATATATATATATATATATATATATATATATATATATATATATATATATATATATGTGTGTGTGTGTGTGTGTGTGTGTGTAATGTATTGATTCTATATATATGTATTTGACTCTCCTCACAAAAACCATCAAACAGACTGAGTCAACAAGGACTCGTTAAGGAAGATCTGGGGGTTTGAAGCTTCTGACACGCAAAGTGAAACGCGCACGTAATTTGACAGAAAGTGAGGCTTCGTTTCTCATCGATCACGTGACTCGGGGAAACCAATACACACCCCGATACAGCGCTTCATTTCAAATTGTGTCACATGAGCGATACACGCATCGAAGCTTCAGTGTCATACGTAACATCACTATTATCTACACTCACCGATCTGCCCATTGAGTCCCTGCGTCATCCTGTTCTGCCAGCCTGCATCATCATTATCATCTGGACTATGTTATTCTGACTATGAACAATAAACTCATCTTGCACTTGCTATTGGATTCATCTCTTCATTCGGTTCTGACAGTGATAGTACAAAACAAGTGATAGTAAATCTATCTATCTGAAGATTTAGACAGACATAGTTTCACATTTCACCGTGTACAGTTTAGCGAACTCTGCGAATTTGTATCAATTTGCGATATGTGACTGATAGAGATTGATAAATCATGGTGTGACCTCTAAGCTGAATTAAAATAACACAAACTTTAAAGCTCTAAGTTTGCAGCATTGCAGGAAAGTGGAGAAGATTGTATAGTTTTACATGTTTACATTTATTATTATTTGTTATATGTTGAATATATTTAAAAATAAGCCATCACTTAAGTTGCAGTGTCCAAAGAATATTTGCAGGCTCAATCTAGTATGACCACTTAATAACCTACTATTGTTTCTTTGACTCAAAAATAATTGATAAATTAATTGGGTTAACACAACACTTAATATTCATCAATATTATTGATTGGTGTGAGAGGTAGGGTATCACCAAAGTGTGGGTTGCTTCAAAAATTCAGTCCAGCCAGAGATCAATTTTTTATTTTACTGGTTTTTGTTTTACTGGTTTCAAGCAATAGAACATTGCTGACAAGTCTAACAAGTCTAAAGTGAATGATGAAAGGTGTAAGGGATGACTACAGGAAAGTACTGTACATGGAGGACCAGGAAGTAAACAAAGAGACCAACACGATGACAGGACTGACAGGCTCTGATATGTTGGATATTGCGTCACTAGCTGGCGCTTAGGGGAAATTTCTTTCACTGAAATTACAGGAGTTATGTTAGGTATGCAGAGACATTCCCTTTCGAGGTAGATCTCTCTGCATTGCATCTCTAGTTGATGCTTTGGGGGATGTAAAAATCCCCATCCTGTAAAAATAACGCAATTCACAAATTTTAAATAAGAGTTGAGATAGGAATGAGATAAGCATGTGGCACAGCAAGCCAGCATAAGCAGCCAGAAGAGTGATCATCTAAAGCAGGGGTGGGCAAACTACGGCACACTACTACTGGACTATCCGGCCCGTTGGGCTTTTTAATCTGGCCTGCCGAACTTGTCCTCCTTCATTTTACATTTCCCTGTGACGTCATTCTGTCGCGGCTGCAAGTGAGGCTGATGCTTTGGTGGAGAGTAGGCGCGCCCCCCGTCAACAATCGTGTATCATGCTCACCCCCCGTCAACAATCGCGGTGCGCACCACCCCCCGTCAACAATCGTAGCGCGCTCACCCCCCGTCAGCAATCACGCCGCGCAACGGCATTAGACCACTGCAATACAACAAGAGATTGTGCAACAATAAAACATCAGTACAGTCAGAACTTTTCTGAAAAAGCTCCCACAGCATCATCAGAGAGGTCCAGGGGACTCACTGGGGCCTTAAACAGCAATGATTTATTTGAGTCACCCATGCCAGTCAATGTGAGCCAGAGGTCTCACTGTTGCACCACAAGGACCACTACTTGGGCGATTTTCTTTGCTGCACAGAGAGTGTGAGGTCCACCGCAGGTTGTGAAAGAATTCCGGTTCTGGATCTTCCTCATTCAAAACCTGGTCTGGAACACTTGGAGATTTGCCATTGTATGGAGAGCCCATGCTGTGTGTTTCACTGCCCATAGGCCCTCTCAAAAATAGGGGCAGTAGTCCAACATGGCTTCAAAGGCAGAAATGGCTTTAATACATGGAACAGTATGAACCTCAGTTGAACCACAGGTGAGGCAGGGAGCAACCAGGCATAGCACCAATCTTCCACCCCCTCGACCCTAGACAGGTGGGCTCTATGGTAGTGTCCTTGGGCTGAATGAGGGGAGCGCCATGCCCCTTTTGATCTCCTCATGAACCTCAGGAAAAAAAATGACAATTTTTTTTTTTACAAATCCTGCCAAATCACTCACATCCTCAGTGTGGATATTCAGCAGTAGCTCTTTATCCAGGTGGGCAACTGATGGGCTACTCCATTTCCTCGTCAATTGTAGTTCCTGGATCAGAGGCGTTAATTGACATGCCATCATTCTCTCCATAACCGAAAGAGACCATGTCAGGAGAAGGACAAATACCGGCCTCAGAATTTCCACTAGGCTGGTGTCAAATCATTGAGGGAGCCTCCCGAGTGAAGTCACCGTGGCCTCCCCACTTACAGGCAAGAGGACCACTGTTAAGGACAACAACAATTGGCATATCTTCACAGACACCGCAATCAAGACTCTCCCAGTGCTGCTTTGGCATGGGAGGGACAGCAAAAAACACATCATGTTTCATGTGCTTCCAGGAGCTCGATGAACCAACAACACATGCAGCAATGACATCTTCTTGTCTTCTTCTCACTGGATCTGCGAAGGTAGACTGCAAAGTAAACATTGAAGTGTTTCACAGTGATTAAAATATTTTTAAAGAAAAAGACTGAAATTATTACAAATTATTACAACAAGTATGTAAATCAGCATTAAACAAAAGACCATTACAACCAATAAAATTCCCAAGAAAACTGTTAAATCCAATAGAATTTCAGTAATGGTTTATATCGTTTTTTTCAGCCGGGCAATATCATGTGTGAAAGCTTATCTTGTTTAGCTGTGGGAAACAGAACTTGTAAACTGGAGGGACTGATATTTTTGTACGTTGAAAAGGATGTGCTTGTGTAACTGGTTGCACTTCACTTGTTTAATGCAGCAGATGGTTTGAAGTTTCTGTCTTTGATGCATGTTTTTAATGTAACAATGTTCATATGTTCTCTAATTAATAATAAATAAATAAATAAATAAATAATGTGGCAGAGGGTGTGCTTTGGGTACACGCAGAAGACTTAGACAAAGTGTTCATTAAATGGTATGCTTTTTATTCAGAAATATTATTTTCTCCACAGTCTTTGGTGAAAGGCAATTTCTTTCTTGTCTTTTTTTACAATTTCACCAGCTTTAGAGAGTATCCTCTCACATGGAGCAGATGATGCAGGAGTACACCAAAATAGTTTAGAAAACTGATATAAATGAGGATATATTGCTTTGAATATACAACACTGAAATAAACTCAATCCACTCTCCTCAACAATAACGGCAATCCAAACACTGTCAACTACAATCCACGGTTTGGCTTCAGCCGCTTCAGAAATACAGCCGCCAGGTTTCAAACCAATCAACACTTGATTGGGCTGTCAAAGCAGTCAGGTGGTTCACTACAGGAGTGAACCAGTGTGTTTGCTTCAGAATTCATTTTCACGTGACTAGTGACGTAATGATACAAACTCCAAAGCAGTGATTCATTGCAAGCTTTAAGCAAGCTTCGGAATGTAGACGTAACATCACTAGTAACATCTATAAGTAATTAATGCAGTTTTTAGACAGACTTTGTCTTTTCTTAGTTTTGCCACTATAAGTCATTTGAATTATTTATGACTGTTCTGTTGGTTGAAATCTTACAATGAAATCTTACATTAAAAGATGGCTAATAAGTCAGTGACCTCTCGCTGTCTCAAGGTGGCACCTGTTTACAAACAGACTGCTGAAGCTTCTTTGCTCTGAGGATTTCATGACCTATCCTCTTTAAGTTGGCCTTTGCATGAAGCTCACCAGCAGTCCTGTCTTCTGCTTTAAGCTTCTGAACAAAGCCACTAAGAAAATAAGCCCTCAGTTATCTCTAGGCTCACTGATTAAAAATAAAGTTAAAAACAAACAAACAAACAACAACAAAAAACAAAACAATGTATAGGATAATAAATTGTTGTAATTTATGCGAGACTATATAACATGGGGATAAAATTACCCTTATTATTCTTCTCCAACTGTATGCTGTTTTTTTTGTGGTGATATCGCTGAACTTTTCATTAATATAAACTTTGAAAATTATTTTTTTCCTTATGTAAAATGAAAGTACAGTCAAATGCCCCATGGCTATATCCAGTATGTTAATTAGGTGTGATTAAACTGCAACTTTTATTGTATTAAAAGAAAGGGTATGATCTAAGAAATAATGTGGCATAAGTTTTCTCTTTATCAGCCCCAGATTAAACTGAAAAGGCCAATTGGCGGTTTGTTATGCAAGCTCAGTGTACACAATCATAGTGACCAAATCTAATTACATTTATGCATTTAATGAGGCAGATGCTTTAAGAGACTTATGTAGCATTTGCATTCAAAGTACATATTAACATTCTAATCAGTTCTTGCTTTCCCTGGGAATTGAACCCATGACCTTGGCAGTACATACGCCAACATTTCCAAGAACGTAATGTATTTTCAGACTTTAGACTTTCAATAAACCCTGGACTATGACCTGATTTTGCAGAGTTAGACACATTCCTGGTCAACATATTTTGCTAACCCTAGAGCAACACTCCTAACCCCATTTCTACCCCTAAGCCTAATCCTTCCCGTAAATTATACCTAAATTTAGAAGGAAATTATAGATGAATGACATTGATGTAAAAGCACCAAAATCTGATTTTAAGCCTAAACTTGACATAAACTGTTAGCGTATCCCTGAAATCTGATTGGTTGATTTGAATGTTGTTGATTTGAATGACCCATTTGAATTATGTCATTTGCATGTGAAAAGAAGAGTTTTCGTTTAGCCGTCAGTTTGTTTTATGTTTTTAGTAAAATAGAATAATAAAATCCTCATAGTTGGCCTCCCCACCGTTCTGTAAGTCAATCTTGTTTGGCATTAAACTGTCCCACTTTTTAGTGTAAAAAATACTTTTAAGGATACTTTAAGTTTAACAGTATTAAACTTTGAGTGCACAATTAGTTTACAACTTAGTTTTTTGTACTACTACAAGTGAACTTAATCTGATAATTTACTTGTAAATGTAACACATTTTTTTTGTTTATTAAAGTACACTTTGAAGTATGCTTTCAGTAAACTACTAGTTTAGATGTTTTATTTTTTTAAGCGAACTTTACATCATACTTATAGTTGTAAGGATTATGTTTTGTCCAGTGAGTTTGTTTCTGTCATTCTAAGTTGACCTGGTTTCTCAGTCCGTGTCAGTTTCATACTGTCCATACTGTCATAGTGTTTGTTAATTATCTTAGTTGTGCGTGCTGTTGTAAGTGGTTGTGCTTGCTCTATTCACTTGTGGATTTAATATGGACCATTTGTGTTTAGACATTCTCCATTGTTGTGTTGCAGTGTGTGAATCTAGATCAGGGGTGTCAAACTCATTTTGGTCGGGGGGCCGCACACTGCTTAATCTGATGTCAAGGGGGCCAAGCACTAAACTCATAGCAAAATTACATAGAACTAACAATAAGTCCGCTTTTTTGTGGACTATTATATTAGTGTATTATATTATAAATGATATTAAATTATAAAAATCTTTAAATTAATTGTCCTTTTGCCTCTGCCTCTCAGTTTTTGCTTTTGGCTGTTTCTATTTTTGTTTTGTTTTCTATTTTGCTTTTTATTTCTTATTTTGTTTTGTTTTCTTTCAACCTGTTGTACAGCACTTTGGTTGGCCTTTGGCCATTTTTAAATGTGCTTTACAAATAAACTGAACTTGAACTTGAACTTTTACAAAATATATTACAAACAACCTACGTATAGTATGTATGTATTTATTTAAGTGCATTATGCATAAAAAAGTGTCTATTATTTTACAATGATGCAAAGCATTTAGTCACAGTTTTGTGGAACTTAAAAACACTGTCCTGCATGTTAACAAAAATCAAATATCAATTATTTAAAATTCATTTTCCAACTCTGGGAAGCAATTCTGAACACATTAATTTCACACACTTAAAATCTTCAGTGACAGCTGTTTAAAAAAAAAAGTTTTGTAAAATTTGCAAGTTTATACATAAGTATGTGTGTTTTTTTTCATGTAAACAAATTAACTTTATCACTTTGCGAAAACTGCTATTTGTAATTAGAGTTCACTAAAGACCTGCCATCAGGATGAACGCTTCTGTGCGGAGCTGCAGAATCACTGGCCTCTCCGGGTGAAAACAGATCGCTGTTTCCTCAGACCCACCATCATTTCATTTACCTTCTGTATTCTCAGTTGTCCGTGCAAGCTGGTGTATTTCTCGCCATGCTGAGTTTTATGGTAATCATGCAGTTTAGGTGCCTATATTCAAACGGTCACAGATCGCGTAATTTCAGACAGCTGGCACAACTTCGTAGATCCGAACAACAGAGAGATCCACATGAACAAAGTCGAGAATATGTGGATGTGACATTAAACTTAAACACAGTTTGGCACGTCACGCTACAGTGTGTTTGTACTCAGTCATATGTGACAATAGTTAATGTATTATTTTTGCACATTAAATACTACAATGATTACACTACTATGATCCCATTTAGGTATCAATAACTGCGAGCTTACAAACTATTAGTTTACTTTAAATACTTGATTATACTTTTAAGTACAGTGGAGTTCACTTATCTCGAGTCACGGTTAACTCGCCAATACTATATGTCAACGTTTTTGAAGTGGAACCGCCAAACTCCCTATTTGTCTTAGCATTTTCGATTCTTTAATGTCGATTCCTTAATGTCGCCAAACACTAATATCTCGAGCAAATATCTCGGACAAAGTCGCCACTTCACATGGTTATCTCGTGAGTCATGAGCGTACCTAGTTCACTGTCGTGGGCCCCACCCCCATCCCAAAGCCTGTGTGCACATAAATCTCGCCTTCTCTGATTTGATTGGTTTTCTCAAATATTTTTTGGTCAGTAACGAGCGGTAACGACCAATAAGTATAAGGCTTAGATGAACGAACACACACACACACACACGCATGAACGCACGCATGAACGCACACACACACACACACACACACACACACACACACACACACACACACACACACACACACACACACACACACACAAACACATCCTGCATCTGTTCTGAAGCGCTCTGCTCAGCGCTGCTGAGGGAACACTGTTGTTAAAAGATGAGACGAAGCCGAATTTGTTGAGAAAGCACATTAGAAAACGCAAGAAAGTATGCAATCTAGTAGTCAAGTCAATTCAAGTCACCTTTACTTATATAACGCTTTTTACAATACAGATTGTTTCAAAGCAGCTTTACAGTGGTCAGATGAAAACATTATAAACAAAGTTTGTTTGGCTGAACAGCAGCCTTAAAAAAGCAGGCGAATTAATACAATTGATGAATATTAAGTGTTAAGTTTTGATTAGTACAGCATGATGACCTCCCGAATATGTTATGACTGTTTACGCTGTGAGCGAAATTGTGTTTGCATTGTTGGAAAATATAATTAAAGGTTTGTATCAAAAATCGGAGGTGTTTTTATGGAATACTTTTAAATCTCTGCTGTTAGTTGGTGCACATGTGCCTTTTGTTGTTAGCAAACATATACATTGTATGTATATTTTTATAGCATGCCGATCGCTTCATCTAAAAAATAGATATATTGGGTGTAGGTTATGGTATATACTCCACTGTATATATAGAATATAACTCCACTGTATATATAGAAATAAAACTTGAGGACAAACCAAATATTCTGACTTTTTTTTGTCAATATCAGTGTACTTAAGTCTTCTTAAGTGTAATTTTAAGAATATAAGAATATTTCTAAGAATATAAAATACAAAAGTAGTCAAAGTTTAGTTATTTTTTTATTTATTTTATTCTTATGTACATACACATTTTGTAAGAGTGTATTTTTATAATAACAAAATAAGCCCCCAAAAACTGATTTAAAATGACTTTTATAAAATGTATAAAACAATATAAATGCACACATATATGCAAAAAATGTAATAGTTTATTGATAAAAAATAATAAACTAAACACAGATACAGAAACACATAGATCCACTACAGTTGTAAAAATTATTTTCAATATTCAGGTCATCAACATCAGTAAATGAAAGTAAGCAAAACAGATATGAAAAAGCATATTATACCTAACCCACCCTACTCCACCCCCAGTTAAAACATGCTTTTGTTTTTATTTTAAACATGCTTTTGTTTTTATATTTTGCTTTTATTTTTACCTGTATTTAGAATGCTTCTAATCAAATATCATGATTTAATTTCTATGACAAAAGTAAACCCCCAATTAATTTAACTTTTTTCAATCATAATTAAATTGTTTAAATTTAATATATTCAGATCTATGTTGTTCCTGTTGTCAGGCTTGAGGAAGGATGAGGTGAGGACTCAGGCGCAGGGCTTTTTATTAATAATAAAATAAATCAAAATGCTAACAAAAACTGTCCTGAGGGGGAAAACAGCAAAAACTCTACAAGACTAGACTCGGTGCCAGAGGGACAGACCAGGCAGGCTTCTTTTTCCTCCTCCACTTTCGAGGGCAACGTAGCAGTACAGAGTCAGCAGGCTCTGGGACAGTCTCCTGGCCTTCCAAATGGGTGGAAGCCCTTCTTCCTCCTCCTCCGACTACGAGGGCATGGTGTGGCGATGTTCTCTTGGGGAGCAGCTCCCAAGACCTCCTCTGGGGTCTGTATCGTGGACGGCATAGTGAGAGCTTTCACAAACCCTCAGAAGCTCAGGTGATCCAGCCACCTCATCCTCCACCAGCTTTGGGACACATCAAGGGCCAAGTTTAAAAGGTCCTTTAGTGACCTTGGGTGATCTGAAAGGCGCCTAAAATAAAATGTATCATTATTATTATTATTATTAGTGCCACATTGTTGAATCCTAGACCCTCGTCTGCTCTGCAAAATACTAGAGCAAACTGCCTCAGAGGGAGCTCAAGGTTTTGAATTGGAGCATCCATTTGTATAATGGGCTGGACACTCCTGAAGCTGGTGGCTGACTTGGACCTTTCCACTGCTGAATCCTCATGTGGCTGCTTCATAATGTCAGGTATGAGGAAGGGATGAGGTAAGGACTCGAGAGAATAAAAAGATAACAAACAAGGCAGATAAATGAGGTAGAACAGGTTAGGCAAAACGAGTCAACGACCTTAACGAGGGAACTATACGGGTGGGGTTACACATTTGACAGGACAAAACATGAGAATTGGCCAATGAGAACTCATAAGCCCTGTGTTCACACAATACAAGATGACAAGAAAGCACACAGCCAGTGAAAACAAACTGCGTGCAACACACCACAAGACTAGACATAACATGAATATAATATATAAACCTGCATAAACTGAAATAAACATGACAAGAGCGCATGCAGCATGAGCAAAACTTGAAACTGCGTGCATTCACAAAACATAGAACATGAGCAAACACTTGTCTTGTGCGCTCACAAAAGAAGAGACATGCAGAGCATGAATGTCCGAATCCTAACACAAAACTGAAACCAAACAAGACCAAAGTGCTTGGATTCGAACACCACCCCTTACACAAGACTTGTCACGGACAAGAGAGCGTGCCACTCAAGAACACTCAATGCCGTGTGCTCACACGAAGACACGACAATGCAGTATTGTCAGGGCTCTGTCACAGAACATGAGAAAACTAGACCGAAGTGACAGAACCCTAACACCTGTTTTATTTCTTTGTGAATTGTTGCTGCTTATGTGATGTTGTTGAAGAGGTCTAATGACATATCAGTAGTCAAATATCCAGGCTAAATATAAACCTTATATTGTTAACAGAACAAATCCCTAATATTTTTCCATATAAAACCTGAAATCAATTTCTTCCTAAAATAAATGTTGGATTTAGATTATAAAACCACGGGTTACCATCACAAATTAAACATTAATATTAATGTTCCTCTATATATTCGCATATATATTGAACATACTAAATTTGTTTGTTAATATAAAAATAAAAAGTATTCACAGAATTTAAATACAAAAAGCCAGTTTGTTATGTATGTATATATATATATATATATATATATATATATATATATATATATATATATATATATATATATATATATATATATATATATATATATATATATATATATATATATATGCAAAAGGCCTGCAGTTTTGCCTAAGTAGATTTGTTGTGGATAAGCTTTGATCAATGGGCTTTATTTACTTGATTTCAATGTTGTGTAAGATTAGAGATGCCTACTGATAATTCCTCAAAGCACATGCCATTGTGTGACAAAAAAAACATCCGATCAGATCAACAAATAGCAGAACAACAGCACCACAGAATCGGAGGAAAATGCAACATGACAGCAATCATTAGAATGAATCTTATTTAATCCACATTTAATCCTTAAGAATAGACAGCTGCTCTTTTAAGAATTGGGGTATAAAGGCCACAAATCTTTCCTAGATCAGCCATGCTGTTTGTATACCATAATCTTCTTTAAGGGACAGATTATGAAACCAATTACAGAGCTGTATCCAGTATCCAGTGAGCTCCTGTTGGGTTCTGCTGTATAAACGGGTATTAGTACAGAGTTGTAGTGTTGTCTTGTACCACTGTATCGTTGTATTATAAAATGCAATGCCATATTTTACAAATGGGCTCCATATAGTTGCATCTAAAATGTTAAATACCTGTATTACACACACATCCATTAATAGAAAAGAATACACAGACTGGAGTGTTGTGGTGCTTTTATTTTATGACTTGATTTGGGGCTGCATCATTGCAAGTCAAGTCAAGTCACCTTTATTTATATAGCGCTTTTTACAATGTAGATAGTTTCAAAGCAGCTTTACAGGAAAAACAATATAAACAAAGTTTGTTTGGCTGAACAGAAGCCCCAAAAGAGCAGGTGAATCAATACAATTGATGAATGATGAAGTGTTAAGTTTCCCCAACTGAGCAAGCCATAGGCGACAGCGGCAAGGAACCAAAACTCCGGCAGGTGACGTAACAAATGAAGAATAGAATGGAGAAAAAACCTTGGGAGAAAACCAGGCTCAGTCGGGGGACCAGTTCTCCTCTGGCCAACAGCCAAACAGTGCATGATTATTATGGATTACCATTATGGAAGTCCAATAGGAAGTCCAATTTGGTCCGGTTAGAGATGGGTTCATGATCTACACAGGGGAGGGTCTAGTAGAGTCACGATCTCCGCAGACACTTCAGGGCAGTGCTGTGCTCGTGTCCAGGTCCTTCATCTGATCTGGATACGGCCCGGATCCAGCTGACCACGGTAACCTCGGAATAAACAGAGACCAATATCAGCGTAGATGCCATTCTTCTTCTGATGTATCGAGTACATCAGGTGTTATGGGAATGTTCCCGGTTCCGGCTTATCTAAATTATGCAGCCTAACAATCATTTTACATGATTTGGATTAAAAATGTATGTATAATGTGTTATGTGTATGCCAGGTTGAAGAGATGTGTTTTTAGTCTACATTTAAACTGACAGAGTGTGTCTGCTTCCCGAACTGTAATAGGAAGACTGTTCCAGAGTTTAGGAGCTAAATAGGAAAAGGATCGACCGCCAGCGGTTGACTTTGATATTCTAGGTATTTTAAGCTGGTCAGTATTTTGGCAAGGTAAAACAATGACAAACAATAATCATAAGCCGTTGCAAGAAACAAATATTCATTCTTGTCAAGCTGGAGCTATCCAAAAAGTGTTATGCAACAGGTAAAGCAAGACATTAATGATTATTAAAACATATCTCAGTGGTCTTTGATGTGACAATTGCATGGGAGCAGAAAAACAACAGAGTCATACTAATGAATTAAACCCTTTATTATTAGCATATAATTAAAACAATTACTGCTACAATATCCTTTAATATTTTCTACTCAAGTAAGCTGTTATGGCACTAGACAAGTAGACTACTTTAATTATATGACATGCTATTTTAAATGCTAAATGGTATAAAATGCTTTTAGACGAATATAACCAAACTAAAGTTGGTACAGGTGTTTCCATGCTCAAATGAGAATAGAAATATTAAGACCACAGACATTGCTTTCATAATCTCATTAAATGCAAAGGGCAATTTTAACGAATTATAAACCATGATGCAAGAGTTCGGTGCATATTCGATTCGTGTTGTTAGAAATGACCATGAGGTGGCGTATTTTTACCTCTACGTGCTGACCAGATAACTCTGCCATTCCAGACAGTTCATAGTCTCCCAAAAGTAGGGCTCTAATATAAATACCAAGACGATTCTATTTAACAAACTACCTTTTCGATGGTTTCAAACGAAATAATTACACGCTGAAAATCCATATATGTAACACACCGAGCGAGATGCATAGACGAGATTCATTAAAAACCAAAAACCCACAACTGGAATGTTGTTGTCGAAACGCGCTCCCCCTATTTTGTACAATGTGTAACGTGTACACTAGTTCTCAGGCACTGTTGCTGGACAGGGACACCCGAGTGTGTAAAAATAGATAATATGCGTTATGTAACTCGCAGCACGCGCACTACGACTTGTTTACAAGTTAAAATGGACTCCATGCCTCTCGATCTTTAACTAAAAAACAACAAATGCGTTTTCTCACTAGATGAATTACGTTTTTCCACAGTCTGACATATTTTTAAATGATCATTGGGTCTGACTAAATTATAATTCCGAAATAAGCATATTCAGCTCTTTCTGTCGTAATCGCATGAGGATGTCAGAAAGACTCATCTATTTATCGAACGTGTTTGGAGTCTGTAGGATTAATTAAGTTCTAACGCGTTGATAGGTAGGCATATATTATGCTTACATTCGAAACTAGTTTATCTGCGACATAAAACGCTTTTTAAAGATAACCTGACGCAAAGTCTCTGCAGCACTGAAGTGCGTACAGTAGATGTGTCATACACATCCCTGTTTGAATTAGGAAGGAGAGGAGGAGGAGGAGGAGGAGGAGGAGGAGGAGGAGGAGGGGGGGGGGGGGGGGTTGCCTATCACGTCACGGATTCGTCAAAGTACCGTCAATCTTTTTTCCTGGCCAATGAATCCAATGAGCAACTACATTCGATGGCTTGTTAGGTACGCCTCTTAAAGATCGCACCGCCTTGTATGACTGTTATTTTTTTCTTCCCCCCACTGATTCAAGATGGGCTGTGTACAACGTCACATGTTGTTTTTTTCTTCAGCTCAGTCATTCTGAGCGAAGAGTTATTTGCTGTGAGCAAATCGACATCGCATGGTGAACCAGCGCTGAAATCTCCAGTTCTCGGATATTTAGTTTAATCATTTTTTTCTACGGATGGATAACAAGCTCTAGAAACTTAAGTAAAGAAATTATAAACGCAACTATGGCAAGTCCGCCGGTTAAAGGGGGATCCTCGTTAATAAATGACAGCGACGTTCATTCAAACAACATCAGAAAATGTGGATACCTAAAGAAGCAAAAGCACGGACATCGGCGCTATTTTGTTTTGAAAGATCATAGTGACGGACTCTCCGCGCGGCTGGAGTACTATGAGAATGAGAAGAAATGGAAAAACAAGTCCGCTGCAAAAAGAGTTATTTTTCTCGACTCCTGTCTGAGCATAAACAAGCGCGCGGACGCGAAACACAGATATTTGATAGCCCTCTATACTAAGGACGAGTATTTTGCTGTTGCTGCGGAGAATGAGCAAGAGCAGGAGAGTTGGCACGGGGATTTAACTGATTTATTAAGTAAGGGGAAAATGAGCGAAAACTCCGTTTCTAGTTCGGCATCATCTCTGGTAGGCTTCGACGAGGGAAATTACGGCATGATTACACCAGTTAATGCTGCGTATAAGGAGGTTTGGCAAGTTAACCTTAAAGCAAAGGGACTTGGACAGAGCAGAAATATCATGGGAGTATACAGACTGTGTTTATCAAGTCGGACAATTAGCTTTGTGAAACTTAACTCAGAGGTGGCGTCTGTGACCCTGCAGTTGATGAATATTCGCAGATGTGGGCACTCTGATAGCTTTTTTTTCATTGAGGTGGGAAGATCTGCCTCTACTGGACCTGGAGAGCTGTGGATGCAAGCAGATGATTCTGTGGTGGCACAAAATATACATGAGACCATTTTAGAAGCTATGAAAGCGATGAAAGAGCTGTCAGAGTTCAGACCACGCAGCAAAAGCCAGTCATCAGGATCAAATCCCATATCTGTACCCACACGGCGGAACTTAAACAATTTACCTCCTAGTCAGACAGGGTTGGTGAGGAAGTCTAGGACAGACAATACAGCAGCCACATCTCCTGTCACCAAATTTTCTTCTTGCCGAATACGGACAGCGAGTGAAGGGGAAGGTACCATGACCAGGCCGGTCTCCATATCAATATCTGAGAACGGAAGCCCGACAGCTGTCGGCTGGAACCACATGAGCAGATCTAACACTGTCTCAGTGGGCTGCCGGACATCAGAACCGTCACTGCTTCATCACAGCAGGTCCATGTCAACGACAATATCCCGCTCACCCCCATCTGCTGTAAGCCCGTTAAGTTTTTCCTCAATCAGTATGAATAGTTCCATCTCATCCACTGTTCACAGACCCTCCAGCTGCAGTGGTTCTGTTTCTGGGTCACCTAATGATACTGGCTTCCTCTCGTGTGACGATTACAGTTCTAGCCCAGGGGAGATGAGGTACAACCTAGCAAACAGGAGTGACACACCTTCTTCTCTCTCCAGCACACCACCCTCAAGAGAAGCCAGTGAGCTCCATGGTTATATGGTTATGGACAGACCGTCCAGCTCCCAGAACAAGATGTGGCCAACTAGCAGAGATATATTGGACGTAGAGACATATAGGAAGAGGACGTATTCTCTGACAACCCCACGGCAAAAGGTAGCACAATCTCAGCTATCCTCAGCCTCACTTGATGAATACATGCTGATGAGGGCTGCGCACAGGAGCACTAATTCAGCATCTCCTAAGGTCTCATACCCGGAAGATTATGGGAACATTGGCATTGGCTCTAACGGTACTGTGGGTGATGACGGTTACATGCCCATGACACCAGGCATTGCAACTCAGTGTAACAAAAATGACCCTTACATGCTCATGAGTCCCAAGAGTGTTTCAGCACCCAAACAGATCATTAACCCGAGGTCACATCCTCAGCCCACAGGCAGTGGCTGCACTTCTAACTCACCTAGCAGCGGATCTCTTGACGATAGCGGGTATATGAAGATGTGGTCTGGATCCAAGTTTTCTCTGGAGAGCTCTGATGGGAGAGCAGTGAATGGAGAATACATGAATATGTCGCCGGCTGACACATACGTCTCGCCCACACAACCAGATTATTTCCTAGGTCAATGTGAAACAACACAACGGGCCTCCCCATCTCTAAGTATTCGCTTTAACAAGCAACAGGCACCTAAACGGGCAGAGGATGACCAGTATGTTTTGATGAGTCCTCAAAGCCAAAATCCAACAGAAGAGACCAACAGGGTTTCTGCCCTGACCCCTCTCCGTTGCCCTGATGGCATGACACAGAGAGCTAGAGTCAACAGGCCCAATAGGTTATCTCTAGACACATTGAGGATGCTTCCCAGCATGACTGAACATCCTCTCCCCTGTGAGCCTAAAAGTCCTGGTGAGTACATCAACATAGACTTCACTGCTGCTACACAGTACTCTTCTCCCTCTATGGTTTCTGTGGAAAGCCAGGGCTCACTGTCCAACCTCAGACAGGGATCCCCCCTCTCAGACTACATGAACCTCAATCAGAATTCACACTCCCATAAACTGAGGGAAGTAATCAGCAGTCCTATGGATGGACTGCCAGAGCTGGCTGAATGCCCATGCCCACATGATGAGGGGGCTTACTTCCTCAATGGACGGAGAAACTCACCATGCATATCTGGTACAGGTAAAGACAGTTACACTGAGATGAGTTTCAACAATGGTCATATCTCACCTCCATTTTTGTCTGAGAATGATGAGAGTGTTTCAGTCAGCCTGAATAGTAGGGTTCAAAGGCTGAACCTGAACGACCAGGGGGTGTCAAAAGGAATTGGTGCTTTCTTGTTGGCTGCCACCTCTGTAGACCCAAACGGAGGAGCGAAGGTGATTCGGGCAGACCCCCAAGGACGGAGACGCCATAGCTCTGAGACTTTTTCCTCCACCACCACTGTTGCACCTGTCTTTCCTTCCTTTGCACACAATGTAAAGCGACACAGCTCTGCCTCAGTAGAGAACGTATCTGTCCGAAGCAGTGAATGTTCTGATGAGGAGTACGGGTCTCCCATGTGCAGAGAAACTTCAGCTGGTTATCAGAATGGACTTAACTACATCGCCTTAAACCTCATGGAGAAACAAGAGATGGGCAATTGTGAAAACCTTGTGGGCTTCAAGACTGGCGGTTGCTGTAAAACAGGAATAAATGGACTACATGCAACGCCATATGTGTGTCTGGGATTCAAAGAGACTGCAACGACTGTACAAGGTGAGCTCAGATGTCACGATGGTCTATTATGATTCAAAAAGACGACTCATAAACTGGTGATAGATGTGAAGATGATGCAGCTTGTTGCAAATAAATTCCTTATAGTATATATATATATATATATATATATATATATATATATATATATATATATATATATATATATATATATATACACACACACACTGCAGTATTTATATAGCAACAATATGTATATAATAGAAACTAATTATTTCTAAAATGTATCTTTTTTTGTGTGTGTTGATTATAAGTTGTCATATATATCCTATAATATGTACCATTACAGTTATTACATAGTACATAAACAAGTTAAACAAAACATTAGGACCAGATGAGGTTATGTAACTCAAAATAGTTATTAAGGTTTGCAACTCTGGTTGTTTGTGTCAGTAAATGGGGTGTTGATAAGGTGTTTTTCTTTGAAAGGAATTCCAGAGAAATTTGAAGCATGTGACGTGACTATCTGAGTGGCCCCGCGCGGTAAATAACCCAACTGCGCAGGTACAATGACGCTGCAGTATAGAACTGTGCCCACTCGCTTATTTATTGACCCCAAACTAGATCAGAGCTGTCTTTTTACAGCCTGAATCGGTTAAACATTTTAAAGTTTATAGGCTTATGTATAACTGAGCCATTACATTTTATTTTCTCAGAGGATGGAGCATGATGCACTGAGTAGAGGGAAATGTTGTTTTGACCACATGCCCCTGCTCGATCCTTTCCAAGAAACTAATCTCCATTTACTTTAGATCTATTATCGTTTCACATTGTATTCTTAATTCTGTTATGCCCTGTTTATTCAGTCAAACATCATGAAGCCAAATTTTGTGAAATGGCCCATTAACAGGGTTAAGGTTATGAATGATTCCCCAGTCAAATATTCCTCACATATGACATATTTTCTGCAAAAGTGCATGTATTAATTTGCATACTTGAATCAAATGTGAGCGTGAGATCACACTGCTGTCACAAGCCAGAACAATATGCTTCTCTTAATAAAGTTTAGTGCCTGGGGCTTTTTCCTGTGCACTGTTTGTGGATTGCACACAGAAGATTGAACATGCCATGTTCTGAGACATGAAATGCACGTCTCCTGGTTCTCTCATATTTCCATAGTTCCTCAATTGGAGGCAGTGTTGCGGGCCAAATTTATCCCCATTGGTTAAAAGGCTGGTCAAGGCTGGTAGTTTTCATTGCAGACAGCCTGCAGTGTAAACATCAGGGAGAGGAGGGGTAGTTGACAGGCAGCACAGTCAGTTTAACTCTTTCTTGTCTCTTTGAGCCTGGAGAACAGAGTAGGCAGGAAGTGGGTAAGAGTTTGTTTTTTGTTTTTCTCTGAAATGAACACATGCAGCCATTGGAGGCTTAATGTGCTTCAATCAGGAGGAAAAACAAGCCAGGTGGTTGTATGTGGATCGTTGTCTGGTAACGATGATGTTTCACGCATGGAATGCATGAGTGGGTAAAGGTCGCTGGGAGAGGTGAATGCTCACTTGTTTTGGTTTCACCTTCAGCTTTAGTATTGTTCTCTTTCTCCCTACTAGTACACAATGCCAGGCCACATAGTAGCATATAGTACGTTGACAATAATCTGTTTTTGTGTGTTATAAATCAAAGAATACCAAAGTCTGTCAAACATAATGCTTTCATTTCTGTTTGTCTTCCTTTGATGCAGCTGTATAAAATTCAAACAGCTCCAGTGATAAAATAGCATATTAATGAAATATTAGTATTGTAGGTGAAGAAAGAGAAACCACTTATAAAAGCAGTGCAGATGCCTTATTTCTCAAAATTGCCTTTCAAAAAAGCAGCCTGCTGTGGCAGTACCATGATCTAGTTATGGTATCATATTTGTGTACTGATTGTGTACGGTTTTGAATCTATTTTGGATTTATTAGTAAATATTTACTTGAGCAAAGGAGAATTGTTTTAGGGTTCGCAGTGAAATTGGCTTGATAAATGGGTACCCCCAACAATCTAGTATCGCGCGTACCTGATAATTATAATAAAAATAATTATAAGCTTTTCCGGACAGGGCAGGTGCGGAGGAGGGAGGGAGGAAGGGGGTTGGAGGAAGGGGGTTTCACTTTGGCGCAGACCATTTAATGGAATACCGATCGAGGGAGATTTGTTTCTGTCTCCTTAAAAATGAGTAAGGCATGTGTCATCAAAAAGCGCCGAAGCACGATCAGCAGACAATTTATCAGGGTGTTTCTTTTCAATGAAATCTAGATTTCCTTTAGCTCAATCCGTAGAGCATTGGTATTTACAACGCCAAGGTCATGGGTTTGATCCCAGGGAAAGCAAGAACTGATTCAATGTGTTCCTTGAATGCAATGTAAGTGCTTTGGATAAAAGCCTCTGCCAAATGCATAAATGTAAATGTAAATCAGAAACCTTCTGCCATATAGCTTGCGTATGTTCCATCGTCTGTTGCCCGATCAGCTCCTCGGTCGACAGTTCCTCCTGATGCTCATGCTGCTCGATCACTCACGCGGGGATCACACTCATATTTATCTACAATTTCATGCTTCATTTCCATGGTCATCATGAGTTTCTTCTTCTCACTACCTTACCACTAACTTTCTTAGAATTCATTGCTATTATGAAGAATAATGCTCAAAATGGAGAGAAAATCAGCTACTCGCGGGCGATGCGTACAGAAATCAGCAAACATGTGAAGTGAACGTGCGTCAGCATCGCCGTCAGTACGCGTGCTCGTATCTCGAATATTTACTCGTATCTAGAAGCAAAAATCTGCCCGAAGGCTTGCTCGTGTCTTGGAATCTCGAGGTATTACTGTATATTATATATATTTTGCTAAATGGAGTCCTCAAGAAGATGTTTTGAGACATTTAGTTAGTAAGAAACTTTGAAATCACTTTATTTAAAGGCTTTAAATATAATGCAAGTATTAAAGCATTAATTATAAAATATTGTAAATATTGTAATACACCTTACAATGCATTGCATGGTCTCTTGAGAAATTGTAACCACAGTTATAATACATAATATTTAGGAAGTACAATGCATTAAAACACATGACAAACAACCAATTATTTATTGTTCATTATGAATAGCTTTATAATACATTGTTCACAAAGTGTTACTGGAAGTTTTTTGTTCCTTTTTTCCCCACTTGCTCTCTCTTTCTCTCTGGAGACCTACTCCTTGTGGAGTTTGTATGCTTTTGCGTGTGTGTGGCAGATGGCTATGCAGAGAAGGGTGCGTGTGTGTGCACCTGCCACTCCACTCACCGCAGGTCTTTTATCAGGCATGGCAGTCGCACAGACAATACACTAATGACAGCAGGCCATCTGCTTCTGCCCCAGGACAGTGGCTAGTGCTTGTCCCTTCAGCCAGAGCAGGGGAATATACTTTTCTAAAGAAACATTAAGATAGAAAGATAAAGAGCAACAGCAGTTTGCAGAGAGAAAAGAAAACGTTAAAGTAGCTTTTAAATTTAGACAAACCTGCACATTTTAAGTATGTGATTTTTAAAATATTTTTTTTACTAAAACACTGAAACCAAAATAGCACTTTTATGCTTATTTTTAGCTGATGTACTATAAATTGTGTATACTGATAAATTATACAGCTAATCTAGCTGACGTGCTTACCTATTGTGTATATGAAACACTGCCACAAGTGTGTCATCCGAGAAGACCTAATTTAACAAAATGTAAAAACAAATGTATTTATTATTTTTTGCTGTTTGGGCCTATTTTTTGGTTGCTGAAATTCCAGTTCATCACTAATTTTAAAGTGTGAAATGGTATAGTTTATAATTCTGATTGACTGAACTACACATTCTGACTGTGTGCACATTTCTGGAACCAGCAGAAGGACAACGAGCGTGCATTTTCAGAGAATATAGTTATTTGACTATGCTCTCTCTGTCTTTCTCTCCCTAACATTCCCGTTCCAGCTTGTAGAACAATTTCTTACTCTTTCAGAATCTGGTTGTTGTTGTTGTTGCTTTCTCTTCCCACATATAGCTATTTAAAAAACATTCTGGGTTAATTACAAATTTACAGCTTAATACCACAGCATAAACATGAGTTTTCTATTTATCAAAAATTATATAGCATGTCTACAATTCTGTTCACTTCCTTTGTTTAAATCTTTCTTTAAATTTTCTTTCTTTAAATGTTTTCTTTCAGTGAAAATGGTTTTCCAATATATTGACTAGTTGTGTGAGTCTAAACTGAATATTTGGTAAGACAGGTATTTCTTTATCTTTTATTTTATTTATTAGAGGGTGCTTAATATGAGCTCCCAAGACTTTGCAACTATAATCTGAGCTCTAACTTTAACCACACTAAGATTTAAACAACAAAAATTGTTAACCCAAGCAGTTCTTTCAGATTCTGCACCTCTGCAGAGCTGGCTAAACTAGGCCGGGATGTTCCCGCCTGAGATAGCCATGTCAACACTGTCAATGTTACCCACAGGAGTGAGAGGAGATTACTCTTAGGGGAGAGTGGGGGATTAGACATTGTTCAGCGGCTTGTTTTGAGGCGGATGAAAGGAGCATTGACTCAGACATAGACAGTCATTCATGCAGGTTCACAACAACCATGTCCTCATGTAGATGTCACAGTATTTCCGAAATGGTTTTGTACAGTCTCATTCGTTTTGGGACTCTGCTGACTATAGGTCTAGATTAATATAACCCATTGCAGGGGAATGTTTTTTAACCCATTATTTAATCCACAGTTTAGGCTCTTTCTTAGATGATGTTCTGTGACATTTTTATCCAGTGATGCACGAGTTAGCAGAGATGCTATGTAATGCAGGCATTGGATCAACATTGCGTGACTATGTCCCGGTTCCAAGCATCATGTTGCCTAGAGCTTTTAGCATTACACACTGCATTATAGGCTGGTTGTTGGTAAAGTCATCACGCAAACCCTGAAACTCATCAGCTGAGTAAAAAAGGGAGGGTCACCATGCAATTAATCTACTTACATACAAGCTTGAGCCTTTTTGTCTTAAATGCCAGTTGTACCATTGCATCCTTGCTACTCATTGACCCTTAAACATATTGGAATTTGTGTGAATTGCTCAGGATTAAATTAAGGTTTTAAGATTTAACTGTTGTTCTTTCAGGCAATCACATAAGTATACCCACAGACATTACTTTTTTCGTGCCTTACATTCAACTTCAAATTGCAATTTTTTCTACTGTTTATTATAATTTAAATTCAGATTAAGTTAAAATGGAAAAACTTGAATGATGCACTGCACAACCCCGTTGCATTCACAAGGTTGCATCATGATCTCACAGTTACTTTTATTTACAAGTGTGGTGTATGACTTTATTTCATCAAGTTTTTGACGTCAAGTCAGGAAATGGGAATTTTAGTCAGATTCCACCTCTTTATCTTTGACTAAATGAACTCACTCCACATTATCTTGAAGTGTATTAAACATTCCTGAAGAGGACAGTCCATTTTATTCTTGAGGGATTCATATTAACAAATATTAAATCTTGCACCTATTTTAATGTGTAATCATCATCTTTGCTCCAATAATAATGATAACACTGGCTGCATCTTATCTCTCATTATCCTGTTCCTTTCATGTAAAAAAAGAGTCTGAACTGTTTTGCCATCGCTTTATCCTTCAGATTATGTAATTCATACTCTTCAGGATCATGTCCAGACCTAGCGGAGACAGACCCTGAGATTTCCCCTATTTATTTGGTCTGTGACTATAATTACAATGTTTATCAGGGAATTACATCAGGATTAGCCCATCTGTGGACAGTAGATCTTTAAGAATGCTGCTAACTCCATGCCTCATGACATGGTACCCTTTCCCCTGAGAGGTTTAAGTATGACTGTGCGTCATTGAGGTGCATTCAATGGTCATGATATGATTTCCAAATAAAATCTGCAAAGTCTTTTTCTTTTTTTTCTGTGCATGTTGTTTTATTTTAGAAAACAAAAGTGTCCGAAAGTATTTCATACTGAACGAAGAAAGAAAGATCTTTGTTGTGAGCATATTGTGTTTTGGCTGTAATTGCTTGAACCCTGTTTTTGTAATGGGTTCAGTTCTTAAGAATGGATTTGGCTTCTGGTCAACGTTTAAGAACGTTTAAGATTCTTTAACATGATTTGATTTCAGGGGTTCTACTACAGTGCAGCTACAGTTTTTTTCCAACACATTTTTTCATTCTCTGTGTGGCTTGTGGTTATATTTTTTTATTCAAATGGAGCTTTAAAGACATTCTCTTTTTCTCTCCCTCTTTTAGATTGAGCAAGAAGCAGAGGTTACTTTTCCTGGTACTGATGGAAAATGGAAGCTCAACCAGTAACTAAACTGAACCGGTCTGGTCTGAACTATGCTGCTGTAAATGAACTGTGACCTTTGCACCTCATCCTAAAGCTGAACGTCAAACAGCTGGGTTGTGATTATTCTAGTGAAGCCTCGTTAACATGCTACTCCTGTTTCTGCTGTCTGCACCATGTTTCAGGATCTGCAAAGCTGCTGCTCTGTTGGTAACCAGAGTTACAAATAGTACATCCCACTTGTATGTTTGAACTTTACTGTTGTTGATCTGAGCACATTGTTTTGGGTTTGTTTGAATTCAGAACAATTATTAGAATATAGTCCATCCTGAAATCTGTCATCTTCATTTACCTGACATAGACAACTGTAAGGTACTTATTGCCCTATCCTATGTGTATCTACAATTGTGGCACTTTAGTCGTTTTAAATGATGATTGAAAGATTTCCACAAGTCATTTCCCAAGAGAAGACTTGTACTGATAGAATTTAGAAAAGATAAATAATTAGTACTTATTTTTTTCTTCAAATGGAATGTTCTCACATGACCAATCCAAAGCCTTACTCTCGCTGTTAGCAAAATTGTGAGTACTTATATGGACCTAAACAATGAAAATATAAAAATGTGTGATATTTATTGTATTCACTCTATTTTTCTAAATATTTAGTTTATTAAACAATTGCATAGTAAATTGCTAATTAGAGTCCACTTTTGATATGCAGAGTGTTTTACCACTTAATCAGAGGTGGTTATTGCACATAATATTTAATTACTACACATTATTAGTACATATTATATTTATGACCAAATATGGTCAACCTTTCGATACTGTTTCCTCAGAAAGAATCGTTGTCACTTTCTCACCTTGTTGTGTAAAATATGGCCATTACCTGTCCTCAGCCTCAAGAATTGCATTCAATAATAATAATATAATATATGGTAAGAATTACTATTTCTCATTTGCATAGAAATAGCATGGATAAAAAAAAAAAAACATGCACTGGATGGTAGCAATGCACACAAATTTTGACCACAGAATATGCCATAAGCTAAAGCAGAAAGAGTAAAATGGCAGTTAGAGTAATAACATAAACAGAATACATTATTAACAGAATTGAGTTTTACCAGATAAAAGCTATAATATAAAATTATAGTTTTTTTATTTTTTTATTTGTGGGTCCATAATTTGGACAACATTTTTTTTTTTTGCTTTCTGTGCATCACTATTTAACAGCAGTTTTATAGTTGATGACTGTCTTAATCCGCTCACATTGGCTCTGTTTTTATAATATGTCCCATTCAACTACGGTAGATTGTAACATATGACGCATCTGAATGTAGAGCACAAAACCTACTTACTACTACATACAGTACAAGTGAACAGATTAGTGGGGCAGAAAAAAATGACATTCAATCAATTTTAGCCATTGTCTGCTTTTCCCTGAATGTTGTGAGCTAAATACTAAAATGTGACCAGCTTAACATTTACTCCTACGCAATAGTATCTTATGTAAAATCACTAAGCAAATAAACTGTTAAGCAAATAAACAATTCAAGATACACTACGCATTGCATTGCTGAAACGTGATTTGTTCAAAACTTAATAAAACCCTTATCTAAAAACACATGTATAGCACTGATGTAGATGTGTTGAAATTATGTAGTATGTTTAAAGACTTAGAGAGGAGTGATTCATTGCCACTTTATTGTATAATTTATTGAGGTAATGGTACTCATTTTACTTGATTCTTAGGAAGATCTTGCTTCTTGGGTAGCATTCATTCACCCTTTGTATATGCAATACTTACAAATAAAATTAGTTTACAAAGTGGAACCAAATGTCTAAATATTATGTTATATTTGTTAAAAGATTTTACAGAGATATTGAATTTATGCTGTTTGTACATTTCTTTCTGCCAACTTTTAAAGCTTTGTTTTATTTTTCTTTGAAAAAAAATATATTCAACAGTGTTCTGTAAGATCTTGAAGTTAACGATACAAGGAAATATCTATTGTTTATGTGTATCAAAGGGTTAATATATTTTCAATATTTGCCAGGCTTAATTGAACAAGCTGTCTTCCATTGTACAAATGTCATACATTGTTATACTGTTGAGAGATCATTTAAAATATCCTAGGTGAATATTGGTTTTGTTTGTGTTGCAAAAGTCACATGCAATAATGCTATAAATAAATAATGTTATTTAAGGAAAATATATATGTTTTTGTTTTTTTTATATCCTTTCTACAAAATGGGAAATAATAATCAAATATATTATATTACAATCAAATACTAAAATCTAATGGAACATCTAATGACACAAACATATTATAAAAACATACAATATTTTAAATGCAATAATTCCCACCTCTTACTCACACTGTGTCCCTAAGACAGGAAGAACACACAGTTCATTCATAAACAATTCCCAGGCTCTCATTGATAGAATAGCATGCTAATGAATCATAATATTCTATTCTGTGCTAGACTGTGAGGTCCAATCCAGCATCACATGCCTCCTTTCCTATGTATAATCTGTGTCTGCAGGAAAAGTTGTAAGATCTCGTCCTCTTTTCACTTTATGTTATACATTATCAAGATGATTATTTACCTATTGAGCTCCTGAAGTTCAATAAACAGTTATTCAAGTGTCGTGATTCATGGAAATATTTCTTGAAAGCAAATACTCGTCTTTAAGGAATATTCTCCAGCACTTTATTAATCATAAATAGATTATTTATTGCAGAACAGTTAACAGGATAGACCCAGGTTGCAAAATAAAAAAGTTAGCTCTATAGCTCAGTGTGGGCAGTCTGCTGCATGATCTGTAATTTGTGAAAATTTATTCAATTTATTCAATTATATCAAGCAATTTTAGTCGAACCAACACAAAACACAAAATGAACATTATGGAAACTTATGGAATGTTATTAAGGGTCTGGCTGTTATTAAGAAGATTTTGCACAAAATAAATAAAATGATGCATAATGAAATTGGGAATACAGGAAAAAGAAAAGAAAAAACACTTCTTAAAAAACATGTTTAGAAAAGGAAACAAGAAAAAAAGTTCAAAACATCTGCAGTCGTTGAAAAAAAAAATCTACTCAAATCAAAGCCGGTACAAATTCACCCCATGTTCACTTAATTAAGCAAAATTAATTTGACTTCCATCTTCAACTATTGAATTTTATATGGTTTATATATTTTATAAATGAATGAATTTTATATATTAAGATACAGGGAATGAACATGCACACATTACATTTAAAATACTTCTCAATGCATACTCAATACTTGAGATATTAATGTTGGAAAGATAATTTCAGAAAACAAACGTGTCCTGACTTATCCACAGTGGTAAACCAAACACCTGGGGTGGAGAGAGAAGAAGAGATTTGCACTCACACAATGAAGCACAAGGGCAGCAGGACCTCTGTTAGATCACAGTGACTAGAGGGAAAAGGCAAGGGCACTGTGTTATGCAATAATCCATGTCAGTGTGTAGAGAACACACTGTGCCGGGAGGTCGTTCCGCCAGCCTTGAACGTTGAACAAAAATGTTCTTGAGAGTGATTTTTTTGCTTCTCTGTGAAGGTAGCACAAGTCGTCGCTCATTGATCGAATGAAGATTTATAGTAGATGTGTAGAGTGGAAGTATGAGGGTGCCCATGTTAGTTTTGTAAGCAAGTGTCAGTGCTTTGAATTTGATGCGAGCTGCAATTGGGAGCCACTGCAGAGAGATGAAGAATGGAGTGACGTGGGCCCTTTTGGGTTTGTTGAAGACCAGACGAGCTGCGACGTTCTGGATCATTTGCAGGTGTTTGATTGAACTTGAAGGAAGTCTAGCAAGAAGGGCGCTGCAAATAATGTAGTCTGGAAATGACCATGGCCTCTACCATGTTGTGTTGCTTGCTCCGTTAGGAAGCGCCTGTTCGTTTTGTGAAGTGCAAACCTGCATGATCTAGCCATCGTTGAGATGTGATTGACTCTTGATCCTTTCATATTCTTAGTTTTATATATAATGTTTCCAATAAAGTAGATCTAAAAATGCTGATCTACACTTCCTTTTGTACCATGTAATACACACACACAGTGAGTACGGAAAGTATTCAGACCCCCTTAAATGTTTCACTCTTTGTTATAGTGCAGCTATTTGCTAAAATCATTTAAGTTCATTTTTTTCCTCATTATTTTACACACAGCACAACACATTGACCGAAAAACAAAATTGTTGACATTTTTGCGGATTTATTAAAAAAGAAAAATGGAAATATTTCATGGTCCTAAGTATTCAAACCCTTTAATCAATATTCAGTAGAATCACCCTTTTGCTCTAATACAGCCATGAGTCTTTTTGGGAAAGATGCAACCAGTTTTTCACACCTGTATTTGGGGATCCTCTCCAGTTCTGTCAGGTTGGATGGTAAATGTTGGTGGACAGCCATTTTTAGGTTTCTCCAGAGATGCTCAATTAGGTTTAAGTCAGGGCTCTGGCTGGGCCGTTCAAGAACAGTCACGGAGTTGTTGTGAAGCTACTGTTGTTATTTTAGCTGTGTGCTTAGGGTCATTGTCTTGTTGGAAGGTAAACCTTCGGCCCAGTCTGAGGTTCTGAGCAATCTGGAGAAGGTTTTCGTCTAGGATATCCCTGTACTTGGTCCTGCTACTCATCTAATAAAAGATATCACAACTAAACAAAATGTTTTATCACAAACTAAACAAAATGTTTTTTTAATTAATATCTGCCATCATGAACATCAGAATATGATTGTGAGTGCGCAGTGTGTCCAGATTGTACATGAGCATTTGTGCAACCACATAAACACGAAAACCATGGCGATCAAAAGAGTAACCAATGCCCAACTAGAACATTGCTCTGTTTATGAAGGACCATTTGTAGTCATGGTGGCAAACACTCACACACATCTATCCATTATGCAAACACACATTTCCCGATAACATGGCTCATTATATTTTACCCTCAGGGAAACTATTTTAGTTTCAGTATTCTCACATTCAAGTGACATGCAACTCAGCATTAGCATCTTGAATATTAAAGTGTAATAACATGCAATATTTGCTAAATTAATGAATAGTGAAAGAAATGACAAAGAAAACCAAGAACACAACAGACATTCATGATAAGACATTTCTTTATTAATAAAGACTAATTCACTTACCTATTAAAAACAAGTATTATAAGTGCTACAATAATATGACCAACATACAATGCTTATAGTGTCTGTGTTTGTGAATGTGAACTGACAAGACAAGTCACATTTATTTATACTGTGCTTATACAGATGTTTCAAAGCAGCTTCATAGATAATTTACAGGAAAATAACTGATGCAAACGTCATTAAATAAGAGACACATTCAATTTCTGCTGTAATGCAAAAGACAATAGAATCATTATTCAAGTTCGATCAATGTTGATTCAATACAGTTTAATGAAAGTGTTGATGTTGCAAAATTAGACAATTATCTAAGCTGACTGTAATTAATTGTAGTGGAGTTATAGAGTATGCACTGCTTAACTATTCACTTTAATACCTGTTGTCCAGCCAGAATATAATAGCTGAAGCTGTAGTTGCTTGCAGTTCTCAGGGACATTTCTCCTGGCAGTTTTACATGTGAATATACACTTCAGTTGTGATGCTTTCACATGGCGCATTTTAGAGCCATTACAGCAGGGCGACTACACAAGCCTTGACACTAACAGAAAAGAGGAAATGGGTGAGAACGGATAATAGTGTTTGACAGCATGTTAATCTAATTGCTGGAAATACCCAGAGTGACTGCAGGGCATTTCGAATTTTAAAATGCATTTGGATGGATCCACTTAATGGCTTCATCCAACAAACATGCATTTGCCTCTTTTTTTCTTAGGGACTCTTGAGCAGCAGATTTCAACCAAAGGTTTAAGACTTTGGTTGAAAATTTGATTTATTTTATTATAGAATTACCAACAAAACCTCCCGAAATTGGAGATGCTGGCATTATCAGTGTAACAAAAAACAGAAACAATGTAGCACTCTGGGAATCACTTTGGAAAGACAAGTATCTGATTATGTGCAGCTCACATGCGAAGTGTAAGGGAAAGGATCACAGCTGATGGCACGTAACCTGATCTTTCCATTCACTACATATTTTGTCTTGATTTCTGAACTAAACGAACTATATAACATTACAATGGAAACAAGTAATGTGCATTGAGGAACTATAAATGGGCTTAGTGCTAATCGCACAGGAGGACACAGGCAGTAACAAGTAATCGCGAGCTTGTAAACAAGTACACGTACTGGTCCCTGCTGCACCAAGGCTAAAGCCACGCCCCTCCCCTCCCCCATTAAAGTCTGTTTGGAGCTTTCTGAAATCACTTATATTGGCTAAATATTAAACTAATTTGCCATTGCTTTAGGCCACGTCTATATGATGCCGGTGCATTCCCTATCCGATCATAAACACATCGTCGGCGCAAGAAATATCAGCGTCCACACGAGACCACTAAAACCGACTGATAACGGTGTAGTATAATGCCAGACCAGTATGGGGCGCTGTAATTCTGCCACAGATAATACACTTTACACAGAGAAGAAGAATTTGAGCATGCGCAGTGTTGTTGCTGTTCAGTGTTGCCAGATTGCTAGTTACCTTTTGGTCACGTCCGACCGGGAAAAAATTATTGGGCTGGTTGATAAAATTTGGGATGGTTTTTGATGCATAAAATCGCTCAACATTTTTCATTACTTATAAGTAGGGACCAACCAAATTCACGATTTCACGGCCATGACATTTTCCGTGAAATCGGCCACTTTCCGTGAAAACACCCAACAAGCGTGAAATAGTGAAATTTTTATTGAAGATAAATATTTTTACTGATAAAGAGTATACCAGGAGCAGATGATCGTAGCGTCTTAGCCGAGTTTGCAGCCTACTAAACAGAAGCAAAAGAAGTTCCGCCGGATACGAGTATCTCTAACAGCATTCTGGCGTTCGCACAGCAGTCGGTTTCCATTACGCTACCTTTCTGTACCAACGAACAGCGTTGACGCGGAGAGAAGTGTCAGCCAGTACACAAACGTCAAGGCACCGCAGCAACAGAATATGTCAGCAACCACGTTGGTCGGCCAAGTTTTGGCCACGAAAAACTAAACAATTTCATTAATGTCACGTGGCATTGCGGAGTCTGTGGCTACGTGCGTTGTAGTCGTATTTTGTTTCATTTTTGTTTTTTAATAGAGGTGAACAGTCGAAAAGTGGTATTTTAGAATACAAAACAGCGGGTGTGACAGCAGATGGACTGATTGCAGTGATTGGTGCCTAAAAATTGTACCCGCGAATTCTCCGTGAAATCGAATGTTTTTTTTAAAACCTTCCGTGAAATTGCGAATTTTTACCCGTGAATTTGGTTGGTCCCTACTTATAAGACTACGCACTTTTTTTTTTTTAATGGGCGGGATTTAAGCTGTAGTTGGGCTAGAAATCTCACAAAAAATATACGGATTGGCTGTCCACATGAGACCGCAAGGGCGTCAGATCTATCCACTTTAGGATAAAAATTCCAAAGAGAATATAATCTATAATCAAAAGAGAGCGGATTCAGTCTCCCAAAACGCCGGATCCGTGTGGACGGAACGCCAATCCGATAAGAAATGTATGCGGATACAGTGATATACGTCTCGTGTGGATGGGCCCTTATTTTTACCGCCCCCCCCCCCCCCCCCCCCCCCCCCCCCAAAAAAAAAAAAAAAACAAACAAACACAAAATCAAATTAAATATTAGAGACTATGGGCAGTTCACAAATTTCTTAGTACTCCGGGCTTTGTGAAGCAGAGGAAGCCCTCTTCTTTCTCTTCCATCTCCACTTTCGAGGGCATTCAGGAGTGGGGGTTCTGTCGATGCCACACAGTGCAGGACCCTCTCTAAGTCTTTATTAGCTCGCTTAGCCTGACCATTAGTCTACGGATGGTAGCCTGAGGATAGACTCGCAGTTGCCCCCAATTGGTGACAGAACTCTGTCCAAAACCTAAACAAACTGGGGACCCCTTTTAGAGACCACATCCAACGGGAGGCCATGAATGCAAAAAAAGTGATCTAAGATGATGGCTACTGTCTCCCTCGCTGAGGGCAATTTGGGGAGGAGGATAAAATTAACCGCCTTAGAGAACCTGTCCACCACCATAAGGACCACAGTATTGCCACTAGACGTGGGTAGGCCTGCGTCAAAATCCATGCCTATGAGGGACCAGAGTCTCAAAGGGATAGACAGTGGCCGTAGAAAAGCTAGACCGGAGGAGTGACTCTCTGGGCAGACTGTCTGGGCATCCTGCGAGAGCAGTGATGCCGCATAATGTGTGAGATTTAATAGATAGTGAAAACATCTCAGGATCCGCATGTAACTTTAGTTCAGTACTTCTCAATTATTTTCTGTCACGCCCCCCCCTAGGAAGAGGTAAACATTTTGCGAGCCCCCCCTCCCCCCATTTTGGAACGTTCGCCTCATGGTTTCCATGGCAACGCGTCATGCGTGTCACGTGACATACCGCAGTCACAAAAAGCGCTGTAGCTATAATAGATTTAAACACTTATTTAGTTTTTCTTTTTTATTCAAAATAGTCACCAACTTGTTGGCTCAACTTGTTGAAACCTAAAAGAAACCTTATGAGGTTGAAAACACTGAATTGTTGTGATAAATGACAAGCTCTGAGCGCGTCTTTTTTGGATCAGTGCCAGATATCGTGTGAAAACACGTGTGAATTTAGTGGTTGATCATGTGACACATATGAACACTGGCGTGATCGTAGACGATAGAACAATCGATCGACCGAGTGTGAATGTCAGTCGTAAGTCGTTAACGTCACAAACCAGGGTGATAAAGGTGCGCTGGAGACGGTAGCTTAGAGGAGTGTCTGAAGCAAGCTCGGAAGGCACGAGTAGCTGAGGCCAAAGACGCAGCATCTCGTTCCCTCTTCAGGAAACTAATGTTACATACGTAATCTGAGATGTTCCCTTTTAAGGGATCTCACACTGGGTCAAACGCTAGGGGAATGGTATACCAACGCCACCTCAGTGACAAAGGCCGACAAATGTCTCGTAGCTCACTACGAGAGGACCTGTGTTCCCGGAGCGGAGTTGAGGTCGAGCTGATAGAACCTCAGAAATGTGTGCGGGGTGGACCAGCCTGCCACATCACAATCATCAGACAACGAAACTCCTGATAGAAGGGCCTTAAAGGAGTAGACTAGTAGAGTGGCCACAAACCCTCAGAGGAGATGGGGATCAGCCCAAATCATAAGCCAGAGAGATAGCCTCGACTATCAATGTGCTTAGATTAGGTTTAGATGCTGGGGTCTCCTTAGGGGTCCCGAAGCAAATGATTAACTGGTCTGATTTATGCCAAGAAGCAGGTCTGAGGACATAAGTGCTTGCACTAGACAGACCTTGTTCTTGGTCCTGGGAGGGCAGAAGGCCATCCCAAGTGCAAACTCAAGACAGGAGGGGGGGGGCTACACACAACGCCTTTAGGTTCCCTATTCTCTTTAGCGAAGTAATGGCTAAAAGAAAGAGAGAAACTTAAGTTTTGGGATAAGTCCCAAGTCGGAACCTTAGTCTGTACTGCAGGCCTCAGCCTTATGGTCCCACAGAGTAAACGTGTTGACTGGCTGTCCCTACCAATAGACACACACACCCAGAGGTACGTGGTAAGCAGCTATGTCAGCCACACCTTCAGGGTGGATGGGGACAGCCCGGCAGCGAATCTTTCCTTCAGAAACTCCAGCATGTTGCTAATCTGACATAACTGGGTTCACCTGCTGCTCGCTATATCAAAAAGTGAAATTTCAACTTCAGGGCGTTCACTTTCCTCGTGGAGGGAGCTCTGTAGTGGAAGATGGTTTCAACAACCTCGGTTGAGAGACTGGAGTCTAGGAGCTGGGCCCCCTCAGAGGCCATGGGGCAGGGGTGTTGTATCAGGCTTGCAGCCTGAGACAGAAGGTCCTCCCTGACAGGAATTTCCCAAGGGACTCCATCCAGGAGGGACATTAGATCCGCGAATCACACTCTGCTCGGCCATCATGAAGCGAAAGACATGTTGGACCTTGTCCCAGCGAACTCTCTCCTGAACACCTGGGAGCAGAGCAATCAAGGGAAAAGCGCACAGACGTATTGATCAGACAGATTGGTTCCATTTTTGCTTGGCCATACCTCAACCAAATCTACTCAACAACCTTGGGGTGAAGCCTCCATTCCCCGGGCATCTGCCCCTGCCTCGACAGGAAGTCTGCTCCCACATTCTGGGCTGCAGGGATGTGAACTGCTCGTAGAGAGAGCAGTCTCCCTTGGGACCAAATGAGGATCTGTCGCGCTAGTTTGTATAGTGGTCGCCAACGTAGACCCCCTGGTGAATTATGTACCACTGTGCTGTCAGCACCACTGTGCTGTCAGTTTGGACAACAACACGGTGGCCTCCGAGGTCTGGGAGGAACGCCTGAAGCACCCGCCGAACAGCCATAATCTCTATCAAGTTTATGTGCCAGGACAATTGGTGCTCATGCCACAGACCTTGGGCAGACCGTTCTTCAGGATTGCTCCCCAGCCCATAAGAGGCTGCATCCATCGATAGCATTACGCGTCGACAAGGAGCTCCCATACAGGTCCTTGAGACAGAAACCAGGGTTTCTTCCACATATCCAAGGCATGTAGGCATTGCTGCATGACTTTGATAATCCAGAAAGGGTTGCCTTCTGGTTCTGAGCAACCACTGGAGCAGCCTCATGTGTAGCAACCCGAGCAGGATGACGCAGGTGAGACTATGAGACTCAGCACTCACTGGAAGTGTTTTACAGTGTGACTGGCCTAGTTTGATTCTCTTGACGGCTGACAGGAAAGCAATGATGTGCACAAAGGTAAGCTGTGCTGACGTTAAAACCGAATTCCATACAACGCTGAGGAAGGTGGTCCTCTGGAGAGGAGAGAGCACACTCTTCTTTGCATTTAGTCTCAACCCCAACACATTCAAATGCGTGAGAACAACATCTCGATGTTGAACCGCTAGTTGCGGCGACAGGGCAAGGATAAACCAGTCGTTGACATAATTGAAAACTCTGATGGCCTAGAGAAACAGCGGGGTTAGCGCTGCATCCATGCATTTGGTGAATGTGCGAGGTGACAGAGACCGAACAAAAGTACCAGGTATTGGTAAGCCTTCCCCCTAAAGGCGAACCCGAGGTACTTTCTGAATTGTGGATGGATGGATGGAAGGATGGAAATGTGAAAATAAGCTTCCTTCAGGTTGATGGTGACAAACCAGTCCTCTGATCTGATCTCTGTCACGATCTGCTTCAAAGTCAACATTTTGAACCTGAGTCTCATGACCGAGCGATTTAGAAGGCACAAATCTAGGATGGGCCACAATCCTCCATCCTTCTTCGGAATGATAAATTAATAACTGCAAAATCACTGGTGTCAGGACCTCTTCGAAGTAGCCTTCTTGGTGAGGATGACGGTCCTCAGATCCGTCTTCCTGCCAGAAGGCTGAGGCTAGGAGTGCCGGCTAAATCATTGAATGATTTTTAGTGGCACAGGTTTTCTTAATCAGATACTTAAGGTTTTATAATTTCTTGCTGTGTGGTCTGTTATGTTAGGTTTGTCTGACATAGTTTACTGGTAAAAAAAAAAAAAGAAAAAAGAAAAAAAAGAAGTCATCAACAATGAGAATGGAAGGTCACTGTGTAATATGTTTTTGCATTATCAATTCTAATTTATGATAGAATGTACATACAGCAACTGAGTCTACATGAGTGACAGGGTTTTATGAAAAGATTCAAAAAGTGTTTTGTTAAACTATATTTATGAAATAAATATTTTACAAGTAAAAATCAAAAATGTGGGTTTTCATGAACTGAAATGCCTTATATACCATTAAAATACAATATCTACAGAGTAAAGGGCAAATACTTATTCATATGGAAATAGAAATTTTTCTTTCTTTCTCTTTATCTCTTTCAAGCAACTTTCAGAGCTTAGGAAACACAGACCATCTCTTAACGCTTTTGTAATAAACATTATGGGACAGAGTGTTGAGTTATTCGTAAAAAATACTGTACTAATAGAATTGGAACACACTCTTTCTGCAAATCTCATGTGGGCCCTTAATGACCCATTACCAGATTACCATATGGACATTGCTAGCATTGTAATGAGTAGAAGAGTGCATAACTCGCCGAAGATATGACTTACAGAGTGCTTGTGGAACTATCTTCTCAAAGAAAGCAGGTTAACACAAACAACTGAGATAATTTGCCTTGCCTTTGGGATCTATTATATAACTCATGACTGACATGTTCACTTCTACTCCAGATAGTTCTTGAATTCAAGGCAAGTTGTTTTCATTTTTTGCATTCGAGATGTGTAAGAAGACTATCTCTGTCAACTGAAATTATACCAAGAGCTAATGTGACTAAGTTTGTGAAGTCAAGTAAAATGACTGTTTAAAACCTGTCTAATAAAGCTGTTAAAGTATTCTACAAGAACACGATTTAATTCCTTACACCGCTTTTATTTTGGAAAAATTATTCAAAATTATGGAACACACACAATGAGGATTAAAGAGTCAAAAGGATGACGGTCAAAGGTTCTCACAGTATGAGGTACAGACTCACTCCAAATTCCAGTTACAATCTTACTGTGAATTATGTTAGAGTACTGTTTTGTTTTTGTTTATTTCCTGGTTCCCCATGTGTTGTGTCTGAGATGATTAGTGGTGGATTCAAACATGGATCACTTACTGTTTGCATTACTATGGTTGCAAATAAATAACTGGTTGAAATGGATTCAGACATGGACAGTGGCTCCAATTTATTTACCCTTTGTCTTTTTTAGTCTATTAAACTACTAATGTTTAGTAATTTAGTCTTGTCTACCCTAAATTCAAAGTAACTTCAATTTGATTTAAGTCCATCCATCCACCGCCTGTGAGCTACATGTTGGAGTTGCAAGAACCGAGTGCTTATGGAGTTTAAGGGTACAGCCAATTAATCAGCCCTTCCTCCACTGGTTCCCTTCAGGCCCTCTGCATCTTCTACACATCTGCCTTGGTTCCTCAGTTCACCTGCTCTGCCTAGCCCTGAGGATCCTCCTACTCTCCACTCCCCCACTGGATTTATTTCTTGGACTTTGTGATTAAACTAAATAACAGACTGTTTTTTGCAAAGATAACATGGTTGTAAAAGTTTATTATTTATGTTTAGTCATTTTCCTTCCATATTGCTTGAAAGGTAAAATATATTATATGCTTTTTATTTTAGAAATACATTATAGCACAGAAATGTCATGTTGTCAAAAAACATTTGAATGCAGATCATCGAAATGTGAATACACACACACACACACACACACACACACACACACACACACACACACACACACACACACACACACACACACACACACACACACACACACACACACACACACACACACACACACACACACACACACACACACACACACACACACACACACACACACACACACACACACACACACACACACACACACACACACACATATATTGTTTACTCATACTGCCACACTGGTGGAGAATGTGCATAAGACGGAGCTTAGAGTGTACTGTAACGTGTATATTGTGTTTTTGGTGTGTCATGTATGCCTGTCATGTGTACTGTGTGTGCTTACTAACATATAAAAACATGTTAAAAAATATATATATTAACAGATACTGTATCTCTATTTTTTCATCTTGCTAAAAAAGCCCAATGCAAGGCAGGATGGGAAGTGGAAATCCTGTTCCAGGTTTCTATAATAATACTTTAGTCAAGGCAAGGCAAGTTAATTTATATAGCATATTTCATACACAATGGCAATTTAAAGTGCTTTACAAGGAATTAAAATAACCAAATATATAAAGTCATCAATAAAAATGACAGTAAAAAATATTTTTAAGCTGCATTAAAACAGTAAAAAAAAAAAGGAGGATGCAAAAATAAAGTACTCTGGGACTTTCTCATGATTTTGTTTTACTTTAACAAATCAAATCATTCTTGTAGTCTCAACTTAAATTGATGAAATAAAGTGGATGATAAGGTGGGCATATTCTTAAGAGATAGAAAACATTTTCATTGCTGTTCTGCTGTGAGCTGAATCCTGTCATCCATAATTTACATTCTTCTCTCCCTCTCACCCCTCCCCCTACTCCCCCCTCCTCTCCTCTCCTGTCTATTCTGAGCCTGGAGAAAACCGGAACAAGACAGGGGAACACAGTGTACTGTGCAAGAACAACGCGCACACAGGCTTGTTTTTCTATTATGTTTTTCTATGGGGACTTTCCATTGACTTATATTGTTTTTATAATGAGCTAAAGGTACTTTTCACCTCATACACTTAAATCTAACCTTCACAGTATTCTTAAAATTACAATATCTTTTTACTTATTATAGTTAGTAAACCATGTTACTAAATGTCCACACGGTGTAGAAAAAAATATTTTCCACCCACACACCAATTTCATGCAACCATGTGTCTTCTCTCTCTCTTTTCTTACTGATATATATTGATGTTGTTTGGCAAAAGATCTAAACAAATCATAATTATAATACACTGAGATAATGTGCATTTATGAAGACAATGACAGTATTAAGACCTATTCCACAAAGACTTAAGGGAGGTCATAAGAAAAATATGTTTTCATGACACATATAGACCTTTAAGGGACACATCAATTAAGGTGCTCTACTCTAAGGACTGGTGTTTTACACAGTGCTCCATCCCCACCTCCCAGGCACAAGCATAAGAGGCTTGAATTTTTTTTTTTTTTACCACCAGCATTGATAAAATCAGAATTAAGGACTTCGTGTAATAAATAAACTCTAACTGAAATTGATTTTGTGGTTCATTACATTAATTATTTGTCTGTGAACTGTCAAGTCACCTTTATTTTTATAACACTTTTTTTACAATACAGATTGTTTCAAAGCAGCTTTAAAGTGGTCACAGGAAAACAATATAAACAAAGTTTGTTTTGTCTGAAAAGCAGCTCTAAAAGAGCAGGCGAATCAATAAAATTTTAAGATTTTGTAATCAAGAATTTTAAATGTTATGTGTCCCCAACTGAGTAAGCCAGAGGCAACAGCGGCAAGGAACCAAAACTCCAGCAAGTGATGGAATGAATGAAGAACGGAATGGACAAAAAAACCTTGGGAGAAACCAGGCTCAGTTGGAGGACCAGTTCTCCTCTGGCCAACAGCCAAACAGCTGAACTGTCGATACCTGATATGGTACACCCTACTGTCTGCTACGGTCACAGACATAACTTCCAATATATAGAGACTCTTTCATCTAGAGATCATCATATAGCTGTGTCTGTTCCCCGAATTAGCAAATACAAAAACTCTTAAAACCTTTAAAGCGTAAAAATTTAATTGATGCCCAAACAACAACAAAAATGGATATACGGTAACAGATGAACAAATGATAAAGCTTGGGTTAGTAAATATACAATCCCTTTCCTCAAAAGCACTTATAAATGTAAATTTGTAAAAGCACTTGTAAATTATATGATTACAGATCATAAATTCAATGTGCTGTGTTTGACAGAAACCTGACTAAAACCAGACGATTACTTTAAATGAATCTACCTCACAAGATTACAGTTATCAACATAAGCCTCGTATGAAAGGTAAAGGAGGAGGCTTTACTGAAATTTATAGTAAAACCTTCAGTATTACTCAAAGGTCTAGTTTGAAATTTAATTATTTTGGAGTGGTGGTGTTTTGTGTAAAACTATCTAGTTTAAGTAATAATTCACATTTTACTTTTGTGCTGTGTATTGTATACAGTCCAACAGGACACCATACAGACTTTATCATAGAATTTGCTAATTTTGCTAATTCAGAATTAGTAATGGCTGTATTGCATAAAGTCCCAATTGTTGGACAACATGTGTTAGGACCCACTCATGGTTCCATAACACTCAACTCCCTGTTAAAAATATATTATAACTATCTTTCATGGTGCATGGTGTCTATCTGCATGTGTATGGATGCATGGGGTGAGTGTGGGAGGCGTGGTCAATGATCACATATGCACTCACTCATCCCCATCACCTGCTGCTCATCATTACCTGCCTATATCATGCCCGCTAACCTTCCATGTGTTGTCAGATCGTCGTCTTGTATTCCATGTTCCTGATCCATCAGTATCCAGTGTTCCCATTGTTTTCATTTCCCGCTGTTCACGTCTGTCACGAGGATTACCGGTTCACGTCTGCCATAAGGATTCATCACGTCACGTCTGCCTGCCCATTCAGACCCCGCGTCACCTGGATCATTCACACAGTGGACCTATTTTCTGGTTGTTGATTTTCTGTTTCACAATTAATTCCTTGCACACTCGCACCTGCATCCCTCACACTCGCACCTGCATCCCTCTCGTCTCTGCCCGACACTGACACTATCAAATAACTACCAGATAGCCTAGAAGAACTTGATGTTGCAACAGAAAATATTCTCTCTCAGAAAACTCTCTTTTCCAGCAATTTAGAAACATTTGCTCCTTTGTGCTTAAAGATGATTAAAGAAAATAGTCCAACACCGTGGTATAATGAGCAAACTCGTGTCCTCAAAAGAGCATCAAAAAGAAAAAAGAAAAAAAAGGGATAGCAAATGGAAGAAAACAAAGCTAGAGGTTTTTCGCATTTCATGGAAAGACAGCCCTATTGCATACAGAAAGGCCTTAAAATAACAACCCTAGGTATTTATTTGATACAGTGACTAAATTAACGAGAAATAAAGCATCAACCCCAAACAATGAAGTAACAGAGGAAAGATGGAAAGGAGAAAGAGAGCACAGGTTTCGTCTAAAAAGAGACTGGTAGAGGGGTTGATGGTGCAGAAGTAGTAAGTTGTAGATTAAATTTAATGAAGAAATAGTTTGAAACATGCAAAAGTTTTACCAGAACGTTGTCTGCATTTGTGCATGTAGATTAAGTCGAGTTGGTGCCCGATTTGTGAGTACCTGTGGTGATGAGTCATTTAAGATCAAATGAACCTAGGAGAGAGGAAGTCTGTAGCGTAAGGCTCCTCCATATGAATGGTGAAATCACCAAAGACTACAAGTCAAGTGCCATCCTCAGGGAATGAGGACAGCAGCATGTCCAGCTCCTCGACAAAGGTGCCCAGCTGACCTGGAGGTCGGTAGATTATGGGAATGTGGATTTTGGCAGGAGTTGAAACTGTAATGGCATGACAGTACAGTGGAGTTTGCAGGGGCGATTCTTTTTTTTTTTATTTTAGGGGGGCTCAGCCCCCAATAAGGGTATGATTAAAAAAATATTATTTGACTATTTGGGTAGGGTGGTATGCTACTAACCTTACTGCAATCCACTATTCCATTGTATTCCCTGTATTTCATATATGGGAGTAGGAGTACTGACTGAGCCATATACAACACTGTAATAAAAAAATAATTATTGGATGTGACCACTAGAAAATAGGGAATGTTATCAATTTGCCACTTCTATAAATCAAGTACAAAACTAGTATAAATAGTATAAATCAAGAAAATCAAAAATCCCTTTACTCTACGCTTACTCTAATTTATGTATCATGACACTCCTCCCGATTCATTATTACTTAATACAAAACTATATTTAATAATACAAAACAAAATAACTCCACATTCTCTCTCTGGGCCATCTAGTGCTTTCAGACAATGTGTGTCATTTCTGTGCATGGCTGCATGTCAAAATACATTATAATATGTCTGTAATTGTAAAAAGTAAATTAAAATAAATCATGATCGTTTTCTGAATCTAAAGTATGTTTTCATGGGTGTTAATCACTTCATTTTTGTAGGAATAAAAAACAACTATCACCCAAGGGCTGAAGGTGAACGCAGCAAAACGTATTGGTATTGGATGAGAAACCGAGCCGTCCCGTGTGCTCCCAATACTCCAGTAACATTACATTATGTAAACTGCAATGCATTTATGACAAAGAACTGCACCGATGCAGGTGTAATATCATAGCATTAGCAATCTATCAATAAATGCACGCACACACGACACACACCTTGATGTTCACTCTGCTCAGCGCCCCTGCAGATTGAAAAATGCGCTAAAACCAAGCAGACTCAGATAAGGGGAGGAGCCGAAACTTGACGCAGCTTGCCGCCGTTTCAAATGAGTTTTTTTTTAAAGGGGACTGAAGCGATCAAAAATTTATTAATCAAATATATTTTTTAGGGGGGCTGGGCAGAAGTTTAGGGGGGCTGAAGCCCCCCTAAAAAGGGCCTAGTGACGCCCCTGGGAGTTTGGTTATGTCGATGGCCTCGGGGGTTGCAAAAAAGCATTGATATAACCGATGGCCGAGATAACCCATATAACATATTACAGATTTTCCCACATATAACACGCAGACACAGATAATCCGCACACTCATATATCCAGCGGGTTTTGGGTTTTGTGTAAAAAATTGTTGGCATAACCCATAGATTGATTAACTTGTTTGTGTAAGATCACATTTCGAATTTCAAATGTTGCTCGCATGACGTCAATTATCCATAACTGTTCAGGCTCGGTACACAGTGCTTGTGCGTGAAATTTATACAATAAGAAAACAAACAAGTCAGAATCAGAAGAAAAAGAAAAAGCAGTCTCTCCCGCTGCGCTGTCCAGCAGCACGTCTCTTAAGAAGCGCGTGTTGATCATCGGATGAGATGAGAAGAGCCCGCCCTCATGCAGCACAGCCAATCACGTCGTCTTGCATGATTGACAGGTCAGACAGCCTATCAGCGGCAGCTGTCAGAATGATGGTACCAGCGCTGCGCGCCAGCTGTCAGAGCGCCAAAGATAACAACCCACCAAAATCAATAATCCCTTATTGATGTACATGATGCGAGTTATTAAATGAGAATGTACATGCTCGTGTTTTTGGTGTCTCTTTACACAACAGTGTTACCGTGATTTGTTTGATGAAGAGATTGGCATTCATCTAAAAACATTTTTTTACATAAACTGTACCGTGTGTATGTTTGCTAAAAACAAAAGGCATATGTAAAATGCATATGTTTTTCTGGATCAAAGACAGACTTCTCGTACATTTTCTTTATCACGTTGGCCTTCTTTTTCCATCCTGAAATGGTGTTTGCTGGAATGCCATGCTGATGACTAAGTTTTGCCAGTTTTGTTCCTTTTTCTAGCTGCAGTACGATTTCATACTTTTCTCTATTTATTGATTGTACATTTTTCTCTTAACACCTCCAGACATTTTTAGAAGAAAAAAAAAAACCCAGAATAGCTACAGGGTGTTATCCCTCAGACGAGATCAACGTCAGCGTGAACCGTGAACCGTGAGCGGACCGTGAGCGGACCGCGATCCACGTAAAAGGCAAACTCAGGGCATGCGCTGTGAACTAGGTACGCTCGAGTCACGAGATAGCAATGTGAAGTGGCGAATTTGTCCCTCTTTTGTGCTCGAGATATTCGATTTCGGCGACGTAAAACAATCGACATAACCCACAAGAAGACATGCTAAGACAAATAGGGAGTTTGGCGATTCCACTTCAAAAACGTCGACATAATAGGATTGGCGAGTTAACCATGACTCGAGATAATTGAACTCCAGTGTATTTCCAATTGTTAGAAATGAGAAGACCTGTACCCCCCCCCCCCCCCCCCCCCCACCCCACCCAGACTGTCGAGGGGTGTGAGAGAAAAACAAGTTGGTAAAGAGAGCAGTGGGCATTGCTTAGTCCTTTGGACAAATGCATGTCTCAGTCAAGCCCAAAATATCCAGAATGGAATTAGTTGCAAAGGCTGCAATAAAGTTAGCTTTGCTGACTGCTGACTGACAGAAATTTGCATTGGAAAAGGAAAATATAGGAAGCAAGATATTAACTCTGCGCTGAAAAAGTGAGAATAGAAAAAGGGATATGGAAGAAAACCTGAAAGAGCCTTGCTCGGTGGAGTTGCGCAGGTAGGGTCTTTAAGTCAAGTCAAGTCAAGTCACCTTTATTTATATAGCGCTTTTTACAATGTAGATTGTTTCAAAGCAGCTTTACAGGAAAAACAATATAAACAAAGTTTGTTTGGCTGAACAGAAGCCCCAAAAGAGCAGGCGAATCAATACAATTGATGAATTTTAAGTGTTAAGTTTCCCCAACTGAGCAAGCCATAGGCGACAGCGGCAAGGAACCAAAACTCCGGCAGGTGACGTAACGAATGAGGAATAGAATGGAGAAAAAACCTTGGGAGAAAACCTTTACCTAAACCTTTACCCGAGTTAATCTTTACATGAGGAGGCTGAAACGCGTTAGCACGCACATGGTAAATAAATATACCGCCTCAGTGGAAACAGCTGTGATCCTGCACTAAAATTAGCATAAAATTACAAGCATAGATAGAGACAAGAGAATGGGTACAATCGAAACGAATATGGGACAGAACGCCACTTTAGTACAATAAAAACAGCACTTGACATAAATAGAAATAAGGACAACTAAAGTGCTAAATCACAACAAAGGTATAAAATAAGAAATTACAAGGGTCAGGTGTGCACACGAATACATAAAAACTAAAAAAGTCACATTGCATCTCTTCCACCCCTCAGTCTATACTAAAATCAAGTCGGTGCACATATTTGAACAAATGCTTCTACATAAACCTCTGAAGTTCCAGGCTACAGAAGTGGTCACAGTAGTGGCTATAATTTCTGCATCTACACAATGAGACCTACCAGCCATTGCTCACGTGTTCCTTAGAGATACAGAAAAGTAGATAGAAAGCAATCTAGTACATAACATCGCAATAAATAAAGCTAATCTGTAACAAGGTCATTCATAGCTGAGTAAGGCTTATAAACAATAGCAGTCTGGCTTGGATGTTTTAGTAGAAACCTCATAAATAGAGATCAGCAGAATCCTTCTTTTGAGGCCCCCACCCACGTGCCTTTAAAAACACAATAAAGTACAACACTACAGTAAAACATAACTGTATACATGTTGAAAAGTATGCAGCCTTAAGCAATTACAGTATATTGGCATGTTTGTAAAAGGGAGAGGGAGAGTGCATTTGTCTGTGTCCCCACAACAGATTGGATTAATAAACATACTAAATTATGTTTTTAGTTTTTTTTTTTGAAAATGTAAAAAAGAAGAACGTTTTCTGTGATGAGTAGGTTTAGGGGTAGGGTTAGTGTAAGGGGACAGGATATACAGTTTGTACTGTATAAAAACCTATGGAGAGTCCCCACTAAACTGAGTAGATGTGTGTCTCTCTGTCTCTGTCTCTCTCTGTGTTTGTGTGTGTGTATGTGTAGTAAATCTGTGTTCTTGATGTTCACAATTTAAAGTGATTATGTCTTCAATAATGTAGTTGTTTTCAGAGTCAAGTGTCTGTGGTGCTACAGTTCAGTTATTTTCAAACTGAAAATAACCTTTCTTGACTGAGCCACAGCAACTGATAGAAATAGTATATGGTGACACTTTTATAACGCATTGTCCTGCTTTCCTTCTTATTTGGGCCAATTCACACTAAGAGGTTTTTAAAAGTGAAAACATGGAGAGAAAAAAACAGCTGAATATCAGCATGCAGTGAAGTTGAAATTAGGTAACATAGTAATTGAAGGCTAAGATGTACAAATAGTGATTTATGAGCAGTCAAGAAAACAAGGCAGGTTTGTTTACAGATGGGAGATGCCAAGAGTGAGAGAAAACTGCAGTTGGTCAAGAGGGGACTCTAATGGGTGACCTCATATAGACTGCTGAATAAGAAGATTGGTTTTAAAATTATTCATGTAAATGTACTGTTATTTTAACAAATAACAAATCTCCTCTTAGATTTCATGGAATTATTATTAAAACAATGTAAAATTCCACAAGAGTAAACTACTGTATGCAGAATTAGGACATGGAAGATTTAGTAGATAACAGTGATAACAGATTTATACTGAACTTTTATACTGAACTGTGTGTGTGTGTGTGTGTGTGTGTGTGTGTGTGTGTGTGTGAGAGAGAGAGAGAACGAGAGAGAGAGAGAGATGGCACAACCCTCCTAAAAATACATATTGAAACATTAAACAATTTATTTGTGGTCATGGGGAATACTTATATTTCACTAAGATAATTAAATAATTTTTTTTTAAATCATTTTAAAATCATCAATTTAAATCATTAAATTATATTAATTAATTGCTTAATGCATTCTTTTTTAATTAACCAAACAATTTTTATATCTTGTGTATATATCTGTATTTTTCCATGCACTTGCTATGATCAGTAACATGCTAACATACAGATCATCATAATGCTCAACTAAAACATTTTCAGAGTAACAATTATAACAGACTATGGCAATTATTAATTTATATTTGACAACGTGATACTTAAAGGGCAATGTCTACTTCCTCCGGCATTCTGTGTACAGTCTGATGAACTACAGTTGCTGTGTTCAGAGGCTGCGTCCTTTGAATGATGAATGTATGTTTTTAATTTATGATCTTAAAGAAAGAAGTATTAGAATGCAAGATTGGTATTTGGTCATAAAAAACCAGTGGCTCATGATCAGTGTTTTTCTTTTAAAATCATTTCTCCATATTGTCTTAGTAAAACTATCTGTCAGCCCAAAACAACAATAATTAATAATCCACTCTGTTTCCTATCATCCACACCTGCCATCACTCACCCTCATCAGCTCACACCACATACTCAGCCTTCTCCACATACTCATCTTTGTCTGGTCTTAGTGGTGTTCCTTAGTAAGTGTTTGGACACTTACTGGTCTGCAACCCGCCAGTCTTCCTGTCATCCATCGATCAGCAGCACTCAACGCTACTAATTCCTTCAATGCTACTGTCTCCATTCTTAACCTGTTTACCAGTCACTTGCCTGTTACCTTTAATAAAGACTTAAACTTTCATCTGCCTGTGCATCCTTCTTTAGTCTGGCAGACTTCAGTATCTCCATGCCTTTAGGTAATAAAATCTCAAATATGAGGTCTTCACACACAATATTCAGGAAGAGGGTATAAGGTAATGAAATGGCAATCTTTATGGTTCATGTTGTATTAGAAATACAGTGTACAGTTCTAAAGCAAACTGATAAAATAATGGAAATTGATCTTCCCCTTTATTGAAACAAAAACAAAAATGCTATAATATAATCAGTTCCTTGATGGTTATAATGTTGCGTCATTCCCTACAGTTACAAACCTGGGTATTATGTTTGATAGCAATCTATTGTTTTATATTGGCATTGACAAAACTTATGGGACAGTCTTCTTTCTTCTAAAAGTCTTCTAAAACATTACTAAACTGCAACATATGCTGTCTGTTTATTATGTTTAAAAACAAATGTACTAATGAACCAAGAAATATGATCACATCAGCCAAATTTGATCATCTGTACCTGCTTGTGTGGATTTCAACATTATGCTAATTACTTACAAAGCCTTGAATAATCGAGCTCACACAATATTTGTGTGTATTATTTTTTTATCTCGAATAATCAATCACAGTCACTATACAGTTAAAAAAAACTCCACTCTGTTGATGGTACCTAAAATTTCAAAATCCACAAATGGAGGGAAATACTTTTCCTGACTAATTCATGCTCCGGCGGAACTGAAAACACTTGTCATGTGAATGGAATTTACAGTGTTGTTATTCATTTTTCAATTTATTTTCAAACATGGCATTATATCCAAATTGTACCTAGGCTTTCTCAATCAAACTATGGCCTAGAAGGATGTTCCATTCCCACCATTCTGTGTTGATACCTGGATGACATTCAGGAATTATAGACATAACAATATAACTTTGACTTTAAAGTGCTATACAAATACATTTGACATTTACCTTTTAGCCCACAGGTTCAGGCTCTAAGCTGACGGGAAATCAAAGGGATGATGCTCATTTTGAGGGATTTGACTTTCATTTCCTTTAGTCTTTGTGTCATATGACTGAAAGCTGTTTTAACTTTCTGACCTCAACATGAACTTGAATAAACGCTTCTATTTGTTGTTGTGTATTAGTTTCTTAAAGAGATCTTTAAGCCTGTTTGAAGGGACAGTGCAATCCACAATACTTTCAGTAAATAACTATATAATTGCCTATTGGGGAAAAAAATCATGTATAAACAAAAAATGTCAATAGAGAAGTTGTGATCATTAATTTTTTAAAATATTTGTAGTAATCTGATTCTGTGCACTGGTGGGTTGATTTTTAAGATGGAAGAATGCAGTTTTACAGCCACTAGAATTAAAGATTGGCATCAAAGAGCACACCCAGGATTCTAACTGACGACGAAGACTTGGCATTGCAGCCATCAAGTGTTAAACAATACTTATATTATACAATACACAATACAGATATTTTTTTTGGGTCTGATAATTAGAATCTCTGTTTTTTCAGTATTAAGTAGTAGAAAGTTATTAGTCATCCAATTTTTTTATATCAGTTATGCATTTCGTAATTTTTGTGAATTGGTACGTGTCATCAGAATAAGAAAAAATATAGAGCATAACGTCATCAGCGTAACAGTGAAATTTAATGCCATGCTTCCTAATTATTGCACCCAAAGGAATCATGTAGAGGGGGGAAAGCAAAAGTCCTAGTACTGAACCTTGAGGAACTCCATACTGAACTTGTGATCGATATAACATCTGTTCATTTACTGCTACAAAACGATAACGGTCAAATAAGTATGATATGAACCAGGCTAAAGCAATTCCACTAATGCCAACATAATTTTCGTGTCTATTCAAAAGGTTTTTGTGGTTGATTGTATAAAATGCAGTATTAAGATCCAGCAACACTAACAGAGAGATACAACCACGATCGAATGATAAGAGCAAATCATTTGTAACTCTAATGAGTGAAGTCTCAGTACTATGATACGTTCTAAACCCTGACTGGAAATCCTTGTAGATACATTTTTTTTCTAGAAAGGAACACAGTTGTGAAGATATTGCCTTACACAAAAGGTAAATTCGATATCCTGTAATTAACTAATTATGTAGGATCAAGTTGTGGTTTAAAGCTGTGTAGAGCCATAGTCCTGTCGACCAGCGGAGCGATCGATCTGTCGACCGAGGGGTGGTAGCGGAGTGATCGATCTCTCAACCGGGGGGATGGGGAGCGATCGATCTACCTGTCAGCTGAGGGCGGAAGTAGCGGACTGATCGAGCCATATGCAGCCATCAAAAGAGCTATATATGGCTCGCGAGCCATAGGTTCCCAACCCCTGGTTTAGCCAGTCTGTCTGCTTTTTCACCTGGGCCCCAGTTAGTCAAGGCTCAACTCTAAGACTATGTGCCGAATTACTAGAGAGAAGAGCGGCACCATCCCAGGAGGGATGAAGACCATCTCTTTTCAACAGGTCAGGTCTGCCCCAAAAACTTTTCTAATTGTTTATGAACCCCATGTTATTCAGCGGGCACCATTTTGACATCCAGCCATTGAGTGAGGATAATCTCCTTTGCATCTCATCACTCCTGTGAATATTACAGTGTCTGACATTGTACAGTAATACCTCGGTTTACGAGTGACATTGCATATGAGCAAATCGGTGTATGAGCATGGAAAGTCAAATCAGTGTACGAGCATTGTATTGGAGTGCGAGAAAAATGTTCCACACCAATTTTTTGTGGAAAAGTCCTAACTTGAAGCATCTTCGAGTGCATTTTTTGTACAGTACAGCTTACAGACAATGGCCCACAAGATGAGTAAGAAAGAAGGTCCGAAAAAGGAGATGATAACTGTGGAATTGAAAAAAGAAATGATCGATAAGTATGAACGAGGTATGCTTATTTCAGATCTGGCAAATATTTACAACCGTTCGACGTCCACTATCTGTACGATATTAAAGATAAAATCAAAGTGATAGTGAACGTCAGTCAAGAGAGAGAACTCCAGACATGTTACCACAAGTTCTCATGGAGGGAGATTCTCCCTATAAGCAGTAACCCCCTACTCCTCCTCCTCCTTCTCTCGTCTCCATGTCAGCAGCAACGCTACTCAAAGGTAAAGTGCTATAGTAGACGCTATAGACGCTATAGTAAGACGCTATAGTAAATTAGTGCGTTACAGCGTGTCAAGTATTTTTAGAGTTTTTTCATATGGTTATAATTTTAACTGTAATAATCGGTAAAACCCCAAAAATGTAAAATATTTATGGTCATGTGGAACGCATCGAGTGATTTTTATTACATTCTTATGGGGAAAATTGTTTTGGTGTACGAGAATTTTGAGTTATGAGGTAGCTCTTGGAACGAATTAAACTCAAACCGAGGTACAGTAATCCCTCGCCACTTTGCGGTTCAAGTTTTGTGGCCTCAGTGCATTGCGGATTTTTCAAAAATATTCATTGAAAAAGTAAAATTAAAAAATTCCAGCCGTATTGTGGAAAGCAGCGTTGCTTCATTGTGATGCGAGAGAAACATTTTCCCAGGATGCCAGACAAAGAGAGAAACTCTCTCAGAGGCTTTGTAAATACCCACAGGCACTCAGATTAGGCACGTGATTGGTTCCTGGCGCGAGATCAACAAATGAGAGCACGAGTGGAGTGGAAGCCTCTTCGCCTCTCTCAGAAGAAAATGTTCTAGTGCCGATATCTGATGATGATGTGGTTCCCAAACTGATTTAAAGGCTTCATTATACCAGTGCAGTAACACCATCATCATCATCATCATTCATCATCACATTCATTAAACCGCACAGCTCTGTCATCGTCGTCATTACTGGAGTCAAGTCTCAAGATAATACTGTCATTGATGAGTATAGAACACCATCACACGTATCGTATGAGAGTAAATGTATAATATTAAGGTTTTATAATTAAATAGATATAATTAAAATATATTTAAAGTATAAATATTTATATTTTAAACATTCTGGTACCTACACACACATATACGGAAATTCCTAGGGGGGGCCAATTCTACTTTGCAGATTTTCACCTATCCGGGGGTTCCGGTCCACATTAACCGCGATAAACAAGGGATCACTGTATTAATGTACTTGCGAGTTCACACACCTCTTTAATGTTAATTTTAGTGATCTCTGACTGGCGAAGTTCATTAGCACTGACATGAATAACAATCTTAGAGTATTTACGATTAGCCTAATTTGCCAAAACTATGGTGGCTGGAGTCTCTATTTTCATGTTCCGTGTAAGAGAATCGCCAATGACTAGGGCACTTTCAACAGGTTTCTCAGTGGGTGCGTCACTGAGGGCGGAGAACCTGTTAGATGTTCTTATCGGAATGGAACAATGGTGTTTTGACCCGTGACTACGCACGGGCTCTACAGCCAGAACCAAATGATATACAGGGTTTGCTAAGCTATTCACATCCAAAGCAGTATCTAAAGCCCTTGCATTCTTACTATCCTCAGTTAAAGTTTGGATGCGTGTCTCTAATTGTGAAATCTTCCCTGTCAGCCTGACTATGTCCCTGTATTTATCACATGTGAAGCTCTCACTGCTGACAGTAAATGCTAAACTATACATGCAGCAGGTGACAATTGACAATTACAGGAGATGACATGACTCACCGTGTGTGTTGATTGATCCAACTCACCACAGTTGTTTGATTAAATGCTTGAGCAAGAGAAAGTGAGAGAGAGAGAGAAACACTGTATGCACAGGGAGACAGTGGGACTGTAATTATTTTAGAAAGAGACTCTCACAGGTATGGGACTTTTAACTCTTATAAACTTGGTCATAGTAAGTGTCATCCTTTTGAAGGCTTAATTCCCGCCATTAGAAGGCAGAATTCATTGTTCTCAGGTATGAGGGGGACCTTCTTGGTGACCTGTTTGATTCTTATTTAAATCTGTTAAATCAGGGGTCCGCAAACTTTTCAGCCCGAGGGCCGCATTAACTATCAAACAGCAGTTCGGGGGCCGACTACACACTAGAGGTTCAAATAAAAAAAAATAAAAACATGGATGTTGTTTTTAATTATTTATGTAAGACAAGTCACCGTGTGAAATTTGTCGATACTCTGCTGAACTTCTGACGAGGAAGCGAAGCACACCTCCTGCAGCGCCACAGCCACTCACGGACCGATCCGCGATCCAATCCGCGGACCGGGGGTTGGGGACCACTGCTATAAGGTTTCAGAAATTACGTGAACGGGAGGAGTTCCCAAATGCATTTCATTGCAACATCTCGTTCCCTCTCAAAAGGGACTACTGCGCGCCTCTATTTTAATTTGGTAAAAACATAACATCCACGTAAGTGGCGGCTGATCTTGGCAGGATACACGTACATTTCTGTAATTGTTTTCGTAGACAAAAAGGTCTCTGCGGGCCGAATGAGAGGGCTTTGCGGGCCACATCCGCGGGGGCCGTAGTTTGGGGACCGGTGTTAAATGCTAACAATTATTGCTGTTGGCATCAAATATTTAGGTATTCTTGTATTATGATAATTTACCTATTGATTATTGTGTGAATATCTTGAGTCTTTTTGTTGCTTTGTTTCTAAATGGTTTAGTCCAAGGGGGAGGGGCTCGGCCTTTTTAAAATGGCCTCTCAGAGCTGTAAAGATGAAAAAGAAAGGGTGAGCGTGAACTGTTGTAGTTTGGGTCAATTTAATAATACATTTATTTATAATGGAATTTATTGCCATAGCCGAACGTTTGTTTGCTTATTCCTTTTTGGAACAGTGTAATTGTCATTAATATGGATGCTATTTGTTGATGTCGTTTGTACCTAATTGGAAGACTTTTTTTTGTATTGGCACTTTTTGGAATAAACACTCCTTTTTTGATTGCAATATCACATTGCTTCATTTTTATACCTCCATCTGCAGGTACATTCAGAGTAAGGGATGCTGTTGTGGACTAAAACAAAATTGAAGCTGTTTTTTTTAGTAGGCACGCCTTTGTCTCTGTTACACACGGATAGCAGATTAAACAAGCTAGCACAATGCTCATACGTTGTGATAGGGATTCAGATTGAAGCTAGCGATGTCAGATTGATAAGACAATAACAATTTATTTAATTAATCTAATATTGTATAAGTTGGACTTAACAATATAAATTAACGTCAAGTTAAGATCTAAAAAACAAGTGTATTTGAGGCTACAAACGCAATCCACTCGAGCAGACAGGAAAACAGCTGTGCAGCAGTGAAAATGGTCAGTCTAGAAACCAACCTAGGAACTGAGTACACACACTGAATCGCCTCAAGACAGAGGCAGATCTGCTGTGGAACAGCATAAAAGTAATAAAGTAATAAAAAATAATTGCTGGTGGGTCATGGCATTTGGTAAATCATGAATGTGTTGATTTTAACAAAAAAAAACCACATAAAAGAAATAAAATTCATTTCATTGTAAATTGTCTCTGTTAACAGATGTAAAATCAGTTCTGGGGAAACACTTTTCTTATAGGTATACTAAAGCCTGATCTCTCAATGCGATTGCCCTAACATACCTAAAAGTATTTCTTACATGTCACACACATTAGATGTGTTCCAATGGTGGTGTATGCATTTGTGCGTATCACACTGTGCACCATCTATTTATTATTTTTTAACTCGGCTTGTGGAACAGCTACTTACACGCTTACTACTACACGCAGCTTTATCTTTTACCACCTGTGTTATTATGGTAGTTGGTAGTACATGTTGGTTCTAAACCTGTGAATTAGAATATGTCAATGCTTTTGTACTTTTACAAGGTTGTCATCAAGGTTGATCTTGGCGATTAAAAGCTTTTTGCACTACCTGGATTTAAAGATAAAGGTACATCCACTGTGTAACGGTGGCGCTCTGGAATTAAACTTGAACTTGATTTACTTAATTCTGTGTATAATGTTTGTTTGGACACCAGAGAGAAGTAATCCTGTAAAAAGGAATTTAAACCCAGGACAGCTTATACCACCTGTTACACAATAAATAAAATTGTTCACAGTCCATTTGTTCAAAACGTTGCTTTACTTAAAATCAAATTATCATATACACCAAATCATATGCACGCTATTTACAGTAATTCCACACGCCAATTCTTGTTAGTGGTACTCATCTTGATTTGTGACACAACACAATCAATACAGGCAAACAGAAATTATCACAGTTGGTCTTCACTCAAAATTACACAAAGACCACCTTCACTCAGCCATTTTAAATAAACATAGTACCACACTCAAGATGTCTCGCCATGTCTGTTGCTTGAGACATTGGCACATTGTGTGTGTGTGTCTGTGTGTCTGTGTGTCTGTCTGTGTGTGTGTGTGTGTGTGTGTACGAGAGTGTCTCTGTAGAGCATGCCCGTATGACGTCACGCGCACCGTCGCCGCCATATTGGGGGACAAGTAGAGCTGGATACAGCATGCACCGAATGTTAATCATATTGTGAAACAGTCATATTTTAGGTTGCTTAAGGTAATAACACACCAAGGTGATCGTACACAACAGCTGTCAAAGGCCAGACGTGAGAAATGCAATCAGTCGAATTGATGTTGAGAGAGTGATTGACTTAATATTGGCCATCAGAAATATTCAATGCTATCATCCAGACCTGGACATACACTATTTGCTTCTTGCCCATCAATAACCTAATAAAATTAAAGGTGAACAATGTAGATCATGATTAGATCACATGGATGTGCTTATCTGGATCTACAGTGAATAAAAACCATCCCACGACACTCAGACGATGCGAGTAATGGTCTGACACACATAAAGCGCTGCAATTATAAAGCATTATATCCATGTATATTATGTACCTGCTTAAAGGCGGTATCCAACAGTTTGCCGATAATATATGTAACAATACCTGACCTCTGTTTGGGGTTTTTGAGTGTATTTTCTGTAGAAAAAATTTCATACAGGTGTAGGACATCAATAAACAGCATTTTGCAAGATCTGTTCAGGTAACAAAAGTTTATAAAGATGTTAAATGAAAATATTTTTGGTCCAAACTGTTGGATTAGAAAGTAGGAATGCTTCTATTTTTTTAATTAACTTTATTGCTAATGAAAACCATTTCATCAACCTTGGCAGTTGTTACACATCTGCCACTGATGACACAGGACACCACTTCTCACACTCAGCCACACACTAGCTGATTGTAAGCGTCAAGTCCTTTGTAGCACTGAAGGTCTTCGGCTGTATAAGGATTTGGGGTGAAAACCAGATAGTTCAGAACATTAATGTATGTTGTGTTCGGTAGAAGATTGACGTCCGTAGACCAGGTCACAATTTCGATCCTGTCCCTTTATTAACGCTATTTTTACCTCGTACCTGTCTCTTTCAAAATTCTCAAGTCCATCTCTATATTTAGTTTGACTCTTATGCTCACTTTTCTCCCTAGATTTACATAAAACGTTTTTTTTTCTGCAATAACACTGGCTTTAACTTCACTTCTGCCATGACACCGATTAGAAGTTGTCCCCCAAGATGGCGGCTGTCGTAAAACTACGTCACAATCAGGCGCGCTTTGTTCCACTGACCACACCACAGAAGATCACACGATGAACCGGAGAATGACTGGGACCACAGGCCACCGTCGTAATCCTTTTCCGCTCGCTCATAGATTCCCTTCCTTTGAATGTGGCACACACCCGTTTGGAAGCAGGTCAGTCAGTTCACAGCGCTTTTTGACAAAGAACCGTTCCGGTAGAATCATGCCGCCAGGAACATCAATTCCAGCAAATGACTTCTCTTCTCTCAGATCATCTTCTTCATTCACAGTGCTTCATTTGTAAACAGTTTGTTCCTCCTGTTCTCAACGAATGTTCGCACCTGCCCGTCTCTTTCTCTCTTGGTCTCACACTTCACGCCAAACACTTGCACACCTGTCGTTTTAATTAATTCACCACTTCACTCTACTTCCTTCCATGTCACAGGAACTCCTCCCATTTGGCAGATTGCATTTTGGGTATTGCAGTTCTCTGATTCTGTCACAACTGCAAAAGTGGAGCCCAAAAATGAGAACGTGCCTCTGAATGACAATGACTTTACTCACGGTAATCAATAGCAATCAAACTGTCTGCCACACTGTCAAACCAATAAGGTCTGGTTGGTTGGTGTGTTTTATAATTTGGCTAATTATAACAGCAAATTATACAGCAAAGCCACATTGACTCTTGTCAGTTTTTTTTTTTACTCTGAACAGCTCAATTCACTCTTCCATCACATTTGCACCACTGCTTAAAACAGGGGTAGGCTCTGGCCCTCAAGATTCACTTTACTCCAGAGTTAATAGTGCTAATCCTAATCAAACACACCTGAACAAGCTAATTATGTTCTTCTAGAAAGCTACAACCAAGTGAGTTTTATCAGAGTTGGGGCTAAAATCTGGGGCTAAAGTAGACCATGAGGACCAGAGTTGACCAGTCCTGCTTTAGAAGCTCTGGGAATATAACGTCTAGGTTATGTTATGTCGGACTGATGTCAAGGGGTCTCATTTGGGAGCCCAATCACCTCCAAGTTCAACAAAACACGGCAATGAACATTGGCTAGTGAGATTTGGATTCCTGAGATTTTGGAGTCCTGTGGTTCAGGACTGTGGCAGGGAGACATAACGTCTCCGTTCCCTCCTTCAGGGGTTACACTAGTGACCTAGATGTTCCCTATCAGTCAGTCACGTTCGGTGGGGTCCCTATGGAAAGGGCCACAAGCACTGAACTGTGTTATGAGAATTGGAGATGCAGATGTTGGCAAGCGGCGATGTGCCATCTGACAATAGAGGAAATTAACGCAATAGACGTGCCATAGATGTAACCTACCCTGCGCCCCGCGTAAGCAGAACTTAGGCCTGCCGGATGGGATGGAAGGGACAGGACATACGCGGGGATGGTTAAGCTGCTGTTCCTAACGTGAAGCTTGACGGAGGGAAGAGTGCTTCGGTTCTCAATTCGATTACATCAGCTCGCCCTGGGTTGTAAACACTGTGGAAGCGTTCAATGGGGAACGCTACGGAGACCACACCCTGCCCATGGGGAAGGTAATGTGTGGTAGTAGACATATGTCTACTACCACACATTACCTAGGTAGGACCTACCATAGGGAGAACAATTACCAAGGAGACATGAGAAATGCCAAGGGAAAGACACAGGTTTACCAAGTGGGAAACCATATCTTGGAGCATACACATATGGGATTACCAAGCGGGAATCTCATCATATGGGCATCCAGCGCAGTGCAATGGCTGACCAGCTGGGCATGCACGCGAGCACTGGGCCTGGCGTCAGACGCCTCCGCCACGTCCGACCACTGAAGGATGCAGGAGGAACCGGGCGGGGAACTCACCTGAGGAGTGAGCAAGCGCTCGCATCCCCTTGTTAGTGGGGAATGGCGCTGCGAGCAGGACACCAAGCCTGTCTTCCCAACATCACCTGCTTGTTCTCAACACACAGGAAGAAACTGGCTCCACTTAGAGATTGTAAAATCTTGCAAATGTGTTAGTTGTTGCCCAGCCCACAGCTTTACAGATGTCTGACACACCAAAGCCCAAGAGGAAGCAAGGGGGCATGGCTCACCCTGGGCCTGATATGCCAGGGAGATGGCATCCACTATCCAGTGGGCTAACCTCTGTTTGGAGACAACCTTTCCCTTCTGCTGTCCCCCAAAACAGACAAAAAGCTGCTCAGAGCTTCTGATGCTCTGCGTGGGGAATGTCCGCATAACCCTTAGTAGCCCCACCATCGAGGGTAGTGAGAGCGGAGGAGGCAAAAGAGCAGCTTCGGGCAGTAAAAGGTGCCTTCCACGACTTTTTTATCTCCTCATGCACCTCTGGGAAGAAAGGCACCGGGGCGGAGTGAGAAAGTGAACCCTGCTCCGCCCCCAGAAACCAATCATCCAGCCGCGAGCGCTCGGACAACGGTTGAGGATTCCACTCGAGCCCAATACTCGCGGCGGCCCAGGAAAGCCTTGCCATGATCTGCCAGTCTGATTCTGCACAGGCAGCAACCCCAGAGGGGGGCTGCTCGGCTTCCTCACCGGAGGATGTCAGCCCACTCTCCTCTCTGATGAAGCGACCAAATCCAGAAACAAGACGAAAAGACATCTTGAAAAAGATACTGATCGTCCGCGTTTTGCTCTTTTAGGGAACTGCTCTTTGATTGAAGTGCAGAGGGGTGACGCACACCACCGCTGAAGCACCGTCACGCCAACCAACAGAAACCGTGAGGCAACTCCCATGAGGCAACTCCTGTGAGGCAGAACCTGTTTATAGCAATAAAAATTGCTGTTATTTTGTTTTTCTTGTATGATGATCCAAAATGAGCGATCACATATGCAACCACTCTGCTCTGAATCAAAAGTATGAATTATATTCATTGGCGCGTTTTGTTGAACTTGGAGGTGATTGGGCTCCCAAGCGAGACCCCATGACGTCAGTCCGACGTAACGTAGAACGTGACTGACTGATAGGGAATGAGCTTTATGGCAAAGGAGATATTGAATGCTTTCCTCAGAAATTGTATGTAGTAGTGTTGCAGTTAGAGATTACAGATTTTGTTTTTGGTTAGATCTCATATATTTTCTTTCTTAATTTCTTAAACATTTTCTCATCTTTTTTTATCTGCAAAACACTCCATTATATGCACAGATAGAAGAGAATCACAATAGCATCATTGTGAGATTAGAGGGAGTGGGAAATGAAGAAGAAGACAGATATCAAGAAAAAAACTTAAACTTAGTAGGTAAAATAAACTTTGCTTCCTTATTGCAGGTTAGAGACTTCAGAATAGCAATTTCTAAACAGCCTCTTACTTGCATGGTCATGGTGATACTACCATCTGGCATCTAACAACTGACTATGACTTCTGTGAAGTGTTGTAGGCCATGGTTCAGTACCGCTGAAGTAATTTGATGTGCTGCGCATTGAGTAATCCTATGAAGATTAATACAGCAAGAGCTGGGAATATGTATGCATGTGTTTATTGTGTGTGGGTGAGAGAGAAAGAGAGGAGGGGGGAATATGGTGATTTTGTCACACCAGCTGACCTGAAGTATTCTTGACAACAGGGCATTGTTCATGTACTAAACCTCCTCTAAACCCTCTACACAGACACACACACACACACACACACTGTTCGCTGGACTTGAAAATTGACTCCTCACCACAAATGCTGACGTCACTTGTTTACCATTTTCCAGATCAGCACACTCTCTCTAGCTTGGTTACCTCTAGAACACACACATACATATCTGCCCAGTCACACATGTGGAGTATTATATAATGAACTATTTCTTACTGCGTGATTTTCCTCATTATTATAGATATAATTGTTTGATATGATATATAACGTCTAGCCAGTGGTACCACTGATGTTGTCATTCTGAGGGATGGGAAGAAATTGGTAGACTAGAAGGGTTGGCGGGGGAGGCACTGTCCCTTCAATGGATTTTTTTGCTGCAGGACTGTAGTAAACAAGCCATGGTGGCTATGACACAGTTCCAGCAGTGCAGTTTCAACTCTGTGTTTATTAGGGAAGCTACTTCCCTCTTGTGGTGAATTATTAAATTACAAATGTAAAATTCCACTGCACACATTTGGATTCTGCCTACCTTAGTTCCTATTCCATTTTGAGGTCATGGGTTTATTTTCGCACATGACATTATGTTTGGGTCATTTAAAGGAAAGATTTTTACTTTTCACATTATTATTTTTTCTCAAAAGATATTTACTGAGCAAAGTAGGATTCTTAAAAATATGGAGTGCATAAACAATACTTGTATAGTCAAGAACAGTGTTGGGGAAAGTTGCGTTACTTTTAAAATGAATGCATTATAATATTGCATTACTCCTTAAAAATGAACTAATTAGTTAATTTTTATTGATCGTAATGTGTTATATTACTTTTGCATTACTTTTTCTCATCTGGGCTGGGCTTGCTTGTTTGTTTTTGATCACAACAACAAAAAAGTTGTTGTTTTTTCCCCCATTGACACCAAATATGAAATGAATATGCCTCAGGCTGATAGAAATGCAAATTCACACCTGTACAGTAGCTGGTGCAGTTTAACTGTTCTGTCATTCCGGATAAAATAAAAGGATGCATAAGAAAACAGTTCATGCTTACTTGAAACTATATCACAAAAAAAGTAATTTTTGCTTAAAACGTCTTGCTGACATTAACAATGGATAATAAACTGAGATTAAAAACAAAGCATATTTGTGTAATACTGAATCTTTTCTTTTTTTGCAAATGAAATGGCTGTTCACATTTAATTTAAAACAACGTTCACACAGCACACGCACCATATCTGAACTTACCGTACTCATGATTTCTATCAACAAGGGGACAAGAGAGGTGTCAGGCAATAATTGGAAAAACAAAGTAACTTACGTTATTTACTTGAAAAAGTAACTCAGATATTTTGTTGTAAATATAAAAGCAATGCGTTACTTTACTAGTTAACTGAAAAAAATTATCTGATTATGTAACTCAAGTTTTGTTACCCCCAACACTGGTCAAGAACACAAAATTTTTTTCCTCTAGATTATTTTTTATACGATCCCATGCATCCTGATAAATACAGTTTTAACTATTTATGAAGTGTTTGTTTCGTAAAACATCTTTCTCACATGACGCAGTTAAGCAACCCCTGCATCCTCTGAGTGAAAAATGGATTCTTGAGCCAATCAACCAATTCAGCACCATAACCATATTTTGCACCGGATTACGCCACATGTAAGAAGGTATACCTTAAACATCCTCCTAAGGTACAGTTTGGGGAACACGCCTAGAAAAGATATACAGTACCTTTAGAATCTTTGTAGTGAACTGAGTCAATTTTATCGTGAAACACAGCCAAGGTTAATAAAACATTCCAACCTCATTTAGTGCATTTGACAGTCCCTAGTCCCAGACTAAAATGCATGAATGAGCTGTTTTAACTTACCATTTTTTTTGAAACCAATAATGTTTTTTTAGGCATTTTTATAAAACCTACTTAGATGTCTTAATTGTGATAAGGTCTACTCCTGGCTTAATTTAAGCCCTATCTGTGTAACCAGGCCTTAATGTCTTAGAAAGCTGTTGTCTAGTTTTATAGAATCAAAAGCATCCGATCTTAAAAATATGTGGGTACAGTAGCTTTGATCCAGATAAAAGACAACAACAATAAAAATGTCACTGTTTGAGTGTGTGAATGTGTGAGAGGGCTTTGAAATAGAATATTAATAGAATATCATAACACTACACTGGAATAAAATAAAATAATCGAGGAACACTTTTAAGATATTTTAAAATATTTTTAAAATAGATAAAATATTTTTTGTTGAGTCAGTTTAATAATTTTAAGTTCCCCTGTCATACTAACTATACGTGTCTGTAGCATATTAACATGTTCTGGTTTAACATTAACATGTGCATAGTTGGTTACATGACTGCTTGGCCACTTCCAACTCCACCACCATTGTCAAGTTTGCTGACGACACGGTTGTGGTCGGCCTGATCTCAAACAATGACGAGACGGCCTACCTTAAGGAGATCAAATTCCTGGAGCTATGGTGCCAGGAAAATAATCTCCTCCTGAACGTCAACAAGACAAAGGAGATGATAGTCAATCATGATAGTTTAATCATTTTTAATGTTTTATTTTTATCATTCTTCTTTATGTAAAGCACTTTGAATTACCATTGTGTATGAAATGTGCTATACAAATAAACTTGCCTTGCCTTGCCTTGCCATAGTGGACTTCAGTACAAAGCAGGAGAGGAGGAACTACCAACCAATCACAATCAATGGGACTCTAGTGGAGAGAGTTGACAGTTTCCGGTATCTTGGTGTTCATATCGCCCAGGATATGAACTTTAAACTTTAAGGACTTTAAACTTCCCTCTCAGGTGCTCAGGACCTTCTACACCTGCACCGTTGAGAGCATCCTGACAGGCAGCATCACAGCCTGGATCGGGAACAGCACCAAGCAGGACAGACGAACTCTACAGAGGGTGGTACAGTCAGCTGAGCGCTCCATCCGCACTGAACTTCCTGACCTGCACTCCATCTACAGCAAACGCTGCTTGAACAGGGCCAGGAAGATTAGGAAAGACATCAACCAATCCAATAATGGTCTGTTCTCTCTGCTACGGTCAGAGAAGTGTTTCCGCTCCCTGAGGGCGAACACAGAGAGAATGAGGAGGAGCTTCTTTCCACAAGCGATACCGACCCTCAACCAGAACTTTCCGGCATAACAACAAATACACACACACATACACATACAAATTGGACTCAACATTTCTATTTCTATTTCTCTTCTTTTCCATGGTGCACAGTCATGCACTTTTGCACCTTCACACTCATGCACTTTCTTCTTTTTGCATATATATATATATATATACATACATATATATATATAAACTGTGATGTATATAGATTGTATATATACACGTTTGCACATAATGTTTAATGTACATTCATATACTACACACACCCGTAGTACTTATTGAACAGACTGTATTTATTTATATAACTTCCTCCTCACTATTTATAAAGACTGTACATAAATGTACATAATTGTGTATTGTATCATAGTATCTACGGCACTATGTATACACTTAGTATACTGTAGCCTGTACATTTCTCCCTCCCTCTCTACAACCTCTCCATCGCTCTCCCTTCCCCTTCCTTAAAACGAACTCTTGGTCAGGCGTCAAAGCATTTCACTACATGTTTTACTGTGTATGATTTGTATGTGACAAATAAAACTTGAACTTGAACTTGAACTTGAACTACTATGACACAGGAACTTGAATCTATACATTTGTCTCAACAAAACAATTTAATGAACTTGTTTCATTCTTATTACACAAAGCTAAACTATTTGTGTGGTTTTACCTCATTTTAATAGGTTTTTTTAATAGGTTTTAATTTGAATAGGTTCCTTGAACAAACTATTTTAAACGATGGCAAACATGATGGTCTCACAGTGTCTCAGTTATGAGACACTGGTCTCATTACTGACATAAGTTCAGATATTACTAACTGAGTGAAGTACCACAACACTCATATAATAGCTGCCCACAGCCTTATGACAAGTAGAATGGTCTCCACAAAATAAAAATAAAAACTTTTAAAGTTTTAATGTCCATTGTCATGATAGACTTGAGGACACAGAGGTTAGTGTGCAATAACATTTTATTGAAAATTTTATTGAAGTCAGGACACGAAACAGAGAACTGGTGAGCAGGTGTAAACACAGGAACAGAAGAGTGGCTTAACTGAAGCGGTGAACAATTTGTGAATATTGTGGAATTTTGGAAACTCAGAAGCGTAGCAGTGGCATACTCAGGAGCGTAGCAGTAGCATACTCAGGAGCGTAGCAGTAGCATACTCAGGAGCGTAGCAGTAGCATACTCAGGAGCAGGGGGCGTGGCTGAGTCTGTGACACCCATGAAATTGGCCAAGTAAACAATGGGAGCATATAAATGTACACTTTGCTGAACCATGTGTGGGCCATATGTATCTGGTTCATGGTTGATGCACATTCAAAGCACCCAGAGGTGCAGTTAATGAAATCAAGTGAGAACAGAACTGAGCTGGATGGTGACATCACTATTTTCTCCAGAGATGCTTTACAGTTGATTTGAACTCATTTCATAGTAATTAATTGAATCAACACTGAAATGATTTCTGTTTATCAAAGCTGCTTTAAAAAATCTGTATTGCACAAAGTTCTAAATAAATAAAGCTGACTTGACTTCTGTGAGTGTCACTTCTACCATACCATCACAAAAATAGCAACATGTTCATAGTGACTCAGAACCTTGGAATGCATTCTCAATAGTTGTATACCTTGGCTTTGATCACCAAAATTGCATGTTTAAACATTTTTAATGTGTAATAAATTTCTTTAGTCACAAAAGTTTGAATGTAGCTCTACACCCTTGCTTCATTAATATGCAAATATGTCATAATTGTGATGTAAGAAACACCAGCGACATCACACCACTTTTTTGAGACCGTCTTTGGTTCAATGCCGTTTTGAAGAGAAAATATTCAATGGTGTTGGTGTAGAGCAGGGGTCTCCAAACTTTTCAGCCCGAGGGCCGCATTAACTTTCAAATAGCAGTTCAGGGGCCAACTACACACTCGATGTCCAAATAAAAAAGAATCAAAACATGGATGTTGTTTTTAATTATTTATTTAATATTATTTTATTCAGTTATTACAGTTACTTAATAACACATTGATACACTACACATGATCCCCTGTATTAGTGGTGAATTTTTTTCCTGGATGCCAAAATAGCAGACATTTCTGGCTTTAGATTTGATTTCCCTAACATCAACAGTGACCTGAGATTATCATTAGACAAGTTTGTTCTCAAATTGTTCTTCACATATTTTATTCTTGAAAATATTTGTTCACATATATATGTTGTTCAAAAGATTGAAAGGTACATTGATGTAAAAGTTTTGACATTAGGAATGTCTTCCTTAGGCCAAAACGGGGGGAAAAAAACCCACCAGTCCTGCGGGCTATATCACACATTTTATATGTGTATACATTATATTTTATATATCACACCCGCGAGCTATATGAGGACATAAATATTTCCGTCTGCAAATTACATGCAGGAAAACAAGTATATCATCTCACTGTTGGTGAGCGGAAGCAGAAAAAGTAAGCAGTGAATAAGGTTTTGCAATGTAGTGATCGGTTGGAAAACGTCTCCTTTTACTATCGTAACCGGTTATTTTTCCATTTTCCGTTTAGAGAAGTGTGAAGGAATTGTCGTAATACCGAAATACCGTCTGTCTGCCAGAGCCGCATCGCGCCACGATTGGCCAGTTGTCAACTGGCATTATCCTATAAGGTTTCAGAAATTACGTGAAGGGGAGGAGTTCCCAAATGCATTTCTTTGCAACATCTGGTTCCTGCTCTTGAAAGGGAACGCACTACTGCGCGCTACTACTATTTGAATTCGCTAAAAACATTACGTCCACTTAAGCGGCGGCTGATCTCGGCAGGATACACGTAAATTTATGTATTTTTTTCCATAGACAAAAAGGTCTCCGCGAGCCGGATGAGAGGGCCGTAGTTTGGAGACCCCTGGTGTAGAGGGAACCCTCTATTAAAACAACAATGTCTCTGTTGCTATTGCTTATTAGAAGAGGAAGCGTTATCCATCCATCCATCTATGCTCCAAACTGCTTGTCCTGTAGGGTGACAGGCAGTGTTAGGTGTAATTACATTATTTAATTACTTTTCCCTTGAAAACGTTTGGGATTACTCTTTATATTTCTTTAATTAAATTACAGTTACTTGGCACATAACTGCTCTTAAACACAAGTTGAGAACCCAAATGTAGCTTTTATTGGGGCAATCCAGAATTGGAATTGGAATAGGTCAGGAAATAGGAATGTAGTTCATGAAGTGAAGGCAATGAACTAAGTGTTACACTTGGAATGTGTGATGCGGAGAGTAACGAGGGAGAACAAGTTTCAAACAGAAACTCTATTTCAAAACAAAAAAAAAAAACCCAAAGGAGTTTAAATACAAACAAAAACAGCACACTTGTGCAAAAACCTATGGGAACTTGGAGACACTGAACACAGCAAGACATCCACACACAGGGAAGTAATGTCAACATCTGACAAAGACAATATTACACAAGAGGGATAATGAGGGGATTGGACACAGCTGACAAACAAGGTGACAAAAGACGCCACAAGTGACAGAAAGTGTACAGTTGACACAATAGACAGGAAGCGCATGAATGACACAACAGACAGGAAGTGCACAAATGACACACCAGACAGGAAGTACGCAAAGGACAAGACTGATGGGTAACACTAAGGGGGTGGCAGGTGGTAGGTGGTGGAGATGACAGATATAATGGTATTAAATACTATATAGACTACTGAATAATTCTATGTAAATCAATAATACATTTGAAATCTAAATTTAATGTCTAACCCCCTTAAATTCTTTAGCCAGTTCAAGAATAATTTATGCGATTTTCTATTATATATTTGGAAGAATTAAAAGAGCAATTTTTAAAAGAGCAATTTTATGGCTATTTATGTTATACTGCTCACCTGGTTAAAGTTGTGTGGTTTAGAAAGCAATAAATAATGCAATACTTTTTAGAGATTAATTAGAACAGTAATCTAATTACAGCGTTATCGCGTAGTTAAGAATTAATCTAACTTACTGAAGCCTATTCCATAATCAGGGCTACTGCTAGTAGGTTACGACTGTAAAGTCCTCTAATATACATGTAAATGTGTATGTATATATTATTAAAAGAAACTTCAAAATAACTGAATAACTTTACCCAAATCATTATCTTCATAGTCTAATTTATAATCAACTGAAAAATGTATAGTAAATGTCAAAGATAGTAATACCAATATTATTTTATTCTTGTGGGGCCATTTTTTGGGTCGATTCTGTTTTTTGAAATGGTAAAAAGGTTTTCTGTAAAGGTTGTGTTTAGGGTTAGAGTTAGGTGATAGAATATACAGTTTGTAGGCTACAGTATAAAAGTGATTGTTCATGGAAAGTTACCATAAAACATGAAAATCCCATGAGCCTCAAGTATAGCAAGCCTAAATATTGTCATAAATAAATGTATACTATGTGAAAAAAAATAGTGCGATGTTATAATACATTTTGTTTTTAAGTGTGACAATGTCTAAATAAAATTCTATTTTAAAAACATTGCAAACCACTGGATTTTCAAGATCCAGTGGTTAAGATCCGAGTTGCATGCCTCGCTTGTTCAGGTTATATGTTCAGTAGGTGGCGGTAAAGTCTTAAAAGAGTGAGTGTCAATCAAACCAGAAGAAGTAACTGCCTCGTGTTACATCAAAACACTTCCTGATACTCGCTCTCGTTGGTATTTGTAATTTTCACTGAATGTGTAATATAACATTGCATGGACGAAAAGCTAATTAAATCGCATTATAAGTTAATAAAACAGGAATTGTTTATTTAATAAACTGACGTCTCTGACACGCTTTAAATGTCCTGTAAATAACACGGAAGTGGACTTGAACTGAATCCGGTCTCAGAAATACATCTTCGCACACAGGTTAACACAATTTACTTTTGTATGTTATGTTGTCTATATGTAAATATTTTGTTTATTTTCCAAAACAGTCCTTTTTACAAACTGAAGCGGATATCCTTTAATAATGTAACATTTTATAATTTTATTAGGAAAGAACACTAATTCTACGTGCTGCAATTCACATTAAATACATGTATCTCTTTCATAAACAAAAAAGCACAACTTTGAAGGCGGGAAATAACGTATTGCAATGGAATACATACAAGATATAAATAAATTATTTTAGTAAAAGTGGTGTGTGAATCTAACTGCAATCAGTTGTAATGTTCTGTTTATGTTCTTAGCTTAGAAAATGAATATACATTTATAAGCTCTTCATATGCTTTATATAATTTTAACTCTCATAAAAAAACATATGAATCAAAACCCTCTTGGATAAACTCTGAAATTTCTTATTTCCTCTCAAAGATTAGCTCTGCAATGATGGAAGGAGGATCAAAAAGTGTTTCCACTCCACAGACCTCTGTTGCTGCACAAGTTCCGTTCATACACCTCTGCACAGTTCTGGAGAAGATTCAGAAGACCAAACTCCGACCAGACAAAGGCAAAATCCTAAAGGAATTTATAGATTCATGGAGGAATTTTCACTCAGCGCTTCACAAGGACAATTCCAATACCACAGATTCATTTTATGCAGCAATGCGTCTCATTGTGCCCCCATTTGAGCGAGAGCGAATGGCTTATGGTATAAAAGAGAACATGCTTGCCAAACTCTATATTGAGGTTTTAGGCTTACCTAAAAATGGACCTGAGGCAAACAAGCTTTTAAATTACAGAGCTCCAACCACATCTCAAGGAGAAGCTGGTGACTTTGCCCTTACAGCCTACTTTGTACTGAAAAAAAGGTGTACAAGTCAGGGGAATTTAAGCATTAAGGAAGTCAATGATTTCTTGGATTCTGTAGCTATCAACAATGCCAGCAAACAGAAGGATCAAGTTAAGAAAAGCCTTTTGCATCTGATAACTCAGAGCTCAGCTTTGGAACAGAAGTGGCTCATTCGAATGATCCTCAAGGACATGAAACTTGGCATTAGCAAGGAGACAATTCTTCAGGTCTTCCATCCAGATGCAACAGAACTCTACAATGTCACCACAGATCTGAATAAAGTGTGTCTACAACTTCATGATCCATCTGTGTCCCTCAGTGAGGTCTCCATTGATCTGTTTTCTGCATTTAAACCAATGCTGGCTGCTGTTGCCAACATCAGACAGATAGAGAAGCAAATGGGAAACCGGCCATTCTATATTGAGACAAAGCTTGATGGTGAACGCATTCAGCTGCACAAAGCTGGAGATGTTTACAAATATTATACAAGGAACTCTTATGAGTATACACAACAGTTTGGGGCCTCTCCACTAGAGGGCTCCCTCACACCATACATTCACAATGTCTTCAAACCTAATGTGGTGAACTGCATATTGGATGGAGAGATGATGGCTTATAACCCTAAAACTGAGACCTTCATGCAGAAGGGCAGTAAGTTTGATATTAAAAAGTTGATGGATGACTCTGATTTGCAAACCTGCTTTTGTGTATTTGATGTCTTGTTAGTGAACAATCAGAAGTTTGGAAATGAACCTCTCAAGAAGCGCTACGAAACTCTTGAGACCATCTTTACTCCTGTCAAAGGCCGTATCCAGCTAGTCACTAAATCTGAAGGCACAACCATGCAAGAAGTAGTGAATTTCCTCAATGAAGCCATTGACAATCTGGAAGAGGGGATTATGATTAAGGATCCCATGTCCATCTACAAACCAGATAAACGTGGTGAAGGATGGCTGAAAATTAAGCCTGAGTATGTGGACGGTCTGATGGATGAACTTGATCTGCTGATAGTGGGAGGCTACTGGGGTAAAGGCAGGAGAAGCGGGATGCTCTCTCATTTTCTCTGCGCGGTAGCAGAGGTGCCAAGTCCTGGGGAGAAGCCCACAGTATTCCACACCCTCTGCCGCATTGGATCAGGCTACACTATGAAAGAACTGTATGATCTTGGTCTGAAGTTAGCCAAACATTGGAAAGTTTACAACAAAAATAATCCTCCAGCGGCCATATTGTGTGGAACAGAAAAACCTGAGGTTTACATAGAACCACGCAACTCAGTAATCTTACAAGTCAAAGCGGCAGAGATCGTTTCTAGTGAAATGTATAAAACCAACTGCACATTGCGATTCCCCAGAATCGAAAGAATCAGAGAAGACAAAGAGTGGCATCAGTGCATGACCTTGACTGAACTGAGCCAGTTCCGCTCCAGGGCTTCAGGAAAGCTGGCATCAAGACATCTGCACATTCAAGAGGACCAGCCTGAAAAAAAGAAGCGCAAGTTTGTAGCCAAGCCTAAGAAGACCATTGGAGTCATTAGCCAATTTAAATCTCAGGATTTATCAGCAGTCACCAAAGAGACGGATATGTTTGAAGATGTTGAGTTTTGTGTGATAAATGGCAATGATGAACATTCCAAGGCAGAGCTTGAGAAAGTTGTGGCTAGTTGTGGAGGCATTGTTGTGCAGAACCCTGGAAAAGACACATACTGTGTGATTGCAGCCATGCAGAACATGAGAGTGAAAAACCTAATCTCTTCAGACCAGCATGATGTGGTATGGGCTGCTTGGCTTCTGGAGTGTCTGGGAAATAAGCAGGTTATACCATGGCAACCACGTCACATGATCCATATGTCACCCTCCACAAGGGAACACTTTGCTAAAGAGTATGATCGGTATGGAGACAGTTATTACGTTGACACGGATGAACAGCAGCTAATGGAAGTCTTTAAAAGGATTGGCCCCACAGAAGCTAAATGTCCTTCTGTGGCTCAGATAGAAGCAGAGAATGCCTGGGATGACTTGCCTACTAGCATTTTTAGATCTTACAGTGCATACTTTGACCGGTGTGCTGACTTTGAAGATCCAAAATCCATTGTCCGGGGTACATGTCTGGACACGCGTGCCTTAGAATTCAGATTCCATGGTGGTACAGTTGTGGAAAAACTGAAAGAAGGAATCTCGCATGTCATAGTAGAAGGTGAGAAAAGGGTTCTGGACTTAAAGACACTGAGACGACTTTATACTAAGAAGTTCAAAATTGTTTGTGAATCTTGGGTGACCAATTCCATCAAAGCAGGCCATGTAGAGGATGAGATTGACTACCTAAAATAACAAGGAAGGCTACCACACATAATGTGAAAAGATGAAAGATTACAGCATTTTTAATTCTAGGTGTAAACCAAAAATTAAATTTGAAAAAATAAAATAAAATAATGAAGGGACTGAAAGTGTCACATTTTGAATAATAAGTTTGTTATCAGTAAGAGTGTAATTTTACTTCTGAAGAAATGTGTATATTGGTGCCTCTTAAAGTTTGTCAAATGTCTCTGATTTAAAGCACTGTGTAAGACTGAGAAAAAGCACTGAGAAAAGGTTTACAGGTGAAAACATAAGAATAAACATTTTGACAATATTTTTCCTATGCTGTGTTTTATTTTAAAAACATATGGCAAAGTAACATCATGAATGTACTGTTTTAAATGGGGTGGTTGGTATTTACATTTTCCCCTTTAAATTACTTTAATGTTACTGTACTGGAAATGATATTCAAAATAACATGTAATTAAATTTGATACTTAAAGAAGCATTCAGAATTTTAATTGAACCTGTCAAAAGTGTTTTTCTTGGACATTAATTTGACACGTTACAGTCAGACAAATTGAGCTTCTGACAAGCTTGAAGTTCCATTTGAACAGCTTGTCAAGCACACCAAATTTATTCTGTGAGAGCTGTAGCTTTCTAATTGTTTGGAATGTGAGTTACTGTAATCCTAAAGATCTAATTTTCAAAGTGCATATAGAATGATTGAAACATCAAACACAAACACAGTCTACAGCGTGTCTAGTTATTGTAAAGATAGATTTGCATTTATGTAACATGGATATTACACTTGTAAACAACATGTAATTGGTCTGAGTTTGTGAAGAAGAGTGACAAGTTTCTTTAAAAATTAATGTGCTTGTGCTGAGTTATTGTGAAATCTTATTGTTTTAGGAAGGGAAGTTGTTTACTGTTCCACAAACTGGTAAAGTTTTTGTGACATGTTGTTGTATGTTTAGTCTTAAGGCCTGTTCGCACCAAAGGCGAAAACAAAAAATCGTTCTAAATATAAAAGACTAACAGAGTCCACACTGCAACTATAACAGCACAGGGAAACAATATTATTGTAATCACTTTCAGTTTTTTTTATGAACAAAAAAACAATAAAACATGAACAATAAAAATATTTACCGCAAATCAGAATCCATATTTCTTTAAAGCGCCCAGACATTTAGGTCAAAAGACAACATAACTGCAGGATGTGCTTAGAATAAACAGTACACATCTGCTGGTGTGGACGCTAATATAGTTCTCTTTCTTGGTGTGAACAGGCCTTTACTGTCTCTCTTGCCGATGCTTTTTGTTTTGTAGTTTAGACTACATTGATTATTCATTTAGCATTATGTTTAATATTAATCTGAACAAATGTACACATACAGAAGTAAAATAAATAAACATAAACATTTTGCATCTTGAGACAAAATACAGAACTGATGTGCTATAAGATTTGTCAGTGCAAGTTGCTTTCAGTTAATACAGCTCAAACTTGCATTTTAGTCTAGGTCTAGGGCTAAGCTTAAGTCTTGTCTGTGAAAACAGAGCAGCAGTGTTTTAATGGCATGGTCATAATTTAAATGGAGGGACGTTATCTCAACTTCAAAAGTACAGAATAGTGTAGATAAACAATTATCTTATTTCAAATGAAGACGAACTGTTAAGAAAGCACTGGGAATTTTTTTGTGTGTGTGTGTGTGTGTTTTGTCGTTCACACACATATGTCCTGGGGCCTCATTTATAAATATTGCGTACGCATAAAAGAGTGCTTGCGCCGCTCTCTATGCAACAATTGGTATTCATAAAAAGCAAACTTGAGGGGAATATGTGCGGTCCTTCATGCAAGCTCTGACCCAGGCGTACGCACAAAAACGGGTGAAATGAGAAATGGCAACACCCTCGGCAGATGGAAGAAACACGTGAAAGTGCCTGAAACTAGACCAGTGTTTTTCAACCTTTTTTGAACCACAGTAAATTTTTTCAATGAAAAAAATCTCAAGGCACACCACCAACCGAAAATGTAAAAAAATGAAACTCTGCAGCCTAAATTAACAATATATAGTCATTCTTATTGAAGTGTATTGAATGGGAATCAAATAAAGTGATAAAAAATATAAAGTATTTTAGGATTAATTAGCACACTAGTGTTCCACGGCACAATGGTTGAAAACAGTTCTGTAGACTGTTGCGTAAAAGAAATGGCAATAATGCCTCTCATAAATAACATGAAGACTCCATAAAGCAAGTCTTACAATTAACAGCCTACACGAATACCCGTTTGATCGATTTGCAGTGTAAAACATACAAAATCAAACGAAAATTACAACAGAAATGCAAATTAACACATATTTGCAAAAATTTATGAAATATGTTCTGTAATAATATTGGCATGTTATGCAATTCATCCTCATAAATAATATGGTAAACAGAACGAAATAATGTACAAAACTGATATTCTCGTCAATGTGTTCGTCTGGCGGAGCAGATATAGATGCAATTAGATAGACGGATAGATAGATAATTAGGGAAATAAATAAATAGATAGATAGATAGATAGATAGATAGATAGATAGATAGATAGATAGATAGATAGATAGATAGATAGATAGATAGATTAATTGTCCACTGGGCAAAGTTATTTTCATAGTAATAAATTGCTCATCAGCTACGGAATCATATTTCCGCCACATAAAAAAAAAAAACAAATGCGGATGAAAACTTGAAATTATGACTTTTAAATCGATATTATGATTTTCTGTCTTGCGAGCACATTGATCTAAACAACACAGTGTGAACTGTGAACATATTAAGGAATAGTCTACTTTAATTGTGGTTCCCTTTCATGGGAACTTCGAGCTGCGTCAGAAAACGCTAGGGGAAACCCTTGACGTCAGTCACGTGAAGATGTGTACAACCAATGGGAAATTTACGCGTGTGAATGCAAGTCGCGGGAAGTGACGTCATGAACAGAGCATAAAAGCGCGCCGGAACCCGGAAGTGACAGCTTTGAGTGTCTTCAGCGTGCGTGTGTCAGAGAGTTTGTGCTTGCGAGTTTCAAACCACCCTTTGGATTACGTGCGTTGTGATTATGGCGGAACAGGCATTTACACCGTGTGTTTCTCCTTGTACCCGTTTCATTACGGGTAAGGACACACACAGTCAGTGCGTTGCCTGTCTGGGAGCGGAGCACGCTCGGTCAGCGCTTGAGGGCGGTGATTGTGAGAACTGCGAGAGGTTCTCATTGCGTACTCTCCGCTCCCGTCTGGCAGTATTTGCGGATACTAACCAGACTCGCGTTCTTCAAGGTTCTGGACCCGCTGCGGCTGAGGCTCGGCGACATTCTCAATCTTGGGGATCGCAAATGGATCTCACGGAAGGTTGCGGGGCGGGTGAGCCCGTCTCGCAGTTCGACTGTGTTGATCCCAGTTCCAGCCGGAGGTTGGAAGCACGCGTTTCAGGCGCGGTTTCTTCCAATCCGACTGGGACTTCGGTGCTATCATTATCCTGCTCTGAGGATGAGGAGGTGATTAGCATCGATCCGGTTGAGGAGGCTTCGCCACCCTCTTCACCGGCGTATGAGGAACTGATCGAGGTTGTGACGCGAGCAGTCTCTCGTCTGGAGATTGATTGGCCGGCGGAGACTAGGAACGCTCGTCCCAGGAAAAGTAAGTTGGATGAGCGTTACCTTCCAGCTCGCGTCGCTCCCCAGCGCCGGGCAATGCCTTTCTTCCAGGATCTCCATACTGAGGTATCGAGATCTTGGAAAAAGCCAGCTTCCGATAGGGTGCATACGTCGTCCAGTGCGATGTATGCTACTCTTACCGGAGCTCATCCCTATGGTTACGGAGGGATGCCGAAGGTGGACGAGGCTCTTGCGGGATACCTTGTGCCCCAGTCGGCATCCACTATCAAAGCCCCGGCGCTCCCCACCAAACCGTTGCGAGTTACATCATCATTGGTGGGGAAAGCATATTCTGCCTCTAGTCAGGCTGCAGCGTGCCTGCACACCACGGCACTGCTGCAGGCCTACCAAGCAGATTTGCTGGGCGACCTCGATCAAGGTGGCGGTATTGGTCCCGAAGCAGTGGCAGAGCTGCGTCGGGCCATGGATTTGTCTCTCCGAGCCACTAGAGAAACGGCCTTCTCTGTCGGTCGCTCAATGGCAGCTCTGGTGGCTACGGAGAGGCATTTATGGCTCAATCTTTCAGCCATAAAAGATAAGGACAAGTTCGTTTTGTTGGACGCCCCTCTGTCCCCTTCGGGCTTGTTCGGCGACGCCGTAAAAAGCGTTGTCGATAAGTTTCAGGAGGCTGCACGGCAGCAGGTGGCGTTCAGCAAAGTCCTTCCCCGCCACCCTTCACGTGAGCCCAGTAGCCAAACACGGGCTCACAGTTCCTCGTACAGGGCCTCACAGAAGGAGAGTGTTGCATCTCGTTTACCTCCCCCTAATAAAGGGAGGTCGGGACAACACTCTCGGGCCCAGCCTTCTGGTAAAAGGATGGATCTGAGGAACATCTTAAATGCCAAGAAGGCTACCTCTAAGCGTTCCTGACGCCAGAGGCAAGCCGCACCAAGGCGGTCATCTCCGTGTCCGGTTCCCGAGGGAGCCCGTCTCGGAGGCACTGCCCCCTCTAAGGAGGGTCCTAGAGCATTCCACCAGTACGGTGTCCGGAAACCCCGGCCCTGTGGTGTCTCTGCTCGTATCAGAGATCAGTCTCGAGAGACTGATTCCCTTAGTAGAGTTCCAGGCCGCATGGTTGCGTCTGCCGGGCATCTCTCAATGGGTCCTGCGCACAGTAACCTCCGGGTACAAAATTCAATTCGGGGTTTCACCACCCCGTTTTATGGGGATCCTATCGTCCGCGGTAGGGCCCCAGCAGGCTCTGATTATGGAACAGGAAGTAGACTCTCTGCTGGAGAAAGGGGCCATCGAGTATGTGCCCCTTACAGACAGACAGTCCGGTTTCTTCAGCCGATACTTCATAGTTCCGAAGAAGGATGGAGGGTTGCGGCCCATTCTGGATTTGCGTCTTCTAAATCGCACTATCTTGCGTCTAAAATTCAAAATGTTGACGCTCAGGCAGATTGTGACGCATATCAGGTCCGAGGACTGGTTCGTCACAATCGACCTAAAAGACGCATACTTCCACATCTCCATCCTTCCTCAGCATCGGAAGTTCCTACGGTTCGCCTTCGGGGGGAAGGCGTACCAGTATCGTGTACTTCCGTTCGGCCTATCGCTCTCACCCCGCACGTTCACGAAGGTCGTGGACGCTGCACTTGCTCCGTTGCGGTTACAAGGCATCCGTGTCCTCAATTATATAGACGATTGGCTAGTATTAGCCCAATCGTCTCAGTCAGCAGCACGTCATCGAGATGTCGTGCTCGCTCACATGAAGGAGCTGGGGTTAAGGTTGAACACCAAGAAGAGTGTGCTTTCTCCTGCTCAGAGAACCACCTTCTTGGGAGTCATTTGGGACTCGGAAACAATGTCTGCTCGGCTATCCCCCGGGCGCATTCATTCCATTCGTTCAACTGTCGAGGGCATAAAACTAGGCCAGCTACTCACTGTCAAACACTTTCAGAGAGTGTTGGGGCTCATGGCAGCAGCGTCCAGCGTTATACCGCTCGGCCTGCTACACATGAGACCTCTGCAGTGGTGGCTCAGGACCAAAGGGTTTTCCCCAAGGGGCAACCCGCTTCGCACAATCAAGGTCACGAGGCGATGCCTACGCACCTTGACCCTGTGGAAGAATATCTGGTTCCTGTCACAAGGCCCCGTGTTGGGGGCTCCGTCTCGACGAGTGACTCTGTCAACGGATGCCTCCCTCACAGGTTGGGGGGCGGTTCTGAGGGACCGCTCCTCACAAGGGCTTTGGAGCTTGCGGCACCAGTCCTGGCACATAAACCTGCTGGAGTTACTGGCGGTCCGCAGAGCGCTACTTGCTTTCCTCCCGGACCTAATTGGGCATCATGTCACTGTGTTCACAGACAGCATGACAGTGGTGGCTTACATCAATCACCAGGGAGGTCTTCGCTCTCGTCCAATGTACAAATTGGTGAGACAAGTTCTTCTTTGGGCCCAGGGCAAGGTGCTCTCCCTCAGGGCAGCCCACATCCCTGGAGTCCAGAACATAGGAGCAGACTTCCTGTCGAGGCAGGGGCCGAGGCCCGGGGAATGGCGGCTCCACCCCGAGGTGGTGGAGCAGATTTGGAAGAGATTCGGGAAGGCACAGGTAGACCTGTTTGCCTCGGTCGAAAATACTCATTGCCCTCTATGGTTCTCCTTAACGTACCCAGCGCCGCTGGGGCGGGATGCCATGATGCAGGTGTGGCCGAGGCTACACCTGTACGCTTTTCCTCCCGATTGTTCTGCTCCCGGGAGTTCTGGCCAAAGTTCGTCGGGACAGGGTCCGTCTCACGCTGGTGGCCCCCTTTTGGCCCAGCAGGATCTGGTTCTCGGACCTGGTATCCCTCCTAGACGGAGTCCCCTGGGAGATTCCGGTCAGGGGGGATCTTCTGTCCCAGGCGGAGGGTTGTGTTCTTCACCCCCGCCCAGAACTTCTGAAGCTGAAGGTCTGGCCCCTGAGGGGGTCCAGTTCTTCGAAACTGGTCTCACAGCCGAGGTTGTAGAGACCATCCTTCAGTCCAGAGCTCCCTCCACGAGGAAACTCTACGCTCTAAAGTGGAAACTCTTCTCTGCTTGGTGTAGCGTAAGGCAGTTAAACCCAGTAACCTGTCCCGTTGGCAAAGTGCTGGAGTTCCTGCAGGAGAAGTTTGCGACAGGGTTGTCCCCTTCTACCTTGAAGGTTTATGTGGCTGCCATAGCGGCTTGCCACATACCTCTGGGAGGGGTGTCCTTGGGCAGGGACCCCCTAGTCTCTCGTTTCCTTCGTGGCACTCTAAGGCTGAGACCTGTGACACAGACCAGGGTTCCTGCCTGGGACTTGTCTTTGGTACTCCAAGGCCTGTCCCAGGCACCCTTTGAACCATTAGAGGAGCTTCCTATTAAACTCCTCTCCCTAAAGACCCTTCTTTTGCTGGCTATCACCTCGCTAAAGAGGGTTGGGGATCTTCAAGCTCTCTCGGTGGTTCCATCTTGCCTCGAGTTTGCGCCCGGGATGACGAAGGTTTTTCTTCACCCGAGGCCAGGCTATGTCCCTAAGGTTCTCACGAACGTGGCTCGGTCTATCATGCTACAGGCCTTCTGTCCTCCCCCCTTTGACGATCATGAGCAGGAGCGAAAGAACAAGGTCTGTCCAGTACGAGTACTGGACGCTTACGTCCTCAGGACTGCTACCTGGCGTAAGTCAAACCAACTGTTTGTTTGTTTTGGGGCCCCTGAGGGGGCTCCAGCTTCCAAACAAACCCTAAGCCGATGGATAGTCGAGGCTATCTGTCTGGCTTATGAGTCGGCCGGACATGCTTCTCCCCTGAGGGTCCGGGCCCACTCTACCAGGAGCGTGGCGACCTCCAAGGCGTTTCTCTCAGGAGTTTCCCTTGCTGATGTTTGTGCTGCGGCTGGCTGGTCCTCACCGCACACCTTTATGAGATTCTATCAATTGGATCTCGATTCCGCTCCGGGAACGAGGGTGCTCTCTCAGTGAGCTGAGACACATCCGTATGCCGGCGTCGCTGAGGTGATGTTGGTATAACGTTCCCCTAGCGTTTTCTGACGCAGCTCGAAGTTCCCATGAAAGGGAACGTCTCGGGTTACGTATGTAACCCTGGTTCCCTGAAGGGGAACGAGACGCTGCGTCTTCGCCTCAGCTCCTTGCGCCTCCGGGCCCGCTTCAGACACTCTTTTGCTGTCACTTCCGGGTTCCGGCGCGCTTTTATGCTCTGTTCATGACGTCACTTCCCGCGACTTGCATTCACACGCGTAAATTTCCCATTGGTTGTACACATCTTCACGTGACTGACGTCAAGGGTTTCCCCTAGCGTTTTCTGACGCAGCGTGTCGTTCCCCTTCAGGGAACCAGGGTTACATACGTAACCCGAGACGTTTTCATGCGTGATTTTTTTTGTCTTCTGTGGCAGAAATGGGCTTCCATACCCCACACTGTGCCCTCCAAACAACATTTTCTCCTCTTTTCCACCTAGCTAAAGATAACTTCTACTTCACATTGAGTGAAGTTGCGTTTTTGTTTTTTTATTTCCCCTGTGTTTGCTATGATTTCGCATCCCATGAATATTAATTTGTGGGTGTTTCACAGACTATTTATGGGCAAATATGGGCGTGACATGAAGCTACAAAAGCTGCACTATATTTAGAATTGATTGTGATTTATAAAGGGAAACCTGTGTAGGATGTGCCTGCACACGGTTTTATAAATCTGAATATTTCTGTGCTTACGCACGTCCTATGTTTCATCCGTACGCCACTTCTGACGTAACTCCTATGCAAAGTTCTATAAATGAGGCCCCTAGGCTTTGAGTGTGAAATCACCCTGCTGTGGTGATCACACTGGGTTTGTGTTTTTGTTGTTGTTTACGATGTCCATATTCCATTCTTCAAAAGGAAAGCAGCTCATGTTCCCTTAACAGGGAACTCGCGCTGCGTTGAAACGCATTGGGAACTTGTGTTGTCTCGTGAAGCACAAAATAACTAACGTGTGCCCAGTTTCAAAGGGGTTTTATTCACCCTTGGTGAACCCTCAGAAAGCTCTGGTTATGGAACAAGAAGTCAAATAATTGCTAGGGAAAGAGGCCATATAATATGTATCTCACTTAGCCAGAGAAACCGGGTTTTACAGCCAGTACTTCATAGTTCCAAATAAGGATGGTGGTTGCGTCCTATCCTCAATATTTGCTTGCTAAACCAGTGTGTCAGGCACTTGAAGTTCAAAATACTAACCATCAAACAGATTGTGAGGCTAATCAGATTTCTCCGTATACGTATATCCGCATGTCGTTCTCGCACACATAAAGGACCTGGGGCTGAGAATGCCAAAAAGAGTGTGCTGTCTCCTCACCTTCCTAGTTGTTGTATGGGACTATCAATGTCTGTATGACTGTCCCCAGTGCACACCAATACCATCCTATAGTCAACAGAATCAAGTTAGGCCAGCCACTCACTGTCAAACACTTCCAGAGAGTACTGGGCCTCATGACAACGGCTTCCAATGTTATCCCATTTGGACTTCACATGAGGCCCCTGCACTGGTGGCTTAAAACTAGAGGATTCTCCACAAGGGGCAAGCCCTTCCATACTATCAAGGTCACATATTACATATTTGGAATAAACCCTGGTTTAGGTCCCAAGGACCTGTTCTGGGAGCACGCTGAGGCTATCTTCCTGGGATATGAGTTGGCCAGCCAACCTTCTCCTAGGGGAGCATGGCTGCCTCCAAGGCACATTATAGCAGGAGAACATTATACCCATATATCTTTATATCCCATATAGCCTCTCCGCATACTTTTAATAGGGAACATGAGTGTTATCATAGTGAGCTAAGTTTTGCTCAGCATACCCCTGTCCCTGTGGCAGCATTGCCATTCTCTTGGTCACAATGTGTTTCGACGCAGTGCAAGTTCCCTTGATAGTCTGTCAGGTTTGGGGAAAGAGCGAGGACTCAAGTGCAAGGAGGACAAGGCTTTATTGAACAAAACAAACAAAACTCAAACATAAACCTCCCCGAGTGGGGGAAAAAATGACTCTACTCGATTCAACTCGACTCGACTCGACTTGATTTGACTTGACTTGACATAAGATAACAAAAATAACAAAATAACAAAATTAACAAAATAACGATATGGTATAGACAACATACAGACACAGAACAGCAAACAAAGACGGAATATATAGGGAGGACATGGGGAAGTTAACGAGGGAAAACAGCTGGGATAAATCAAACTAATGACAATGAAACGAGACGGGCGGGGTAACAGACAAGACCTAAACACGTAGCCAATGTGGACGCGCATTGCAGCATGTTCACATTAAACAAAGACAAAGCGCAGCTGGTGACAACCAAACTGCGCATGACAGAAAACACAACATGAAAGCACGGGGCCGATGAAAACACGAACCGTATGCCAAACATAACACACAGACGAGAGAAAGCTTGAAACCGCGGCCACTCACATGACATAGAGCGCGCAGGAACGAGTAAACACCTGTTCTCACGTGCTCACAACAAGGACGAACACACGAGTCATGAATGCCCGAATCCCCAACACAAACCGAAACTGAACCAGACCAAAGTATCTGGACCGGACATCATAACTCGCACAAAAGACGTCACACAGACAAGCGTGCACGTGACTCGAACACTCGAAGCCACGCACAGGCACACACAACTCGAGACATTACGGTAGTGTCAGAGCTCTGCCACAAAACCAAGAAATGACTAGAGCGAATGTGGCAGAACCCTGACAGTGTCAGGTTACTTACGTAACCCTAGTTCCCTAAGAGGGAACGAGGTGTTGCATTGTTCAGTCACAGCTCCTGCGCCAGCCGGTCTTGTTTCAGACACTGGTCAAGCTTCTGTTTATGATTCATAACGTCATCCTCTGCGATGTGCATACACATGTTGGTCCTATTCCCAATGCGTTTCGACGCAGTATCTCGTTCCCTCTTAGGGAACTAGGGTTACATAGGTAACCTGAGATATTTTCTTATTGATGGCTAATCTCACTTTGAGTAGTGAAGTCTTAGTTCGCAGTAGTAGTTGGATGTTTATATTAAGAGAGGATCCATTTCCCTAGGGCTTGCTGAAAACAAAGTCGTGAGAAATGGCAGCATGCGACAGCAACATTGAGATCCAGAACACTTTACTCAAAAGCGGTAGATTTGCCTCGCAAATGAGTGTGGGGTCCTTCTGGTGACATGTTAGTCTAAAACCTGAGGTCCAGAATCGACTATTATATAACCACTAGGAATGGGATTTTGTGATTGTCAGTGTTTTCAAGGAAGATACTATGATGTCAAAAGCAATTAGTGTTTAAATGGACAGAGTTATTGGTCTGTTGCTTATATACAAATATAAGTAAATATACAAAATATATTTTTTAACCAACCCTCATTACCCACCATTTTAATTCCTCATTAATTAATTGGTGTAGCTGGACACTTCATGTCATGTGTATGTCCAACTGTCTAAATGCACCTCGGTTCCCCCAATTGTTTTTATAAATATGATTTTATCCTTTTGTCCATTGCTATTTGTCTTTTTCAGAGAAAATGATTGGTTTGTTATTGAGATACGAATAGTTATTAAGGAAAGAAACATAGTGATTATGATGATATATTATCATTGTTGGTATAATAATGATGACTAATAATAAGGATTTGGAACAGGAAGCAAGTATAATATAGTGAGAAAATACTGGTGGAAAGCCATCATAACATCAGCTTCTGATGCATGAGTCATACTAAATACTGTTTGAGAGCCTGGTAAATTATAGCCTTGCTTAGTGTTTTTGCTCAGCTTGAATACTATTGTCGTTTTAATGCCACGATCTCAACACACATACACACCTGCTGTGGAAATGACTATTTCTAATGTATGAATGAAGTTTGCAGGTCTCAGATTCCCAGCCTAGCATAATCTAAATGAGTGTGATACTGCTCATATTCAGATAAGTCGGCGTTCAGCCATTCAGTATTTTTCTCTGTCTTTTTCCTGTCTCAGGAGGAGGGACGATGAATCCACATACTGAGGATTTATATGTTGTCTATGACCTGCTTCTCAGTCTTCGCTTTGAAGTGATGAAACATTTTGAAAAGGGTTGTGGAGAAGAGAGACGATTTACCTTGTACATCTGGAAGGGCATGTTTTGATCTAAATGACTTTGTCTGAAATCCTTGTTCAGAATTCCTTGCTCTGAATAAGGTCTATTAGCTTTCTCATCACAACATGAAAGCTCATGCTACTGATTAGAGAATAAAAGAGATGAAGGGACAAATGCATTTTGTAAGTATGAACACATATGCTGTTGATTAGACAACTCAAACGTGTCAAGCTTCAGGTCATTACATGCTGTGTGAGTATATTTGTCAATTTATGTAAATGTGACAGATTCACACACTACCATATGGGTGTCCACATAGAGAGAGAGAGAGAGGGAGGGGGTATCCCGCTAACTGCTTTGTAAAGATTAAAGAAGGGTGTAGCAAAAAAGATTATTTTTAGAGATCCATATATTTCATATGAAAATAAATAGTTATGGGGCTGTTTGCAAAAAAAAAAAAAAAAAAAAAAAAAACGTATTTTATTTTTTATTATATCATGTTGACTTATTTTTTACTTATTTTCATGTTGCATATTGAACTGAATTTAAATATATTGTTCACCTACCACCCCAAACATCGTTAGACCCCATTGACATTAATGGAATGGACAATCAATCAAACGAAATCAAAAACACACACATTGGCACGTTTTTTTATCTTTATGTTTGGAATAACATTAGGTGTACATTTTCATTTTTTGGTGAACTATCCCTTTAAAAAAAGATATTATTGCGCACATTCTTTTAAAACATTTTGTTTCAATTATATTAAGAAACACAGCAAGGTTTCCCAGACAGGGCTTAGATTAAGCCAGGAGTAGGCCTTAGTTAAATAATAAGATAAAAATCCTTGTGTGCGTCTTGAGACAAAACATATAATAAATCTCCTGAAATATGATAGTGTAAGTTGCTTTCAGTTAAGGCAAACATGCATTATAGTCTGGGACTAGGTTTAAGCATATTTCTGTGAAACTTATCCATGCATCCATTATGTTGTCGGTCTACCTTTTTGTAAATAGTTGCTCACATTGTGTTTTTTCAAACCTGAGAATGTGCTTCATGTGGTAACATCTGGTTTTACAGTGTAAAAGCTTACGTGCAGCTGCTCAACCTGTTGATGTAAACGTATTATACAGTAGATTCTAACACGATGAATATGAGGTTGGCTCTTATACACCAACCAAGTCATCTTTTACAATGATTCGTCAGTTCAGCCTCTATATGAACAGTTTACAAATTGGTCAGGTCGCTATGATGGATCAATCACATTGCATGAGCTGACGCAAATGACCCTGATCTCTTTCAAGAACTCTTTTAAAACGAACATGGCGGCAACTTAACATTTGGCCAAAATGACTGTTTATTATTTCGCGAGAAAAGATCCCAGCTTGTCGGACCGAAGAGGAGAATTTCGGCGTGTTAAAACGAGGAGTCCTTGCGGTTTTCACCAGAAAGCCCGGAATCAGAGCGAGCGGCCAGACGGCTTTTCCGTCTTGTAGCGGCTCTGCGCAAAAGGGGAGAGCGGAACCCATGACAGACGAGCAGGGAGAGACATGTTGCTACAGATAGCTGGGGTTTTCTCCGGAGAAGCACGGGGAGAGGGGATTCGACAATGAAAGCCGTAATCCCCCTGAACACAGCAAATGATCGGGAATTGCAGTTAATCGCGGAGGTGAGCCATGACCGCTCGTTAGCCGTCGTTTAGTGGTCAAAACTCCAGACAGACCTCCCGTCAATGACTATTGTGGCAGAAAACCCCCCACGGTGGAGTCAGCCAGCGCTGCGCTTTCCCAAAATATGACCAGCGGTGCTTGGAAGTGTCGGCAGCGAGATGACGGCTTAAAAATTTGGTGTGCTCCCCGCGAGAACGAGAAACCATTCACCGACTCCGAGAGGGCCCAGCGATGGCGATTGTCCTTAGCGTCCCTCTTATTTCTAACCGTTCTGCTTTCTGATCATCTGTGGTTCTGCGCCGAGGCCAAACTGACAAGGACCCGAGACAAGTTAGCATCAAAGGACATGAGCGCAAACCACAGACCCGACCTCCCTTCAACACACAGCAGCCTCAGAAGAAATGAAGATGCTATTTTTGTAGTCAATTCTACCAAACCTTTGTGGCAACTAGAAACTTGCCACCCGGATAGTTTGTCTGAAAATTGCTTCACTTTTGTCGACGCTGACCACTTGTGCAGGGGCCTTTCGGAAACGAAGGGGACTCGGTGGATGAACATAAGCGATTTGTACCTTTCCTTTTGTAATTCGTACTCTCTTATGGATTTGCTTTACGGATCATTAAATCCGGACAGTTTGAACTGCAGCCTTGACGCGATCACGGACGGCGACCAAAACAGATGCAGTCTGTGCGTTCAGGCATACCAGCGTTATGACCTGCACGCGCAGGAGAAATATGAGGAATTTGAGTTGATGGCAGACAAATACGAGACGGATGTGTACTCAGTAAGGACGTGCATGGAAGAATGCAAGGTAGGGTTTTATCATCTGAATTTCTCGCTTGAATAGAATTGGGTCTTCTTTTTCAGTCGTCATGGTAACTGGTGACAGTAAAGTGATGTTTTAGTGGCAGAAAAGTGCATTTCATAGTGTACTCTTTTTTTTCCGCATTTTGCATCAGTTGGTGATACCAACTTTGTTTTCTGAGGGGGATGGGAATGCAGGCTTTTAAACTTTTCACTTCCACTTCACCCCCGATCAGCTTGATCGACGCAAAATCCATTGTTCTGGTCGAATCTTACGGAGGAAATTAAATGTTGCTTACGATCCAAGGTTACTGTGTCAATACACAAAACGCTGCAAAGACAATCTTTCAACGTGTGTGCGTCAGTGTGTAACGCGCAGGTGCCCGCGCGGCCTCTCTCTGAACTGAATATAGAGCCGCTCCGCCAGGTGTTCATTCACATCCACCGCACTGAGTACATTTCAATAACACTATTAGGGCACCGGTGGTTTCTCAGGTAATCTATCACAAGAGTATTCCCTCGTTCATTGGTCTTGTTTGCACAGCACTCTGCGCGCGCTGCAACAGGGTGCCCTCTTAACCGCCATAAACTTGACATTTTCGAGCTCCAGCTGTCATCTTAAATAAATTACCCATGGGCGAAAAAAACGCTCACTGTACGGTTTGCTGTGTGTTGATAAGAAAGCGATCTTGCTGCCCTTTTTGCGTTCGTGTTGCTACGTGTAATTGATGGTCAAACATTTACCGAGAGCTTGTAAGTTGACGTTTAAATGAAGGAGGCACATAAAAGCGGGTGAATGAGTGGGTGGCGAGATTTGCCTTTTCACTGGTTAATGTGGCAAAGGACTCGATTCTTTCTCTTGCTGACTGTTCGCTGTCCGTGGTGCTGACACAAGCTTAGTCCAACTACATATAACGAAGATGAAAGTATTTTGATCCAGGGGACAATGTAATTATTACACTTGCAGTTTGCATTTTTACTACATCATTATGCCTGTGACGATTATGACAGAAGTGTGCGTCTGTAGCTTCTGCACTCCTACAAAAATCATTAACTTCTGTATTTATAAAGTTGCTCATGGAATTGTGATAGAGAATTAATTATTGCTAATTATTATTAGTAATAATAATAATAACAACAACAATAATAATATAGCCTATATCAACACAATTTGATAAAGGCTGATTTATTATTATTATTATTATTATTATTTGTACCTTCTCCTTTTCAGTCACATAACTGTTATTCAGAAACCTCCCAGATTAATAATCTCTCTGCTACAGACTCTGTACAGAACAATTATTTCTATTAAATTCTTGCAAAGTATTGTTTGAGGATATAAATTCAGGCCAGTTACCACAAGTTAATCTTTTGTTTTTGGATTGTTGTCCTTCTGTGCACATAAATGTTAATCATTTCTGGCTTGACTGAAGATATTGAGTCATTATATAGTGCATTTATTTTGAATCATTACAGTACATTTATACTGAATGCATTTTAAACAAATCAAATGGATTTCGAAATGGAAATGATGCATGAAATGTGGTTGAATATTTTGTCTGTTCTGTTTCTCACACTCAGGCAACAGAAATTTTGAGCCTTAACATAACTGTCGAACCACGTTATCTTTTCCTGATAAACTACTAGTGAGTGTGAATGAAGGGCGTAATGCAAAGGGATGTGGCAGGAATCAGTCAGACTCTCTGGGAGGCAGCTGCAAGGGATAGCCAGTCCCAGCTGTGATTTAAACAGCGAGCTATAGAGACAGAAAGAAAGACAGCGCAAGACTGAGAGAATGGGTAATCACTGTGACACAGTGTCTCTGACAGCCGGATCAGCCTTCAGGTTGATTTAATTCGGCATCTTCCTTGCAGTACATTGGAGTATGAGATGAAATTTTGCATTTGTCTGTGTGTATGCATGTGTCTGAATTGTGTATAAATGTGCCAGAAATTCAGTACAATTGCTATGAATGTACTAAACTTTATAAATAGTCACAAAAAAAGAACGGAGGGAGGGGTGGCAATTAGAGAAATAAACTAAGAAGGTTTTACTTAATTGTGTACTATTCTTAGCTACTGGACTGAGCTCTGCACAGTTGTACTGGTGTTACAGCTAGGCTGTTCTGTGACAAATCAATCACATCACTGATAACATGGACAACAATTAGTGTCCTGATGAATAAAAGTGTACTGTAGCTTTCTTCAATGGTGAAATGCCTTCAGTCATGACAATCTTTTTTTCACTACAGAGTGTTCACTTAAAAATGTGCTGGCCTCATTAAATTTCAATTGGAAATAAAACTCATAATACAGGGTATGAATGTTTGATGTACATCTCTGATTGACTATTTTTCTTGGCTCTTTTTCCTTTTCTTCGATTGTGATGTGTAATCGATATCTATTTGGATGAAACCCTATTTACTGTGAATAGATGAGACAAGTCTTACATTCCTCTAAGAGCATAGATAGTGTTGGTACATTTGGCAAGGTTTGATCTCACAAGGGTTTAGAAAGATTGCTTGTGTATCTCTTTCAAAGTTGTCTCAGTTTTGGGACATGTCTTTATCACCCTTCTGCCACTTTCACACATTTTTTTTCTCTCTCTCTACGTTGCAATAAAATAAGTCCCATCATTAAAAATATTGGTCTCTCCTCACATAGATTTCCAAATTGTCCTTTGTGTATGTTCTCAATCCAGTAATGCTGAATTAAAGGAATAGTTCACCCAAAAAGAAAAACATCTGTCATCACTTACTCACTATCATGTCGTTACAAACAGATTTTTGTTTTGTTTTGTTTTTATTTAAATTGTTGGCAATAAATTGCAGACAACATTTTTAGGGTGAACTGGTCCCTTATCAGAGTGCTTTGCTGTAACTAATTTGTCTTAACTAACTGTAAGTGGATTCAGGATTTGCTGTCACTGAGGAATGGAATCAGAAAATCAGAATTGCAAAGGATATAAAACAAAAGCCCCTATGTTGTTATCATGTTTATGAAGTGCTGTTGTTTTCTCTCACTTTTTCTGAAAAAGTTGTTAGTGGTCCTCTGTGTTTTAGTAATGGTATCACTGCTAACTGTGAATGGAAGAGCCCCTGCACTTTTCTCTTTGTTGTTTAAACAGGGCTTTTATTAGTGTTGGCCAACAGAAGATTACTATCGGATGCTGGTTTATGGTTTTATCCAAATTCTGGCATGAAACACCAATACTGATATGTAAAACCAATATTAAAGAGAACAATCAAAATATTGCTCTGTGGATGATCAAATTTGCCTGTAGGAGAAAAATAGGAGATTTGTAGGAGATTTTTTTTCATCTTTCACTTAGAGGATAATTATTTTTGTACATCTTTCTGATCACATAGCTTAATAATCAGGTGTTACTCAAATAAGAGTATAAATCATCAGACCACAGTATTTTAAATATTAATTGATGCATTAATGTCAATGTTACCTGTCAGTCTTGTCCTTTGTGTACTTCCTGTTAGTCATGTCCTTCGTGAACTTCCTGTCAGTCATGTCAGTTGTGAACTTCCTGTCAGTTGTCATTCATGCACTTCCTGTTCCGTTCCATGTTTTCCCATGTGTTTCTCACCTGTTGCGTCATCAGTCACCTCGTTTATCTTGCCAGCTGCGTCGACTCCCCTCATTATCTCCTCATTTATGTAGACCTCATGTGTTCCTTTGTCTTTGTTAGTGGTTGTCACTGTTTTGCGGTGTGTGGATGCCTTTCTCCTTGTTCCATGAGTTTTTGCGATTTTGTTTTTGTATTTAAAGTTTTGTTTGGTTATAATAAAGTGAGTTTTCTTCTGTAAACCTGTGCTCTCCATCGTGCTCTTTCATCGCACACATTCCTGTGTAACAGTCTAGTAAAAGATAGACAAATAATTCTTTACAGCTCTGTTATTATTATAATACACATCTATCCTTACACTAGAATCTTAATACCTAAAAGCTTAAAGAAGAGACAAAGGCTTGTTAGACTTTAAATTTCATTGATCTTTTGCAGTCCAGTCATTTTAAAATCTTTTAATATTAAAATAACCAGTATGTTCAATCACTCATTCCAATTTCCGATGAATCTGTACAATGTGTCCAGTAAAAGTTGGAACTAAAATGTACAAGAAATAGAATACTAGATCTTTTTGGACAAAAACAGTAAGGGAGAAAGAGAGACTGGGATTGTCTGTATTTTTAGCCTTTAAGCTAAGTACACAAATTTCAAGACAAATAGCAACTTCCCATTTATTTCAAGCTTTGCATAATCAGGCTCTTTTTTTAATCATCCTAATGGATGGTGGCCAGCTTAAAAGGTTGGATAGTTAGCCCAGTTCTAAAGATACGCCTCATCATGGTGTTTGCAACCTTTGTTCATGGTCGAGTATAGTGTAGTATGTTAATCAATATAAAATAGTATGGTTTATATTTACCCTATCAATATGTTTTCTCTCTCTCCCCATAATAGCAGTAACCAGGGCTATTGTTTTGGTTGCAGTCACGCACGGTATTTGAGCTCTTTACATGTCATAGCTAGTGTGCTGCATTAATAGATATGCAATTCAGATAAATGAATAGACTGGAGATCATAGCTCCTGACACCCATTTTCATTAAAATAAAGCAGCGGATTGGATGGGATTAGAGTGATGGGTGGAGCCAAAAGATTGAAGCTGTGGCTAGGTTCATGGTCTCCATGGTAGCATTAGAATGCTGAGCATGTTTGCTTATTCATAAAAGCCTGCCGTGGGCTGCTGCAGCCTTCTAGTGAGGGAAACAACCACAACCAAGGTCAGTGTCTCAGAGCTCCGTTACTTCACTGCCACTGCAAAGGGGTCTGTAATAATGTGGTAGACCAATGTGGTAGATGCACTTGCTTACACCATAGTTGTTTTTAGATTATCTGATTAATTATTGATTGACTTAGAAATAGGCATTTATTAGTAATCTAAAGTGTTTCTTGAAATAAAGGAATACACCGATTGTAGCACATGCTTGCTTGATGATGAAGGTCAGAACACCTTTATATGGGTCATCATTGCTTTGGAGGATAGGTTGCTAAAGAGACTTTACAGCGGCTCAATAAGGGTCAATGCGAGTTTGACATCATTCAACAATAAGATTCTTGGAGTACTCATACAGGTTTCATCTTTAATCCCCAAGGAAGGATTGTAAAGTAGATTAGAGAAGACACACTTCCACCAGTCCATCCCAGGCTGTGGTTCCTCATTGGGTATTCACAATATTTAATCAGTACGTAATTTCAGAGGGAACAAAAACACATTGACAGAAATAGACTGACAGTATGGTTCACCTAATCTTTTTTCTCACTGTGAACTCATTCCAAACCTGCATGACTTTATATATTCTGCAGAACACAAAACAAAATATTTTAAAGAACATTTCAACTGTTTTTGTCCATAAAATAAAAGTCAGTGGGCTCCAAAACAACATTAGCAACTTTAACTCTTATAAACCATTACAATTTTTAACATTATGGAGACATTGCTGATAACCCTGTTGTACACAATCTTCTACATCCTTTATACACTCTTTGATTGATTGGTCATACTTTCTTTTGAAAGTAAAAGGTCTTTTAGTGTTCCTTTCGTACAATAGAGCTATATTGTTCTGTAAAGCCTCATGTTCTTTTAAAGTATAGGTACATAATAAAGAAAAAGCATATTCAAATATCATTGTTCATAATGTTATGAAAGCTAGCAACGTGCTTACTGTTAATGTGACATTGACATGATGTTTTGTAGAATATTACAGTATTGGTTACTACTATAAGCTGTAAAAGCAACCTCTATGCAATGCAGATCTTTGGAGGCTTGACAACCTCCAACAGAGTTCTCATTTATTAGATAATGATCGATTTCACACTTTTCATCCACTACACAGCACTCAAAGAGGTGACTCATAGAACCTTACTGCATGATCATCCAGCTGGGACTAAAACAGGGTGAGATATATTTAAGTCTACTTAACTATTATGGTGGCTTGCATTTTAATGGAGAGCTCAATATAGATTTTTGTAGACCACGTGTTTTGTCTAGAGACTACCGAAAACGTGTGGAAAACAAAGCCAGAATTGTATAGTGTGATAATTCCTGGATCAATGTAGCATCTATGATTTTCTTTAACAACAATTGTGCATATTTCCATTGCAACTATCCACAGAGGGCTTTAATGAAAAGGTTAATTATTGAACAGAAAGATTAAAGAAATTAAAGTTGCTTTTTAGTTGGACGGTTGTAACAATGTTCTTTGCTCAGGGAGGAAGGAGGCGGGAACCGGCAGACGATTAAACAGACTTTAATTCCAAATAAAAAATAAATTCCAAATAAACATAATGGCTGTAATGAGGAGTCAACCGAGTGAGGATCCATCTGCAGCTTTATTACAGAGATAGGCAGAGTACAGGTGGGTGACAAAACAAGAACGTAAACAGGGACAGGCTAGGGTCGGGACCGGCAGCAAACAGACACAATCCAAGAGTCAGGCAAAAGATCAGGGCAGGCGGCAGAAGATCAACAAACCAGAGAGACAATGTTCAGGGCAGGTAGCAAAGGGTCGAATAGTCAGAACAGTCCAAGGTCAACAACAGAATAGCAATCCAGGGAAATAAACGCTCAGAATGATAGGCAGTAGCAAATCGAGACTTCGCAAAGTGATTTGTGAGTGGTGTGCTAATATAGTGTGTGTGATGGGCTGCAGGTGTGCAGCAATCAGTTCCAGGTCTGAGTGTCTGTGGGGATTGTAGTTCAAGTAACCAGTCAATATTCAGGTGAGAGCTCCCTCTGGTGATCCGGAGGAAGCGGAGAGGGAGCCTCACCCATAACAATGGCGGCACACACAAAACACAAACAAAACATAAGTCCCAGGCCTGGTCCTCTCTCGTCTTTCACTGCCGTCGTTGCGAGTGTGGAACACAGTGATCGGCAGTTGCTGACACTGTTTTTTTATTTTGTGTAAGGATGTTCTTATACACCTGCATGGCACCATCGATTGCATTTCTGAACTGCAACTAACCAATCATTGTATCAATATAAGATGTATCTGCCCTCAGAAACCCGCCATATAGATTTACATATATTTATAAATGCGCAATGTACCGAGGGCGCGATAGGTGAACCACGATATGATAAGGGATTATTATATATGGCACTTCTTGGGTGAAGGGAAAATGATTCACACTCCTCCTTCTATTGATCTTCTCACTGACACAAGACACCAATGAATGGATAAGTAGATAAAAACTCACAAATATTAAACCATTTTAACATTGTTAAAACTACATGCTGAGTTAATGAAAGAATCCCTGTCATAGAAAACACTTGTTTGTTCACATTGAGTTTCCCCGTCGAGGTTGGTTAGGACAAAATCTCTGATTGACATGTTTACCTGCTAGTTCCCCATTGTTCGCTACTCATGTCATCAGTATCACCTGTCTTGTCATTAATTACCTGATTAGTCTCGTATGCCGTTCCCTTTCCCCTAATCATCCTCTGTGTACTTAAGCCCTGTCTGAGTCTGTTCTCATCAATACTGTGGTTTGTGAATCTTTGTAATCTGATTTTGTTAAATAAAAGTAATATGTATCTTTCATTTTTGTCTTCTGGCCTTCATCACACACTCCAAATGTTATTTTTCAGCTAATTTTTCATGAAAATCTTTTCATGTTTTGATTGCAGTGAAAATCAAAGGACAAAAAAACATTCAGTTTATAGTATAGAACTTAGTACAGTACTTACAACTCAAGTATAAATACACATAGAGATTTTCTTTAGTTCTTTTAATTTTAAATTTGTGGTTAAGGAAAATCCCTTACAGTAACCATATCTAATCCTAACTTAGCTACAATTTCTATGTACTTTTAACTGTACACCAAAAATATATTTGTCTGTCAATGGCTATTCAAAATTGTGCAATGAAATCTGACGATCCCACTAGATATTTACATTTACATTTATTCATTCAGCAGATACTCTTATCCAAAGTGACTTACAATTTGAGGAATACAGAAAGCGATTCATCCTGAAGATGCAAAAGTACAAAAGAGTGCGTACTGTACAAAGTTTCTAACAACGAATGTTGAACAAAAATGTTCTTAAGAGTGATTTTTTTTCCTCTCTGTGAAGGTACTACAAGTTGTCGCTCGTTGATCGATTGAAGGTTTCTGGTAGGTGTGTAGATTTTAAGTAGCATCTGGAAGTATGAGGGTGCTGAGCCTGTGTTAGTTCTGTAAGCAAGTGTCAGTGCTTTGAATTTGACGTGAATCAAAATCCGCTTATCCACTAACCACTGTTTTTTATAATTATCACCAATAGAGAACACCACCACCATAAGAGAAGCTACCTGGATCTCATATCAAAGCTCTAATCTTAAGAAAACTTAATCTTAATTCTTCTGTTGTGTGCTTTCATGCCATTATTTTACAGAGAGTTTAGCGACTCTAATTAGTGGTATAGTGGAGATCAATGAGAAAAAATGTGACAGACGTGGAACAGGTCCATACTCTGTTTACTTATTTATGAGAGGTAATAACTGATCACGCACCTCCTGTACAGATGCTTAAACAGGTTTACAGGATATTGCTGGGAACAGTTGTTATGGGTTAATGGTACACATCTCTCATTGGTACATCTGAATGATTTCACTTGTGATTAGCCTAACCACTGCTTAAAACAGACTAATTATATACACATTCAGAGACAGAGTGAGAGCCAAGAACTGACCATGAGTATGTGTGTTCCTGGGTGTGTTGAACCAGCCAATCCTTTGTAGATATATGTTGAAAACCTGTGCATTTCAGGTCTAATTTCACAGTTGATGTTTTAAACTTAATTTGCCTCATAAACTGTCAGTGAGAATCATTTTTATTTATTTCCAGTATATATATGAATCTATATAAATCTTATATATTTGAAACTTAAAAATTTGTATATAAACTATACCCTTTTACAAAGTCTTGATTTTGTGTTTGGTGTGTATTAGAATATGCTTTCATGCTTGATTGTTAAGAAAAACACATTATTTTCCACATATTTTACGCCATTACAGTCTTGCTTGAATGTGTCATTTTCATTGAAGCACCTTCTCAAATACGAAATGTACTGTTATTGGTTAACTGGCCCAGTGTGATGTTATTGGCTGCTTTTTCTGTGTTCTGTAGCTAGCACGCTACATCAGATAACCGCAAAGTCTACTCAGATATAAATATTAAGGATGGCGTCAAATTCAAGCCAATTCAAGTCTGAATTCAAGTCTCTCGGACCTCTTTAATTATTGTATTGCATTTTATTTTACTTTACTTCACTATTTGTTAATACAGTAATACCTCGGTTTACGAGCGACTTGGTATACGAGCAAATTGGTGTACGAGCATGGAGGGTCGAATCGGTGTACGAGCATTGTATCGGTATACGAGAAAAAAATTCCCTCACCCATGCGCAGTTTTGTGTGGAAAAAGTCCTAACGCTCAGCATCCTTGTGCGCATTTTTACATGAAATATCCTAATGACTGCCTCTCATAACACAGTCAGGAGGTTCCAACCCCTTTATAACCCCTTAACTCATTCATTGGCTGCATCATTCACTACAGTGATACTTTTATAAGTGATTTACAGAAGTTTTTACCTCATATTTTACACTAAACATTAATTAATTGTGATCGCTATTGTTCATGTAGTGAAATATACACGGTTTTAGCCAAATAATAAACAAAGTAATAGGGTTAGACAAACCATATTTTTATACAAACAACATACTCCTACAAATGAGCACTGTTTTCATGTTCGTCGGACCTGCCGTTTCTCTGCAGTATCGGCAAAAGCGCAAGGAGTAAAATGTGACTTCTTACCCCGTGAGTGGGGCTCGTTTTAACAGACAGTGGGCAAGTTGTAACACCATGTTATCCAATGCAAGTTCATTCACGTATTTTTATTTGTTTAAAAAAGTTGCGTCTTGATAATCATAAGCATAACTTATGAATTAAATATATTTTTTCCCTTTATTTTTTACATTTGTTGTGTTTTGAACAATGTAATGACATGAAAAACGTTTTAATAGGTTAATACAATGCAAAATATATGATTATTGATGCAACTTGTTCAATGCGGCTTAGTGTTACAACTAACCCTGCGCTGTCTTGTTTACTTCAGGACCGGATAGCAGCCACTATGTGTTTTTCACGTCTTTCAAAATGGAAAGATGTTTTTCACGTCTTTCAAAACGTCTTTCTAAATCTTTTAGCCAAGAAGATGGTAATCATAACAATATAAGATTAGACTAACAATCTATCACACATTCTTTGAAAATCGAAAAACAACTACTATAACAAAAAATATTTACATGCTGCCAAAAGAGTTTTTCCTGTGGTTCTCATCCAAATTTCGATGAAATTTCCCGAAAAATGGCCAGAAGACGTGTGCAAACAGTGTGATGAAAAGCCCTTTAGCACGTCACATTTATGGCCGTGCAACTATCAAAAAAAATCGCTGTTACTATTTACCCCGCATTACTTTGTGCCCCGCGCTCCCCTAGTTCATTCGCGGCTCCCGCAAATTCGTTCTCTCGCGGCTCCCGCAAATTTGTTCGTTCGCGGCTCCCGCAAATTCGTTCGTTCGAGGCTCCCGCGAATACGTTTGTACGCGGCTCCCGTGAGTTCGTTCGTTCGAGGCTCCCGCGAATTCGTTCTCTCCAGGTTCCAGTGAAATCGTTCGTTCGCGGCTCCCGTGAATTAGTTCTTTCGCGGCTCCCATGTTCCACGACTTTAACTCTGGATTATCACTTTGTTTGTTTTCTGCACTATTATAATAAATTCACTCATTTGCTTTCATCCTTGCTTTCCCCGTTCCCCCCTCCTCCCTCCTCTCTTTCCTCCAAGCAGGCTGCTCAAGCCTGAAGTGCATTATAGTAAATTGTCAAGTATTTTTAGAGTTTGTCAATTATTAATTAGTATTTATATGAGATCTTAATAGTTACAATTTTAACTGCAATTAACAGGGTAAAACCAAAAAAATATTTAAAATTTATACGAATTTGAACAAATTAATTGATTTTTAGTGCATTCTTATGGGGAAATTCGTTTTGGTGTACGAGCATTTTGGTTTACGAGCTCGCTCTTGGAATGAATTAAACTCGTAAACCGAGGTATTACTGTACATAAAAAAAGATGAAAAAGTATTCAGATTTTTTTCAGATATTTTCATTGGTCTTATGTAAAGCTTATTTTGTGCCTATGCCCCTTTAGGCAGACACAGTTTTTTTTTTGGGGGGGGGGGCATGAAAACGACGTCAGACGTCAGTTGGATACTTTAAATGGTTGTGAATGATTTTACCATTATTCACAAAGCAGGGAAGCAGCACAGTATAGACTATTTTCTTTTTTCTTCTTTAAGCGGAAAGGAGTACTTGTTTCTGTAGACAATTGTGTCTAATTGTGTCTTGACTTATCAATATAATAAACTAATTATTATATAAAAAACAAAAGAAGTGCAGGAAGGATTAGGCTTTATTTGAACAAACAAGTAAAACTCAAACATAAACCTCCCCAAGTGGGGGAAAAACATGACATGCCATGACTTGACTGAGACTAGGCTTGACTAAGGTGACAAAATAACGACAACGACAAAAGACAGCAGACATGAGGAGATTAAATACACACAGGAGGGAGATAATTAATGGGAATCCAGCTGAGAGAAATCAAAGTTAAGTAGGGAAACAAGGTGGGAGGGTTACACATTGACGAGACATAAACACGCAACCAATGCGTATCGCCACGTGTTCACATTAAACAAAGAGTCATCACAAAAACACAACATGAAAGCACGTGGCTGATGTAAACCAACCACGTGCTCACAACACTGCACACAGCCCCGAGAGAACGTGGCTCGCGCAGCGCTTGAACCGCGCCCACTCACAAAACATAGAGCTCACGAAAACGAGGGACCACTGGGACCACGAGGGACATGGACGAACACACGAGTCACGAATGCCCGAATCCCGATCCAAAACCGAAAATGAACCAGAACAAAGTATCGGGACCGGACATCATAACTCGCACAAAAGACGTCACACAGACAAGCGCGCGCACGGCTCGAATCCACAAAGCCGTGCGCACACACACCAAACAAGAGCTCTGCCACAAAACCAAGAAATGACTAGACCGAATGTGGCAGAACCCTGACAGCTACTGCCTTCCTGGGCAAGAAGACTTCACAGGGCAGCCCCCTCCATTGGGACACGGCATACAACTCAGCATACTGTCTGCCCTGTCCCCTCGGTTCCCTACAGGGACCATTGGGTTAACCCTGTGTTAACCATTGGGTTGCTCTGGGGGAGGTCACCCCCTCCAAGGAGGGTCCTAGAGCACTCACGTCAGGTGCTCCCTGCCAGAAAAGGCCCTAGAGTGGATGTTCATCAAACAAACTGACCTCTGGTTCCCCTACTAGAGTTTCTGGTCGAGTGGATACGCCTACCAGATGTCTCTCAGTGGGTCTTGCGTACCATTACAAAAGGCTTTGGGTCTTGCCCACCCTGCTTCAATGGGGTCCTTCCCACATTGGTGGGAACCGTGCAGGTTCTGGTAATGGAACAAGAAGTGATCTTTCTTCTGAGGAAAGAGGCCATGGAACCTCTCTCAGAATCAGGGGGGTAGAGGAAAGCTTTGTACAGCCAGTACTTTATAGTTCCCAAGAAGGTTTGGAGTTTTGCGGCCTAACACCATCCTTTCCTAACACAGGAAGATCCACAGGTTCGCCTTCAGGGGAACCCTAACCCTATATTGTACTTCCTTTTGACCTAGTTCTTCACCCCGCACTTTCACCAGATGCATGGATGCAGCGCTATCCCCACTGCGCTACACTGCACTTGTGTACTCTATTTCGATGATGCCATCCTATCAGCTATCAAGAGCATCAAACTAGGCCAGTCACTCACTGTTAGGTACTTCCAGAGAGTGCCAAGTCTTATGGCAGCAGCTTCCAGCGTTATTCCGCTTGGGTTATTGCACATGAAGCCATTGCAGTGATTGCTCAGAACCAGAGGGTTTTCCCCGAGGAGCAACCCCTTCCGCACTATCAAGGTCATGAGGCGATGGCTATGCACCTTATGTATTTGGAGAAACCCTAGTCCCAGGGCACTTTTGAACCCATTAAGGAGATTTTGACCTAGTTTTTATCTCTGAAACCCCTCTTTCACCTCACTATCACTTCTCCAAAGAGAATAGGGGCTCTAAAAGCCCTCTTTGTAGCCTTGTCATGCCTAGAGTTTTCCCCTGGGATGGCCAAAGCTTTCCTCTACCCCAGGCCAGGCTATGTACCTAAAGTTCTTACCAACATGACACGCTGTACCGTACTGCAGATATTCTGTCCTCCTCACTTTGAGTAATCATGCCCAGGAACAAGGTCTGGTGGTTGTTGAGTCGTCACTGAGGTGGTGTTGGTATATCGTTACTTTAGAGTTTTGACGCAGCGCAAGTTTCCTCCTAAGGACCAGAACACTTTGTCTTCTGCCTTAGCTCCCTGCGCCTTAAGGGCTTACTTCAGACACTCGTCTAAGCTGCCACTTCTGGTTTCTGGCGCACCTTTATCATCCTGGTTCATGACATCCCCGGACCATGACGTGCATTCACACTCGCTCATCGATTCAATAGTGCTTCACGAGACGATATGCCAAAGCATTCCCCTAGCGTTTCATTATTTTATTTCAGCTTATTTTAATGAACAGAAATAGTTTTTGATTTTATTTAATGAACTGTACGCCTGAAGGACAAAACATTTGCAGATGTTTTAAGTCGAGTATAACAAATATTCACAAATTATTTAATGCCTGTCAGGGACACAATTTCAGGCTGGGAGTTTGACACTCATCCTGGCCACTCCATAAACCTAGAGTTATTGTTGCAAACATAATTTAGGCTACATTCCTTAAAAAAATATTCTGGGGGCCATGAAAGTTTGTGAATATTATCAAGCAACTTTTTTTTTTTTGTGGTTTTACTTATTTTGATGAATAAACATTGAAGCACAGGTAAAAAATCTGATCATAATTGTGTGTCGTGTGATCAAAAGTAATGTGTTATTTGATAATAAATTCATCAAATAAGTTCATCATTGCAAATGTGAAGAAATTATAGAAATTAGAAATTAAAGTTTAGTTTACTTTAATGCTTGGGGAATATGGTTAATGCTTGTTAATTTACAGTTAATGCTTGTCAGTACATTCGACACTTTAACATCAGTACACTTTGACATCAGTAACATTGTTCGAAGACAATAGGAGTAATAATGAAATTACATATAAAGTTGTTCAAAACGGGTATGGTGTTTAGTAAGTTAATAAAGGAAACTTATTGATACCAGTGTGCTGCTTTTGTGATGGCAGAAATGAAACATATAGTTGTTGTCACAGTCCTGTCGCGTCTCTCACATCCGGGTTCCTCTGTGTCTTCCAGATTCTTCCCCCTCCTGTCTTGTTAGTAATTACCCTGTTAATCATCACAGCTGTGTCCCATTTCCTTGTGTGTATATTCCCCTCGTGTCCCCCTTGTCATTGTCGGTTATTGGATGTGTAGTGTGTGTGGATGGTCTCCTTCCGTGTCTCCTCGCGTGCCCTTTTGTTTTCATGTATCAATAAAGTATTTCAGTTTGAGACGCCGTGTTTTCCCATCTTTCCTCATCGCACACCAGCGTTATTGCTGACAGTTATGTGAGCATCTATAGCTTTAGGCAGGAGTTTGCAGGTCCATTTCTGTGTATGTATATGTGTGTGCTTAGTAAGCCCCATATAATTCTTACTCATGAGAAACGCAGTGTAATAAATCTAAAACTTTCCAGCTCTGCAGGTCCATACGAGTAGAGCTTATAATATGCTGGCAAACAACCATCCGTCCCTGGCACCCCCTCAGTGGAGCGTATGCTGTAGTAGAAGAGTGCTGCGTACCCCCCTCTGGGTCAATGGGAAGCATTGGCATATGGGTAAATTCCTCCCTAGTGTGTATTATTGGTTGCTGAAACCTGGCATGGTCGATCAGCTAATCCATGACTGGCTGCTTCCCAGAGCATTCAATAAGTATAGCCACCAGCTAGCCTGGGGGCATCAACGCTACATACTGTTGTGGTCAAGTTAAAATAAGCTCGGCCTTATGTTCTTACAAGTCAAACTCATTCCATTGAGACAAACTATGCTTGAGACCCAGCAAGTTCTAAATTATCTTTTGGTTTTTCCACCATGAAATAAAAGCCATAGGAAGAAATCAATGTACAAGTTATTAACTAATCCCTTTAATCCCTTTTTTTAAAGACTTAAAAAAAATATATCTTCTAACACACATTCAGAAGTTGTTCTAATAATGATTTGAAAGTTTAGGTGTTTATGTGTTGCACAAGCTTTGTATATTAAAGTTATATTGCATTGTGTTGGTCTTAACACTCATTAGATTAAAAAAACTTTCCCAAATCTTTTCTTGTATACAGAGATATTTATTGAAAAGAGAAAAGAGTAAAGAAAGAAAGGCTCTAGATGAATTTGTGTCATATTCACAATAAATATTTGTCTACTCAATCTCCTTTTCCTTCACACTCTCTGGCAGTAAATATAAAAAAGGAATAAAAAACCCTTAATATTACAAAAGTTCTGTAAAACCATTCTACAAAAAAAAGTGTTTAATTAGAAGAAAACAAGACGACAAATGAATCAATGTGTTGGTGTCACAACATTGCCTCTTTTTTGGTCTCTTATTCCTTTGTTTTAGTTGTTTAAGCAAACTATCATCAGTCGAGGAAACTCCCAGACACGACTGGACTGTGCTGGAGGGAGGTAATCTCCGGCTGTCTGGAGAGCTGGCCCGGCGGGACCCAGAGCCCAAATCACCACCACCTTCATCTGCGGAACATTCACAAGAGCCCCCCGCAGACGGAGTGCTACAACCTGCTGCAATGATTCGGCCTATGCCTGAAGAGAGGATAGAGCTGACCCTCGCAGCAGAAGTGGAGCGCCAAAGCATATCTGACCAAGGCTGTGAGCCCGCAACAACTGTGACCAAGGTAAAGACAGGTGGAGATGGAACACTTGGACTGGCCAGAAGACTTGGATATGGAGGTACCGCTTCCCACCCTATCCCACCCTTAATCATCAACCTTTTCCATTTCATCTGTATCCATAGATCACTTTGAGACCATCAATCCCTCCACTGTGGAAGATGAAGTACCGCCACTGACCTCATCCACCTCGCCATCATCCCCATGCGCTTCTAGTCCTCCAGTCCTGCCTCTGATGGAGGTCGCCAGTCCTGCATCAGCACTGGAAACACCTTGCCGGGACATAAAGTCGCAGGTCCTGCCAGCTCCAGCCTTGTATGTTGTCGAGGATCCTGTGGCTCCGCCTCTGGCCTCTGGCCTCTGATCTCTTCACTTCACCTCGGCTTGTGGACATGTCGGCTTCGCCCTGGCTCCTCCCACCTTCGGCTCCACCAGCGACCCTTGATTGTCAACCAACCACAAAAACATATAGTACGTAGAATCATAGAATCTCTACCGGATTCACTCGTTTCATCGGCTCCTTCTCGGTCGGTCGTCACTTCACCTTCGCCGCGGACTTGTGGGACATCCGCCACCCTCCGCTCCTCCACCCTTTCGGCAGCGGCGTGCTCCTTCCCTGCGTCGCCGCCTCAGTTCTCCCAAACACTGGCTCCACCCCTGTCCTCGGCTGCACTGGCTCCACCTCAGGAGACTGTCGCCAAGTCTTTGCCTCTGTTTCCTAAGCCAGCGGTGTTGCGCGGGTCAATCAGCTCTTCGGCTGCGTAATGGGATTCTTCTGCTCCGTCCCTGTCACCATGTCTTCCTCCATCACTGCTCCCTGGTTCCTCCCTCAGTCAACTCCACCTTGGGCTGTTGGCATGTTCTGGGTCTGTCGCCTGGACCATCCTCTTCCTTTTTTTGCCATCATCGCCTCCCGGACTTTGTCGTCCTCCAGTTACCTTCTGCCCTGGTTTACCATTCTCCTCTTCCTCACCTCATCTTCACGGCACGGTGTCGCGTCTTTCCGGGAGGAGGCGCAATGTCACAAAATCGCCTAACCGGGACTCTTATTTTGTCTTTTTTCGGTCACGTGTTCCTTTGTTTTAGTTACTCCTGTCACTCATGAGCTACCATGGACACTTATCGTCACAGCAGTTTATCATTTGATCATTACCACTCATGTATTTAGTTCTCATTGTTCTCTCCTTAGTTGTCGATTCTTGTTTGTGTGAACAGCATGTTTGTGTTTACCACATGTTTTTTTAGCACTGCTATTATGTTTACTTTCATCCTCATTAAAGTTATTTTTGAATCTTCTTCTTCGTCTTTGCTCCGTGACAGTTACCCCATCCATTCTAATAAAATTCAATGGCTTTCTGGCTACAGAAGGTACAAACACACCTTAATTTTAAAATTTGTTATTTTGATTTTAAATCTTTATTTGAGGAACAATTTGAGATGTTGTTCTTAATCGTCACCTCCACATATCCCTCATGTGTATTCATACTTCTGCATTTTCAAACGTGCATTGCTGCAATTAGTAATTTCACAATTGTCCATGAGAGCTGGTAATGTCGCATTGAATCCTGATGTTTTGCACTTCAGGAAGCACTAAAGACACTCTATAAATGGATGTGAATGCAATGTTTGGTTGATTAATATGGTCATATAAATAGTTAATATTTCACTATAAAAAATATTTTGCTAGTTTTTTGTTTTGTTTTTTGAGGGGTATTTTGTGGTGTAAATTTTTTTCCTTTTACGTCCTTTTAGCTCAGGATAGTGGTTAGTCAAGAGCATGCACCCTTGTGGTGTCCTCTGCCAATTTCCTGCAACATTTGCAGCTTAATCAATCAATCAGTCAATCAATGAATTAGTCAACCAACCAGTCAATGAATGCTCATGCCCATGAATCAAAGATTGCATATTTAATTGAGATTAGAGGGAATGCAGACTGCTAGAGTTATTTTAGACCTACTTGATTCAGAACTTAAAATCATGTAGTCTTCAAAAACCTAACGCATGGCTTCATAAAACTTAAAATATGTAGTGCATGTGTGTCTGGACGAGTAATCTGATCAATTTATGGCACTTTGTCTTTTTATCTCAAATACTTTTAATTTTTTCCCATTTGTGTTCCATGGTAAGTCGTACATGTGTGGGAGATCATGAGAGTGAGTAAATAATGACTTTCTTGGGTGAATTGTTCCTAATAGTAATAATTGTAGTAGTTCCTAATTACTTCAAGTCAACATAAAGTCTAAACCCAAAGTAACAACATTATAAGGCAGAGACTCTGATTTTCTAAAAATGTGTAGTTAAATAAAATAAATTTAAAAATTCAATAAAATAAAATAAAATTAAATTAAATAAAATAAAAAATAAAAATAAAATTCAGTTACAACGCTTTCCTTTTGGTGATGTTTCCTCTCATACAGTAACTGCTTTTTAATTAATTTGAGGTAATGTTTGTGATTTTGGTGAAATTGCAGACAGGCTCTCTCAGTCTACTCAGTATCTTGGCTTCCCCAGTAAAAAGAAATACTATGGAATTGTTATTTGCATTATCTTACCAGTATCTCACAAAATGGTGAATATTTTTGGTGTTGTGATGCTGCCAGATTTGTTATTAAGTGTGAAAGCAAAAGGCTGAGAAAAATAATTGCACATTTCAGCTCTTATTGTCATGTTACTTTTTGCCACTAAACTACAATTACTATAGCCACACATCCGTACACACGCACACACACACATTTTGCCCTATTGCTTAATTTCCTCGACATTTACGTCAATGCCTTAATGAACCTTCCTGGACAAACTAAATGTGCTTCTATATCATGTTAAATCCGTTATCTATTGTCGCTACTCCAGAGAGCAAATCAACATACAGAGGTCTCTATTCAGTCAGGCAACTGTGAGAATGGTAAACAAAGACAAGAAAGAGAACTTGGTATTTTTAGGGTTAGGCATAATATTTGAACTCTTAACAGGACTGCACTGGATATAGAGCTCTGTTGTCTCTTCTGACATCCTGAAGATATTCTTACAGCTTGGGTATAACATGACTGTGATTGGTGCAGTGTTTATACTTACTATCACTTCTTTCCTTGCATTTTACAAAGTTTGAATGTCATCCATATTTAGAACAGGTGCCTTTTCTAATTTTTTTCTCTGTTTATTGCTCTGTTATTTTGTCTCTGCATATTTCCAATGCAGGGTTAAATTAAGAACTGGTTCTTTGAATGAGTACAGTGTTTTCTTGTGCTTTCGTTTTCTTCTTACTCCCAAAGGAAAATGTAACAAAGTGTTACAAACAAGCCGCACATTGCATAGCCTACATCGATAATCAGATATTTTGCATTGTATTAACCTATTAAAAAATGTTCATGTCATTACATTGTTCAAAGCATAGGAAATGTAAAAAAAATATATATATATTTCATTCATAAGTTATGCTTCTGATCATCAAGACTCAACTTTTTTAAGAAATAAAAATACATGAATGAACATCCATTGCATAACATGCGTTACAACTAACCCTCTGTCTGTTACAACGAGCCCCGCTCACGGGGAAAGAAGTAATATTTTACTCCTGCCGCTTTTGGCCGCATAGGTCCGACGAAAATGAAAACAGTGCTAATTTATAGGAGAGGCTTGTATGTTGTTTGCATAAAAAAATATGGTTTGTCTAACCCTATTACTTTGTTCATTATTTGGTCAAAGTCGAAAAGTGTTACTTTGTGCTCCCCAGGTGATGACCAAATAAAGCATTTCGAAGCATTATTGCTTTCTGATACAATTGTGTCGAATATGGCTCATTACTCGAAGCTTAATTCAGATAGAAATTGCAGCACCATCTCCTGGTGAAGTAAATGTAATGCAGCAAAGCTGACAACCATAAAATGTAGGCAGGCTTACGTTAACGCCTGTTTATTTCGTTTACCAAGGTGATTAAAGCTGAAACAGTGTTAGTCCTGTGAAACTCATTTATGTAAGTGAATTTTACAGATACTGATAAATTTCATGTGTGCACCTTGATAATAAAACATTAAGAATGACGTGTGTGTAATTATTTCTTTAGACAAGGACAGAAGATCAGACCAGCTTAAAAAAAGTTGGAAACCATCTCAGAAATTCTAATGTTTCTATTAAAATACCAATAGGAACCATTGGCTTTTACCCTTAAAACCACTACAGAATTCTTTTTTTATAGTGTGTTTAGGACATATTCCATTAGGATTTAATGCCCCCACCAGTAGAACCCAACACATATCAGTAGAGACCACTATAATTCCCATTACAACCAATACAATTCCCATGAAAACCATTAAATCCAATAGAAACTCTGTAATGGTTTCTATAGTTTTTTTGCAGGGCAGTATCATGTGTGAAAGCTTTATCTTGCTTAGCTGTAGGAAGCAGAACTCTATAACTTGTTAAGCGGTGGAACTGATATTTTTGTATATTTGTAAAATGTTCATATGTTCTTTAATTAATAATACAAATACAGTAAATAAATAAAAATGTGACAGAAGGTGTGCTTTGGGTACATGCAGAAGGCTTAGACAAAGTGTTCATTAAATGGTATGATTTTTATTCAGAATTTTTTTTTCTCCGCAGTCTTTGGTGAAAGGCGATTTTTATTTTTTATTTTTTACAATTTCGCCAGCTTTAGAGGATATTCTTTCGTACAGAAAAACAGTTTAGAAAGCTAGTATAAATGAGGATATATTGCTTTCAATATACACCACTGAAATAAACTCAATCCACTCTCCTCTCCTATCTCTAAGATGGCGCTGCCGTATTCGGTCACCGTTCAGGTCGCTCCTCTAAGACTTTTTTTTTTTTTTTTTTTTTACAGATTTATAATCTGCCTTGATCTGCTATGGCAGCAAAACACTTTTGGATATTGGTTACCGCTATACTGACCTGTTTCAGGACACTTTCACCAAGATTATTGGCGAAGATTAAAAAAACACAGCGGGAAACGTGCTGGGATCCGCAACAGACTGAGAAAAAGATCATTCTGCCCTCCTCTCCTGAGCATTTTGCTCGCAAATGTCCAATCCTTGGAGAATAAGATGGACGATCTTAGAGCCAGGATAAGTTTTCAACGGGACATGAGAGACTATAACATCTATTGTTTGTCCGAAACATGGCTCAAGCCCGCGGTGACACCGTCTGAGAACTTTTTCGGATGGAAAGAACAGCCGAGGCCGGTAAATCCAAAGGCAATCGAGTGTGTTTCATGACCAACAAGAAATGGTGCGATCCTAGGAACATCTCCATTCTTTCGCAATCCTGCTCGCCTCATCTGGAACAATTAACAATCATTTGCTTCATCTGGCCTCCATGATACCATCAGCGTGTCAGGGTTCTGCCACATTCGGTCTAGTCATTTCTTGGTTTTGTGGCAGAGCTCTGACACTACCGTTATGTCTCTAGTTGTGTGTGCGTGCGAGTGGCTTCGAGTGCTCGAGTCGCGTGCACGCGTGTCTGTGACGTCTTTTGTACGAGTTATGACGTCCGGACCCGATACTTGGGTCTGGTTCAGTTTCGGTTTTGGATCAGGATTCGGGCATTCATAACTCGTGTGTGTTCGTCCTCGTTCGTGAGCTCGTGAGAACGTTATGTGAGTGGGCGCGGTTTCAAGCCTTGCGCGAGCCGCGCCTCCTCTCGTCCGTGTGTTTACGTTTGGCACGCGGTTCGCATTCAATCGGCCGCGTGCTTTCTTGTGTTTTTCTGTCACACGCAGTTTGGTTGTCGCCAGCTGCGCGTCGTCTTTGTCTCGTCAACGTGTAACCCTCCCACCTTGTTTCCCTGCTTTAGTGTGATTTGTTCCCAGCTGTGTCTCATTCAATTACTCTTCCTCATGTGTGTATTTAATCCATCCGTGTCTGTTGTCTTGTGCTGGTTTCTCGCCATTATATGGTTGTGTTCCTGCTGTCCTAGTCTGTCAAGTTTATTCCTAGTCCTAGTCATAGTCCGAGTTCAAGTTCTAGTTCATGATCTAGTCTTGTTTTTCCCCCTCGGGGTGATTTTTGTTCTGTTTTATTTTTGTTTTTGTGACAATTAAACCCCATTCATCTGCATCCTTGAGTCCTCATATCTTCCTTCAACGCAACCCTGACACAGCGGCTCCATAAACAGACACCCCGATGCTGCTTTCATCGTTGCGGGTGATTTTAACAAAGCAAACCTTAAGAAAGTATTGCCAAACTTTCACCAGAAAACTTAGAAAACTTTTAGAAAACTTAGATTAGAAATTAGAAAACTTTTCACCGTGGGTAGACAGTTCAATTCGCGCTGCAGTGAACTCATGCACTGCAGCATACAACACCGGTCTCCTATCAGGGGACATGGGTGACTATAATACATCCTGCTATTATCTCTGACGCGCAGTTAAAGCCACAAAACTCTGTTATAGGGATCGAATGGAGTCTCATTTCCAGCTCAACGACTCCCAGCGGATGTGGCAGGAACTGAGGACCATCTGTGCTTTTGGAACTAAATCCTCTGCCGAGGTGAGAGCTGATCTGTTGCTTGTGAACGAGTTAATCTCTTTCTACACTCGCTTTGATTGTAATGGCGGCAGCACGCCGCCGCCGAGTGACGCGTCAGAGAGAATCACTCAGAGCAGCAACAATCACATGATCTCCATCTCGTTGGATGAAGTTCAGAGGGTACTCTAACGTGTGTGTCACGGTTCATGAATTCCCTGTCTCCTAGAGACTGCATGTGTGTGTATGCGAGGTGAGTGTGGGGGGCGTGGTTACTGATCACCTCATCAGCAATCATCACCCACACCTGATCACCATCAGCCTTTGCCTTCATATTTCCCTCTCACCATCATTGTGTTGTCAGGTCGTTGTTTTCTCATGTGTGTGTTGCCAGTTATGTCGGTGTCTCCAGTGTCTCCTGTTTCCCTGTGTTCCGGTTCCTGCTACATCATCATTGCCTCTGGGATTTATCATCGCACCCTCGTCACACGCACCAGCATATTGAGTCCCTGCGCCACCACCACCAGCCATCACCCGGACTTTACTTGTTATTTTCACTGGAATAAACTCACTTCACTTGCTACTGAATCCTGTCCTTTATCCTGTGTGACAGTGTGGATGTCAGGAAAGCTGCCGGGCCGGATGGTGTTTCAAGTCGTGTTCTGCGGTCCTGTGCTGATCACATCCACATCCATCCACCTCTCCTATTTCTTCACATCCATCTTTAATGAGTCCCTTGCTACATCTGTGGTCCCCACCTCCTTCAAAAAATCCACCATCATCCCTGTCCCTAAGAACAGTAAACAGTAGATCGTGCAGTGACTCTCACATCTATAGTCATTAAGGTCTTTGAGAGACTCATCAAAAACAACATTTGCTCCTCCATTCCTGACTCTTTGGACCCTCTTCAGTTTGCCTATCGTCCCAATAGATCAACTGAAGATGCCATCTCTCACGTCCTCCACTCCTCCCTCACTCACATCTACAGCAAAAGTGGGAACTATGCTAGGCTGCTATTTATTGACTATAGCTCAGCCTTTAACACCATAGTTCCCATTAAGCCAACCACCAAACTCCTGGATCTTGGCCTGAATTCTTCTCTCTGAATCTCAGATTTCCTCACTGGCAGATTTGGCCAGTTTACCTCCACCTCCATCACCCTGAGTGTGGGAGCTCTACAGGGCTGTGTCCTCAGTCCCCTGCTCTACTCTCTCTACACATATGACTGTTTGTCCAAACACAGCTCCACCTATATCATCAAGATTGCGGATGATACTGTTTCCTGGGCCTCATTTCCAACAACGAGATGGCATACTTGGACGAGGTGGAGCAACTGACATCATGGTGCCAGGACAACTGTCTCTTCCTGAATGTTAGCAAGACTAAAGAACTGATTGTGGACTTCAGGAAGAGACAACAATGGACATACTACCCTCTTATGATCAGCGGGACACCGGTAGAGAGAGTGAGCAGCTTCAGGTACCTGGGTGTGAACATCTCAGAGGACCTGACCTGGACTGCACACATTCAGACACAGGTGAAAAAAGCCAGGCAAAAGACTGTACCACCTGTGCCAGCTGAGAAAATTCAGGTTTTCACCAGCTATCCTGAAAACTTTCTATTCAGGGGCGATAGAAAATGTACTGACAGTGCATCACAGCATGGTACGGTAACAGCACCAGTCATGATTGCAAAGCCCTGCAAAGAGTGGTGTGCTTGTCCGAGCGCGTCTCAGGGTCAGCTCTCCCGTCTCTGCAGGACGTCTACACCAAACGCTGCAGAGGTAGAGCTAAAAAAATCATCAAGGACCCCGCAAACCCTCACTTCACCCGTCTGCCATCTGGTAAGCGCTTCTGAAGCCTGATGGCCAAAAACTGAGAGACTTAGGAGGAGTTTCTTCCCCCAGGCCATCAGACTCCTGAACTCATTCACTAACAACATCACGTGACTTCACTTGACTTTTTTTTCTCCAAGGTTTTTTTCTCCATTCCATTCTTCATTCATTACGTCACCTGCTGGAGTTTTGGTTCCTTGCCACTGTCGCCTATGGCTTGCTCAGTTGGGGAAACTTAACACTATGTTAATACAATCATTATATACCACACAAAAATTATTTTTTATTATATATATACACAGTGTATCACACACCTCGTCAGGCACATCTGTAATGTATCTGATTGTTTTATACTCTTTGGCCACTAGATGGCTTTGTGAGCAAATGAGGCTTCGACAAATGAACCCTTTTGTGAACCACTTGGCTGAAAAGGTTCAATGCTTCATGAGGCTTCATCTCACCACCACACTTGTGCAAAAACAAGGAGCATACACAGAGACAGCATCCACACACACAACCATTAGTAATATTACAATAACCAACCAAGACAACAAGAAACACAAGAGGGTTTTATACAAAAGGGAATGACGAACACCCGAGTAGACTAACGATATTTTCCACAGAATCTAATGACGCGTTTTAACGGTCATGCTGCAAGTTTTTTATATGCATATATGTTTTTAACACTACTTTGAATTACTGCTTTTGCATTAAATTATGATAATTTGTCAACGTTGCTGTTTCTAATATAGCGGCTATAGGAGTGTCTGTCAAATTTACATTAATCCTTTTTCTGTCTGCCAATATCAATCACTCTCTCTTTTTTGCTATAAACTATTGTGGAGTTTTCTTTTGCTATTTGAGCAAATGGAAACAAGAATATATATATATATTTTTTTTTACTAAATATACTTTTACTCACCACTATAGAGTTTACCTAACTATGACGACTTCTGAGAAACTCAGAATAATAAAACGGTCAATTGTCTTTTTAGAGCTGCTTTACAGGATAATTGAATTCTGTTTGAGTCATTATTTTCCTGTTACTCACTGCACAATCCGCGCTACACAAGGCTCAATGCAAAAAATCTATCTGACTCAACTAAAATGGTTAAGCACAGCATGTTGCAGACAAGCATGTTGCCAATTTCTCAGAAATTCTGAGTTGTCATTAATGTTAATAATATGAATGTCAGTCATCACATTATACATTCCGATTTTTCTTTTACTTTATCACCTGAAACTAATTAATAAGCAGAGTAAATAACACATTTTTAAACCAATTAATTAGGATAATTATCTTCATTATTTATAAAAACAAAAACCATCAAAAGTGAATCAGCTGAAGGAGACAAAAAGAACAGGTGTAGACGTGAGGATGTAAGTAAGGAAGAAGAGACGAGATGCGGAAGTGAGAGCCTAATGGAAATGGTGGAATGGAGTTGCTGAGCATTTGCATGGATTAAATTGTGTTTTTTAAGTTTAAAGTCACTGTGAACTGGAAGATGCAAACAACTTTGTTTCAGTGTTTTGATGTATTTCCAAGAGAGACTGAATGCTAAATGACAAAAATGGGACCTGGGACCTGATTGGATCTAGAAAAGTAGGTGTTTCATTCAGAAATGGAGGCAGCGTTCAAACGAGAAATTAATATGACATATTACATCAAGTTTTATTGGCAGCCCTGTATGATCAAGAGCTTGGTTGTAGCTTGTTCCACTTACTGTCACACTTTGTGTACACTGTGTACACTGACGGGACAGCCAAATATGTTAATGACATATGTCACAATCTGTCCAATTTTTGAAGCATTCATGTGTGAGGTGCTTTGAACACAACCGTTGAGCCATCAAACAAGTGTTGCGGGAGATCCACAACCTAAAACACACCTCTTCGCCATCGTTTGTTATGCGCTTCTTTCAGATTGCCAGTTGGAGGGGCATGGTTCAGGATCCTATGCTGAAGCCTGAAGCCTGACATCATCAGAGAAGGGCCGCCCTTGCATAGGGGAGGTACATTTTCAGATTTTGATTAAAGATTATGAAGCCAAACTTTTTTTTTTGACGACTTGCATGTATGAATTGCTCACCACAAAATTAACAATTTGCGCAAAAAATTCATGGTTTAAAATTTTTGGTTTCATGAGGACTGTAACCATCATCAGTTGAGTTTCATTCCTTGGTGGTACACCAGGAAGATCTTGTTGGAATATTTGGATGTATCATACTTTGCTCATCGAAGAGATGAGGCAATCAAAACGGAACATACCACAGTTCAGTATATTATCCAAACCAGTTTGGGGATTTATTTCTACTCTCTTTTTAACTCGACTGCTGGCATAATTATTCTAGAAAAAAAATCCCTTTTTGAATTTCAAAAATAGGAGAGATCAAACTGCACTATTTCCATGCTTTTAACGCTTCCTTTTATCTCTCATCTTTTCACAAAGATTGTAGGTCCTAGCCAAAACAAACAAACGATATAAACCTATTAAATGGAATTTATTTTTGTTTTTAAAGAAACGTTTGATTGAGTTTTTTTGTTCTTAAGGAAACTGTGATCTAAAGTATTATTGCATATGTGTGTTTTTTGTTGTATATTATGAATGCTCTGAATGAGTTCTGTTGTTATTTATATGCATGAACAAACTGAAATAACCTATTAGTTGTTATATTTTAAATTTTCTTAGAGTTATTTTTGAACTTTATTAGGTTTAAACACTAAGTGACCATTGAAAATCCATTATTTGTGCATGTCAGAAGTAGAGGAAGCGCTTAATGTACGTCAGAAATAGAATGGGGCATTTGTTGTGTCATGCCACATCCAGTGTAGACTGCATTACTGATTATAATGGGTTCAATTTGCTTTTATTGTATTGCATTTCACTGCTCACTTCTTGTGTAAGAGCAGCTCAGAGCAGTCTTATTTTTGAAGATTTTTCAGGATGAAATCTTAAAATCTTCCTTTAAAAAAGATGAGATCCAGTGTAACAAAAGTGCAACACAACCAAGATCATGCTCGCCTATCAGAACTGAGGAAGCAACTAAGAAGAGGGAACACAGAGAGAGGAGAGGAGAGGAGAGGAGAGGAGAGGAGAGGAGAGGAGAGGAGAGGAGAGGAGAGGAGAGGAGAGGAGAGGAGAGGAGGAAGCCAGTTGCTGAGTTACAAAACTGAAATAGCAGAACCGTGTAAAGTCCAATGCCCAGGTAACACAATTGTGTTTGCAATGCTTATGTTTTGCCTCTTAAAGTTCCAAAACATAAAGGCAACATTGCCACTTAAAGTTCCTTTTGTTTTTCCATTCTAATGCTGAGCAAAGTATGTGTGAGACCATAGATGCAAGTACTATTTACAATGTATCCTAGACTGCAATCGGTGCTATACCATGAACATGTGATGGTACTGAGCTTTAATCTAAGTTAAGAAGATATACTCTTATCAGAATGATCTTTGTTGTGCCTCTCATGCACTTATCGTGAATGAATTTCAAGAATTATGTTTTAATAAGCTGGTCGATAAAGTGCTCTTTTCTGAGTGTTTTTTACAGTAAACAAGATGTTGATTATAATTTCCAAGCTGTTTGCTGACTTTTAGGTTTATGAAACTGTTGTCATTTGCAGGTAGAGTCTTATTACTTTGAAACAATATTGTGATATCTTGAGGTTTATAAACATGACTTTAAGTGCATTTGGAGAGTCATAATCCTTTGAATACTTGTAAAGTATTTTAAGTATTTAAAGGATTTTACTTATAAAGGATATAAGTAATTGTATTTGCAATGATCAGAATCTGCAATGATTCTGTTTTAAATAATATTGTGGAAGTTGCAATGTATCCTTCTCATCCAAACAGAGGCTGTAAAGGTTGATGTGGTGCAGGATGAAGGTGAGAAGAGCAGAACTTGAACCAAAACAGACTTTTAATAAAAAAACTCAAAACCACTTTAAATATGAACCAAAAAGGCCGTCACTGTGCATAAAAGTAACAAAGAGTATAGAAGAAAACTCTAGACGTTTACCATAGACTTAGGCAGTACACACTGATGAGATCAGACGAAGACTGACAGGTAAGATATACACTGATGAGAGAACAAGACATAGCTGACAAGACTAATGAGGTGACTAATGACAAGAGAGGTGCATGGAAAAATACTGGAAGAGCACTAGAGGAACTGGGAAATGAACAGAGACACGTAAAATATACGCAACCTTGCGCCGTAAATGGGATATCTGAGGAGGAAGGGAGGGGGGAATAGGAGGAGGACAAGACAGAAAAAAAGAAACACCAAATTTCACCATTCCAGGTCTTGGGTGGTGACTGGCTCAGGGGCTAGAGGGCTTTCCAGTGCAGACTTGGGGATGGGTGAGAGTTCATCTGCAGAGTCGGGTACTGGCAAGAGTTCACTTAGGAGCTGACTCTGAGACTAGAGGGCATGCAGGAGCTGACTTGGGGACTAGAGGGCACCCTGGCGCAGGCTTGGGGCCCATCAAGAGTTCATGAGCCGGCACGGTGACTAAGGGGCACTCATGAGCGTGTTTAAGGGCTGGCTTGAGTCTTTTTGCTGTTCAATGCACAGCCCACACACACAACAGCATTGTGGCCATAAAAGCCATAACAGTTGTGACACCCACCGCTCTGGGTTTTTGTGGTTTAACACATTATAACAGTGACATTTACCAAATGGCAAATGACAAAATGTGAAAACATAAATAAATGCTAAATTATCCAGAAATTATACACCTTCCTTAAAAACTCTTCAGTTCTCGCCATTCTGACATTTTGAATAAGCATTCACATTTAACAGACCATTTTATATTGAATCATCACTTGACTCCATAGTATAACTGCAATGAATATGAGCTCTGCGCTCCCCTCTCTGGCCACCGGAGGGAGCTCACACTTATACTAATACACATACACTACATTTCCCAGAGACCACATTGGACTGATTGTACACACCAGCTGGACACCATTATCACTGTTTGTCACACCACCTGTTAACCATCACCTGGACTATAAAAGACTGCTTTATCCATGCACACACCGCAAAGTCTTGTTTAGCCCAGTTTGACATTTCTGAGTGTTATTATTCCTGTCTTGTTTATTCTGTTGTCGTTTCTGCTGTTTCCTATTTGTGATCCTGTTCTGCCTGCCCCGACCTGTGCCTGGAATACCGTTTGTGATTGATATCTGCCTGTCTTGACCACCCGCCTGGATTAACATACCTGATTCTGTCTGCCTGCCTTTCTGACTCTTGCCTGGATTACCGATCACGAATGCTCTCTTTTTGCCATGACCTTCTGCCTGTATGACCATTCTTAATAAAGAAAAGCGATTGGATCCTTGCCTGTGAGTCACCTGTTGTTACAATAACACAATTACTCCATGTTTCTAGCTTATATCAACACGCACACAAAACATCATTGTAATCGAACTTCCATACTGTTCCACTGTGGAACTTTATTTATATAGCGCTTTTTACAACACAGATTGCTTCAAAGCAGCTTTATAGTGGTCACAAGAAAATAATAAAAAAAAGTTTGCTTTGGCTGAACTGCAGTTCTAAAAGTGCAGTCGAATCAGTAAAATTTAGGTATATTAAATGTTATGTTTCACCAACTAAGCAAGCCAGTGGCAAGGAACCAAAAATCCAACAGGTGACAGAATGAATATGGTATGAATATGATAAACCAGGCTCAGTCGGGGGACCAGTTCTTCTCTGACCAACAGCCAAACAGTGCATGATTATTACATTGACAACAATTCAAGTCAAATATAAAATCCAGTTCGGTCTGGTTGGAGATGGGATTCATGATCTTCACAGGGGAGGGTCTAGTAGACTCACGGTCTCTGCAGACACTTCAGGTCTATGTTGGGCTTGTGTCCAGGTGCAGGTCCTTCATCTGATCTGGATACGGTCCAGATCTGACTGACCATGGTAACCTCGGGATAAACAGAGACTAATATCAGCGTAGATGCCATTCTTTTTTTGATGTAACGAGTACATCAGATGTTATGGGAATGTTCCCGGTTCCGGCTGACCTAAATTATGCAGCCTACCAATCATTTTAAATGATTTGGATTAAAATGTATGTATAATGTGTTATGTGTAAGCCAGGTTAAAGAGATGTGTTTTCAGTCTAGATTTACATTTACATTTAGTCATTTAGCAGACACTTTTATCCAAAGCGACATACAATTTGAGGAGTACAGAAGCGATTTGTCCTGAGGATACAAAAGTACATAAGAGTGCTTAAAATACAAAGTTTTGAACATTCTATACATAAGTAGTACAAGCATGGGGAATAGAGAGAGAACAGAGAATTTTTTTTCTTTTTGGTGGTGTGTGGTGTGTGTCATGTTAGGTGCTCATGGAAGAGGTGTGTTTTCAGTCTAGATTTTAAACTGACAGAGTGTGTATGCTTCCCGAACTATATTAGAAAGACTGTTCCAGAGTTTAGGAGCTAAATAGGAAAAGGATTGACCTTCAGCTGTTGACTTTGATATTCTAGGTATTATCAGCTGGTCAGAATTTTGGGATCGCAATAGTGAAGGACTATAATGTGTTAAGAGATCACTCAAGTACCTAAACAATTTAATGCTTTGTAAGTAATTACACTTTTTTAGCACCTCTGGTTGAGTTTTAGCACACACTCTCTGGTGTTTTTATTATCATTATTTTTAATCATTTTAATCATTATTTTATAATTTTTATTTCTGCTAAATTCTGCTGTTGACTGAACTGATGTGGATTTACTATCCTTTTACCTGTATGATCATCATCTGGATTGCCTTGTCATCATCGTTCCACTCAGCGACTTCACTGTATTTGTATAGTCAAGTCAAGTCACCTTTATTTATATAGCGCTTTTTACAATGTAGATTGTTTCAAAGCAGCTTTACATTGGTCACAGAAAAAACAATATAAACAAAGTTTGTTTGGCTGAACAGCAGCCCCAAAAGAGCAGTCGAAACAATATAATTGATGAATTTTAAGTGTTAAGTTTCCCCAACTGAGCAAGCCATAGGCGACAGCGGCAAGGAACCAAAACTCCGGCAGGTGACGTAATGAATGAAGAACAGAATGGAGGAAAAACCTTGGGAGAAACCAGGCTCAGTCGGAGGACCAGTTCTCCTCTGGCCAACAGCCAAACAGTGCATGATTATTATATTGACAACAATTCAAGTCCAATATGAAGTCCAATTTGGTCCGGTTAGAGATGGGTTCATGATCGTCACAGGGGAGGGTCTAGTAGAATCATGGTCTCCGCAGACACTTCAGGGCAGTGCTGTGCTCGTGTCCAGGTCCTTCATCTGATCTGAATACGGCCTGGATCCGGCTGACCACGGTAAACTCGGAATAAACAGAGACCAATATCAGCGTAGATGCCATTCTTCTTCTGATGTATCAAGTACATCAGGTGTTATGGGAATGTTCCCGGTTCCGGCTGACCTAAATTATGCAGCCTAACAATCATTTTACATGATTTGGATTAAAAATGTATGTACTGTATAATGTGTTATGTGTATGCCAGGTTGAAGAGTTTTGTTTTTAGTCTACATTTAAACTGACAGAGTGTGTCTGCTTCCCGAACTGTAATAGGAAGACTGTTCCAGAGTTTAGGAGCTAAATAGGAAAAGGATCGACCGCCAGCAGTTGACTTTGATATTCTAGGTATTATAAGCTGGTCAGTATTTTGGGATCGCAATAGACGTGAAGGACTATAATGTGTTAACGCTCAAGTACTGTGGAGCTAAACCATTTAATGCTTTGTAAGTAATTAGCAAGATTTTAAAATGTATTCGGTGATTAATAGGAAGCCAGTGCAGGTTTGACAGAACTGGGGTAATATGCTCATACTTCCTGGTTCTAGTAAGAACTCGAGCTGCTGCATTTTGGACCAGCTGGAATTTGTTTATTAAGTGTGCAGGGCAACCACCTAGTAGAGCATTACAATAATCTAGCCTTGAACTAATGAACGCATGAACTAACTTTTCCGCATTTGTCTTAGATAGCATATGTCGCAATTTAGATATATTTTTAAGATGGAAGAATGCCGTTTTACAGATGCTAGAAACTTGGCTTTCAAATGAAAGATTGGTATCAAAGAGCACACCCAGGTTTCTAACTGACGACGAAGACTTGACAGAGCAGCCATCGAGTGTTAGGCAGTAGTCTAGATTATTACGTGCTGAACTTTTTGGTCTAATAATTAGAATCTCTGTTTTTTCAGAATTAAGCAGTAGAAAGTTATTAGTCATCCATTTTTTTATATCAGTTATGTATTCTGTTAATTTAGTGAATTTGTTCGTTTCATCAGGATGAGAAGAAATATAGAGCTGAGTATCATCAGCGTAACAATGAAAGCTAATGCCATGCTTCCTAATAACTGCACCCAAAGGAAGCATGTACAGGGTGAAGAGCAATGGTCCTAGTACTGAACCTTGAGGAACTCCATACTGAACCCGTGACCGAAATGACATCTCCTCATTTACTGCTACAAACTGATAACGGTCAGATAAGTATGATTTGAACCAGGCTAATGCAACTCCACTAATTCCAACATAATTTTCAAGTCTATTGAGAAGGATTTTGTGGTCGATTGTATCAAATGCAGCACTAAGGTCCAGTAACAGTAACAGAGAGATACAACCACGATCGGCTTATAAAAGCAAATCATTTGTAACTCCAATGAGAGCAGTCTCAGTACTATGATATGGTCTAAATCCTAATTGGAAATCCTCGTAGATACTGTTACTTTCTAGAAAGGAACATAGTTGTGAAGATATTGCCTTTTCTAGAATCTTTGACAAAAAAGGTAGATTCAATATCGGCCTGTAATTAATTAATTATGTAGGATCAAGTTGTGGTTTTTTAATGAGCGGTTTAATTACGGCCAGCTTAAAGGTTTTTGGTACGTATCCTAATGACAAAGATGAATTAATAATATTAAGAAGAGGATCTATGATCTCTGGAAGCATCTCTTTCAGTAGCTTAGTTGGTATTTGGTCTAGCCTATATGTTGTTGATTTTGATGATTTAACGAGTTTAAACAATTCTTCCTCCCCAATAGCAATGAAGGAGTAGAGTTTTTCTTCAGGGACACTAAAATTTACTGTATTTTGTGATATTGTAGTAGACGGTTGCATGGTTATAATTTTCTCTCTAATATTATGAATTTTGCAAGTAAAGAAGTCCATGAAGTCATTAGTGCTGTGCTGATTTAAAGCATCTGGGGTTGAGGCTTTATTTCTTGTTAATTTAGTCACTGTATCAAATAAATACCTAGGGTTGTATTTGTTTTCTTCTAAGAGGGTAGAAAAGTAAGTAGATCTAGCTGATCTTAAGGCCTTTCTGAATGCAATAGAGCTGTCTTTCCATGAAATGCGAAAAACCTCTAGCTTAGTTTTTTTCCACCTTCGCTCCATTTTTCTGGCTGCTCTCTTGAGGGCCCGGGTGTGCTCGTTGTACCACGGTGTTGGACTATTTTCTTTAATCTTCTTTAAGCGCAACGGAGCAACAGTGTCTATAGTGCTGGAAAAGAGAGAGTTAATAGTTTATGTTGCAACATCAAGTTCTTCTAGGCAATCAGGGATGTTAAGTAGATGAAACTGATCAGGAGGATCATTTGTAAAGCTATCTTTTGTGTTAGGAGTGATAGTTCTACTATATTTATAACAGGGAGTTTGTTTTTCGACTTTGGCTAAAGGTAATCTACACGCAACTAAGTAATGATCTGAGATGTCATCGCTCTGCTGCAAAATTTGAACAGTATCAACATTGACATTATTAGATCTAAAGTATGATTACGACAATGAGTGGGTCCTGATACATGTTGTGTAACTCCAATAGAGTTTAAAATGTCTCTAAATGCCAATCCCAATGCGTCTTTTTCATTATCTACATGGATATTAAAATCACCGACAATTATGATTTATGAGCAGGAAACAGCAGTGCAGCAGTCAAAAACGGTCCGTCTGGAACAATCAGCCACACAGCAAGTATACAGCGACTGAACTTCAACGGCAGCAGACCAATATACAGTGGAATATGGTTATGTTGACGGCCTTGGGGGTTACAAAAAATTATTGAGATAACTGAGGATCGAGATAACCGATATATTACATATAGCAATATAACACATATTACCGTATTTCCGCACATATATATCCCGCAGATGCAGATATTCTTTACTCTCATATAGCCCGCGGGTTTTGGGTTTTGTGTTTTGTGTAAAAAATCATTGGCATAACCCGCACCCATAGAACTTTTTTTAGTAAGTTCATATTTCGAATTTCAGATGTTGCTCGCGTGATGTCAATTAGCCATAACTGTTCATGCTCGGAACTGGCACACAGTGCTTTGTGCGCAAAATTCAAATAAGAAGAAAACAAACACAAGTCAGAATCAGAAGAAAAAGAAAAAGAAAAAGCAGTCTCTCTAGCTGTGCAGTAGCACGTTCCTTAAGAAACGTATTCAACAGGTCTGAGTGTAGTCATCGGATGAGATGAGAATGTACTTGATGTGAGTTATTAAATGAGAATGTACATGCTTGTGTTTTTGGTGTCTTTTTACACATCAGTGTTGCACCTACAGTATTAGCTGTTATTTATCAGCCACTGAAATACAATAATACCTTTTTAGATAAATTTTCTGAATTTTTAACCTCTCTGTGTACCCTATCATCTAATATTATTTTACTGGGTGATTTTAATATTCATGTGGACAATGTCAGTGATCCATTCACGAAAGATTTCATTTCTTGCCTGGACAGTTTTGGTCTCCAGCAATATGTGGACTTTCCAACCCACTCTAAAGGCCATACTCTACTAACTTCTCTGTTGTTCAGGTGTTACACCTGTACTGCAGCTGCAATACCCATATATGACCATAAATTGCTTTCTTTTAATGCTAATGTTACGCTCTCTAAATCCAAACAACAATGCCTGATGACATTTTGAAATATAAAAAATATCAACCATTCTTTCTTTAGTGCTGCAATTACTGATCTTCCTTATAGTGACCATCTCACTTCTCCTCTGGATCTGGTCTCCTTTTATAACTGTGAATTACGGCAGCTCCTTGACACTTTCGCACCTTTTAAAGTTCGGACTTAATCATTTACTCACTCTGATCCATGGTTTACTCCTGAACTTCGCCAGCTCAAAACTAGAGGCCGGCGCTTGGAATCTTTATAAGCATACTGGACTTACGGTGCATAAAGAGTTGCATAGTGAACATGTACATCTTTATAAGGATGCTCTTTCTGCTGCTGCAAAATATTTTTATTCACATTTAATTGAGTCTGGAGAGGGTAATACTAAAGCCTTATTTTCTACTGTAAGTCTTGTCTTCCACATGTTTACATGATACTATACCTACTCACTTGGTAAAGACCTGTTTTCCTTCTCTTATAACTCGTATTATTCACACTTCACTTAGCTCCAGTATTGTTCCATCATCCTTGAACATAGCTGCTATTACCCCAATTCTTAAGAAACCTGGCACAGTCCACAACAATTTAGATAATTTCCGTCCCATCTCAAATTTTCATATTTCTAAAGTTCTTGAAAAAGCAGTGGCAACACAGGTCCATGCTCACCTTAGTAATAATAAGTTATATGAGTTTTTTCAGTCAGGGTTTCATCCTAAGCATAGTACGGACACTGCCTTACTGAGAGTGACTAATGATCTGATAATGGCTGCTGATGGGGAGTCCTTATCCGTTCTTGTTTTGCTTGGTTTGAGTGCAGCTTTTGACACCATTTTACACAATATTCTGTTGAACTGTCTGTCCACTACTGGTATCACTGGTATTCCTCACATCTGGTTCACTTCATATCTTTCAAACTGTACACAGTTTGTACAGCTAAAAAAATGTTCAATCCCAACCTTCTTCTGTTAGCTCTGGTGTCCCCCAAGGTTCTGTCATCGGTCTTTTATTGTTTCTCCCACTTGGTAATCTTTTCTCCAAATATGGTATTAAATTCCACTGTTACGCGGATGATACACAGCTTTACGTTTCCACAAAGCCTGAGTCCACTTTTCCACCTGCATGTCTTACCAACTGCCTTCATGAATTAAAAGTTTGGTTTTCTGAATTAAAAATTCTTCTCCTCACTTACAAATCTCTTCATAACCTCTCCGCCTTACCTTTCAGATCTCTTATAGCCCTATATTCCTTCTCGAACCCTCCGCTCTTCTTCTTTGGGTCTCCTCCATACACCTACTCATCTAACCACCATGGGCCATAGGGCCTTCAGCCGTGCTTCTCCACGCCTTTGGAATTCTCTCCCAGTCAACATCTGTGATTCAGACTCATTATCTCAATTTAAAGTTAAATTTAAGACTCATTTATTTAGAATAGCTTAACCTTCATGATTATTGTTTTCCCTATAGTCTAGCACTTTTGTTTTTGTTATTCTTACAGTGGTCATGTTTGTTTTTGCTGTTTTCTACTTATTTATGGTTTATTGGCATTGCTATTTACTGTTATTCATAAATATTGTTCTTGTTGCTGTTTCTTCTTGATGTATGGTGACCTTGGGTGATTTGAAAGGCGCCTAAAATAAAATGTATTATTATTATTAATTAGAAATATTTTAAAATGTATTCTGTGTTTATGCAGTGTTGCAGTGCAGAACTGGGCTAATAATTTAAGCTAGACAAGATGGCGCCGCGGATGGCAGCCTCGGTTTTTTGCTCTTCAGTGATTGTCCTATTTTTGTTTGTTTGTTCTGCTTTTAGTCATTCTTTTCCGATTGTTCTATCCCCTCTCCCACTCCATACAAAAAATCCCAGCATGTGACCACATGTACTGTGTATGTTTATGTATTGTTGTTTGCTATGTAAACTCATGTTGTGTTGTATATGTGCACTGGAAGCTTCAATACCAAGACAAATTCCTTGTGTGTGCAAGCACACTTGGCAATAAAGCTCTTTCTGATTCTGATTCTGATTCTGATATGCTCATACTTCCTGGTTCTAGTAAGAACTCGAGCTGCTGCATTTTGGAGCAGCTGGAATTTGTTTATTAAGCATGCAGGGCAACCACCCAGTAGAGCGTTACAATAATCTAGCCTTGAACTCATGAACGCATTAACTAACTTTTCCGCATTTGTCATTGAAAGCATGTCGTAATTTAGATATATTTTTAAGATGGAAGAATGCGGTTTTAAAGATGCTAGAAAAGTGGCTTTCAAATGAAAGATTGGTATCAAAGAGCACACCCAGGTTTCTGACTGACGATAAAGACTTGACAGAGCAGCCATCAAGTGTTAGACAATTGTCTAGGTTATTACATGCGGAACTTTATGGTGTAATAATTAGAATCTCTGTTTTTTTTCATAATTAAGTAGTAGAAAGTTATTAGTCATCCATTTTTTATACCAGTTATGTATTCTGTTAATTTATTTAATTTGTACGTTTCATCAGGATGAGAAGAAACATAGATTATGTAAAACAGATGAGAAGAATGTGACCACTTTAGTTGCTGAAGGACATGTGTAACTGTAGACATAAGAACTGATTTTTGCCCTAACTTGTCATATAACTAAATACAGATATTCACAGATGTTCATTCCATCCAAAGAACAAGTTTTTTTCCTGGAGAATTTGCAGTTAAAGAGACCCATTTTTGGAAGGAAAAAAAAAACACACTCAAGTATTCCCCAGGCTTGATCACTAGTAAATCATAATCTACTATTGTTAGCACCCCCTTACATGCCTTTCAGCAAGCCCTACATGAGTGTTACATCACCTAATGAATGCATAGGTTTATAAGTTTTATAACTTGTCCCTCCTGCCTGTGATTATTCCTATGTACCGGTACCGGAATAGCGTTATGGACAGATACTTGGACAATGGAAGTTAATACAAATAAACGCTTATTTGTAAACAGTCAAAAGATATTTACATGTATTCATTTGGCAGACGCTTTTATCCAAAGCAACTTATATAATATATATTATATAACTTATATAATATTAACTTTTATAATATTCTAATCAGTTCTTGCTTTCCGTTGGAGTCAAACCCATGACCTTGGCGTTGCAAGCACCACGGTCTACTGTTTGAGCTACAGGAAAGCTAAACAAGTCGTTATATAAGCAAGATGACTGAAGCTGGTTGAGAGTAATGGTGGTGGTGGAAAGTGACAGTGAATGGTGAAGCACACATGAATAAGTGAGTCCAGGGAGATGAGGCAGAGTGGCAGGTTGGAGAGGAAGTCTTGGCGAGGCTTGGAGAAGGATCGAAGGGAGACTGAGTTTGAGATCACAGGGAGCCGAAGCAGCGCTAAGGAGAGTAGTCCTGTGTACATTGTAGGTCGGAAACTGACTGACGTGAGATGTGTGCTTAAGAAGGGAGGTGATTGGCTTGGATGATGACTGCAGGTGTGGGTAATCTGTTGGCTTGCTTCTCAGCCAAGGGAGTGGGCTCACGCACAATTTTGCCTAAGAATATAGCCCGAATAAAGAATGGTACAAAAACATCCTACAAGAGCAACATAACTCCTAACCATTCAAGAATAGTTTAGTGATGAACAATACATTTTCAAGCATGATGGATCACTTTACCATAAGGGGGTTGAGGAACAAAACATTGAAATTTGTGGTTGAATTTTCTAATTCCACCCATCAGGCCCAAATTACATTTGCCTCGACTTGTTGAACAAGGAGGAGCTAGAAGTATAATCCAAACATTTGCTCTGTAGTGAGCAGACTTTCCAACATAAAGCTGTTTAGGAGTTTGGCTATTGTTTCCAGAACATTCCAATTTATACATTTTTACATATATTATTTGTACAACAGTTACACAGGCTGTTAGTCCTCTGTGCATTAGCAGTGGGGCTTTTTCAGTGAAAAATTTCTGGAGGTTATATAGATGGTGACAAGTGACTATCTTTTTGAACTTATTCAAAAACTATTCCTGACGGTAATAGTTTAAACAGGAAGTGTCCAGGGTGAGCGGAGTCTGGGATGATTTTACCTGCTCTCTTCCTCACTCTGGAAGAGTACAGGTCCTGGAGGGCTGGCAGGGGAGCACCAATAATCCTCTCTCCAGTCCAGATTGTACGATGTAGTCTCCTGATGTCAAATTTGGTATCTGAACCAAACCAGACAGTGATGGAGATGCACAAAACAGCCTCAATGACAGCTGGGTGGAACTGAATCAGCAGCTCCTGTGGGAGGTTGAACTTCCTCAGCTGACGAAGGAAGTACAGTCTCTGCTGGGCCTTTTTTACAATGGAGTCAATGTGATTGTCCCACTTCAGGTCCTGAGATATGATAGTGCCCAGGAACCTGAATGACTCCCCTGCTGCCACTGTGCTGTTCATGATGGTGTGTGGGGGCAGAGCAGGGCTGTTCCTCCTGAAGTCCACTATCATCTCCACCGTTTTGAGCGTGTTGAGCTCAAGGTTGTCATAACTGCACCAGACAACCAGCTTGAGCACGCGAGATGGATGATGGGTCCGCACGAGATTGTTTAAACACACCTCCTCACCGCCAAAGCGCCAGTGTCACAGCCGCTTGCAGCCGCTCGCACCCGCTCATGGACCGGTCCGCGAATTCGATCCGCGGTCCGGTACCATTTGATCCCCGGGGGTTGGGGACCACTGCCCTAGCTATTTTAAAAAGTCACGCCACTTTATAATGGCAAATCAGACTTTTGTACATAAACCTGGGGGGCGCCAGTGCTGGTAGTGAGAGTTTCCCCAGTCTCACTTGCTGCTGCCGGTCTGTCAGTAAGCAGGTGATCCACTGACAGATTGAGCATGGCATGGAGAGCTGGGTCAGTTTAGCTGTAAGAAGATCAGGTATGATGGTATTGAAGGCCGAACTGAAGTCCACAAATAAGATCCTTGCATAAGTCCCAGGTCTGTCGAGATGTTGAAGGATATAATGCAGTCCCATGTTGACTGCATCATCCACAGACCTGTTTGCTCTGTAGGCAAATTGAAGAGGATCCAGCAAGGGTCCAGTGATGTCCTTCAGGTGGGCCAGAACCAGTCTTTCAAATGACTTCATGACCACATATGTGAGAGAGACAGGTCTGTAGTCATTAAGTCCAGTGATTTGGGGTTTTTTGGGGACAGGAATGATGGTGGAGTGTTTGAAGCAACGGGGAACTTCACACTGCTCCAATGATCTATTGAAGATCTGCGTGAAGACTGGGGCCAGTTGGTCTGTGCAGGCTTTCAAATAAGCAGATGAGATGCCATCTGGGCCTGAAGCTTTCCTTATATACTGTCTTTTGAAGATTTTGGTTACCTGCTCCACACAGACCTTAAGCTCAGGTTGGATGCAGGAGGTGATGGGTGACGTGTGAAGTGCAGATCAGAGCGGGTGTGAGGTGTGAGATTGAGGGCCCGTCCACACGTATCACTGTATCCGCATTCATTTCTTATCAGATTGGCGTTCCGTCCACACGGATCCGGCGTTTTGGGAGACTGAATCCACTCTCTTTTGATACAGGGTCCTAATGTGGATAGATCTGAATCCGACACCCTTGCGGTCTCATGTGTATGGCCAATCCGTATATTTTTTGTGAACCGATGATGTCATCACATCACGTGTCGGCTGCGTCACACGTAATAGCAACAGTGTTGCTAGATTGGACTCAAGATTTCCAGCACAACTACAGCTTAAAACCCGCCCATTTAAAAAAATACCATCCCAAAGTGCGTACTCTTATAAATAATGAAAAATGTTGAGCGATTTTATGCATCAAAAACCATCAAAAATGTATCAACCAGCCCAATGCATTTTTTCCCGGTCGGACGGGACCAAAAGGTAACTAACAATCTGGCAACACTGAACAGCAACAACAATGCGCATGCTCAAAGTCTTCTTCTCTGTGTATAGTGTATTATCTGTGGCAGAATTACAGTGCCCCATACTGGTCTGGCATGCAAAATTTGAACAGTATCAACATTGACATTATTAGATCTAAAGTCATTAGATCTGGTCAGTCGGTTTAATGGTCTCGCGTGGACGCTGATATTTCTTGCGCCGACGCCGTGTTTATGATCGGATAGGGAATGCACCGTGTGGACGTGGCCTGAGTTTCTCAAACCTGCAGTAAAATGCATTCAGCTCATCAGCCAGATTTTGATTCTCAGCAGGTGGGGGGGATGGTGGCTTGTAATTGGTGATATTCTTCAGGCCTGACCAGACAGCAGCCGGGTTGTTAGAAGAAAACTGGTTTCTCAGCTTTTCAGAATCTAACACATTCAAAATCTTGCTGATGGTCTGAATATCAGCATAGATTATATTTGATTAGAACAGCTTGCAGAGGATCCTAGAATTTAGTTTACACCGGGAAAATGACGTGACGTGAATGATCAAAACACAACCAAAACACAAGGGCATTAAATAAAGAGAGAGATGCATTTCAGGTCCAATCAAGAGAAATCTGATTTGTTGGGACAGAAGAGACTTGATCTGTCGGTTAGCCTTGATCTGTCCGAATTTCCATCTCTTCTAAAGCAAAGCTAGGAGCCAAGCAGTACACTTGAAACATTTCTTATTCTGCAGCTTTAAATGGTACATTTATTACACTTCCCTTTGCTTAAGAAATCTGTGCAGCAGACACAATAAAACTTTGGATATACTTCTCAATTCTTTATTTATTTTAGTTTATCAAATATTATGCATTCATTCTCCTCTGTCTGCCATTGCATCTAAAACAATGATCTTCCCTTGATTTATTCCCTTTTTTATACTATCTTCCTCAGTGTGTTCTAATTTTGTCTCTGCTTTCGTGTGACAGGTTGAGAAAAAATAGATGGGAGGAGAGAAAAAGTTTGTCAAATAAAGGTGTAAAATAGAATTGAGAAAGAGCTGCTTTTGAATAAGTGGTTCTGTGGAAAAGGCTTAGATCTCAGGCATGTCAGTCTACAGAAATGAGCTCCTTTGATGTGGCAATGGGAAAGACTCGCTGATGTGATTGTTCTGATGGAGATATCCCCTCTGTCTGTCTGAGTGAATGTATGTCTTTGTGCAGGAGTGTACTATAGTGTAGCCACATAAAGACAGACAGATGTTTTTGTACAGGTGTAGGAAAACTCAAATACTGTCATGACTCACAAACGACAGGAAGCAAAATGCAAGTAACTGATTTAATGATGCAATTATGGAAAGTCACTTTGATGGAAAAAACACTGATGACGCAGGGATTGAGATGGCCAGGTGACTTGAAATGATGAAGGTGCAGGTGAGACGAAATACACAATCCACAAACGAATAATCCACGGTGCACACCAAACAGGAAACACGAAGACCGGGACTGGACTGTAGGCAGGAACAGGCAGGAACAGGCAGGAACAGGCAGGAACAGGCAGGAACAGGCAGGAACAGGCAGGAACAGGCAGGAACAGGCAGGAACAGGCAGGAACAGGCAGGAACAGGCAGGAACAGGCAGGAACAGGCAGCACATGACGTCAAAACAACGATCTGGCAACGGAGAGGAGAAGTGAGTGAGTATAAGTAGGGGAAGTGAATGAGCTGCAGCTGGTCCGGTGATGAGTGGCAGGTGACAGCACTGATCCTCCATGTGGCTTGGAGCCCCGCTTACTGACACACACACACACAAACACACACACACACACACACACACACACACACACACACACACACACACACACACACACACACACACACACACACACACACACACACACACACACACACACACACACACATACACACACACACACACACACACACACATACGGGTTTTTGTGGTTTACAAGGACACTGAGCCCCAAACCAGTCTGTTGGTGGTTTACGGGGACACCCCTTTCCGCTTGCTCTACAGAGATGAGACAACTATCAAAAATTTTCTTTTGAGCCCCACATCACAGATCTCACTTCAGAATTGCTATACACACAACACAACCTATAATATGACAACCTGACAATTTACCTACTAACGAGGACTCTAATAATTAGACGCACAAGCTCCGCCCATGACACAAAACTATATTATAAGGACTAACTGGAATTATGAGGACAGTTGCTGTGTCACTAACGTGTATTAGAGGGACACGGTAAACACATACACAACTGAATACATTGTGTATTATAAGGACACACCTGATTATGAGGACAGTTGCTGTACAATACACACAAGTGTCACAAACGTGTATTAGAGGGACACAAATGAATTAAGAGGACACGGTAAACACATACACAACTGAATACATTGTGTGTTATAAGGACACACCTGATTATGAGGACAGTTGCTATACAATACACACAAGTGTCACTAACGTGTATTAGAGGGACACGGTAAACACATACACAACTGAATACATTGTGTATTATAAGGACACACCTGATTTATGAGGACATATGATTAGAGTCACCTGTGGGATCATACTCACACAGACACAACTATTTAAAAAGATGATATTGTTAAAAATTGTGTATGATTATGTAAATATGCAACTGTATTTTATAGGACCTACTATTTGTGTTCTGATATGCACATATGAGCATTTAACAGACATGAGAACATATAACAGAGAACAAAGTGCAAAGTGCAAAGTTTATTAATGTAGTTATTAATATTACAATTACATAAATCAAGTTACACATACATTTTTCTCAAACATTTTAAAAACATTTCATAAACAAATTGTAATAAAAATAGCTGAAAACAAACAAAAGGGATAGTTCACCCAAAAATGAAAATTGTCAAATTTCCTCACCGTTATGTTGTTCCAAACCTGTATGATTCTCTTGCATCTGTTCAACACAAAAGATGATATTCTGAATAATATAAGTATCCAAACATTTGACAGTAGCCATTGACTTACAGTGTGTGTGTAATATATATATATATATGGGTGATTCTCATGAAAACATGTCAAACATGAAAATTTAAAAAATGCTTGCATTAACAAAAAATTATTTCAGACATTTGAACCAAAGTCTAAATTATTTGTGCACATTATTTTAAAAACATTCACTTACAGTTTAAGACATTTTTTAACATAATTTCCAAAACAAGTCCTAAAAATTCTCATTACTGCAACAGTCTGAAAACGTCAATGTTGTTAGAAAAGCTAATACATTTTAAAATTTTTAAAATTGGATTATTAAGAATCATGCACAGTAATTTGAAATTCTGAAATGTTTATTTTTAAATTAACAGGATTTTTATTTTGAATGCTTTTTCGCATCACCACAACACCTTCCACAATTTACAACCTATTTTTTTAGAATATTTAAATGAAACCTGACCATTTTTTTAATTATGTGACAAATCTGAAGGAACACAATGTGTAGAGTCTGTACAAGTGTTGAAAAGTAAACTACAATTTTTCTTTTAATTAAATTAACATTTATAGAACTGTTTTGGTAATGATATATAGGTTTTGGAAATGAGGTTGATTATCTTGGTAATGATAATAAGTATCTAAGGTTTTGTTAAAATCATAAAATTTAATGTAGAACATAGCCATGGATTCTAGTTTAAATACGTTTAATTTTGTAGTGCAAAAATACATAAAATATTACATATTTAAACATAAGCAGAAGTAATAAAAACAATAGAATAAAGATAAAATAAATAAAGAGTCCTTCATGTTTTTCAGGTAGATCTAACTGTAGTTTCAGGAAACGTGTTTATCATAGCAGGTTTATGCCAAAAGCAGGAGCAAACTAGACAGAAGATATAATAAACCTAAGGTTGTTTATTGTGATTAAGATGTAGTCATGGGTTGTGTAAGATGTCCTCATAATTACTCCTGGTGTCATATTGTGGGGGATGGGCAGAAGTTCAGTGTTAATCTTATACAGCAGTCAGATGGAGTCATGGGTTGTGTAAAATGTCCTCATAATTACTCCTGGTGTCATATTGTGGGGGATGGGCAGAAGTTCAGTGTTAATCTAATACAGGACAGTCAGATGGAGTCATGGGTTGTGTAAGATGTCCTCATAATTACTCCTGGTGTCATATTGTGGGGGATGGGCAGAAGTTCAGTGTTAATCTTATACAGCAGTCAGATGGAGTCATGGGTTGTGTAAAATGTCCTCATAATTACTCCTGGTGTCATATTGTGGGGGATGGGCAGAAGTTCAGTGTTAATCTAATACAGGACAGTCAGATGGAGTCATGGGTTGGGTAAAATGTCCTCATAATTACTCCTGGTGTCATATTGTGGGGGATGGGCAGAAGTTCAGTGTTAATCTTAGGCCACGTCCACACGAGAACGGTGCATTCCCTAACCGCTCTTTTTTTTCCTTCGTTCTAAAAAAAAATGCCGTAAACACGGCATCGGTGCAAGAAATCTCAGCGTCCACACGAGAACGCTGAAACCGACTGAGAACGGTGTAGTATAAATGCCAGACCAGTATGGGGCGCTGTAATTCTGCCACAGATACACACTATACACGGAGAAGAAGAGTTTGAGCATGCGCACAACCTTGCGCGCTGAATATTTACAGACGTGCACTGCTGCAAGATGGCACGGAGTGACTGCCCTGTTGCATTGTAATTCTTGATTTTATATTGTTTGCCCTGCACTATATGTTGTGCGCACTGCTGCACTTTATACCTGTTTTTTCAGGTTATTTTTAATTGTTCTATTTTCCAATAAAAACCAGTTCTTGAATTTTTGCTCTCATTTATTTTCACTTGACATATTCAATACAACACTTTCAAAATAAACATTAGTACATTTTCAAAAAGGTAAATACTGTAAAAAAAAAAAAAAACTGAACAAAACTTGATGGCCAGCATTTTTAAGGGTCAAGGTACTTTGTGAGTATTCTCCTCACTCTCTTTCCCTCTCCCTCATTACAGTCTGTGAAGCCTTTTCAGTGCAGCATATCTGGCTTTGAGACGAACAAATGCACACTCATGTCCACAATCTGTTTTGTCAGAGGAGGGATCTGACCAGTCTTAAAATACAGGTTGAGCTTTGAATTAGCAAAAACCCGTGCATCGTGTACACTCCCGGGCCACTTTATCACAACATCCATAAATCTGTACTTATAATCACAGACCGCCTGTACATTGATAGAATGTTTGCCTTTCCTGTTGATGTGGTCCCCAACCCCCGGTCCGTGGATGAAATGATACCGGGCGGCGGATCGAATTCGCGGACCGGTGCGTGAGCTGCTACAAGCGGCTGTGACGCTGCTGCTTTAGCAACGAGGAAGTGTGTTTAATCTCGCGCGGACTCGCTCAACAAACTGGAGCCGCCACCGGTCCGCGGCAAAATTTTCACGCGTTTACCGGTCCGTGGCACAAAAAAGGTTGGGGACCACTGATGTAGTCCATCGAGTTGGCAGACAGCTGCTTGATTTCTATGCGTGTGCCGTCGATCGCTCCCAAACACTGTGGCATGCCATGATCACGATGGAAACGCAAAACCAGATCCGTAAAAGGCAACTTTATGTACTTTTAGCCGTCCTGCAGCACGAGCACAATCATGTAGTCCGCCATTACTGTTGTTGCTGTTACGTGTGACGCAGCCGACACGTGATGTGATGACATCATCGTTCTCACAAAAGATGCGGATTGGCCGTCCACACGAGAACGCAAGGGTGTCGTTCTCAGATCTTTCCACTTTAGAACCCGTTCTCCAAAGAGAGCGGATTCAGCCACCCAGAACGCCGGATCCGTGTGGACGCAACGCCAATCCGATACGAAATGTATGCGGTTACAGTGATTTGCGTTCCCGTGTGGACGGGCCCTTATACAGCAGTCAGATGGAGTCATGGGTTGTGTAAAATGTCCTCATAATTACTCCTGGTGTCATATTGTGGGGGATGGGCAGAAGTTCAGTGTTAATCTAATACAGCAGTCAGATGGAGTCATGGGTTGTGTAAAATGTCCTCATAATTACTCCTGGTGTCATATTGTGGGGGATGGGCAGAAGTTCAGTGATACTTAAATACAATAGTCAACACCCGTTATGCAAAAGTATTTATTTATAATATCTATCCCCTTAAGATTTCAACCAAGACTGGCCCTCAGCTGAGATTTGATGATAATGATCAACAGGTCATTAATTTACCTGTTACGTTTTGTCAAGATGATGCAGAATCTCCATGAGCTGCATATATTGTATTTTACAGAAAAGTAAAATTACTGTTCAATAAGTAAGCTTCTTTCTCTCTCTCTGACACTTTTTGAGAGCATTAAACAGGTCATTTATTTAGCTTTGGAAAAATTTGGCACGAGCGTTTATTTCTAATATGTTCTGTAATGGGCTCTCATGTTTCTCATACAGCAGTACATATGATCTATTGCCGATCTGTGCTATCTACACTGAATTTGCCTATCAATTTCTTTCTCCTTTTTTTCCTTTTATTCTCACATTCTTCTGCACTTTTTATTATTTTTCTTATATCTGTAAAAGATTTCTTAATTCTTTAAATGCTATTAAAGAAAAATCTAGTACTGTATTAGATTAGCACTGAATGTCAGCCACACAACTAAAAGTCTGTAGTATTGTAGTATTTTAAGTCTGATTGGATTTAAAAATTTGTCAATTAAACAACATATTAGAAATAAATGCTCAGGCCTATGCCAAAATGTTCCAAAGGTAAATACATTACCTGTTTAATGCTCTCATGAAGCGTCAACTGTTGATCAGTATTTGAGATCTTGCGGGAGAGAGAAAGGAGTTTACTTATTGAACATTCATTTTTTTAAACATACGCAAAACACAACTTTACATTTCTGTATATACATAAAAAAAGATTCTGCATCATCTTGGAAAAATGTAACGGTAAATAAATGAGCTGTTGAGTATTCTCATCAAGTCTCAGCTGAGGATCTCTTTCTGCACAGCTGACCAAACCATTGCACTGTTTTGTGTCAAATTGGATTCAAAATGAAGTACTTTAATTTCTCCGCAAAGATCACATACTCAACATTAAAATGTGTGATTAGATAAGTACAGTGAGGAAAATAAGTATTTGAACACCCTGATATTTTGCAAGTTCTCCCACAAATCATGAAGGGTTTTGAAATTGTCATTGTAGGTGCATGTCCACTGTGAGAGACATAATCTATAAAAAAATCCATAAAACTCATTAACCCTAAACTGTTAGTTTGCCTTTAAATTGTCCACCTCCACTCCATGTATTATCCTATATTAGATGCACCTGTTTGAGGTCGTTAGCTGCATAAAGACACCTGTCCATCCCATACAATCAGTAAGAATCCAACTACTAACATGGCCAAGACCAAAGAGCTTTCCAAAGACACTTGAGAAAAAATTGTACACCTCCACATGGCTGGAAAGGGCTACGGGGAAATTGCCAAGCAGCTTGGTGAAAAAAGATTCATTGTTGGAGCAATCATTAGAAAATGGAAGAAGCTAAACATGACTGTCAATCACCCTCGAACTGGGGCTCCATGCAAGATTTCACCTCGTGGGGTCTCAATGATCCTAAGAAAGGTGAAAAATCAACCCAGAGGAGCAGGAGCTGGTCAATGACCTGAAAAGAGCTGGGACCACCGTTTCCAAGGTTACTGTTGGTAATGCACCAAGACGTCATGGTTTGAACTCATGCATGGCACGGAAGGTTCCTCTGCTTAAACCAGCACATGTCCAGGCCCGTCTTAAGTTTGCCAATGACCATTTGGATGATCCAGAATAGTCATGGGAGAAAGTCATGTGGTCAGATGAGACCAAAATATAACTTTTTGGTCATAATTCCACTAAACGTGTTTGGAGGAAGAAGAATGATGAGTACCATCCCAAGAACACATCCTTACTGTGAAGCATGGGGGTGATTGCATCATGCTTTGGGGTGTTTTTCTGCACATGGGACAGGGCGACTGCATTGTATTAAGGAGAGGATGACCATGGCCATGTATTGGGGAACAACCTCCTTCCCTCAGTTAGAGCATTGAAGATGGGTCAAGTCTGAGTCTTCCAACATGACAATGACCCGAAGCACACAGCCAGGATAACCCAGGAGTGGCTCTGTAAGAAGCATATCACGGTTCTGCCGTGGCCTAGCCAGTCTCCAGACCTAAACCCAATAGAGAATCTTTGGATGGAGCTCAAACTCTGTGTTTCTCAGCGACAGGCCAGAAACCTGACTGATCTAGAGTAGATATGTGTGCAGGAGTGGCCCAAAATCCCTCCTGCAGTGTGTGCAGACCTGGTGAAAAACTACAGGAAACTTTTGACCTCTGTAATTGCAAACAAAGGCTACTGTACCAAATATTAACATAGATTTTCTCAGATTTTCAAATACTTATTTGCAGCTGTATCATACAAGTAAATAGTTTAAAAAAAAAATAATACATTGTGATTTCTGGATTTTTCTTTTTAGATTATGTCTCTCACAGTGGACATGCACCTACGATGACAATTTCAGAACCCTTCATGATTTCTAAGAGGGAGAACTTGCAAAATAGCAGGGTGTTCAAATACTTATTTTCCTCACTGTATAAATAGGTTACAGTATACAATGCAATTTATATGAGTTACAATAGGAATTGTCCAACTGTGAACAGATTAGCCAGGGAAAACATTAAAACATGTAAAAACATTAACACAGCTGTATGTTACTCACCTTTAAATGAATTTATGTATTTTACTTCAAATCCATCTTCATCTTTTGGATTTAGTTTGGTCCTCTGGGATCTTGTTGCTGTCATCATCCCCTGCAAATCCCAGCGTAGATTAATGTTTTAAATCACTTTTACAGATCACTGGCCTAATCAAATGCTTTACACATTTATTTGTTATAGAGGGTTAAAATATTTGGAACATTACTGATTATTTTAATTTACATGCTAGGAAGTGAAACTGTAAAACAATATAGAGATTTTTTTCTCTTTTTCTCAAGCACACTGTGACTGTTTTATATGGACTTACATACACTTACATCAACATTACCAACTAAAAACAGCATTAAAAGTAATTATCTCAATTAAACAATGACGTAATCAGCCATTACCCAAAATAAGTGCACTACCAGCTATTATCTTTATTTGTATGACTTGTAGTGAGTAGCATCATACAGATATTACATTATTTACATTATAAATGAACAAATTAATTAATAATAAATTAATTCCTCACGCGTTGTTATGAGGAAATGTAATATACATGTAGTCTAGTGCTATTTAATTTCACAATCGTCAAATTAGCTGTAGAATAATTCGAACTACAAACTATATAAACAGAAAACTTGACTTAATTACACATAAAACGGTTTATTTATCATTATTCTTACCTGATCGCTCTTCATGTCGGTGAATTCTGCGCATGCGCAGTCAGTCTCAGCAACAGAGCACGTGCATCTCAGGTCGGAGGACAGGGTCATCAAAATATGGGTGATATTATCATTATTCCTTTTTGTTTTATTTAATTACTTAAGCCTTTTTAATGTTTTTTTTGTTATTTTGCAAGCAATGTCATTTTTTCCCCTTTACACCGGTTTGACAAAAACCGTAATTATGAGGACATCAGGCGATCAGCCAATCAAAAGCTGCGATTCAGACACATGTGTGCATATGCATGAGACGGTGCATTACCAGGACCCGGCTACAGGGGCACTGTCTCATACACAAATTTTACACAAAATCAGGTTTTTGTGTACTATAAGGACTTGAGCAGAAATTTTGTTTTCCAGCTCTCCCAATGCTCAGAAACACGTTTACATTGTCTGAATTATGAGGACACCGGCCCTGTCCTCATAATTCAAAATGTCCTCATAGTGTTGCGTGTATTCATATGAAATGTCCTTATAAACCACAAAAACCAACACACACACACACACACACACATACACAACAACAAAGACACATGACAGCAGGAAGCGATGCATTCATGAACCGTGACAAATACACCCAGGTTTATGCCATTCAGAATTGAATTTCCAATTTAGTTCCAAAATTTTAGAACAATTTGATGTAGAAAACAGGATGCAAGTCAAGTCAAGTCACCTTTATTTATATAGCGCTTTTTACAATGTAGATTGTTTCAAAGCAGCTTTACAGGAAAAACAATATAAACAAAGTTTGTTTGGCTGAACAGAAGCCCCAAAAGAGCAGCTGAATCAATACAATTGATGAATTTTAAGTGTTAAGTTTCCCCAACTGAGCAAGCCATAGGCGACAGCGGCAAGGAACCAAAACTCTGGCTGGTGACGTAACGAATGAAGAATAGAATGGAGAAAAAACCTTGGGAGAAACCAGGCTCAGTCGGGGGACCAGTTCTCCTCTGGCAGTACATGATTATTATACAACAATTCAAGTCCAATATGAAGTCAAATTTGGTCCGGTTAGAGATGGGTTCATGATCGTCACAGGGGAGGGTCTAGTAGAGTCACGATCTCCGCAGACACTTCAGGGCAGTGCTGTGCTCGTGTCCAGGTCCTTCGGCGCGTGTCCAGAAAAACTACAGTTTCCAACCCAGACTCGACGCTCGGACAAGAGCTGCGGGACCATGGTCTTCTCCGGAGGACTACTACACTGCCGTCCCTTACTACTGCACCTCTCCCGCAGTGGAAGCGCCACAAACGGGGTGAGAGGAGACAGAAAAGGGGGAAGCGCGGAGGTATTCGTGTCAGACTAGCGGCTAACCCACACAAGCCTGCTATTCCCACCATCATTTTGGCCAACGTTCGCTCGTTGGACAATAAACTGGATGATCTTCGTCTTCTTTGCTCCACTCAGAAGACTGTTAGAGACTGTTGTGTTTTTGTATTCACGGAAACATGGCTCAACAACAGCGTTCCGGACAGCGCCATTCAGCTCGATCGGCTTACATGCCATCGCGCGGACAGAGTGCTCGTCGAGGGAGGTAAGACCCGCGGCGGCGGACTCTGTGTTTACACCAATGATGCGTGGTGCCGCGATGCTGTTGTGGTCTGCAAACACTGCTCACCCCTGGTGGAGTTTATGATTATTAAGTGTCGGCCGTTTTATCTGCCGCGGGAATATACAGCTATTATACTTGTTGCTGTATACATCCCCCCCAGCTCCAACAACAACAACAGGAGTGAGGCACTTAATGATCTGTATAAACACATCAGTGATCAGCAGACAGCCCACCCGGATGCTTTTCTCATCTTGGCTGGGGATTTCAATCATGCGGACTTAAAGAGTGTGTTTCCAAAAGTTCATCAGCACATTGACTTTCCTACACGTGGAAATAATACTCTGGACTTTGTATATACCACACAGAGAGGTGCTTACAAAGCCCTCCCCCTCCCCCACATTGGTGCTTCAGATCACATCACTGTTATGCTAATGCCAGCATACAGACCACTTGTGAAAGTCACCAAACCAGTCCTGAAGCAGATTCAAGTCTGGCCTGATGGGTCATCAGAGGCTCTTCAAGACTGCTTTGACACCACTGACTGGGACATGTTCAAACAAGCTGCAACTTACAATAACATCACAGACCTCCAGGAGTACTCAGAGACTGTTACTTCTTACATCACCAAGTGCATTGAGGATGTAACAGTCACTAAGTCCATCACCATCTGGCCCAACCAAAAACCATGGCTGACAGGGAATGTCTACAGACTTCTGAAGACGCGTAACGCTGCCTTCAGAGCTGGAGATGAGGTGGGCCTGAGGACAGCAAGGGCCAACCTGTCACATGGCATCAGGAAGGCTAAGAGACAGTACTCCAGGAGGATAGCCCATCGTTTCAGCGACAGCAGAGACACAAGGAGCCTGTGGCAGGGGATTCAGACCCTCACGGACTACAAACCCCCTGCACGGACGTGTGACAGCTCCACACCCCTTCTAAATGAGCTGAACACTTTCTTCGCTCGCTTTGAAGCACACAACAGCACCACTGCACAGAAGTCACCACCTCCTCCCGATGACCAGATGTTGTCACTGCCCAGGGACAGCGTGAGCCACTGCCATCCACTCAGCACTCACGCACCTGGACAATAAAGACACTTATGTCAGAATGCTGTTCATAGACTTTAGTTCAGCATTCAATACAATCATCCCCCAACAGCTCACTCACAAACTGTCTCAGCTGGGACTCAGCACTTCACTGTGCAACTGGTTGCTGGACTTCCTGACAGGAAGACCTCAGGCAGTACGGGTCGGCAGCAACACTTCCAGCACCATCATCATGAACACTGGAACCCCTCAGGGTTGTGTGTTGAGCCCACTCCTCTTCACTCTGCTCACACACGACTGCACACCCACACACAACAGCAATTTAATTTAATAATCAAATTTGCGGACGACACGACTGTAGTTGGTCTCATTAGCAACGGCGATGAGACAAACTTCAGGAGTGAGGTGAGCCGCCTGGCCAGGTGGTGCGGCGACAACAATCTCTCTCTGAACGTGAAGAAGACGAAGGAGATTGTTGTTGACTTCAGAAGAATGCACACCCAGCACCCTCCTCTGACCATCAACGGTGCGACCGTGGAAAGAGTGAGGAGCACCAAATTTCTGGGTGTTCATATCACGGAAGACCTCTCCTGGACCACCAACACCACAGCACTGATTAAGAAATCGCAGCAGCGACTATACTTCCTCCGTAAGCTGAGAAGAAACGGAGCCTCAGCCCCCATCATGCGCACCTTCTACAGAGGCACCATCGAGAGCATTCTGACCAGCTGCATCACTGTGTGGTACGGCGCCTGCAACGCATCCTGCCGCAAGGCACTGCAGCGCATAGTGAGAGCAGCTGAGAAGATCGTTGGTGTCTCTCTCCCACCCCTCCAGGACATCTATAACACCCGCCTCTCCCGAAAAGCCCTTGCTATTGCTAGGGACCCCACCCACCCATCCCACAGCCTCTTCAGTCTGCTGCCATCAGGGAGGAGACTACGCAGTCTCCAGGCACGGACCAACAGACTGAAGGACAGCTTCATACCCCAAGCTGTCAGGGCATTGAACTCTCTCCCGACTCTGCCACCTCTCCCCTCTTCTGCACCAAGGACCTGATCTCTGAATCCCCCCCCCCCACCCCCTACCCACCATCAGTTATTCTCTTATTCATCCACCTCATTATGTTGTCCTTGCATTTCTCTCCTATTACATTTGCACTGCCTTAATTTGTAATTGCACTATTACTATTTACTATTGTTTGCACTATTTGCCATCGCCACTTTACCTCCATAACTCACTTTATCCATCTAGTTTAATTTTATTGTATTTTATCTTCATCTTCTGTTGTTGTTGTTGTTACTGTTACTGTTAAATTATTGTTATTGTTAACTGTATTCGCCTTGGGTCTGAGAGTAACGGAATTTCAATTCTCTATATGTATGCACTGTATATATTGCAGAATTGACAATAAAGCTGACTTTGACTTTGACTTTGACTTCATCTGATCTGAATACGGCCCGGATCCAGATGACCACGGTAACCTCGGAATAAATAGAGACCAATATCAGCGTAGATGCCATTCTTCTTCTGATGTATCGAGTACATCAGGTGTTATGGGAATGTTCCCGGTTCCGGCTTATCTAAATTATGCAGCCTAACAATCATTTTACATGATTTGGATTAAAAATGTATGTATAATGTGTTATGTGTATGCCAGGTTGAAGAGATGTGTTTTTAGTCTACATTTAAACTGACAGAGTGTGTCTGCTTCCCGAACTGTAATAGGAAGACTGTTCCAGAGTTTAGGAGCTAAATAGGAAAAGGATCGACCGCCAGCAGTTGACTTTGATATTCTAGGTATTATAAGCTGGTCAGTATTTTGGGATCGCAATAGACGTGAAGGACTATAATGTGTTAAGAGATCGCTCAAGTACTGTGGAGCTAAACCATTTAATGCTTTGTAAGTAATTAGCAAGATTTTAAAATGTATTCGGTGTTTAATAGGAAGCCAGTGCAGGTTTGACAGAACTGGGCTAATATGCTCATACTTCCTGGTTCTAGTAAGAACTCGAGCTGCTGCATTTTGGACCAGCTGGAATTTGTTTATTAAGCGTGCAGGGCAACCACCTAGTAAAGCATTACAATAATCTAGCCTTGAACTCATGAACGCATGAACTAACTTTTCCGCATTTGTCTTAGATAGCATATGTCGCAATTTAGATATATTTTTAAGATGGAAGAACGCCGTTTTACAGATGCTAGAAACATGGCTTTCAAATGAAAGATTGGTATCAAAGAGCAACACCCAGGTTTCTAACTGACGACGAAGACTTGACAGAGCAGCCATCGAGTGTTAGGCAGTAGTCTAGATTATTATGTGCTGAACTTTTTGGTCTAATAATTAGAATCTCTGTTTTTTCAGAATTTAGCAGTAGAAAGTTATTAGTCATCCAATTTTTTATATCAGTTATGCATTCTGTTAATTTGGTGAATTTGTTCGTTTCATCAGGATGAGAAGAAATATAAAGCTGAGTATCATCAGCGTAACAGAGAAAGATAATGCCATGCTTCCTAATAATTGCACCCAAAGGAAGCATGTACAGGGTGAAAAGCAATGGTCCTAGTACTGAACCTTGAGGAACTCCATACTGAACCCGTGACCGATATGCCATCTCCTCATTTACTGCTACAAACTGATAACGGTCAGATAAGTATGACTTGAACCAGGCTAATGCAACTCCACTAATGGCAACATAATTTTTAAGTCTATTCAGAAGGATTTTGTGGTCAATTGTATCAAATGCAGCACTAAGGTCCAGTAACACTAACAGAGAGATACAACCACGATCGGATGATAAGAGCAAATCATTTGTAACTCTAATGAGAGCAGTCTCAGTACTATGATATGGTCTAAATCCTGACTGGAAATCCTCGTAGATGCTGTTTCTTTCTAGAAAGGAACATAGTTGTGAAGATATTGCCTTTTCTAGAATCTTTGACAAGAAAGGTAGATTCGATATCGGTCTGTAATTAACTAATTCTGTAGGATCAAGTTGTGGTTTTTTAATAAGCGGTTTAATTACAGCCAGCTTAAAGGTTTGTGGTACGTATCCTAATGACAAAGAAGAATTAATTATATTAAGAATAGGATCTATGATTTCTTCTCTCTTTCAGTAGCTTAGTTGGTATTGGGTCTAGCATACATGTTGTTGATTTTGATGATTTAACGAGTTTAGACAATTCTTCCTCCCCAATAGCAATGAAGGAATGGAATTTTTCTTCAGGGACACTAAAATTTACTGTATTTTGGAATATTGTAGTAGACGGTTGCATGGTTATAATTTTCTCTCTAATATTATGAATTTTGCAAGTAAAGAAGTCCATGAAGTCATTAGTGCTGTGCTGATTTAAAGCATCTGGGGTTGAGGCTTTATTTCTTGTTAATTTAGTCACTGTATCAAATAAATACCTAGGGTTGTATTTGTTTTCTTCTAAGAGGGTAGAAAAGTAAGTAGATCTAGCTGATCTTAAGGCCTTTCTGAATGCAATAGAGCTGTCTTTCCATGAAATGCGAAAAACCTCTAGCTTAGTTTTTTCCAGCTCCGCTCCATTTTTCTGGCTGCTCTCTTGAGGGCCCGGGTGTGCTCGTTGTACCACGGTGTTGGACTATTTTCTTTAATCTATTTTCTTTAAGCGTAACGGAGCAACAGTGTCTAAAGTGCTGGAAAAGAGAGAGTTTATAGTTTCTGTTGCAACATCAAGTTCTTCTAAGCTATCTGGGATGTTAAGTAGATGAAACTGATCAGGAAGATTATTTAAAAAGCTATCTTTTGTGTTAGAAGTGATAGTTCTACTATATTTATAACAGGGAGTTAGTTTTTCGACTTTGGCTAAAGGTAATCTACACGCAACTAAGTAATGATCTGAGATGTCATCGCTCTGCTGCAGAATTTGAACAGTATCAATATTGATCCCATATGACAATATTAGATCTAAAGTATGATTACGACAATGAGTGGGTCCTGATACATGTTGTGTAACTCCAATAGAGTTTAAAATGTCTCTAAATGCCAATCCCAATGCGTCTTTTTCATTATCTACATGGATATTAAAATCACCGACAATTATGACTTTATCTGAGGACATTACTAATTCTGAGAGAAAATCAGCAAATTCTTTGATAAAGTCTGTATGGTGCCCTGGTGGCCTATATAGAATAGCCAGCACAAAAGTTAAACAGGACTTATTACTGGCACTAGATAATTTTACATTGAGGACCATCACTTCAAAAGAATTATATTTCAAATTAGACCTTTGAGCAGTACTGATCGTGTTACTATAAATTACAGCAACACCTCCTCCTTTACCTTTCAGACAAGGCTCATGTTTATAACAGTAATCTTGAGGGGTGGACTCATTTAAATTGATATAATCGTGTGGTTTTAGCCAAGTTTCTGTCAAACACAGCACATCTAGTTTATGATCTGTAATCATATCACTTACAATAAGTGCTTTTGAGGAAAGGGATCGTATATTCAGTAACCCAAGCTTTATCATTTGTTAATTTATGTTATATTCGTTCTTAGTTGTTTGTAAATCAATTGAATTTTTACTCTTAAACGGTTTTGAGAGATTTTTGTATTTGCTAATTCGAGGAACAGACACAATCTCTATAGGATGATATCTAGGTGAAAGAGTCTCTATGTGTTGGAATTTATCTGACCTCTGTGACGTGAGACAGCTAGCAGACGGTCGGTTTAGCCAGTTTGTCTGCTTCCTGACCTGGACCCCAGTTAGTCAAGGTTTAGCTCTAAGACTATATGCCAAATTACTAGAGAGAAGAGCGGCACCATCCCAGGTGGGATGAATACCATCTCTTTTCAACAGGTCAGGTCTGCCCCAAAAACTTTTCCAATTGTCTATGAACCCTATGTTATTCCGCGGGCACCACTTAGACATCCAGCCATTGAGTGAGGATAATCTGCTAAGCATCTCATCACTCCTGCACATAGGAAGAGGGCCAGAGCAAATTACGGTGCCTGACATCGTACTTGCGAGTTCACACACCTCTTTAATATTAGTTTTAGTGATCTCCGACTGACGAAGTCGGACATCATTAGCGCCGACGTGAATAACAATCTTAGAATATTTACGATTAGCCTTAGCCAGCACTTTTAAATTTGCTTTGACGTCAGGCGCTCTGGCTCCCAGCAAACATGTGACTATGGTGGCTGGAGTCTCTATTTTCACATTCCGAGTAATAGAATCGCCAATCACTAGGGCACTTTCAACAGGTTTCTCAGTGGGTGTGTCACTGAGTGGGGAGAACCTGTTTGATACAGATGCAGAATGTAATCTGCATTTGAATTCAAGTAACTTTAAATGAATGGGTTTTCAACACTGGCCTTCAAAGTCTTTCTTTTTTCTTTCACTTTTCACAGTTTTTCTGTGTTCACGCCATGTGGTAATGACAACATGTGACATTCTATTCCCTTTAAAGGGAACTCGTGCTGCGTCAAAACGCTTTTTTGTCAAACGGTTTGGGGGGAATACCTAGACGATAGTCTCGTGAAGCACTATGTAAACGTTTGAACGATTGATCGACTGAGTGTGAGTAACGGTCATAAGTAGGTGACGTCACGAACCAGGGTAGCTTAGAGTGTCTTTAGTAAGCATTGTGTGAGTGTGTGTGTTCACTGTTGAGCTGGTCTTTCTGAATCCCCTAGGTATTTTAGAAAGTCAGACTTTTGTGCAGTACACGTATTCCTACCCTCACTAAGTGTATCCATGCATTTTGTGAATGTGTGTCTCTAGACTAGCTGTGTAAGAAAACTAACCCAAAAGGTATTTAAGAAGACTGACAATAAAGCTTGAAATAAGTAGTAAAGCTTTAGTGAAAGATTAAATGTATTTACATATGTACATAACCAACTTAAAAAGAGATAAACAAAAAGGTGAAAAGGGAACGAGAGTGTTGCCAACAAAAAGAGACAAATAAAACAAAACAACAAAATTAACTACAAAACAAAGAAAACTGACTAAAAATAAAGCATGAACAAAACCTAACTACTTACAAACAAAACTTACGGGGTGGCAAACACTCCTTACCTGGTGGTAATAGACAGAACCATAAACTACATGTGCACCATGCATAGGGCCCATAACCTGTTCCCAATTCAAATATAAGAAATCATTCAAACGAAGAACAAAAAACAAGGCTCAAAGGCCTTAAAAAATTAATCAGGACAAAAAGACTTCAAAAAACAAAAGAAACAATAACAAACAGAAAAGCTCAACAAACCTATAACAAGCTGTACAAAGTATCTTGAGTCTCAAAGGCCTTGCAAATCTGAGGGCGTGGTGTGCGATTGGCTGATCCTACAGGACAGGCAGCAATTGGCTGTAATACATGCAGGTAGATGAACCAATGGTAGGGCAGGTTTCTGCAACAGAAAACACACACACACACACACACACACACACACAAATAAACAAGTAGTCCTAAAGGACGTAAAGGGTGCACTCCGAGCAGGCACTGATTATGAAGCAGGAAGTAGACGCTCTACTGAGGAATGGGGCCATCGAATATGTACCCCCCTCGGACAGAGAGTCAGGCTTTTACAGCCTTTACTTTATTGTTCCCAAGAAGGTTGGAGGATTGCGGTCCATCCTAGATTTGTGCCTTCTGAATCGCTCGGTTATGAAACGCAAATTCAAAACGTTAACCCTAAAGCAATCCTTGTTAATCCTTGTCACCCCACACATTCATAAAATGCATGGATACAGCGTTAACTTAACAGCGTTAACAGCGTTAACTATCTTCAGTGCGTCAAAATTCTGAATTACATCGATGACTGGCTCATTTTGGCCCAGTCACCATAACTAGCGTTTTAACATCAAGATGTTGTTCTCGCACACATGAAACTGTTGGGGTTGAGGATGAACGCAAAGAAATGTATGCTTTCTCCGCTTCAGAGGCCCACCTTCCAAGGCGTTGTATGGGACTCCTGTGCATCGATTCGATCCTTTCAGCTATCAAAAAAATCAAACTAGGCCAGTCACGAGTGCTGGGTCTCATGGCAGTAGCTTCCAGCGATATTCCATTCGGGTTGCTGCACATGAGGCCTTTACAGTGGTGGCTCAGAACCAGAGGCTTTTATAGTCGATGCCTACGTGCCTTGGATATGTGGAAGAAACCCTGGTTTCTTAAACCCTGAGCTCCTTGTCGACGTGTAATGCTATTGACGGATGCGTCCCTTATGGGCTGGGGAGCAGTCCTGAGGGACCGCTCCCCACAAAGTCTGTGGCATGACCACCAATTGTCACCAAAGGTCTTCAGGCGTTCCTCCCAGACCACCATGTGATTGTCAGGACCGACAGCACATCTGGTGCGGCGGATCCTCCTTTGGTCTCAAGGGAGACTGCTTTCTCTACGGGCAGTTCACATCCCTGGGACCCAGAATGAGGGAGCAGAATTCCTGTCGAGGCAGGGACCGAGGCCCTGGGAATGGATTTTCAACATCTTCTCAAGTAGACCTGTTCGCGTCCGAAGATATGACCCATTGTCCTCTATTTTCTCTATCTCAACCAGCCCCGCTCGGGCTTCATGCCATGGTTCAGATGTGGCCGAGGCTACGTCTGTACTCTTTCCCCCTGATAGCTCTGCTCCTGGAAGTTCTGGAGAGAGTTCAACGGGACAAGGTCCATCTCACACTTACTGCTCCACGTGTGTGGTTCGCGGCTCTACTGTCCATCCTGGATGGAGTCCCATGGGAGATTGCAGTCAGGGAGGACAATCTGTCCCAGGCAGCGGGCTTGACGTCACCCCTGCCCAGAACTATTGAATCTTTGGGCTTGGCCTCTGAGGGGGCCCAGCTCATAGATTCTGGTCTCTCAACCGAGGTTGTTGAGACCATCCTCCACTGCAGACCATCCTCCACTGCAGAGCTCCCTCCACGAGGAAGCTGTGCACCCTGAAGTGCAAACTCTTCACTTCTTGGTGTAGCGAGAAGCAGGTGAATCCAGTTACCTGTCAGATTGGCAAAGTGGAGTTCCTGGAGGAAAAATTTGCTGCAGGGCTGTCCCCTTCCACCCTGAAGGTTTACGCGGCTGCCATAGCTTCTTACCATGTACATCTGCGTGGCATGTCTATTGGCATGGACACCCTAGTCACACACTTCCTCCGTGGTACTCTAAGGCTGAGGCCTGCAGTACAGAGCAACGTTCCCTTCGGGGACTCATCCCTTGTCCTCCACTCATGTGAGGCGCTGACCTCACAACCATTTAATGCTTTTTAAGTAATTAGTAAGATTTTAAAATCTATTCAGTGTTTAATAGGGAGACAATGCAGTGTTGACAGAACCGGGCTAATATGCTCATAATAACTGGTTCTAGTAAGAACTTGAGCTGCTGCATTTTGGAAAAACTGGAATTTGTTTATGAAGCATGCAGGTCAACCACCCAATAAAGCATTGCAATAACCTACCCTTAAGCTCATGGCCGCATGAACTAACTTTTCTGCACTCCCCGCCTCCATTGAGGGAAACCAATCCTCCAGCACCAGAACCAATGCAGGTGGAGCCCTCCCGTTTATCACCATTAGAATGAGAGAGACGTGTCTGTCTGCACCTCTGCCTCCACTGTGGTGGTGCGGGTCACTGATGTCTTGGTAACTGTCGCTGGTCTTTCTGTTTCAGCCACGGCGCTAATGGATTCTGTTTCGGCCGGAAAACTTCATATCTCTCAACCTTCTAAATAAACTCAAAGCCCGCAAGTCTCATCTAACCAGCCCACTTCAGATTCTCAATATTCTGGGAAAACCGCTGGGTCCAGGGTACATTCGGCATGTCTCCTCTCTCGTTCATCTCCAAATTGGTTGGCTCCATTCGGAAGATCTTACGTTCTTGGTGCTGGAAGGATCCTCTTATGTTATGGTCCTGGGACGCCCGTGGATGGCCAAACATTCGCCCACGGTGGACTGGAAGTCTGGGGAAGTTCTGAAGTGGAGTGCCCATTGCCATCAGCAGTGTATCCCTGCCCTTGCGAAAAATACCTTCTCCTTGGCGCTGCAAGCGGGCAAGGTTAACCAGGTACCCCTAGCTTCCACATCTGTTGAGAGTCCCTCTGATGCCCCAACTCCTGAAATCCCGTTGGAATACCGGGCGTTCTAGGACCTCTTCAACAAACAACGAGCGACGGAATTACAACTTCACCGGCCATGGGACTGCACTTTTGACCTGCTGCCTGGGGCAACATTCCCTTGTGGACACATCTATTCTCTGTCCATCCCGGAGCAACAGGCCATGGAGGAGTACATCAAGGAGGCTCTTCAGCAGAAGTTCATTCGTCCATCTACTTCCCCTGCCGCATCCAGTTTCTTCTTTGTGGGTAAGAAGGACGGAGGCTTGAGGCCCTGCATCGATTACCGGCATCTCAATTCACTCACAGTTAAATACCGTTATTCACTTCCCCTGGTCCCCGCTGCGCTGGAGCAGCTGTGGGGAACTCGCATTTTCACTAAACTGGACTTGCGTAGTGCTTACAATTTAATCAGGATCAGAAAAGGGGATGATTGGAAGACGGCCTTCATAACTCCATCAGGTCATTATGAATATCAAGTCATGCCCTTTGGACTGTCAAACGCACCAGCAGTATTCCAGGGATTCATCAATGACATTCTCTGTGAGTTCCTCAAACGGTTCGTCCTAGAATACCTTGACGACATCCTAGTCTTCTCAAAAACCCTCCTTGATAACAACATGTCACGCAGGTCCTCACCCAACTCCAAAAACATCATCTCTTCCTAAAAGGTGAGAAATGCTAGTTCCACCGCAGCTGCATCCATTTCCTGGGGTACATCATCAGTCAACACGGTGTCAAGACTGCCCTTGTTGCCCGCTGAGGGACAGGTCTTCGTACGATCTCGCCTCTAACTGTCCCTAATGAAACAAGTGCATACCTCTCCGGGCTCTGGACACCCAGGCAGCCAGCGAACCCTCTCACTCCTACAAAATCGCTACTGGTGGCCCATGATGGACCACAACGTCTGTGCCACCAGCAAATCACCCCGTAACCTGCCGGAAGGTAAACTCCACCCGCTACCACTACCACATCGACCCTGGTCACACATTGCCGTAGACTTCATGACCGATCTACCACCCTCCAATGGTAACACCTGCATCCTAGTGGTGGTAGATCGGTTCTCCAAAGCATGTAAACTAATTCCCCTCAAAGGATTGCCCACGGCTCTGGAGACGACCGAAGCTCTGTTCCATCAAGTCTTCCATCATTTCAGCATCCCTGAAGACGTCGTCTCCGACCGTGGGCCCCAGTTCATCTCCCGGGTATGGAAATCCTTTTTTCACTTGGTGTTTCTTTCAGTTTAAGCTCCGGATACCATCCTCAGACCAACGGCCAGACTGAGCGCAAGATCCAGGAAATCGGGAGATACTTGAGGTAACTGGAACCGATATCTTCCGTGGGCCGAATACGCTCAGAACTCCTTACGGCAAGAATCCACCCATCTCACTCCTTTTCAATTCATACTCGGTTTCCAACCCCCTCTGTTTTCCTGGTCAGGTGAGCCCACGGACATTCCAGCTGTCCATCATTGGTTCCAGGAGAGTGAGAGGGTATGTGACTCAGCTCATGTCCACCTGCAGAGGGCAGTCCGTAGGCAGAAGACTCATGCTGACTGTCGACGTTTACCTACTCCACAGTACCACCCCCGGAAGCTCGTCTGACTGTCAGCCAGAGATATTCGCCTACGGCTGCCCAGTCACAAGCTGAGTCCCCGCTTTAAAGGTCCATTCAAAGTGGTGAGGCAGATCAACGATGTCACCTACCGTCTTCAACTACCCGCACAATACAGGATCTCCCCCTCTTTTCACGTATCTTTGTTGAAACCATTCACTAAACCTCTTCTCCCTCCATCCACAGAATCTGGTGCCGGGGTCATACCTCCTCCTCCCATGGACCCAGCGGACCAGGAAATATACAATTCATTTCATCAGTTTCATCCATCCATCATCAACTCGCGACGACAGGCCGGCTCCCTTATTGAAGATATTGATCTAGTTGAAGATATTGAAGATATTGATCTAGTGGACTGGGAAGGGTTCGGTCCCGAGGAACGATCCTGGGTCAACCGAGATGACATTCTGGACCCAGAGCTACTGACAGAATTCCACTTCAACAACCCAACTGGACCTGCACCTCGGGGCCGAGGCTGGCCTCGTCGTCGTCTGCTGCGGTCATCAGGAGTTGGAGTGTTGGAGGGGGTACTGTCACGGATCCATCCACACACCTCACACCAGACATGCACACACCTCCCTCACGATCATTATCGCCGGAATACTGATTACCTGCACCTGCCTCGCATCAACAACCCCTTTATCACTAGCCCTCACTATGCACTCCTCGTCCGGTCTCGTCACTGACTACTTAACTCTCTACCACGCAACTTTGTCTTCAAGTGTTCCAAGTTACTTCCCAGCGATCCACTGCCTGCCGACAGAGAAGCTTACTACCTGCCACTTCTCATCCATCTCTGCTTCCAAGATGTATCGGCTGTAAAAACCTGACTGTCTGTCACTACTTCCTGTTACAAAACCAGAGCTTGCTCGGGAGCCACCGTAGTGACCAGAACTCCCGCGAACCTCGGAGGTGAGGTCTGAAACTGAATGGTATACCCAAATTGAATGGTGCGCAGGACCCAACGAGACACATTCGGCAGAAGTTTCCACGCTGCCAAAAAGTCTACTAAGGGAGCCGAGTAATTCCTCTGGAATTGGTCGAGCAATCGACTCGGTGCCCTGAAGCGGCGAACCAGCAGGGAACGACCAGGCCAAAAGCTCTAGGACCCTCCTCGGAGGGAGCGAGCATCCTGGTGCTGCAACGTTTCCGGGCAGACACTGGGACAAACGCTCGCTGGGCGTCGCTGCGCCCTGAAGCACGCAAGGTGGCAGGGTTAGCGAGCCGACCCCCTGAGGGCAGCGGGGAAGGGCAAGCACTGTAGACGGAGGTGAACACTGCACGACCCCGATGGGGACAGGGAAAAAACGGGGAAAAACGGCAGACCTCGACGCAGAGGCTGAGCTCGCGAAGCCAAAAAACACTCATCTAACTTGCTTTTAGGACGAACGTCCTGCCTTTCTGCCGGCCAGCTGATGTTAAGTCTGGCCACGGCGCGAGTCAGAACCTCTACCAGCTCATCATAGGCTGGGGAAAAAGGTGGCGAGTCCTCATCCCCAGCCTCGGCGCATGCATCATCTAGTTCCTCAGAACTAGATAACTGCAGCACCGGTGCCTCACCACGGCGGAAGAAGCCGCAGTGCGCTTCCGCCTGAGAGCCGGCACTAGATCTGCCGGGTGAAGGCTGAGAAAGGGCAGCGCCAGTCTCAAGCCCCTCCGCCAAATCCATCTGCGATCCCCAGGACCGAGATCGAAGCTGAGCCTCAGCAACAGCGGGACCAGAGCCCTGAGGACCGCTAGCCTGGGCGCCCTCCTCAAAGAGCGCCAGGCGGGAGCGGAGCGTTCTAAGAGGAAGCTGCTCACATGAAGGAAGGCAGCGCCCTCAAACGCTGCCCGTGCATGCTCTGCTCCCAAAAACATGACACAGAGTTCGTGTGTATCACCACCCGTAATAAAACGAGGGCAGGGATAAACACACTGTTTGAAACTCTGGCTCGCCATGATATATATATATATATATATATATAGACAAACAACACCAAATAAGACTGACAGATCACATAGAGCGCTACTGAAGAGACAGGAGCTGCAGACTGTTTGGCGTGGCTAGTATTTATAGATTCCTGGTTCTTGACGTCACCCGCTTCTGACGTCATCTGCGTCACTCGATTGGTCTGATTTCATATGTGCTTCATGACGGATACACGCAGGGGCGTTCCCACAGCCTTAGACGCAGCGTGAGTTCCCTTGAAAGGGAACATGTTTCTATCTGTGTTCTCCGTGGTGCCCTAGTTCTCCAAAAATTTTTGTTATCTTCTGTTTTCAACAAGTGTGTCCATTTTGTTCATATTTAAAGTGTTTTCATTTTTGTTTAATAAAGAAAGTTTTTGGTTGAACCCTGCTCTCTGGACTGTTCGTCATTCCGCAACAATGCCCATTACACAAGCAACTTGCTAATTCATGTTCGCAACATGCTAATTAATGCCAGAAAAATACCTGTATACCAATCAAATACCAATCAAGTCATGTTAGTGAAATGGTAATTTATTCTAGCAACATGTTAAATAATGTTAAATCATGCTATCGACATACCTAATCATGTTAGCAAAATGTTAATTCACGTTAGGAAAATGGTAATTAATGTTAAACAATGGTAACAAAATGGTAGATCATGTTATCAACATGTTAATTCATTACAACAAAATGTTAAATCATGCTAGTGACATTCTAGTTCATGTTAGCAACATGTTAATTCATGTTAATACATGCTATCAACATGTTAAATTATGCGAGTGACAAAAAGCCTACGCTCCAAGGGGGAGAGCGCCATCTGGCACGCCAAAGACCAAAGCTCTATATAACTCTATATTTCAACTTGGATACTACATTCCCTCATGTATGTCTCAATGTCTCCATGTGAGACCATCTTAGTTTTGTTTTGTAGTTAGTTTTGGATATTTAAATACTTATAACCTTGTGTAAAGAGAGACTCCTCTCCAACGTCTTTTGACCCTGCGAGGTTTAGTCTCTAAATGTTTCTCTCTGTATTTTTCAAATAGTGATGTGTATTGTGTCTAAGATGTCTAAGATGCATCATATTATTTCTATCACCTTGTTGAGCCAAATTCTTTCCAAATCCAACACTATTATGAAGTATGCTAAGTATTTGGGAACAGAAACAAAGGTAGTCTTTTCAGCTCCCCATCTTAAACTCTGTGATTGGCTCTCCAGCCAAGAATGCGTGCATCTTTAAAAATACCTCACACCAAGATGATTGCGCTCTTACTCCTGGCTCTACTCTACTCTTCGGGCACTCTGATTCCCTCTCCTCTGCGACCTTACCTTCAGAATAACTGTTCGATAGAAGGACTGATGATGTCGGACTGTATTAGGCGATAGTCTGTATCTAGTATCTGTATCCTCAATGGAGTGTCGGTCAGAGCAATGGATTCAATCAGTTTCATGCAAACAGGGTTTATTTGTTGACACAATACAAAACAGCAATACACTGCCTTAACAGGAGTGTGGATGAGTAAGTGTGGATGTGCGTGGTCTACAAAGAGAAAATAATCAAAATATACATTAACAAATATGTCTTGAGTCTTATTACACAACATTACTTCCACAAACAAATGCAAATCTCTCAAGTAAGGAAATGCTCAAGTTAAATTTTAGAAATAATGAAGGAAAATAATATTCTACCAACAAATGAGTATGCAACACGGTGTAACAAAGGACTAACAGGCAGGGATCCAATCGCAATGTCTTTATTAAGAATGGTCATACAGGCAGGGGGTCAGGGCAAAACAGAGAGCAATCGTGGTCAGTAATCCAAGCAGGGGTCAGGAAGGCAGGCAGAACAGATACAGAAACGGTAGTCCAGGCGAGAGGTCGAGGCAGGCAGATATCAATAGTAAACGTTATTCCAGGCACAAGGTCGGGGCAGGCAGAACAGGATCAAGAAACAGGCAGAATCGGAACAGATAAACAGGATAGGAATAAACGCTCAGAATGATAGCTATTGCAAATCGAGACTTTGCGGTGATTGTCAGAATGAAACAGTCTTTTATGGTCCAGGTAATGAATCACAGGTGGTGTGGCAAACAATGATGATGGAGTTCAGGTGTGTGTGTGTAATCAGTCCAGTGTGATGGTTGCTGGGAAATGTAGTGTGTAGTGAAGTGTCAGTATAAGTGAGAGCTCCCTCTGGTGGCCAGGGAGGGGAGCGCAGAGCTCATATTCATAACAGAGCCCCCCCCCCCCCTACGAGCGCCTCCTGGCGTGAGGCAGCTAAAAGGCGCCGCGCACCACCATGGCGGCGCCCAAAGTTCAATGTTCCAGGGTGGTGCCGGGGGCACGGACCAGGCTGGTTCAGGCAAGGCTGGCGGGTCTGGGAGGTCTGTAAGGTCCCGGGACGTAGCCAACGAGCCGAAGGACCCGATCGACACCGCTGGTTCCGGAGACCGAAGGCCAGCCGCAGCGACGAATGACCGAGGCGGAGTCCAAAGGAGCGAGAGCAGAGTCGGAGACGGAGTGACAGAGGACATAAGGTGTAAGCCGGAGGGGGGAAGGAGCCAGCTGGAGCCGCAGGTGTAGGCAAGGCGACGCACGACCAAGGTGGAGCCTGGAGGACGAGGGAACCCGATGGAGATGATGGTCGAGGGACTTTGGTGAAGCTGAGGGAGTGAGAAGCCAGGCTGTGCCGAAGTGTTGACGGACCGAGGTGGAGAGAAGGGGTCTGAGGCTGGAGGCGGAGTCAGGCATTCCCCGACTGCCGTCGAGGCTGGAGTCGGCAGGATCTGCGGCGGTACCATCCAGCTGAGCACATGCAGTGGCGGTGCAGGACTGACGATCTCTGGCAGAGACAGGGCAGGAGGGCTGGCAGACACAGACAGGGACAGAGGTGATAATGGGTGGGATAGGGTGGGAAACAGTACCTCAGGCTCTGGCTGACGGGTCGTTGCAGGCTCTGGCTCTGGTTGACGGGTCGTTGCAGGCTCTGGCTCTGGTTGACGGGTCGTTGCAGGCTCTGGCTCTGGTTGACGGGTCGTTGCAGGCTCTGGCTCTGGCTCTGGTTGACGGGTCGTTGCGGGTCCAGGAATGGCAGCTCTGTGGGGCCTACAAGCTCTCACAGCTGCCATGGCAAAAAGCAAAGTCACAGGTGGCGCCGGCAGGGCGAGAGTCACTGGGGCGGCGGCCTCCGGGCCGGTAACGGGCTCTGGGACGTCGGCGAAGGCCGGCGGCGGCTCTGGGGTGTCCCGGAAGTCCAGCGGCGGGTCGGGCCACAGTTCAGGCAGCTCTGGCGGGTCGGGCCACAGTTCAGGCAGCTCTGGCGGGTCGGGCCACAGTTCAGGCAGCTCTGGCAGGTCGGGCCACAGTTCAGGCAGCTCTGGCGGGTCGGGCCACAGTTCAGGCAGCTCTGGTTCTGGCAGGCCGGGCCACAGTTCAGGCAGCTCTGGTTCTGGCAGGCCGGGCCACAGTTCAGGCAGCTCTGGTTCTGGCAGGCCGGGCCACAGTTCAGGCAGCTCTGGTTCTGGCAGGCCGGGCCACAGTTCAGGCAGCTCTGGTTCTGGCAGGCCGGGCCACAGTTCAGGCAGCTCTGGTTCTGGCAGGCCGGGCCACAGTTCAGGCAGCTCTGGTTCTGGCAGGCCGGGCCACAGTTCAGGCAGCTCTGGTTCTGGCAGGCCGGGCCACAGTTCAGGCCGCTCTGGTTCTGGCAGGCGGATCTCTGGATCGGGCTCTGGCTGGCGGATCTCTGGATTGGGCTCTGGCTGGCGGATCTCTGGGTCAGGCTTTCTCTGCTTCCGCCGCTTGCGGCGGTGAGGTGTTGACTTGGTCGCGGCACTCGGAAGCGCTGAATCGGTCACTTCTTCAATTTCAAAGTCAATACCATTCAGCCACAGCACAAGATTAATATAGTCCATGAGTGAGGTTTCCTGGCATCCAAGAGCCCGGATAGCCCTCTTATCCAGTCCTCGCTCAAATACAGAAATCAAAAAGGCGTCACCCCAACTCACTCGGTGAGAAAGTTCAATGAAGTCGGCTACATAGTTCAACAGGGGCCGGTTACCTTGCCGGAGAGAGATGAGGTGAAACTCAGCCTGTGTCGAATCGTCCATCCTGACAGACAGCTGGATCTTGTGTGGCGAAGTCTTCTGTAACAAAGGACTAACAGGCAGGGATCCAATCGCAATGTCTTTATTAAGAATGGTCATACAGGCAGGGGGTCAGGGCAAAACAGAGAGCAATCGTGGTCAGTAATCCAAGCAGGGGTCAGGAAGGCAGGCAGAACAGATACAGAAACGGTAGTCCAGGCGAGAGGTCGAGGCAGGCAGATATCAATAGTAAACGTTATTCCAGGCACAAGGTCGGGGCAGGCAGAACAGGATCAAGAAACAGGTAACAGGCAGAATCGGAACAGATAAACAGGATAGGAATAAACGCTCAGAATGATAGCTATTGCAAATCAAGACTTCGCGGTGATTGTCAGAATGAAACAGTCTTTTATGGTCCAGGTAATGAATCACAGGTGGTGTGGCAAACAATGATGATGGAGTTCAGGTGTGTGTGTGTAATCAGTCCAGTGTGATGGTTGCTGGGAAATGTAGTGTGTAGTGAAGTGTCAGTATAAGTGAGAGCTCCCTCTGGTGGCCAGGGAGGGGAGCGCAAAGCTCATATTCATAACACACGGTAAAACATTCAAAACCGAAACTACTCATTTAAATACACTGCACATAATCAGAAACATTGCATACATAAACTTGAAATAGCAACCGTTTATGCTGTTAATGTGATGATCAAACATGCACACATACAATCACTGAGTATTACACATCACTAATTGCAAGTAATAATAATAATGAACATAATTGATACATTCTCATGCGGTCAACATACGCAATAAACAGTTGTCACTGACAATTACTCATCACTCAATAACACATTGAACTTATATAAATGCTTTATGAACTAATTAAACAGTATTTACCATGTACCTAAACAGTACAGTAAACTTATATGTATTTATTGCCGCTACAGTTCGCACCTTCCAATCTCTTGGGTGATGATGACTGACAGAAAGTTGCGCATGCTCTCTGATCTTGTCCAAGTAACCTTGTTTGAAATTCCTGGAAATCTACCGATCTAAACGAAGGATTCCTCAAGGAACGCATCTGCATCATAACAAAAAAACTCCCTGAATGCACGCATGCATTGGCGGCTCAGCAACAAAAGAAACACAAAATCAAGGATCAGTTATCTATCACTAAAATGGCTAATTCATGTCATGTCGTGAGGGATAAATCTGCATAAAATTTACCTAAAACTCACACTGTATGACATTCCATACAAGGGTGTGGGTTTTCCGAGTTTGGTTATAGAATGCTGTTGTCACTAAACTCACTATTGTAAATAACTTTGTGTGTGAATGTAACCATATTAAGAACTCAAATACAGGACTAACAACCTTATTCTACTGCTGTGTGCTGTTTCAAAGCTTTTCTCTCTATTCATGCACCAATACATTCCCATAAGCAACAGAACTGACACAAGTCAGTGATGAAAATGCACATATCAAACATTTGTTGTCTTATAAGCCTAAATACATTGCGTTTACTGAAACCTTTATTAAATATTACAACATCAATAACTACTTGATAACTGATGCTCGGGTGCTAAGAAAAAACACTCTATGGCATGTTACATCCTGTCAGAGGTAAATTGTTCTTTGAAGGAAAGTTTATCACACATTTCTTTAGTATGTTGTCTGACTTGGCTGAGGCATGGTAGAGTGCTGTGCTCGTTCTATCAGATTATTAGGGGTAGAGTGACTCAGCTCCTGACAAGAGGGGTTGAAGAAACTATTTTCATCACCTCTGCTCTCCTCATCATTGTAATTAGTGAATGTTTTGTGTGTGTGCCTGAGTCAATCTTTCTGTATTCATTGTTTTATCTGGGGTTGTTAACTTCCAAAAGGCATAATCTGTGTTGACTTTAGAGACCAATGAATCAGAAAATGAGGTGGCATATGTGAGAATTATGGTCAAATTATTCAGTAATGTGTAAATGTTATTGCATTACTTATGTATGTAATGTGCATTTCTGATTGATTGTAAATCTTCAGTTTAGTATCATAATACTATGAGAGTCTGGAAAAAAAATCCAGTCATTTTCATATTAAATTATTTATACTGACAAATAAAGGCTGTAAATCTTTCAAAAAAATCAAATAACAAGTTTTGTCCTTGAAGAATGAATTTATAATTTAAATCATTTCCATTTATATTTATTAAAATAAGGTTTAGTGCAAAATACTTATACTTACAAAAGGCAGATTAGGCTTGGATAGTTTTTTGAAGTGCATGTTAAGTGAAGTTCAAACATGTAGGCGAGTCTATAAGCATCTCTACACTGTGCCATTGTTGTGAATTTTTTCTTCTGTTTGTGTCCGCTGTGCATGGGAACAAAATTGCAGTGGCAGCTAAATTGAACTTATTCAGGATTTCAAGCAATATATGATTTAAACACATTGTGATATCTTTGCATGGTATATTCTACTGTATTTTTTCAGTCAACATACAGAATCTTTCCATCCAGACAAAGTGGGGTTGGAATACCTGTTAATACGAGGTTATTCTTTGGTCCTGAACTCTAGAAGGTCCTTGTTTATAACACTAATAATTCCCTCCCTATATTGGAGACAGAGCAGGCTCTATATGTGCAGAGAGAGACTTATCTAATCTAACACAGCAGCCTGTTTCCTGCCACTCCATCCCATAACTCAATTCAACTCTAACAGATCATCTCATCTCTCTCTGGTGTGTCCTCCTCTCTCTCTTCCTCCCTCGTTCTCCCCTTCCCTCTCTCTCTCTCTCTGCCACACACACACACACACACACACACGTTGTGTTTTCATGTTTTATTGAGGCTTTCTATAGGCATACCGCATTTTCCGCGCCATAAGGTGTACCGGATTATAAGCTGCAGTCTCAATTACGGATCTATTTCTGTACTTAAGCCATACATAAGGCGCATGCTAAAACATACGGTCTACAAAAAAAGGTAACGGCAAAACAGCAAAAACAAAACTTTTAGTGAACTTTATTCTACTATATAACAATACACTCATATTATATTTTAGTTCATCCATCAAAGTCATCATCTTCTGTGTCTGAATTGAACAGCTGGGCAATTTCGCCATCAAATAAACAGGTGTTTTACTGAAATCCGACTCCCCTGACAAATCTGACTCCCCCTCGCATGCATTCATTAATAAAAGCTTCCTTGAGCATATTCGCTTATCAATCAATATTTTTTCCACACAGCAACCATGTGCAAACACCCACCCATCATGTGAAAAAATCAACAGTTTTGCTGGTGTCGTGATTAGACACACGCACACACGCACACACACAGGAGCGTACAGCACCTTGAAGATACATGAAGGGACCTGCAAGCTCCTGTGTGTGTGTGTGTGTGTGTGTGTGTGTGTGTGTCTAATCACGATCCTAAATCTCCTCAGCTGTTTGTGCTCCTTTGTCTTTGTCAGTTGTGAACATGTTTATGTTCCTTATTTGGATAAGAATATAAGAATATAAATTCATATAAGAAGTGCCAGTTTCTGTTGTATTTCAGGTATTTTGGTTTTCGGGTTTCCTTGAATAAAGCTCTTATGTTTGGAACTTATTCTCCGAGTCCTGGTTCGTTATCACACTTGTTGTTCGATGACAACCTTTATACATACTTCATTATTTAATTTAAGTGTACTCAAAACTTCTGTGGACGTTCTGGGTGTTTACTTTGTAAAAAAATCGATTGATAAGAGAATATGCTCAAGGATTAATGAATGCACGCGACGGGGAGTCAGGAATTATGTTATGAAATCAACAGTTCTGCTGGTATCTTCTCATCCTGACGAGGCTCAGGAAATGAGGCTCGGTTTCAATCCATCTCACATCCTTTATACACATTATTTCATTTTCTTTGTATTAATTTAAGTGTACTCAAAACTTGCGCGCACATTCTGGGTGTTTTCTGTGTGAAAATAATATCGATTGATAAGGGAATGCTCCAGGAAGAGCTTAGCGACAAGAGAGTCAGATTTCAGTTCAATTTCTCAGGTTTCTCCCTCTGCACACTGGCAGCAGCATTAAACCTACCGGAGGCGTGGTGGAGGAAAGTATACGTGCTATACATATTACGTACTGTGCTGTGATTGGTTTATCACTGCCAGAGTATGTAGTGTACGTATTACATCCCTGTGTCAGCGGGAAATGGTCCGACATCAATCAAGCGGTGCGCTTCTCAAAGTCACACAAAAACAATTTGACATATTTTGGAACTCAGTCCACAGATAAGGCGCACAGCCGATTTTTGAGAAAATGTAAGTCTTTTAGGTGAGCCTTATAGTGCGGAAAATACAGTAATCATTTTTAAACTGTACAAACTGTATATTCTATCCGCTAACCTTAAACCTACCCCATACCCATAACAATTTTCTTTTGTTGCATTTTTACAAGTTCAAAAAACATAATTTAGTCTGATTTCTGACCAAAAATAATGTCCCCACAAAAAATGTGGATATTCCTTTCATCTTCATGTCCTAGGGTTTACCTGGACCACACACACACACACGCGCACGCACGCACGCACACACACACTCACTGCTGGGTCTGGAGTAAGACAGAAAGACAGTCTCTCTCTCTCAAAACAACTGCATATACAAATTATTATATTAATTATTAATTATTATTATTTTCCCATGTATAATTACAGGTTATACAAGCTTTTACAAACCCCACAGTTTGTTGTCTCTGGCCCTTGTACTATCACTCTGACAGCTGGTGCTGATAGTCTGTCTGACCTGTCAATCATGCAAGAAGCTCTTCTCATCTCATCTGATGATCAACACCTGCTGTACAGCAGGAGAGACTGCTTTTTCTTTTTGTTCTCATTCTGACTTGTGTTTGTTTTCTTTCACGCACAAGCACTGTGTACCGAGCCTGAACAGTTATGGATAATTGACGTCATGCGAGCAAAATTCGAAATTCAAAATGTGAACTTACACAAAAAAGTTGCGGGTTATACCAACTATATGAGTGTGCGGATTATCTGCGTCTGCGGGTTATATGTGGGAAAATCGGTAATATATGTTATTATCTCGAGCATCGATTATCTCAATGCTTTTTTCCAACCCCCGAGGCCGTCGACATAACTGAACTCCACTGTACAACAGTTGGCTTAAAGCATATGTCATATAAAACATGGAAATTGATGGATTGATGTATAAATAGAAAGTAGAGTTCTCATTCTCTCACAACCAGACTTTGCTTTTTTTCCCCCCATGCCATCAGCCTGCTAAACACAAAATAGCTCATACAAACTGCACTACTTTGGACTGTTACCATCAGACTGTTTTTACTATCATTCATTTATATTATTTATTCTTTAGTCACTTTACACAATCACTTTCACACTGAGCTGTGTACTGGTCTGCGTTACTGTCTTGTGCTGTCTGTTTGAACTCTGTGCACTTTAGGTATATAGAATTTTTATCTTTTAATTTCCTGTACTTAATCTGTATACTGTTGTATGTGTTACTGTCTTGTGCTGTCTGTTTGCACCTTGTGCACTTTATGTATATAGGTTTTTGTTTATAGCACCTTGTTCCTGGAAAAACGTTTAGTTTCACTATGTACTTGTATATGGCTGAAATGACAATAAACTCCACTTTGATTTTGACTTTGACTAGAGGTATACAATTCCTCAAATTGGGATATGGTCTGTGAATATTAAATCGTTAAAAAGACTGCAATATATATGTAATCTGTTCTGTGTGTCTCTGTTCAAATGAGCAGTGCCATTATGTCTACGACATACTCAAGTACGCATAATGCTCATGGTGTTTTCAGTGTCTGCCATCTCTCAAAATGAGAGTGAGAACTCATTAACATATCCAGAACTGCTCTGAGAAAACGCATAACGAGCATTTTTATCATTTTATTTTAGAAAAAAAAATACATTGTAAAATACATTTTGCAAGGGTCTTCACTACAACCAGTCAAAATCAACGTCTGGTATAACTTGAAGAAATTATAACAGAAATATATTACTATTGTACAATAGAATGTACTTCTCAAAATTATAACAATAACACCAACAATTGCACAATTTATTTAAATGTTAAGGAGTATAATTTTTAATTTTTAATTTAGTAAATCTCTTTTGTGCAGCACTTGAGTGTCTGTCCAATCCTTTATCTGACATAAAAAAGCACGAGTCATGTCACTTGCAGTAGACTCATCAGCTGTCAGTGTTCGTCAGTTTTTTTAATGAGAAGATTTTTCGTGAAGAGTGCTTTATTTGCTGCCAATACAGGGGCCCACAACCAGATAAATAATTTTTAATGATCTGATGCTGTTGGATTTAAGCAAAGTTGTGTCAGTTGTCACTGATGGGGCTCTGTCAATGGCTGCAAGAGGCCTGTTAACCCACAAGAGTCATAGCATTTCACAGCTTAATTCATAAATCGTTGTTGTGCAACAAATTGTCTGGAAAAATGAAAGAGACAATGGACACCGTAATGTGGCTGATTAACTTTATTCACACGCAGGGTTGGGTAGGTTACTTTTAAAATGTATTTCACAACAGATTACAAAATACTTGCTTTAAAAAGTAATTTGTAACGTATTTCGTTACATTACTCAAGTTTAGTAACGTAATCTAAATACTTTGAAATACTTTGAAATACTTAACACAAAAGACCATATTAACTTGATGTCCTGTATTAAGTTTACAACCTGAAAATAAAAATGAACTCTACCCATCATAGGATTTGGTTTTCTGCTACATTTTATTTTTAACATCAGTTTTCCACAGCACTTCTAAAACAATGAGGGCAATCTTTGTGCAATCAAAGTGCTTGAATGTACCAAAATGTATCAAAATTAATTAAATATTAATTAGCTGCAATAAAACCAACAAGTGTCATTTTAATGCAACAAGAACATAATCAAAGTGCTTATCATTCATACCCTTTTTCAAATTTCAGTAAACCGGAGCTTGAATTTGTAGTAGACAAAAAAACACTACAACGAAATTAAAGCATTACATTCAATGAAATGTTTACTCTCCAACTTGAAAAAAGTGACACTCTTGTCTGTGTGCCACTGCCTTGATTTCTCCATTATTGCGTTTAATTAGTTGACGTTTCTTGACGTCATGTGTCGCAAAGTGCTGCGCCTTGAATTGCGCATTTACAATAATTCTTAATAAGAAATTACAATCTGTGTCGAAGGTATGTCTCCGTCTGTCTCGCGCTCTCTCTCTCGCGCGCGCGCTCTCTCTCTCTCTCTCTCTCTCTCTCTCTCTCTCCTCAGACTGTACGGCGGGCCACAAATCAAAGGTTGGCCCTAGTTTGGGCATCTCTGGCTTATATATTCATAGCTGACTCACCTACAGTGTCGCAACAGTTTTTTGCATCCCTCCACCACCATTATTCTCTTTTTGTGTTTCACAAGAAAGTAATAGGTTTGGGGGAAAAATATGACAAAAGTAATTTTGTCTCATTTTAACTATCCCTAGTATAAATATGTTTCTATTGCAGCAATTATCAGTCAGTAAGTGTGGTCTTAACAATAAATGAAAGCAAGAAAAAAACAACTAGCACAATTCTCCAAGTAACACAACAGATTTAGGTAATGAATGGAGAAAACTTTGAGTGATTCTTTCACTTATTATCCTCTCTATTAAAGGTTACCACCACAACAGAATCGAGAGAGTCAACAGTCAAATTTAGTCAGGATGCGTTTCGCAAATTAAATATGGACGCAATGAAGTTCAATGGAATTTATGACTATAGTTATCTAGCGATGCTTTTGGGAAATAAACCCCAGATCTATCAAATTCGTGAATAATTCATTGACAATATTTTTGTAAACAAAACAAATTGATTCATTTAAAAATATGGGGGAAAAAAAACAATTTGTTCACAATTCGGATAATGAACTCGCACAAAGGCGCACTTTCCTGAACATTTGTAATGAATTATTAAGGTTTAAAGTTTGTCTATAAAGTACACAAAGCCATTGGCTTTATAAAACATTATTTAACGCATGATTAATTGGATGTCAATTCTATGTTTTATTAGACCAAATTCTTATAAATATTAAACGTAGGCTAATGATAACCATACAAAGCTCAACGTATGAGTAAATGGGAAAATAAGGAATAAAGAAAATAATTTTCAAAGACCAAGAACAACTTACTTAAAGATGCTTTTTCAGATTAGATGTTGAATCCTTTGAAGCCGATAGAAGTTTTGTTGCAGGTAGACATAGCTTGCATCGCACTGTGATGTTACGTCCTTTTTCTTGTTTATAAGTAAAATAGTCTTTGAATTTCCACGAAAGAAATGTATTACGCGCATTTTCCCGTCCATTTTTATGCAGATCTACACTCTCCAGCTTGCTAACTGAACAGGCTGCGCGCGCTTTTTATTTTTAAAGAGACAGAGTCGGAGAATCGTCAGACAGCTTACGTTAATATTAATAAATAAATGACACTAAAATTCAAAGTAATCACTTTGGTAATCTAAAATACTTTTTGAATGTAACTGTAATCTGATTACCATCAATTTAAAATGTAACTGTAACGAAATACAGTTACTCAAATATTGTATTTTAAATACGTAACGCCGTTAAATGTATTTCGTTACTCCCCAACCCTGTTCACACGTCAGCATCACCTTTTATGAGCCTTCCTTGAAATCAGCAGAACGGAATGGTCTTTTCATCAACAATGATGTCCGATGGCTGAGCAAGGGATGTGTTATGGAGGGAGAAGTTCATTTTGTGAACTCCAAAATGAACTTTGTTTATTTTTAAGGTTTGGACTTACGGGTGTGTTTTGGATCATTGTCCTTCTGCAGAACTCAAGTTCGTTTCAGCTTGAGGTCACAAACAGATTGTCATAAAACAGAGGCAAATTCAGTAGCAAGTGAAAGATAGAGAGTTTATTACTCAAACAAAGTAAATAACAAAAGCGGTCAGAATGATGGCAGGCGAAATTTCAGGTGGTGCAGGAACGTAATGGGCAGCCAGATCCATGAGACAATCCACAGTGAAGAAAATCCTCAGAACAAACACAAAACCAGAACACCAGGGGAAACTGGATGACAGACAGGACTGGACCATGGAAACACAACCAACGATCACACACACACACACACACACACACACACACACACACACACACACACACACACACACACACACACACACACACACACACACACACACACACACACACACACACACACACACACACACACAGAATGAACCAGTGAATTCATGAACGGTGACACAGACGGCCTGACATTCTTCTTCAGGATTTTTTGGTAGACAGCAGAACTCACAGTTTTTTGCTCAGCAGTTGTTTTTTTCTCAGAACTCTGCCATGTAGGACATTTTTGCCCAGTCTCTTTCTTATTGTGGAGTCATGAACACTGACCTTAACTAAGGCAAGTGAGGCCTGCAGTTAATTGGATGTTGTTGTGGAGATTTTAATGAGTCGTTGCTGTGCTCTTTGGGTAATTTTGGTTGGAAAGGTTCACCACTGTGCCATGTTTTCACCATTTGTGGATAATGGCTCTCACTGTGGTTTGCTGGAGTCCCAAAGCTTTAGAAATGGCTTTATAACCTTCACCATAGATTTCAGTTCCTTTCTCATTTGTTCCTGAATTTCTTTGGATCTCAGCATGATGTCTAGCTTTTGAAGACATTTTGGTCTATTCACTTTGTGAGAACAGGTGTGGCAGTAATCAGACCTGGGTATGGCTAGAGAAATTTAACTCAAGTGTGAAACCACAGTTAAGTTTTAACACTTTTTCAATTTGGGTTGGGTTTGGATTTTGTTTTCCCTTGATAATAACAACCTTTCAAAAAATGCATTTTGTGTTTACTTCTGTTATTTTAGTTTAATATTTAAATTAGTTTGAAGATCTGAAAAATTAAGACATTGGGAAGGGCCAAACACTTTTTCACACCACTGTATAGCCCCGACATCAGAGCTATTGCTTCAGCCTGTTGCTGCCACTTCTCTCATTAAAACGTAAGTACATGTCAGTTAGATCCCCCATGAAATCTATGTAAGATCAATAAAAATATTAATACTGATAGGTCTAATAATTGAATCTGCAATTAGGGAAAGTGAAGTGAAGAGATCCAGTCTGGAGAGGAACAGGAACAGTTGACTTGCATGGCACACATGGATGTGGAGTTTTTTTGTTTGTTTGTTTGTTTTTAATATTCAAAAGGAAAAGTTATATTGTTTTCTATATCTGAATACAAACATATTTTCAAAAAAGTTTGAATAAAAGACTAAAGACTACCAATCTTTCATTTGAAAGCCATGTTTCTAGCATCTGTAAAACGGCGTTCTTCCATCTTAAAAATATATCTAAATTGCGACATATGCTATCTAAGACAAATGCGGAAAAGTTAGTTCATGCGTTCATGAGTTCAAGGCTAGATTATTGTAATGCTTTACTAGGTGGTTGCCCTGCACGCTTAATAAACAAATTCCAGCTGGTCCAAAATGCAGCAGCTCGAGTTCTTACTAGAACCAGGAAGTATGAGCATATTAGCCCAGTTCTGTCAAACCTGCACTGGCTTCCTATTAAACACGAATACATTTTAAAATCTTGCTAATTACTTACAAAGCATTAAATGGTTTAGCTCCACAGTACTTGAGCGATCTCTTAACACATTATAGTCCTTCACGTCTATTGCGATCCCAAAATACTGACCAGCTTATAATACCTAGAATATCAAAGTCATATCAAAGAATATCAAAGTTGAAATAAAATGCATTCACATTTTTTTTAATACTTTCTCTGAAAGAAGAATAAACTTATTGTTTATTGCACCTAAAGTAATTTGAGAGGAACTTTAAATATCTATCTATCTATCTATCTATCTATCTATCTATCTATCTATCTATCTATCTATCTATCTATCTATCTATCTATCTATCTATCTATCTATCTATCTATCTATATACACATTTCAAGTTACATGACATAATAATAACTGGACTTGCACAAAATATTAAACTTTACATATGCTTGATTCTTAATTCTTATTAGTGTGTTGTTACCTGGATGATCAAAAGCTGAAAACATTAACTCAAGGCAACATAACACCTTAAGATTAAATGGGTGTAAACCTTTGAACAGGATGATTGGACATTTTTATTTATTTAAAGATCTTATTTTAGTACATAAGCTACATAAAATACTTAAATACATTTAATACAAAATAAGAACTATTTACCTCCCAATTGTCACAGTCTCGTCATGTCGTTCACATCCGGGTCCGTTCCGTTCCGTATCTTTCCTTACCCTTCTTGCACCTGTCTTGTTATTCACTTACCTTGTTAAGTCTCGTCAGCCAGATTTCTCATGGCTGTGTTCTCATGTCTTTGTCAGTTATTGATCATGTTTAGTCGATATTGTACATGAGTGGTTCTTTTGTTTCTATGTTCTACATTTTGTTTCTATGTTCTGTTTCTGCTCGAGTGGATTGCGTTTGTAGTGTCGTATAAACTTGTTATTGGTTTTAGATCTTAAACTCAACGTTTGTTTATATTTCTAAATACAATATTAGATTATTTAATAAATTGTAATCGTTAGCTTTAATCTAAGTCGTTAAACGCTTTAGCATTGTGCTATCTTACTTAATCTACTGTCCGTGCATACAGCATTTTCTCGCTCGCTCTTTCGCTCGCGCTTTTTATTCTCTCAAGTTCATCTAACAACTGGTGAGTTGGATCAACACACGCGGTGAGTCATGTCATCTTCTCGTGTAATTATTACACTGCCTGCTTCATGCATAGTTTATCTGTCAGCAGTCAGGGCTTTACATGTGATAAATGTAGGGACATAGTCAGGCTGATAGAGAGATTTCAGAATTAGAGACACACATCCAAACTTTAATCGAGGATAATAAGAATGCAAGGGCTTTTTGATACTACTTTTGATGCGACTAGCTTAGCAAACCTGTACATTGTTCAGTTCCAGATGTAGAGCCCGTGCAGGAGGGCAACTGGGTGACTGTGAGACGGCATAATCGTGGGTCAAATAACCACTGTTCCATTCCGATTAGAACATCAAACAGGCTCTCCCCACTCAGTGACACGCCCACTGAGAAACCTGTTGAAAGTACCCTAGTGATTGGCGATTCTATTACTCGGAATGTGAAAAAAGAGACTCCAGCCACCATAGTCACATGTTTGCCGGGAAAAAGCAAAATCAAAGCAAATTTAAAAGTGATGGCTAAGGCTAATTGTAAATATGCTAGGATTGTTATTCACGTCGGCGCTAATGATGTCCGACTTCGCCAATCGGAGATCACTAAAACTAATATTAAAGAGGTGTCTGAACTCGCAAGCACGATGTCAGGCACTGTAATTTGCTCTGGCCCTCTTCCTATGCGCAGGAGTGATGAGATGCTTAGCAGATTATCCTCATTCAATGGCTGGATGTCTAAGTGGTGCCCGCAGAATAACAGACTGTCTCTGTTCCCCGAATTAGCAATTACAAAACACTCTCAAAACCGTTTAAGAGTAAAAATTTAATTGATTTACAAACAACTAAGAATGGATATAACACAAATGAACAAATGGGGCCTCAAGAGAGCAGCCAGAAAAATGGAGCGGAGCTGAAAAAAAACTACGCTAGAGGTTTTTCGGATTTCATGGAAAGACAGCTCTATTGCATTCAGAAATGCCTTAAAATCAGCTAGATTTACTTACTTTTCTACCCTCTTAGAAGAAAACAAATACAACCCTAGGTATTTATTTGATACAGTGACTAAATTAACAAGAAATAAAGCCTCAACCCCAGATGCTTCATGGACTTCTTTACTTGCAAAATTCATAATATTAGAGAGATATTACTTACAAAGCATTAAATGGTTTAGCTCCACAGTACTTGAGCGATCTCTGAACACATTATAGTCCTTCACGTCTATTGCAATCCCAAAATACTGACCAGCTTATAATACCTAGAATATCAAAGTCAACTGCTGGCGGTCAATCTTTTTGATCTATCTTGAACTCTGGAACAGTCTTCCTAATTCAGTTCGGGAAGCAGACACACTCTCTCAGTTTAAATCTAGACTAAAAACACATATCTTCAACCTAGCACACACATAACACATTATACATACATTGTTAATGTAAAATGATTGCTAGGCTGCATAATTAAGGTCAGCCGGAACCGGGAACATTCTCATAACATCTGATGTACTCGATACATCAGAAGAAGATTGGCATCTACACTGATATTAGTCTCGGTTTATTCCGAGGTTACCGTGGTCAGCCGGATCCGGGCCGTATCCGGGCCGTATCCAGATCAGATGAAGGACATGCACCTGGACACGAGCACAGCACTGCCCTGAAGTATCTGCAGAGACCGTGACTCTACTAGACCCTCCCCTGTGACGATCATGAGCCCATCTCCAACCGGACCAAATTGGACTTAATATTGGACTTGAATTGTTGTCAATATAATAATCATGCACTGTTTGGCTGCTGGCCAGAGGAGAACTGGTCTCCCGACTGAGCCTGGTTTCTCCCAAGGTTTTTTCTCCATTCCGTCCTTCATTCATTCCCTGCTGGAGTTTTGGTTCCTTGCTGCTGTCGTCTATGGCTTGCTCAGTTGGGGAAACTTACCACTTAATATTCATCAATTCTATTAATTTGCCTGCTCTTTATAAACTTTGTTTAAATTGTTTTCCTGTGTCCACTGTAAAGCTGCTTTGAAACAATCTGTATTGTAAAAAGCACTATATAAATAAATTTGACTTGATTTGACTTGACTATGTAAAGTGTTTTGTTTTGGATTTAATAATAAAAGTAGACTTCAGTTACTCCTGCTCTCTTCGTCTCTCCACATCGCACTCCTTTGCTGACACCAATCATCAAACCTATTGGTCTAATAATACTCCACTATCAATTTGGAACATCAAAATAAAGTGAATCCAAAGTCTGTAAAATTACTTTTAATTTAGTGCTCCCAGCTTTTTCATACTAAAAGCAACAGTGGATAATTCACCGCAGACTTTGAAATTAAACAAACGGAAACAGGAATGTTCACTTGTGTATTCTATGATAAATATTGTATTAGTAACTCAATACGCATTTTTAATAATGTTTAAATATGTAATTGTAACAGAGTGACTCACAGGCAGGGATCCAATTGTGTGTCTTTATTAAGAGTAGTCATACAGGCAGATGGTCAGGACAAACAGAGAGCATCCGTAAACAATCCGTACACAAACAGGCAAGAGTCAGAAAAGCAAGTGGACAGAATCAGGTACAATAATCCAGGCGGGGAAGTCAAGACGTGCAGATAACGTTCAAGAGTGATAATCCAGGCACAGGTTGGGACAGGCAGATCAGAAAAAAACCGGGAAAACAGGCAGAGCCGATAATCAGGAAACCAAGACAGTATAATACCGCTCAGAAAAGACAACCACGGCTAATCAAGACTTTGCAATCATAGTGCATCTTTGTGAGTCTTTTATAGTCCTGATGATGGAAAACAGCTGGTACGATAATCAGTCTACAGCATGGGCTTGTGGGAAATGTAGTATCTGAGTGTCAGTATAAGTGTGGTAGCTCCCTCCGGTGGTCATCATCATAACAGTAATAATGTTTAAATAAATTAGATTGTGTATTCCATGTGAGCACTCTCAAGATGCAAGAGCTGCAAGAGCACACCCTCACGCTATTCTTATTGGCTGTGGTTTTTGATCAATTTGATTGTGTCTTGTAATTGTGTCATGTCTGGTGTAGACAGACACAGTGTAATAGGTTCTTGTGAAAATTGTGAATGTTATTATATTTTATAAACCATAATAAATGTTAAAATTGAAAGCTTTTAATTATACTGCAATGTTAAATGAATATAATTAATACCAAAAATTGAGAAAAAAAATCAATTTAATAGGGACAGAAATATCAGTGCTACTTGCCTTCATTCATAAAGTAGATCTCATTAAACACATAAATATATCATATTTATCTTTTTGTTTCTGTTTTGGTAATAATTTAAAAATTATTACCAAAATATATCTAAAAAAAATGTATAAAATATATTAAAAATATGAATCTGAAGTGTGATTAATCACAATAATTACAGAAAATTGTATGGTTAAGTAGTTAATTGAATTAATTATAATTATTATAATAGTCATCTGGGGCCATATTCACAAAATATCTTACATTAATTCACATTTACATTTATTCGTTTAGCAGACGCTTTTATCCAAAGCGACTTTCAATCGAGGAGTATAGAAGCTATTTGTCCTGAGGATACAAAAGCACATAATAGTGCTTACAATACAAAGTTTCAAACATTCTATACACAAGTAGTACAAGCATGGGGAGTATAGAGAGAAAATAGTTTTATTTTTTGTTGTTTTATTTTTTGGTGAGATGTGGTGTGTTATATTAGGTGCTCATGGAAGAGATGTGTTTTCAGTAGTCTTTTAAACTTTGACAAGGAATCTGCATTCCGGATGAGGGCAGGGAGGTCGTTACACCAGCCGGGGGTGGTGAATGAAAATGTTCTTGTGATTGATTTTTTTCCACTCTGTGTTGGAACCACGAGGCATCGCTTGTTGATCGATCAAAGGTTTCTGGTAGGTATATAGATTTGTAGCAGTGAGTGGAAGTATGAAGGTGCTGAGTTTGTGTAAGTTCTGTATGTAAGAGTCAGTGCTTTGAATTTGATGCGTGCTGCAAGTGGGAGCCAGTGTAGTGAGATTAAGAGTGGTGAGACATGAGTCCTTTTGGGTTGGTTGAAGGCCAGACAAGCTGCAGCATTTTGAATCAGTTGCAGGGATTTGATCGCACTTGCAGGAAGTCCAACTAAAAGAGCATTGCAATTGTCCAGTCTGGAAATGATCATGGCCTGCACCAGAAGTAGCTTGCTCAGTTAGGAATGGCCTGATTCTCCTGATGTTGTGCAGTAAAAACCTGCATGATCAAGCCATCTATGTAATGTAATCTTTGAAAGTCAGCTGGTCATCAAAGATTTCTCCAAGATCTCTGGCAGACCTTGATGGGGTAATCGTGGTGGCGCTGAGCTGGATGGTGAAGTCGTACTGTCGGGTCGGATCGTCAGGAAAGACTAGAAGATCCGTCTTTGCTGGGTTGAGTTGTAGATGATGCTCTTTCATCCATGTTGAGATGTCCGCTAGGCAGCTTGTGATTCTCGCAGCCACCATTGGATCATCTGGTTGAAATGATAGGTAGAGCTGTGTGTCATCGGTATAGCAGTGATAGGAGAAGCCGTATGCCTCTTTGATGGGACCCTGGGATGTGGTGTAGATGGAGAAGAGATCTTATGGCTTATATTTACCTTAAGATTTAGGAGAAACTATTTGCTTACATAGATCTTTATTTAAAAATGGCAACATTATTATTTTTAAATCATGGCAACATGATATATCATTCGATGATTTTTCTATGATTAAATCACTGATAGATACCCCTCTCCCACCCTTTCCCTTAGCTTAAGACTTCTTGCTATTCCTTAGTAACAGTTAGTCTCAGCAGCTTTGTTAATAGGTTTTTAGAGGAAACCTAGGCTTCTTAGACTTGCTAAAAAGAACTACTGATAATGAAGGCTCAACATTTAAAGTTGCTGTTTTAAAAGACTTTAATGGTCATTTTTTGAACTCCAATGTCAAAATCCAGTGGTCAGTCACAGTCACCAAAAAGTGTTCATAGCAAAAGGTAGGTAATTTCAGTCAGGAGCATGTAATATTGTAGTAAAAATGATGGCATTAACTTTCAACATTTGCTGAAAGATAATTAATTTAACCCAAATCAAATTCTCATTGGCTGCGTTTTCATGTCTTGTTTTGTCCAAGCACATGGCACAAGAAACACACATGAGAAGTTTCCCACCCTGTTTGCTTTGCCCCACCTTTCCTCACTTTTTAACTGCCCTGTTTGTTTCCTATTTATTCTCCCTGTGTTTGCTGTCCTGTGCTGCTTCATAGTAATATGCTGATGTCATTACTCATCATATTTTCCTGTCTTTGTATAGTGAAGTCAGATCGAGTTAAGTCATGTCTTGTTTTCCCCCTCGGGTAGTTTTGTTTGAGTTTTTGTTTTTTTTATTACTAATAAAGAGCATTTTGTCCGCATCGGTCCTCGCACCTACCTTCAACCCTAACCTGACAGCTGCACACTCTATAAATTAGGGATAGAAGATCTGTTGCCAAACAAATTTCATGCAAGAAACATAATAACTGCAATAATGATCCAATTATAGACTCTGAAGCATTTATCCATTTAAATGGACAGTTTTTTTTCACACTTACAAACAGTAAATAGAAAACATCTCAGGTTACTATTGTAACCATAGTTCCCTGAGAACAGGGAACGATATGCTGCGTCCCCTAGGGGTCGCTTTGTGGAAACACCCTCGGTGTGACAGGTGTCTGAAGCAAATTATCTAACCACGCCAATGAACTTGACAATGGCTGGCAGCTGCCTATGATGTCACCACGGGTGGTATAAAGGAGCACTCAAACAATAAGTCATCGTCTTCATATCTTCAGGGAGACAGCTTGTCTAAGCGATTGTCTGCCACGTTGGTCAGCAAGGAAAACCAAGTTCGTTGTTTTCATCCATGTCAGCATTTCGGGCACCTGATGATACATGCAAGATGTGTGTTATGATGAAATTGAAGCGCTTAGGTGAGGAGTGTGCACGCCAGCCTTCGAGGAGGTTGCACTCGCGTTGTCCCGTTTTACAGGTGAATTGCGATGCTCCGTTCCGCGGTGCATCTGCGTGGCGTTGCAGGCTCTTGGTCTTCCTAGCCAGAAGCCCTCACAAATTCTCTGGAGTATAGCGTTCTGCTTCCTCTCGCACTGAGAGCGTTGAGCCTTGCTCCCTGAGCCGGCCATGCTGCAGTTAGATAGGCACTAGTAGGCCTCCACTCGTTTAGAGTTATTCCCTTTTTGGGGGCCCTGCTCTGTTGTGCACCTGGCACCCGTGGGGTTTCTTAGAGGCAGCTGTGGCTGAGGCTACATCTGCTTGCTTCCCATAGCGTCGTCAGGCCTCCTCTTAAAGCAGAGTCGTAGGCCTCCGCTCGTGGTGTTCAGGAGTTATAGTGCTTGCTTGTGTAGACGCCCGTTAGCTCCGCTCGGCTGGCTTTCCAAAGTGTGAGCCCCCTTGGCCTCCTTGTGGGTTCCGAGTGTGGTGAGGCCGTTGGGCTCGGCCTTCAGCCCAGAGCTTTGCAGCGCAGGGAGCGTTGGAAGGCCTCCTCTTGATAGTTGAGTTTGCTGCTTTCGGCAAGGCCTCCGTTCCCCGAGCTCTGCCCGGGCTACATGGGTGTGTGTCTAGAGTCGGCGGCTCAAGTCGAGCCCCCTCGCCACTATGATACTCAGTACTATGATACGGTCTAAATCCTGACTTGATAGATACCATTTTTTTCTAAAAAGGAACACAGTTGTGAAGATATTGGATAGTGTGAAGATTCGATATCAGCCTGTAATTAACTAATTCTGTACAATCAAGTTGTGTTTTTTTTTTAAAAAGTGGTTTAATTACGGCCAGCATAAAGGTTTTTGGTACACATCCTAATAACAAAGAAGAATTAATGACACAGTGGAGTCCACTTATCTTGACCTTGGTTAACTCGACAACCCTACTATGTCGACGTTTTTGAAGTGGAACTGCTTTTTCTGCAACCCCCGAGGCCGTCGACATAACCGTATTCCACTGTATTAAGAAGAGGATCTGTGACCTTTGGAAGCATCTCTTTCAGTAGCTTAGTTGGTATCGGGTCTAGCATACATGTTGTTGATTTTAATGATTTATCGAGTTTAGACAATTCTTCCTCCCCGACAGCAATGAAAGACGTCAATACTGCTGTTCTGTTTTTAAGCACTTGGGGTTGAGGCTATATTTCTTGTTAATTTAGTCAGTGTATTAAATAATCGCCTAGGGTTGTATTTTTTTTTTCTCCTAATTTTAAGGCATTTCTGAATGCAATAGAGCTGTCTTTCTATGAAATGTGAAAAAACTTCTGGCTTAGTTTTTTTTTCCAGCTGCGCTCCATTTTTCGCCCGGATGTGCTCGTTGTACCATGGTGTAGGACTATTTTCTTTAATCTTCTTTAAGCACAACGGAGCAACACTGTCTAAAGTGCTGGCAAAGAGAGAGTTAATAGTTTCTGTTGTAACATCAAGTGTTGAGTAGATGAAACTGATCAGGAAGATTATTTATAAAATAATCTACATGCAATCTACATGCAACTAAGTAATGATAATAAAGAAACTGTCATTTGAATAGTATCAACATTGATCCTATGCGATAATATTAGATCTAAAGTATGATTACGACAATGAGTGGGTCCTGATACATTTTTTTGTCTAACTCCAATAGAGCTTAAAATGTCTCTAAATGCCAATCCCAAAGCGTATTTTTCATTATCTATATGGATATTAAAGTCACCAACAATTATCTGCAGCCTAATTACTAATTCTGATAGAAAATCAGCAAATTCTTTGAGAAAGTCTGAATGGTGCCCCGGTTGTCAGGATTCAGAGACGGAGGATCCAGTTTGCAGTGTCAGAATGATAATTTATTGATTCAAGTGGAAATAGCACACGGTGCAGGTGAAACAGAGGAAGTCCAAGGAAAACATTCCAAGCTCTGAGACTAATCCTCGGACAGTAGCAGTCCACAGAAGAGAGAGATGGCGAGATACGGTGAAAACACTGGGCGGAGAGGGCAGGTGAGGCAGGTGGATAAACACAGACCAGCAGGCGGAGGACCTGGAAGGCTGGGGAGATGGGAAAAACAAAAGGTGAAAAAACAAAACAAAAGCAAGGCTGAACTGGGGCCAAAAGGTAGGAGGAGGTAGAACTATAAATGCTCAAAAACACTAAAACTAGAGAAATACTAAATCTAAAAGCTAGAAAGAGAAACTTTGTCAAAGGAACAAAAGAAAGGAAAAAACTAGACTAGACTAGAGCAACAAGGAGCCGACTAAACAGAGAACGAGACGAGAAACACACAATCTGGCACGGAACACAAAAAACAAGGGGAATATATGGGGAAACTAATGAAGGTAACACGTGGAATGAATGAGCTAACAGATGAACAAGGGGCCGGGGCGACAACTGACAGGCGACTGCATGGCGACACACAACAAAGTGCACGTGCCGAAGCACGTGGTGAACAGACACATGACATCACAGACAAACAAACACGGATTGCCATGCGCTCCCAACGAACAACGGCACAAACATAAACACAAGACAGATCAAACCGGCATCCTGACACTGATAGCCTGTACTGCCCTCGCGCCGACCCAAGTCGTTTGAGTTCAAGCAAGAACTGCAGTACCGCTTCGCTCAGAGAAGTAGAGCCAACACTCTCAAGATGAGAGAGCCTGATACTCCTGTATTTCAAGAGCGCAGCAGGGCCCAGAGGGTGGAGGCCCGATCTCCTCGGAGAGGCCTGCGACACCCTCACGCATCAGATGACAAGAGGAGGCAAGAATCTTTTTCCCTCGCCTACCACTCTCTTAGGTCGCCGTGTAGAGTTCTGTGGAGTGGAGGCCTCAGTAAAGAAGACTCTCGTATTGAGAGGAGGCCTACTACGCCCTCTAGCAGGTTGAACTTAGAAGTGACGGCCTCAATTGGGGGCACCAACTCTAGCTCAACTAGGGAAACGGAGGCCTCGCCGAAAGAAGGCAGACTCTAATATTAAGAGGAGGCCTGACAACGCTCCCTATGCTTGTGAGGCTCTGGGGGTGAAGGCCAAGCGCAACGACCTTACCACACTCGGGACCCACAAAGGAGGCCAGCCTTCTAAAGGGACCTACACTTAGGAGCCTCCGGAATGGAGCTAACGCTTTCCTGAATACCAAGAGCGGAGGCCTGACGACGTTCTGGAAAGCATGCAGACGTAGCCTCAACCACATCTGCTGCGGAGTACTACATTTCTTAGACAAGTGTTGAAACTCCTGAATACCAAGAGTGGAGGCCTGACAACGCTCTGGCCCCAGGAAAGAGAGAGACGGGGGAACGGAGGCTAGGGAGGCCTGCTACACTTAACGGCGGGATAACTGCAACTAGGGGACACCCGAACCTGCTCTTCTCACAGATTCTCAGATCTGCAGGGACCGGCCCCCTGCTTGGCCTGAGACCTGGGCCCTGGGCGCCGTGGTATGAAAGACTTGGAAGCTGCTGAGTGCGCACTCGCCTCTCTTAACCTCGAACCACAGACAGGTCCCAAGAATCTCATGGGGCGAGACCGGCGCATCGAGAAGGAACTCTCTCTCTTCCTTCCAAATGTCAGCCATGTTTACCCAGAGGTGCCTCTCCACAACCACCATGGCCAAGTTTGTTGTGTGGCGCAGCTCCGCCACTGCCTCAGGAGAGAGCCCCTGGCCCTGGTCCAGGTCTTTAAGCAGATCTGCCTGATAAGCTTATAACACCACCATGGTGTGCAGGGCTGCACCGGCTTGACCCGCTGACACGTATGCCCTTGCCATTGAGGTGCGATGTCTCACACTGTGGACTCGACGGCAGGGAGGGCGTCTTTAACGTGGAAACCATGCCCACCAAGAGATAGCTCTCTGAGTGTCTCTTTGACTGGGGGCATCCTCGTATAACCATAACTCTGCGTGTCCTCTACATCAGCATAATTAGGCTGAGAGGAAAAAAAATGCGCAGAGTATGTTTTCCCCCATGATCTCCGCACCTCAGAGATCAGGGAGAAGAGGAAGGGGCGCCCGAGGCTGACGCCTATGACTCGCGAGGAAGCGTTCATCCAAGCGACTGAATGGGCGGTCAGCTGATTCATGCTTCAGGGTTATTAACTCTAAGGTTAGCTGATCAAGTGTTCCTGAAAGTGCCCAAAACAAGGCGTAAATTAAGAGGGGATCGTGCTTTTGCGGCGGCAGCACCAAAAATGTGGAATGACCTGCCACGGCATATTAGGCAGGCCACCTCAATGCTTCATTTTAAATCTCTTTTAAAAACCCACCTTTTTTCCTTGGCTTTTATCGCTTGAAGTTGACATTTTGTGACTTTTTATTTCAATTTTATGTATGAGTATTTTATTTAATTTTTTCCCTTCTGTACAGCACTGTGGTCTACTTCGGTAGTTTTAAAGTGCTTTATAAATAAAGGTTGTTGTTGTTCCCCGGCGAATCGAGCCGCTCACTGCCGCGAGTCAAAGCCGTCAGCAGCTTGTCATATGCAGGGCAGGGGGGGAAAGAATGCTCAGAAAGATTTTTGCTGACCGCAATCTCCCGCTTGCCTTGATGAAGAAGAAGGCGAAGACGCGCTCCCCTCAAGTAGCTCGCTCGCGTCAGCCTCCGACGGCTGGTAATTCTTCTCCAGCATTTCGGCAAGCTCCATCTGTGAGCCTCAGGAACGTAGTCTCCTGCTCGCCTCAGCTGCAGCCGGACCGGATCCCCCAGGAGCAGATGAATATCCGGATTCCCTCGAGAAAATGGGCAAATGCGAGCGTAACACTCTCAAGCGAAAGGTGTTTTCCTTACAGGCCATCAGATAAACAACACTACAAACAAAGCTGTGTCCCTGAAGATTGGAAAAAAGATGATGACGTTCTGTTTAGGTGCCCCTTTACACCTGCAGTCGCACCTGTGGTGACGTCATAGGCGGCTGCTGGCCAATGTTAAGTTTATTGTTGTGATTGTATTATTGCTTCAAACACCTGTCATACCGGAGGTATTCTCCAAAGCGACCCCTAGGGGACGCAGCGTAGAATTCCCTTTCGAAAGGGAACAGTTACAACAATCGACAAAGACAGACGAACACAGGAGTGTTTTATATAAACACGGGATGGGAACCAGCTGACGAGAATTGGGAATGTTATTAGACACAGACATTCAGGACCTGGAAGATACATAAAGGAACCCGAATGTGACAGACGCGACATTCACAGTCTACACTGAATAAATTATAAATTAAATGTATATTAATTCTTAAAGCTATAAAAGATATTCAATCAAGAGCAGTGAGTGATTTTCTGTTTTTCTTTTGTGCTTTCATTACACTTAATGAAAGACAGCAGGTTTATTAGGCACCTGTTACAGACTTAATGCACATCACACAGATACTTATGTATGCTCATTTAAGACTTATTTTAACTCATTGAAGATTGTACTTTCAGGGATGCTCGACAAAACAGTCAGTTTGGTATAATTTTGTGTTTTTGTATAACTATTTCTCTTCTCCAGCCACCCTATGACGTGTCGTTTAGATCCCATCCCCTCGCATTTTCTACAAGCCATCTCTCCTACACTTTTACCAGAAATCTTTAAAACATCACTCTACACAGGAACTTTCCCTACTGTACTCAAGCAAGCTTGGGTAACCTTACTGCTGAAAAAAAAACACATTTAACACTTCACTTGTTGATAACTACAGACCTGTCTCTCTCCTACCATTCTTACTTGAACTTAAAAAATACTTGAACATGCTGTTTTCAACCATTTTCTTATGATAACCATGTTATCGTTTTCCTCTCACAGAATAACCAGCTAGACATCAACCAGTCTGGTTTCAAGAAGGGTCACTCAACTGAGACTGCATTACTGTCAGTCACTGAAGCTTTATGAATTGCAAAAGCTGACTCCAAATCATCAGTTCTCATTCTCTTGGATGTTATTCATCAGATCCACCCTCTCGTCACTGGGCATCACAAGATCTCCACTTCACTTGTTTTAATCCTATATCATAGATAGATTTTTCAGGGTTGGGTGTTGTGGAGAGATCTCCAAAGAATGTCAACTGATCACTGGGGTTCCTCATGGTTCAGTTCTTGGACACATTCTCTTCTCCATATACACCACATCACTTGGTCCCATTATACAGGGACATGGTTTGTCCTATCAATGATTATTGCAATGTTCTTCTGCCCTTGCTTCCTTCAAGTCCAATCAAACCCCTACAAATGATACAGAACACTGCAGCACAATTAGTTTTCAATGAACCCAAAACGGCCCACATCACAACTCTTTTGATTTATCTGCACTGGCTCCTACTTGCAGTTCACATCAAACTTTAAGCATTGCTTACAGTGCCAACACAGGCTCAGCACCGTCCTGCTTCCAATCGCTACAAAAAATCTATACATCTTCCAGAAACCTACAATTAATGAGCAATGACTAGTAGTACCATCACAGAGAAGCACAATATAACTCTCAAGAACATTTTTTTTATTCCCTTTTAGTTTCGTTCACCATTAGCCCACCTGTTCCTTGCTGGTGAAACAATCTTCCTGTCTTCATCCGGAATGCAGAATCCCTGTCAATATTCGAAAGAGAGCTGAAAACTCTTCCATAACATAACACACACACACACACACACACACACAATATTCCTTCCTTAATTTATCTTTCCTTTATTCCCTCCATTCTCTGGGTTTATACTACTTCAGGCAATATTTAAAACTTTGTATTGCAAGAACTCTTGTGTAGTTTTGACTCTTCAGGATGAATCGCTTTATGTATTCCAATAGTTGCAAGTATCTTTGGATAAATTAATCTGCTAAATTAATAAATTAATACATTTAAATGTAGGAACTACCAAAAGTCCAGAGTTTTGCAACCTTAAAAATGGTAATGAATTGAGATTTTAGCATTGTTTAAGCCACTGAATATGGTAATGAAAATACTTTGGGTAGAAGGCATATTATTTAACAATTTAAAATACATTTTATTATATAATTGATCATTTATTATTTAATAATTATTAAAACTAAAAATTATTGAGAATCAAAATATTTAGTTGTTTAATTGCAGTGAGGTATAAAGTAACTTTCATACAGGGCTGCTATTCTTTCATTACTGTTCAGTATACTACTGGTCATTTAACAAACCTTATAGACATGCCACTGCTTGTCAGGAAAAGCATAAAAGTCTATGAGCAACAATCTTCGTTCTTCCGTCTTGGCAAACAGCATGCACACTTCTGGTCCCTTTGGATGGGGTGGAAAAGAATGAGACAGAGATGGGAAGGTGGCAGAGAGTTTCAAGATGCACAGCAAAACTCCTTATTCCAAGAAGACAGCTCTCAAGACAACAACACGTGTGAGCATGTCTGGGACCCAAGGAGTGTAACACACTTACATACTCACGAGAGAGTGGAGAGAGTCATCGGGTCTGCTTTTCAATCTAAATGCAAATGTGAAGAACAGGAACTCATGAGCGACAGGACAGACGATAAAACAAGATAGAAAAGCCTAAGATTAAGAAACACTTCTGTATCATCATGTATGTGAGTGTGCATAGTTCACATGAGTTTATGTTGTGATCAATAACAGACTTAGTTGTTCAATGAATGTGTGCCTGTCTGTTTGTAGAATGTGAGTAATTCTTCTTTAATGAGCTGCTGATATCATTAGTGTGAGTTGAATGCATCACTGCATACTCAATTGGCTTAAACAATAGTGATGAGGCAATCCACACTCAAATAGCTATCACATCAGGCTGTTAAATGAAGATGCAGTTCTATCAGAGCAAGAGTTCATCCATGGTTGATCGGCCAGAAATGGTTTAGAATGTTGTAATTTCAGAAAAAATAAATAATAAAAAAATATATCAATTTGTAAGCAAGTCAAATGTGGGTGTCTTTTAAAGGTTAAAAGGATGTTTTTTGTTCTCTTTGTCTGTGTTAATGAATGATTGACCAAATTTATCACAAAAGGTTAAACTGATGTGACAAACTATAATTAAGTACATGACCCTTGATAATCCCTAAAGGGCCAGTCACACAGCGAAAACGCATGAACCACGCACAAATAGATTTTCGTTTCTGCGCGGAGCGTGCGTCGTATGCGTAATTCGTCGGTGGAACGAACGTAGACCGTCAGTGATTGTAAGTGGATGTTCGTCGAAGGCGGTTTGTGTGTGATTTTGAGTTTTGAACGGTTGAAAATTTTTCCGACGCATGACTGTGCGTTCGTGTGCGTTATTCATGAGTCAGCGTGCGTAGTTTATGCGTCGAGTATGCTTATGCTTATGCTTCGGAACTGGTTCGAAACCGCGCACGTCCACTGACGCCCCACCTTCATATCACGCATGAACCGCGCACGTATCACGTTCATTCCACTGACATTCACTGACAATGTGGATTCTGAAAGTGCTTGTACGTGGAACGTTCGCGAAGCGTTCGTGTTTGGATGCGCTCCATCAGTGATTCATGCATCGGGCGTGCGTTGAATGTTCGTGGAATACTTTGGTCAATTTCTCGACGCATAAGCATGCACAAACCCAATCTGTGCCTGATTTGTGAGTGATTCGTGCGTGATCGGCTGTGTGACTGGCTCTTTAGTTAGAGTTACAAAGCTACAAAAAGATTTATTTATCCTTTGAACTACAGAAAGATTTATTTACAGTATGAACAAAGTTGTATATAATGTAACACTCTCAGATACAGGCAGCTCATTCTTAGTAAAAGAGCTGTTCACTGATTCTGATAGAAACATTTCCTTGTAATACACCTTGAGCTCCTGTAATAAAAATAACATTTGAGGAGTTAAGTTATTGACTGAATGTAGCAAGAGTTAAAATAAAAATATTAAATAAAATAGTATACATAAAATATCTAACACACAGAATAATGCAAGATATGACTATCTACTTGTAAAAGAGAAACTTAAAAGGAAATAAATTATATTTATATCCTGTTCCATCTCTCACATGCACTTAGAGGAATCAAATAGGCCAATGCATAATATAACATAATTTATTTTTGGCTTTATGAATGTCTATGTGAGTATATAGGCATGTGGTGGAGAGAGAAGTAGAGAGAGAAATGCTATTTGGCAAATGTCTCAGATTTCTCCACTCAAGTTGTGAATCTCGACCCACAGCCGAAACACATAAGTAACTTCCACATTAATAAATAAGCACACAAAAAATTGGCACCAATTAAATATTGAAATGCAGCAGTTATTTCCAGAAAAAAATGACTGGAGCTACAAATTGGGACATTAAGCTCCACTATAAAACAGCATGTTATCTCGTTTTACAGATTCATTTGGCAAGCATAAATATTCTATTATGTATTTTCATGTGGTTATTTTGTTACGGCCACTTCAGATTCTCTGCATATTATGACATTATCTTTGTATGGACAATATTTCTCATATGTCATAGTGACTGTATTATCTGAACAAATTAAACATTGGTGCCACATTAAACTGCAAAAAAACCCCAAAACAAACAAAAAAACATGGATGAACTCCCATAGCCATAGGTTTGGCTGGTCATTATAATCCAGTTAGATTCCATAACTTATTTGGTTCCAAAAAGGTTTTTTCATAAGCAACATATTAATCAGTAAAATATTTTTACATTACAGTGGATTTTTGGGTCGGGGCTCTTAAAAGCATGAAGGTCTTCAAAAGGTAATCTGCAAACAAAGCAACTGCTATTGAGATGATTGAGAATTTTAATGAATAGCATTCATAGCTTGTTTGATACCATACAGTCCTTGGTTTTAGTTTGCTTTCAACTGTTGTAGTTCCTCAGCTATGGGTTATTGTTTAATTTCATTCTTAAAGGCTTTGTGGGTTTAAGTCAAACAGTGAAGCAAAGATATTTTGAGTAGCATTGGTATCCAATCCAATTAGAGCTAGCTGAGTTGTTCATGTGGTAGACTGAGAGACATAAAACAGTATTAGGACAGTATTTGGGTAATGTCTGCTGTCCTGTATGCCACTATCTAATTGAAATTTACGAAGAAAACACCCTGTGAATACCACCTCTTGAAAGTATTGTTTTCCCCTAGAAGCAACTCAGGATGTGGATGTGTGTGTACACATTTACAGTGCTTGAGACAAAATAAATTTCTGATAAATACTGAAAGACTATGCTTTGCTTATCTGAGGTGTGTTGACTAGATGCAGCACTAGTCTGAGCAGCCTAGAATTAAAGAGTGGTGTGTCCAAAGCTCAGAGGAACAGTTGCAACAATAAAAGTGAGTGCTTTTGACATTCACATATCCATTTTAATGTCTTTATGGAAGTAGTCAAATGTAATTGTGATTCACATAATTGAGACATTATCATATTTTTGAATATTCTGAAAACATTTAGAGGAAGTACAATCTTATATCTAAAACTTCAAAGTGGAAATAAGGGGAAAATATAGTGCTTTGATATTTGGTATTTATTGTGGCCTAAGTAATTTAAGTAATTCTTGCAGTGTGCGGACGGACACAAATTCACTCAAAGTCACTATTTTGAGAACATAGCAAGAAGCTTAGCCTTGGAGCTCTAAATATTCAGTGAGAGGAAGGTGTGTGTTATTGCCAGCCACTTTTTTGTCAGCACCCGGGACTGCAGCGTGAGTCAGCATCGCAGATGTCTGCTGCTAGCGTTGCTCACATCTGGAGAGCCAAGGACACACAACAAATGTCATCAACATGTTGCTTCATCTGGCTTCAAGGGGCCTTAAAAAACATCATCCTGATTAGTGGATCTAAACCAGCAGGGCCATGTCAGAGTTTGTTAGTCATGACATGCAAGCAACTAAAAACAATAAATACAATTAGGTATATGAAGACTTCTTTTTTATTTTGAATCAGACCAAAGCATCTGAAAATTGGCATGAACAACATGCACAATAGTGCTATTGTTATTTTGCCTTACTAGCTTACACAGTTATAAACATTATGTCATAACAAGGGAGCATCTAATTTAATTTTACAGTTTGTAATGATATCACACATTCTGATGATAATACATTACATACATACATTACATCTGATGATGATACATTCTGATGGCACACTGTATGATGATAATAATAACAAAAATAATGGCACATATTAATGCTTTATTCTGCATGACCATATACTGTACTACATCCATTAATCCTACCTAATACCTAAACTACACAAATGTTATTTACTACCAAAATCCCTGCAAAATATGAAATATTTTTGAACTAAAATTTAGCACATTTAATTGTTCAGTTTACTATTCGTCGTTTTCCGCCTATAAAATTCCAGATTTTAACATTGCTACAGTGGTGCTGAAAGCCAGGAGAAGGAAGAACGTGCCTAAAAAGCTCTCGCCGCTGTGGTAAATCTGTAGTGCCATCAAACAACTATATTAGTTAGAGTTTGCCAGTTTGCCTGCATTGACACTTGAGGCTGTGGGCTGGAGTGACATACTTGGGGAACAGATGAACTCACTCGCGTCCACATGGGTGTTGGAGAGGCAGCTGCCATCCATGAGAGGAAAGAGCAGTCTGCCTGCCGTTCGCCTGAAGCAGTCTGCAATGATGCATGAGGGGGTGGTGGTTTACTACTATTTTTTAATATTTATGTTTAATTTATTATCAAAGTTATATTTAACATATGCCGGTTCCAGTCTCCTTCCCTTATCAACAAACCTTGCTACAATAATGTAACCTTGAATAAAGAAAAATAGATAATTTTACATTAGAGTCCCCCTTCCTTCTCAAATTAATGGAATTTTTTATTTCTGTAACTCCCCATAAAAACTACTATAAATGTAAAAAAGGCAATCAAACAAAGATGGCGCTCTGGGACGAGAGCAGGCGCTGAGCTGAGCTCTAGGGTGCGAGACAATGGAGAGCGTTCTGGAGCAGTCATTTTCCTGAGCTTTAGGACGCGAGACTATGGAGAACATTATGGTGCGGGCTTGTGGCTGAGCTTTAGAGCAGACCTGGGGGGGGGGATGAGCGGAGAATTGTTGAGGTGGTAACGCTCTCTTCTCCGACCCCTCAGCTCCAGACGCCGCACTGTCGGATTTAGCGCATGTGCCAATATTATACTCTTCCTTCCTCTAGAGCAGTGGTCCCCAACCCCCGGTCCGCGGCCCAGTACCGGTCCGCGGACGAACTGGTACCAGGCCGCGGAACGATTTCGCGGACCAGTCCATGGATGAAATGGTACCAGGCCGCGGATTGAATTCGCGGATCGGTCCGTGAGCGGCTACAAGCGGCTGTGACGCTGCTGCTTTGGCAGTGAGGAGGTGTGTTTAATCTCGCGCGGACTCATCATCTATCTATCTCGCTCGCTCGCACCCCGCCCCCCCTCCCCCGTCAACAATCTCGAGCAGACTCATCATCCATTTCGCTCGCACACCAACCCCCCCCCCCCCTCCCATCAACAATCTCGAGCGGCCACCGGTAAGCGGCAAAGTTGACACGCGTTTACCGGTCTGCGGCACAAAAAAAGCTTGCACTAATCATCCATCTCGCTCGCACCCCCCCCCCCCTCCCCCATCAACAATCTCGAGCGGACTCATCATCCATTTCGCTCGCAAATTTTTTTTACTAACCAGACCAGGGAAACAGAGGTGGTTGAAACCCCAGGATGCAGTGAAAAGGGGTTAATCTGGTTGCATGTTTGCGTAATGAGTTCTGAGCGTACTCCGCCCATAGGTACTATTGAGACCAGTCCTCCCAGTTGCTGTTAAAGTATGATCGGAGGAAGCGGGTGAGTTCCCGATTAAGTCACTTGGTTTGCCCATTGGACTGTGGGTGGTAGCCAGATGTGAGACTGACGTTGATATTTAAGGCTTAACAGAAGCCCAATGGCGTGAGGTGAACTGGGGACTCGGTTATATACAATGTAAACCATAAAGTAAACCATATAGGCGAAATACCCACTGGCACAGATGTTTGGCAGTCTGCATGGCGGTAGGCAGCTTTGGTAAGGGGATCAGCCGGCAAGCCTTGTAGAAAAGGTCCACTATGGTTAGTATGGTGGTATTGCCGTTCGATACAGGGAGGTCGGTGATGAAGTCGACAGTGATGTGTGACCATGGACGCTGAGGCAGGGGCAGAGGATGCAGTAAGCCTGCGGGAAGTTGGTGAGATGGTTTGTTTACATTACAGACTGAGCAGGCTTTGACAAACTGTATTGTGTCCTTGGATAGAGATGGCCACCAGAAGCGGTTCTGCACTACTTGGAGAGTTGCAGTGATGACCGGATGCAGGTGAGTTGTGGACCATCTCCAGCACCCATTTGTGCAGTGCCAGCAGTCAGGTGGGATCTCTATTTCAGCGATGGTCTGCTCCAGCTCTGTTATGACGTCCTACTGTACAGGTGCAACAACAACAGAGGCAGGTATTATGGTTTCTGGATGTTTGCTTTCCTGTTCACCTTCAAAGTGGCGAGACAGTGCATTTGCCCTGATTTTCTTAATTTCAATTCGGTAGGTAACAGTGAAGTTAAAACGTGAGAAGAACAGAGCCCAGCCGGCCTGCCTTGGATTTAGTCTCTTAACGGTTCATAGGTACTCAAGATTCTTATGGTCCGTGTAGACGACAAAGGGGTGTAAGGATCCCTCCAGCCAGTGACACCACTCCTCAAGCGCTGCCCTCATGGCCAGCAGTTCCCGATCACCAACGTCATAATTGTGTTCTGTGAGTTTCCTCGAACAATAAGCACAGGGGTACGTTTTAAGAGGATTGCCTGGTCGCTGTGAGAGGATAGCTCCGAGACCCGTGCTAGAAGCATCTACTTCGACGAACGGGAGGGATGGTTCAGAATTGTGCAAGCGCTCCATTAATTGCTGGAATGCGTTAATGGCAGACGGTATCGATTTGAGTTGGCACTGACCTTTCTTTACCATGCTGGTGAGTGGGGAAGCTATAGTACTGAAATTGTGAATTGTCTATAGAAGTTGGAGAAACCCAGGAACTGTTGCCTTTCCTTGAGAGTATTGGGTTGCGGCCAGTTAAGGATTGTGCTGACCTTTCTTTCATCCATGGTGACTGATGATGTATCCCAGAAATGATATGGAGGTTTTATGAAATTCACACTTTTCGGCCTTGACATATAGCTGGTACTCGATTAGTCTTTTGAGGACCTATCTGACCTGCAGGATGTGTTCCTTCAGGGTGTCTGAGTATATCAGGATATCGTCTATGTAGACAATAACAAAACAATTAAGCATGTCCCTAAACACATCATTAATGAAAGCCTGAAAGACGGACTATTGTCGGCCCAGTGGCAGTAGAAAAGGCGGTCTTCCACTTGCCCCCCTCCCTGATGCGGATCAGATTATAAGCACTGCGCAGATCGAGCTTAGTGAAAGACTTGGCTGTGTGAACCTGTTCTAGTGCTGCAGGGACCAGAGGCAGAGGATAGTAATTTGACAGTTACATCATTAAGACCTTGGTAATCAATACGGAGACCTCCGTCTTTTTTACTCACAAAGAAGAAGCCCGCCAAAACTGAAGATTTTGATGGACGTATGAAGCCCTTTGCCAGTTCCTCCTCAGTGTACTTCTTCATGGACTCAGACACCGGTTGAGAGTGGGAAGATAACTCCTTAATGAGATAACTCCTGGGATGAGATAGCGCAGTCGTATGAACGATGGGGCGCTAAATTGGGAGGCGTGTACCCTGCTGAAAGCAGGTCCAGGTCCTCGGGGAGTTGGAGTTCAGGACGGGAGTCGGAGGCATGTGAGGATTCACTGGTCTGAATGGATCTAAGAGGAAGCGGTGTGACAGCAGACAGACATTTGTTTAGACAATTCTTCTCTCCAACAGATGCTATGAGTTGTGAGTCCGCAGCCATGGTAAACCTAGTTTGAGAAGTTTGAGGTGGGCAATACGTGAAATTGTAAGAGTTCTGTGTGAAAAATGCATGGTTAGTTTCTGCGTGATGGTGTTAATTCGTCTAGAGCCAAGGGGTTGCCCGTCTATAGCTTCCACTGCGAGAAAGGATGAGCTTGATGAATTTGATTAAAGGGATTTTGTACTGTTGAGCATAAAATTGGGAGATGAAATTCCCTGCAGCCACCAAGTCCAATAGTGCCGTTGTTTCTAACAGGGTGTCGTGAATCGACACCCTGTTATTTTTAACTGCTTTGATTTTTATTTTTTTTTACTTACAGTTGCATGTGTGTAATACATTTGGATATGAGAAAAAAAATTAACCACTTTTAGATTCAACTGCTGCTAACGGACACTCAGTGGTTCAGAAGCACACCCAGCATTGCAAAAACTCCAGGTTTCTTAATCTAATCGTGTTCTGTAATAATGTGGCAAGTCTTTTTTTCATGTAATTAGTTACCATTGATGCATTATAATGATCCTCGGAAGCACTTTAATTAGATTTGAATCATTAATGAGAAACTCATGGTTAATGTAGTTTGATTGGACATGTGAGTGTGCAGAGACAGACCCACAAGTACACTTATGCAATACACACACATCATGTTAAATGAACGGCTTTAGATTAGAAAACATAAAAAATAAGTTATTTTCCAGTGCAAAGAGTGAGTGAGTGAGTGTGTATGTGTGTTAGGGTAAAATTATAGTGCTCGCCATTTTTGTCAACTGATATCCGATTGCATTTTCACTGAACATGCTTTGTAAGTGACAATATATTTTTTATTATCTCTTCATTTTTTTAATGGACAGATGAAGTTAATGATTTTTCAACTTTACTTCTAGAATATTTGGAGATTCCTTAAAAACTGTCATATTTGATTAGAATATTCAAAATTGGCTTTTGTCAGCTAATATACAATTCTAAATAGTTCGGCACATCAAATTTTGTTTACATATTGAATCAATATCTTTCTGTTTGTCAAAGTGTAGTAATTGCAAGTTGACAAATATTGGTGTATCCATGTCAACAGGGTCAAAATCAACCTATTTAAATCAAACATATGCACACCAGTTACTGTACAGGTCTTGTGCTGCTAATCCATCCTCAATAGCATCTTGCAAGTTTGGTTGATCCATTATGAAGGATAACATTAAAAATAGTGTTATCCTTCATAATGGATCACCCAAACTTGGAAATCTGTCATGCTTGCTCAGCTTCACCGAGCCACCTTGATGAAAAAACAACTTCCTCTCTGATTCATTTGCATCTTCTAAACCTTTACTGATGCTCTTCACTTCATGCATGATGTGCCTTTCCTGATAACTACTTAACCATGGCTCACGGCACTATGGTCATAAGAATTCCCTTGAGGCCTTGCAGTGGATATTCACAGTATTCTTTACCATCTCAGTGCCTGAGGGTGTTGTAAACTTTAACCTTTTGACCTCCTTGTACCACTGTGTGTGATGTGGGAGGATTCATATTAGTTCAAATCCCTGGAACAGAGATGATACTGTATGTTGATTTTTTTTTTTTAAAGAATTAAATTGTTGCTCTTTTCAATGCAATCAGGAATGGGGTTTTAAGAATTAAAAGGACCATAGAAGTATCACAAATCTACTTTAAAAGTACACATACAGTGGTACCTCGAGATACGAAATTAATCCGTTCCGAGGCGGCCTTCGTATAATGAGTTTTTCGTATGGAACACATTTTACATGTAAAATGGCTAATCCGTTCCAAGCCCTCCAAAAACACCCCATTAAATTTCATAATAAAGCTAAATTGACCTATAAACAATGAAATAACGTAAAATGTCGAAGCTTACCTTTCGAGTGAGGCTATCTCCGAAAGTGGCAGCAGAGGAGGAGGAGGACAAACGGCAGATAACGTACGTATGTATGTACACTTAACTTTACGAAAACACATACAAAATTTAAAGTTTCGGGTGCGGAGTGGCTGAGCTAAAGCACGCCAGCACGTACGTATAGAAGATGCATGATGGGAGGGATGCTGTCCAATTAGAGAGAAGGATCTCATGGCTTGGCTAGCATCAGGAACCAATGGGGGAGCAGGAGGATGGTGGTGAGTCTACTATAACTAACATGGCAGCATGCGGCGTGAGTTTCAAAATTGTTATGGGGCGAATCTCGGACTTTCAAAAACCTTTCGTATCTTGAAAACCTTTCGTATGTAGAGCAGTAAAAATTTTCGTCTTTGCTTTCGTAACTTGGATTTTTCGTAAGTTGAGCCTTTCGTATCTTGAGGTACTACTGTAGCTTTGTGTGAGGTGTAGACCAAAATTGAAGTTATTATTCATTAGTTCCCACTAGTTTATTCATCAGTCAGTCACGTTCGACGTTACACCCTCTCGCTTAGGAGCAGAATCGCCTCCAAGTTTAACAAACTGTGACAGTGAACATTGGTTAGTGAGATTTAAACCAGTCCCACCCACTCAGCATACGGGTATAAATAGGACCAGCATTACTCACTTCATTCATACTTTGCTTCGGAGCCGAGTGGTCACGTAGTGATTGCTCACTTCTGATCGCCTCTACTATAAGAGCACACTGCAATTTTCATTGCCACTCAGAAGTATTTCTCCGCCGACAGCAATTTTTATTGCTTTAACTTGTCACAGGTTCTGTTGATCAGTGTGAGAGTGCATCAACAGTTTTACGCTAGTTCCCGTGCACACAAAAGTACAACGTTTCATCCCTCGGCAGTCTTTTTCAAGATGTATTTCAACGTGTGTTTCATTGTTTCATGCAGTTACTGTCTCACGTGTCTGGGCAGACAGCGCACTGAGGGTTAAGGGTTATGTGGACATTTCAGAGGTGGAGCTTGCAATTGCGGTGCACTTGTACTCACAAAGTTCTGCCATCTGGCGGAATTGCCCACGTCTCCCATCCAAGGCGAATAAGACAATTTTATCCCTGGCTGTTAAAGCTTACAGTGCCACTGGACAGGCAGCATGGCAACCGACTTCACCCTCTGGGTGACGAAGGTTATGGCACTGGCCGTTGGCCAGATGATATCCACTTTGGTGACCCAGGAACGTCATCTTTGGTTGGACATGGCCAAGATGAAGAACTTTCTCGACAGCCCCATCTCCCAGGCTGGCCTCTTCGGCAACACTGCAGTTTTCAGCAGTCCAGAGGCAGACTGAGGCAATTAGTCACATCTTACCCCAGCGTGACACTGCCACCAAGCTGTCCCTCAGCCTGGTCATTGCCGAGGGTGGGACCGGAAACCTGCCATCCAACCCGAGGCTCCCGCACGCAGGAAGGGAACACAGCCCTTCCAGAATACTAAGCTGGTGGTGGATGGATGGCCCAGAGATGGAGGGAGCTGCTATGTGCCTGGAGCTGGTGAATGTACCCCTCCTTCACCCAGAGGAGGGCCGAGTGGAGATCCGTTTGTTTCTGTTCCGCCACTTGCTCCAGGGCCAGTGGTAACCACATTGAAACTGCTCTCACTAAAAGTGCAGTTTCCTTTATGTCTGGGTCACACTGGGTCTTAGCTGACAGAGAGTGATGTTGTGCTTCCCCTTTCTCATCCGGCCTCTCATTTATCATGGGCAGGGAGTTTCAAGGACGTACTACTTCCTCATGCCTTCCTGCCCAGGCCTTCACGGGGCCTACGGGGCCAGGTAAATGCATCACATTCACCAACCTCTATTGCGGGATGCCATGCTTCCCGGGTTGGACCTCAGTGCTCCCTTTTTCCCTCCCACTGGTATGTTTTCTGTCCCTTTGGTGCGACTCATTTGGAGGCTGGGAGCCTGGCTAGCGCTTCCCAGGCATCCCGCTGACGCAATTGAGCCTGTCCCTCCGGCCGAGATGGAGACAGGATTATACCACCCCTACTTTATTGTACCCAAGAAATTTGAGGGGTTATGATCAATCTTGAATCTGCATGTCTTGAACTGAACCCTGCACAGGCTCCCACTCAAGCTGCTCATGAAGAAGCACATACTCGCATGCGTCCACTCCCAGGACTGGTTTGCAACAATCGACCTGAAGGATTTGTACTTTCATGTTTCGATTGTCCCTCAACACAACCATTTCTTAACTTTGCATTCAAGGGTCGAGCATAACAGTACAAAATCCTCCCCTTTGGTTTATCCCTGTCTCCCCATGTCTTTAACAAAAGGAGGCTGTCCTTTCCCTGCTTTTCGGTCAGCGAATTGCACCTTGAATTCGGGCTGTCCTTTTCTCTTGTTGCCCTGAGACTCCGGCCTGGATACGTGCCCAAAGTTCCCACCAATCTAGTGGGACTAGGTGGTGAACTGGCAAGTACTGCCCTGGGAGAAGTTTTTTCTCTGTTTTGGAGGACAGCAAAAGGGAAAGGCTGTCTCCAAGCAGAGATTGGCCCACTGGATAGGGCTCACTCCACACGGGGTGTTGCTTCCAGCTGATCATTGGCACATGGCACCTCTCTGACAGAAAAAAGAGAGAGGGCTGGGCAACACCTAACACATTTGCGAGATTTTACAATCTCTGAGTGGATCCGGTTCCTTCCTGTGTGTTGGGTATAACTAGGTAATGTATGGGAAGACAGGCTCAGTTTCCTGCTTACAGCACTATTACCCTGATGTGTGGTGAGTGTTCTGGCCCTATATGGCTGCCGTCACATCATCCAGGTGGATGCTGCATATTGGTGGTGATTGAGGAAATTCCCCCGTACTATGTAAAGCGCTTTGAGCTCTGGAAAAGCGCTATATAAATGTAACGATTCTTCTTCTTCATAGAGACCTTCTATATGTCGTACTGCCCCTCAGGCCAGTCCATCCCCAATTGGATGCTTCATCAGCGTTAACAAAACTGTTCAAGCTGAATATTGGGAATTGAGATCCAAAGCATTCTTCCCCATGAAATGTCAGGTTAAGGAACAGCAACCTGACCACCCTCGCAGTATGGCCTGTCTCTTCCATCCTAGCTGGCATGGAGGACTAAGCTTGGGCTACTTGGGGCCCTGGGTAAGTCACAACTACGTGAGAGCAGTTTCAAAAAGGATATTGCCAGCATCTGCATCTCCAATATTCGTAACACAGTTCAATGCCTGTGCCGTTTGCCATAGGTACGCCGTGATGTCAGTCCATCATAACGTTGAACGTGTCTGACTGATAGGAAATGGTGGGGGGCTCTTAAAAGTATGAAGTTCCTCTGCTAACAAAGCAACTGCTATTAAGATGATTGGGAATGTTAATTAATGTTTTAAACTATACAGTCCTTCTTGGTTTTAGTTTGCTTTCAAATGTTGTAGTTGGGTTTTTGTTCAATTTCATTCTTAAAGACTTTGTGGGTGTAAGTCAAACAGTGAAGCAAAGAGACAGTATCAAAACTGCATCATTCCACACCATAACGTACCCCTGTCTGGGGTATGGTGTGGTCCTTATCAGGTAAATGCCTAACATGGTGTAGACTTTCTTGATCTGCTTAGACGTGAAATTTGTGCCTTGATGAGTTAATAGTTCTCTTGGAATGTCTACCCGGGAGAAAAGTTGTGTCAGAGCATTGACACTTTCATTGTGGGGAACGGTGGTGCACACCACTATGTCCAGCCATTGGCTGACAACAAAATGTGTTTTTCATGTGTTCTCTCTATTTTTACTGTTTATCTACTAAGTATATTGTTTACCTTTCCTTTTATTTGTGAAGTTTATGGTGAAGTCGTTAATTTGTGGTAGTTGAATACTTTTTTGGGGGGGAGGGTTTCAACCTACTGTATAGATTTCTGAGATATGTGCATTTGTGTGCATTCAATAGTCTATTCCTTAATAAATGTTGTTAGGAGATATTATACCTCCCTCTACGTGTCTTTATTTTGCTTATCTCTTTTAAAACGCATATTTTATCAGGTATAACAGCATTAATATTGGTGAAGTCATTAAACAAAATGTATTAAACTGTAAAGCTGCTCTATAGAAGACAATAGTGCCATTATTCAGCTCAGGTCTGTTAAGTGTTGATTCAATGAAGTTTGATAACAGTTTATAAATATGAAATAAGTTCAATTAAGCCAGGGGTGCTCACACTTTTTCAGCATGGGAACTACTTTTGAAATTACCAAGTCAAAATGATCTACCCATTATATTTATTGAGAAATATATATATATATATATATATATAGAGAGAGAGAGAGAGAGAGAGAGAGAGAGAGAGAGTCCGAAAATGCCGCTCCACATTTCCCTTCTTTGTTCTACAGTAGTACCTCAAGATACGAAAGGCTCAACTTACGAAAAATCCAAGTTACGAAAGCAAAGACGAAAATTTTTACTGCTCTACATACGGAAAGTTTTCAAGATACGAAAGGTTTCTGAAAGTCCGAGATTCGCCCCATAACAATTTTGAAACTCGCGCCGCACGCCGCCATCTTAGTTAAAGTAGACTCGCCACCATCCTCCTGCTCTCCCATTGGTTCCTGATGCTAGCCAAGCCATGAGATCCTTCTCTCTAATTGGACAGCATCCCTCCCATCATGCATCTTCTATACGTACTGTCAGGGTAGGAGAGAGCGAGGATCAATTGCAGGGAGGACAGCGTTTTATTCAAAAAATAAATCAAAACTCACGGACATAAACACACGGACGAGAGCAGGCGCGGCTCATGCAAGGCTTGAAACCACGCTCACTCACATGACATAGAGATTGCAAGAACGAGTGTAAACACCTGTTCTCATGAGCTCACGACAAGGACGAACACACGAGTTATGAATACCCGAATCCCGATCCAAAACCGAAACTGAAACTAGACAAGACCAGTCTCGGGATCAGACATCATAACCCGCACATGAGACGTTACACAGACAAGCACGCGTGCGGCTCGAAGCCATGCGCGCACACACACATCAAACACGAGACATTACAGTAGTGTCAGAGCTCTGCTACAAAACCAAGAAAAGACTAGACCTAATGTGGCAGAACCCTGACACGTACGTGTCAAACTTAAAAAAATGTATGTGTTTTCGTAAAGTTAAGTATACGTACGTTATCTGCCGTTTGTCCTCCTCCTCCTCTGCCGCCACCTTCGGAGATAGCCTCACTCGAAAGGTAATCTTCGACATTTTACGTTATTTCATTGTTCATAGGTCAATTTAGCTTTATTATGAAATTTAATGGGGTGTTTTTGGAGGGCTTTTAACGGATTAGCCATTTTACATGTAAAATGTGTTCCAAGATACGAAAAACTCATTATACGAAGTCCGCCTCGGAACGGATTAATTTCGTATCTCGAGGTACCACTGTAGACCCTTTTCACATTTCGTCACGCAACTTCCGTTTTAACTCAAAGCAGGGTATATTGACTTCCGTTTAGCCGCAAGCGCGTTCGGGAAAATGCCGGAACTGGCTAACTAACAACACGAAAAGTAAAGGTTATAGTAATAATAATAATGTTTACGTATTTACAGGTTTCTGTATTTTAGTTCGTTTGATAATGTTAATGATTTTTTCCAGTTTACAATTCTTTAACATGGACGTCAACTGGATGGTGAAGTAGGCTAGTTTGTAGCAATATGCATCGCTCTCAGCCTGTGTTGCCTGAAGTTTACTAATACGTTTTAGCTTTTTATATTATGTATTCCCGCACAGTTGTTTAGAATGACTCCCTCTTAATCCAATCTAACGGTCAAACCATTTTCATATTCTGATGTGATTCATTACCTGTGTCCATCCTTCAACAGTTTCCCACCCATCAAGCATGGTACAGTCTTCTTGTCGATGCTCTTGTAGTGTTCCTTGTTGTTCAATAAATAAATTAAATAAAAAAAACATTTATGTGGCAGTAAATTAATTTTATAACCTTCATGGCCTTATAGTAATGCTCCATATCGGATTGTTTATAATGTGTTTGATCTGCACAATGTTGTTATATGTTTGCAGTGTTTACAGCGAACCCAAATATGTTCAGTCAATGACTGTATATTGTGTTCAATAAACATCATACATTTGTGATAATCTGTTTCCCTAAATATAACGTTGAATTGCATTTCCTGTTTCCATGTTTCCTGTTGTCAAAACTCTACATAAAATGACAACGTCAAAGAAGTTTGTTTGAAACCTTTGCCAATTTATTGATAAAACAACTCCCATGTACAGAAGTATTCACAGCCTTTGCCGTTATACTCAGTTGGATCCTGAAAAGTCACTCTTACTGCCATATGCATTTCACAGCGGTATGGACACGATTCTTGGACTTCTTTGGTACCGGTTTGTATCCTTTATCAGGTTTAGAACGTGTTGTAAGCTACTTTGTCTTTGTCTGAAAGTTTTATTACGTTTTATTACGCAAGTTTTATTGCTTTGTCTGAAAGTCGCTGTACATCATAGACGCATGTCTGGCAGATGTAGAAAGGGACTGTGTAAACTTTATAGCGTTCACTATGACGGCCGGCGGAAGTAACTTTACACTGCTTTGAGTTAAAACGGAAGTTGCGTAACGTCATTGTGAAAAGGGTCTATTGCGACGGTAGACTGGCAGACGAGACAAACGCACTTTGAAAATGTCATTCCGTGTGCATTCCGTATAAAAGCGATACGTTTTTTTCTTCTTACTTGGTCCAGCTCCCCCACTCATTTTTATACCCTATCTTAAGTTTAAGAGGAAAAAACTGAGCGAAAAATTAGGATGTAACTAACGACTAGCTTTTTAGCTTTGCAGCGCTCAGGGGCGTTGTTTGTTTGAGCACAGTGACCTAATTGTACAGAAAAAAATCAGATGTCATCTGACTGGTTGTCCTGTGTATCAATCAAGTGACGGGATGGCTGAGCACTCCTGAATTAAGCCATAAGCAGCTTTACAAAAAGTAATATTGCTATTATTCAGCTAAACCTTTCAGCGTCTCTTTAAAAGACCTAGTTTAAATATTTTGATTCATATAGATTACTTTAAGATATATATTTTTTAAAATTGAACATTTTTAGGATTTGTTTTATGATATATAATGTGACAGTAATCCAGATTTTTGTTTTTCACCTCCACCTGGTATGTCATGTCATTTCCTGTTATTGTTACAGATGTCTTGTTTTTACAGATGTTTTGAGAAGGGAGTGAGAACCAGACTTTACGAATCAGACTGCAGTACTAGATTCTCTGACAGCCAGACAGTGCTAATGACCTCGTTTTCGTCATGTTCTCATTTTGAACACATACACACACACGCACGCACACACTCACATGCTCTGGCATCTTTCTTTCCCTTTCCTCAACAGCAGGCTGTGCTGTGCGCTATGTAGGGCAAAATAAATGAGCAAAGTCTATTCTTATAGTGCCATGGAGTCCTCTGTCCACCCTTGCACTGCCCACTGTGCTGCTTACTCTATACTCACTTCACATCTAGCATGATATTATCATTTTGCCACAGTAATGCTGCAGTTGATATATTGGGTTGGATATTCAAAAATAGATCATAAAGTAACAATGTTTTGATGGGGTCTGCATGACCTGGTTGTGCGTTTGTGTATGTCACTGAAGCAGCACAAGGATCTGAGCTGGTGAGAGAGATTAATGAATCTAGCAAACCGGTCTCATGTGCAACCCTCCCATCTGCTGGTCATTGTGAGTACTACACAACTGTTTGAATGAGGATATTGGTGCAAGTCCTTTACTTTATCGAATAAAAATGAAACTTGTTATGGCACCGTGGAGACAACAATTTCAGTTACTCTAACAAAAGCATTGTAACATTTAATGGTTTAAAAGTTTAATGGTTTAAAGTCATTCACTCTCTTTCAATATTTATGTGTTTCTTTATTTCTTGTTTTCTCTGCAGACTGTCTACAAGCCTTGGCTCTGTGCTCAGTATTTCCAGAGCCCTCAGTCAGGCTGCAATCATAAGATTCCCTGTGAGCAGTATTGTCTTGAAGTCCAGCAGAGGTGTCCGTTCATATTGCCTGACAATGATGACCTTATACATGGTGGCACTCCCAGTTTTATATGTACAGGTTGGTATGCAAGTATTTGAGAACATTTTTTTTTTTTTTTTATCATTGCACTATATATATACACACACATACATATATATATACACACATATATATACACAAACATATATATACACACACATATATATACACACACATATATATATATATATATATACACACACATATATATATATATATATACACACACATATATATATATATATACACACACATATATATATATATATATATACACACACATATATATATATATATATATATATATATATATATATATATAAAGGTGTATGTGTGTGTGTGTGTTATTTGTCATGATAATTCATTTTATTGTGTCAAGCTGAAATTCAATGCTGCTAATAAGGTAATTAATAGTACAACTTTAACCATTAAAATGTCTAGTTCTTGTATTAATATTTGAATCATTCGTATAGAGCCACATAAGGTTATAAGCCGAGCACCGTCAATTTTTTGCAGCATTCTTAATTTGGGGTGGTTGTAATGTATAGTAATATACTACCAACGATGATTAACAGCATCAATAGAGCAAAACAAAAAAAGAAAACAAAAAAAACAATGAGCTTAAAAGCAGCAAGATCAGCAGCAACCCAAGGTTGTTTAAAAATTAATGATAATTAAAAAGCATTTTCAGCATTCTTTAAAACAGCATTTTCAAGAAATTTCAGCGAATCTTTAAAGTCAAATGAAGTCAAGTCCTTTATTTATACAGGTGCTGGTCATATAATTAGAATATCATCAAAAAGTTTATTTAATTCACTAATTCCATTCAAAAAGTGATATAATCATCAAAATTAAAAGACACATTTGAAATATATCAGTCTGTGTGTAGTGAATGAATATAATATACAAGTTTCACTTTTTGAATGAAATTAGTGAAATATCAACTTTTAATTTTATACTTTATACTTTTAATTTCAAGTTTTCTAATTACATGACCAGCACCTGTATACAAGTCAAGTAACCTTTACTTATATAGCGCTTTTTACAATACAGATTGTTTCAAAGCAGCTTTACAGTGGTCACATGAAAACATTGTAAACAAAGTTTTTTTGGCTGAACGGCAGCCTTAAAAAAACAGGCGAATTAATACAATTGATGAATATTAAGAGTTAAGTTTTGATTATTGATTGATTTGATTGATAGTTTGATTATTATATTGATAATTCAAGTCTAATATTAATTCTAATTTGGTCCGATTGGAGATGGGTTCATGATCTACACAGGGGAGGGTTTAGTAGAGTCACGGTCTCAGCAGACACTTCAGGGCAGTGCTGTGCTCGTGTCCAGGTCCTTCATCTGATCTGGATATGGCCTGGATCCAGCTGACCATGGTAACCTCGGAATAAACAGAGAATAATATCAGCGTATATGCCATTCTTCTTGTGATGTATCAAGTACATCAGATGTTATGGGAATGTTCCCGGTTCCGGCTGACCTAAATTATGCATCCTAACAATCATTTTACATGATTTGGATAAAAAATGTATGTATAATGTGTTATGTGTATGCCAGGTTGAAAAGATGTGTTTTTAGTCTAGATTTAAACTGAGAGAGCGTGTCTGCTTCCTGAACTGTATTAGGAAGACTGTTTCAGAGTTTAAGAGCTAAATAGGAAAAGGATCTATAATGTGTTAAGAGATTGCTCAAGTACTGTGGAGCTAAACCATTTAATGCTTTGTAAGTAATTAGCAAGATTTTAAAATGTATTCGGTGATTAATAGGAAGCCAGTGCAGGTTTGACAGAACTGGGCTAATATGCTCAAACTTCCTGGTTCTAGTAAGAACTCGAGCTGCTGCATTTTGGACCAGTTGGAATTTGTTTATTAAACGGGCAGGGCAACCACCTAGTAGAGCATTACAATAATCTAGCCTTGAACTCATGAACGCATGAACTAACCTTTCCACATTTGTCTTTGAGAGCATATGTCGCAATTTAGATATATTCTTAAGATGGAAGAATGCTATTTTACAGATGCTAGAGACGTGGCTTTCAAATGAAAGATTGGTATCAAAGAGCACACCCAGGTTTCTAACTGACGACGAAGACTTGACAGAACAGCCATCGAGTGTTAGGCAGTAGTGTAGATTATTTAGTGCGGAACTTTTTGGTTTAATAATAAGAATCTCTATTTTTTTTCAGAATTAAGCAGTAGAAAGTTATTAGTCATCCAATTTTTTATATCAGTTATGCATTCTGTTAATTTAGTGAATTGGTACGTTTCATCAGGATGAGAAGAAATATAGAGCTGAGTATCATCAGTGTAACAGTGTAAAGCTAATGCCATGCTTCCTAATAATTGCACCCAAAGGAAGCATGTACAGGGTGAAAAGCAATGGACCTAGCACTGAACCTTGAGGAACTCCATACTGAACCCGTGATCGATATGACATCTCCTCCTATTTAGAAGGATTTTGTGGTTGATTGTATTAAATGCAGCACTAAGGTCCAGTAACACTAACAGAGAGATACAACCACGATCGGATGATAAGAGGAAATCATTTGTAACTCCAATGAGAGCAGTCTCAGTACTATGATGTGGTCTAAATCCTAACTGGAAATCCTCTTAGATGCTGTTTCTTTCTAGAAAGGAACATAGTTGTTATTGCCTTTTCTAGAATTTTTGACAAAAAAGGTAGATTTGATATCGGCCTGTAATTAACTAATTCTGTAGGATCAAGTTGTGGTTTTTTAACAAGCGGTTTAATTACGGCTAGTTTAAAGGTTTTTGGTACGTATCCTAATGACAAAGATGAATTAATACTATTAAGAAGAGGATCTATGATTTCTGGAAGCATCTCTTTCAGTAGCTTAGTTGGTATTGGCTCTAGCATACATGTTGTTGATTTTGATGATTTAACAACACTGTAAAAAAAAATCCTAATTTTACAGAAAATAACTCCAATTTTTTACAGTATTTTTTTGTAAATCTAAATTATGTTTAAAACTATGTAAAATTACAATAAATATCAGTAAATTAACAACTTGACTGTTATTTTAAGGATTATATCATTAATGACAAATTACAGTAATTCTTATTTTTTTATACAGAAAATTACTGTATTATTTATACAGTATTTTTCTATTTTTATACATTACGTACAAATTCATGTAAAATTACAACCAATATATGTAATAATTAACAATTTGACCATTATTTTAAGGATTATATCATTAATGACAAATTACAGTAATTTCCAGTTTTAATACAGGAAAATTACCTTATTATTATCTTTTCTGTTTTCATTCAATACATACAAATCCATGTAAAATTACGAACAATATATGTAAATTAATACATTGTTTTATTTATACCATATTTTTCTGTAAATGAATAATTCTAGCCTACTTCTAGAAAATGAAGATCCAAGAATGTGCATCAGATGTGTTCTTAAGAAGCCACAGTAAACTTTATTGTTTATATATGTAATTCTCCTGTAAGGGAGTAAGGGAGTGATTTTTGTTGATTATAAATCACACTCAGTCACCCGCGATGTTCATTCATTTAACCTTATAACGTGAATACAACAGAAACAGACACATACACAAATTATATACAACTATAGCTTTACACTTAACAGAAACAACGAGTAACGAAAGCATTAAAGCACATATAACAAATACTTCCTGTGTGGTGCGGCATCGTCAGCGCGCGCGCGCTATCGCGGTACATTTGAGTTAACTGAACACGTTGATACTGAAAACACTTAACCCGCACAACACTCGAATATGCTAGACAAAACACTCATGACACTCAAACCTGTCTTTCCAACCGTGCATACCTGTAAGGGAGTAATATATGTTGATTATAAATCACACCCAGTCACCCGCATGTTCATTTACTTAACTTTTTAACGTGAATGAAGTCTCTAGCGAGAACTCCCTTCATCCCGCCACGCAGCGACGTGCACGTCACACGTACAACCAATCACACAATGATTAACTTGAAATGAATAACCTATTCTAGAACACAATATATTTACAACCAATATTCATATCAAAGAACAACGAACAAACAACAAAAAACAATCACATACAAATAAATCAAACTCAATTATTTACACATATCACATATACATTTGATTAACGCTAAGTTTTATGCATTAGCTTACCTAACCCTAACCCTAAAAGCCTGACAATGTCAATGCCAAATACCTTTAAATATTGTGGTATTCTGACATGTTTCTAACTGACACATCTTCTACTCATAAAGATCAGGACTTACAAGTTTACCACTCATATTTACAGCATTGTGGTGCTTAATAACCTTAACCCCAAAAACCCAGGCCTGGTCTCACAGACAGGGTTAAGACTAAGCTAGGATTAGCCCTTAGTTCAATCAAGACATTTAAGTATCTTTAATATATGGCTAAAATAAAATAATAATAATAATAATAAGACACATTTGTTACATAAATGAATTGCCTCAACCACAAAAGTAAGTTTATAATGATTTATTGAACATCAAATTGTCCTAAAACGCTGCCACAGGGGCAACCACTCAAAGTCTGTCTAAAAAGTCTGTCTCATGAGACTATACCATGATTAAAATGAAACTGAAGTTTTTGTCCTAAAATAACAAAGCTTTAAAAGATCAAATGCAGACGAGAAGTCCACAAACAAAAAGCCATGCAAAAGCCCAAGCTGTTTTTATGCTCAAAGTTGATGTGTCAGAAGCAGGAAAAATGGGCAAGCGTAAGGATTAACAGATGAGCTACTGGAGCTCAAACTGCTCAAGAAGTTAATGCTGGTTCTGATAGAAAGGGGTCAGAATACACAGAGCTTCTCAGTTTGTTGCATATGGGGCGGCATAGCCACTGACCAGTCAGGGTGTCCATGCGGACTCCTGTTCACCTCCAAAAGTGCCAACAGTGGGCACGTGAGCATCAGAACTGGACCACGGAGCACAGATTCCGATGAATCATATTTTCTTTTGCATCATGGTGGCCAGGTGCGTGTGCATTGCTTACAAGACTTAAAGGATCTGTTGCTAACATATTGGGGGTCAGGGATTTTTTTTTACCAGCAAAAAGGGGACCAACACAATATTAGGAAGGTCATAATATTATGCCTGATTATGCAATGTTAGCAAACAAGTGTTGCTTTGGACAGAAGATTAAACCTAAACCAACAGGTTGTGTAACAGTGGCACACAGTAAAAGTGAAAATGAGAGTTGACATTATTAGGCAGAGTATTTCTAAAGGAAATGTCAGGTAAATAAATTGTATAATTTATAATAAATAAAATACAATAATACAATTTATAATTGTATAATACAATAAAGTTTTATTGCAGTGCATGATTGCCATATATATTACCATTGTATTACCATATATATCATGCACTGCAATAAAAAAAAACAATATATAATATATTCTCAATATATACACATATATATGTGCAATAAAAACCCAATTTAAACAATTATTTAATACAACAGCCTACAAATGCCACATTAGGCTATTGTATGTCTGTGTTGCTTTGAGCATGATTGGTTATGCTGAGTTTCATCCAGGAATCTGGCCAATGACAAATGTGCGCGCCTTCTACAGCGTGCGCGCCTTTTTTCAAATTTGAATTCGTTTGTTGGAAAGCGAGTGTGTGCGCGCGCGCGCCTATCTGTCTGTGTGCGTTGCAGCTCGCCATCTGCAGTGCACAGTACTACTTCAGCTCGGTTTTGCATGGATTATTACATTGATTATTTTACGTCGGATTGCAAAATTTTATATTTTAGGCAAATTTAAGTTGCGGATTGGTGAACAAACAAGAAAAAATGCAATATGGCCAACGACTTTTACCAACGCGTAACGTTACCGGACAACTACAGAAGGTAAGTTAAATAATTTAGCTTTTATTAAAAAAATATAGTCTGCTACATTGTGATGTAATGTGTTTAAGTAATAATCTAATCCCGATAACGACATTACATAGTTCAATGTATTAGCTAACATTAACGTTACTGTGTGTTGTTAGCATGTGTTAATATTGTAAACTAGGATTAAGACAAAAAAAAATCTATATAAGAGCTTTGTAAATGAGTGAACTGAGAACCGAGTCTTGTACAAGTTCTTTTGAAAATCCCTGTTAGTAAGTAAATGGCTAATGTGTGTGTGTGTGTGTGTGTGTGTGTGTGTGGGTGGAAAATACATTTTAGGAAGAAAAAATCCAGCCACATGATCTTCAGGAGCGGTGAGTATTGACATACTAACATTAGGAAAGCTGAATTTTCAGCATCATTACTCCAGTCTTTAGTGTCACATGATCCTTCAGAAATCATTCTGATATGCTGCTTAAGAAACATTTACTATTATTATTAATGTTGAAAACAGCTTGTAACGCGTTTATTCTCTAGGAGAGGCCGGATAGCTCGCCTAAACGTAGAGTAAAGCACTAAGACACAAATATCAGTTCTGATATTCCACATGAGGGGTCCTTTATTAACAGGAACTGTCCATTCTACACACACCGGGGCAGTTGGCAATCGCGTTACTAAACAACAACAAAACAATAGTAAGAGCAACATAAATGAAAACTGTGTGAAAAACCTCACTCCACATACATGCGATGCTTCCCTGCTCGCGCTCTGTTCGAACGACCTCATTACTGCTCTTGAGAGTGAAAAAGCGCTCCGCCTTAAAGGAGCACTACCCACTATAACGTTACAAGCTGTGTACATTTTTTTTCAGGATTATTTAATGAATAAAAAGTTAAAAAGAACAGCATTTATCTGAAAAATAAAGCTTTTGCAACATTATAAATATCTATAGTGTCACTTTAATGCATCCTTGCTGAAAAAGTTTATGAATTTCTTTCCCAAAAAAACTAAATCTTACCAACCCAAAACGTTTGAACGGTATACAATGTCACAAAAGCTTTCTATTTCAGATAAATACTGTTCTTTTGAACTTTCTATTTATCAAAGAATCATAAAAAGAACTGTTTTCAACATTGATAATAGATAATCATAAATGTTTCTTGAGCAGCAAATCCTCATATCAGAATGATTTCTGAAGGATCATGTGACACTGAAGGCTGGAGTAATGCTGGAAATTCAGCTTTGCATCACAGGAATAAATTACATTTTAAAATATATTCAAATAGAAAACAGTTAATATGCATTTTAATTATATTTCACAATATTACAGCTTATTTTCTATTTTTTTAAAATAATTTAATAGCATAAATGCAGCCCTGGTGAGCAGAAGTGACATCTTTAAAAACATACAAATATATTACTGTTCTAAAACATTTGACCGGTAGTGTACACACACACACACTGTTCAAAAGTTTGGGATCGTAAGATTTTTTATGTTTTTAAAAGAAGTTTCGTCTGCTCACCTGCAAGGCTGCATTTATTTAATTACTCATACTAACAGTAATAATGTGAAATAATATTACAATTTAAAATAACTTTTCTATTTGAAAATATTTAAAAATGTAATTCATTCTTGTTAGCAAAGGTGAATTTTCAGCATCATTACTCCAGTCATAAATTTAATAAATAAATGCTGTATAATTTTAATAAACGCTGTATAAGTGCTGTTCATTTTGTAAAGTGTTACAGTTTTGTATTCAGTATGTTTAGATTGTCACCATAATCCTAGTTTGAGAATTTGATAAACTATTGTTAATTACTGAAGTAATTTAAATTTTGTATTTTATTTATTCAATAATTGTGATTTTAGATTACATGTTTTACATAATTTAAACACTATTAAATTATATGTAAACAAATGCTGCAAATGGAAGTTTGAGATGATTTTAATTATTTTTTATACTGTTTATACTTATTTTATCTGCCAAAATAAAACGTCTTGACTATTTTTTTGTTTGACTGTAATCATTTAGGAAATCTGTAAAATAAGTGTTTATCTGTAGAACTCTTAACACTGTCGTTTTATTGAAGGTGTTTGACTGTAATCATTTAGTAAATACCTGTAAAATAACAGTGTTTATCCATAGAACTCTTAGCAATATCAGTTAATTGAAAGTTTTTGACTGTAATAATTTAGTAAATACCTGTAAAATAACAGTGTTTATCCATAGAACTCTAAGCAATGTCATTTAACTAAAGGTGTTTGACTGTAATAATTTAGTAAATACCTGTAAAATAACAGTGTTTATCCGTAGAACTCTTAGCAATATCATTTAATTAAAGGTGTTTGACTGTAATAATTTAGTAAATACCTGTAAAATAACAGTGTTTATCCGTAGAACTCTTAGCAATATCATTTAATTAAAGGTGTTTGACTGTAATAATTTAGTAAATACCTGTAAAATAACAGTGTTTAACCATAGAACTCTTAGCAATATCATTTAATTAAAGGTGTTTGACTGTAATAATTTAGTAAATACCTGTAAAATAACAGTGTTTATCCGTAGATCTGTTAACACTGTCATTTAACTGAAGGTTTTTGATCATAATAATCTAGGAAAGATCCATAAAATAACAGTTTTACACTGTAAAAAAAAAAATCATAAAAAAACGGTAAATGACTGGCAGCTACGGCTGCCAAACAAAAACCGTAAAAAAAAGGTAAAATATCTTACTTTAAACACGGGAAAAATCTGTACAATAACATGTTTTTTCACTACAATTTTTAATGAAAATTTCGTTAAAATTATTGTTTTTGCACTTTATTTGAATTAAGATATTTTACTTTAATTTTATGGTTTTTGTTTGGCAGCCGTAGCTGCCAGTCAATTACCGTTTTTTTACGAGATTATTTTTTACAGTGAAGTTTAGACAATTCTTCCTCCCCAATAGCAATGAAAGAGTGGAATTTCTCTTCAGGGACACTAAAATTTACTGTATTTTGTGATAATGTAGTAGACGGTTGCATGGTTATAATTTTCTCTCTAATATTATGAATTTTGCAAGTAAAGAAGTCCATGAAGTTATTACTGCGGTGCTATTTTAAAGCACTGTATCAAATAAATACCTAGGGTTGTATTTGTTTTCTTCTAAGAGGGTAGATAAGTAAGCAGATCTAGCTGATTTTAAGGCCTTTCTAAATGCAATAGAGCTGTCTTTCCATGAAATGCGAAAAACCTCAAGCTTAGTTTTTTCCAGCTCCGCTCCATTTTTCTGGCTGCTCTCTTGAGGGCCCGGGTGTGCTCGTTGTACCACGGTGTTGGACTATTTTCTTTAAGCTTCTTTAAGCGCAACGGAGCAACAGTGTCTAAAGTGCTGGAAAAGAGAGAGCCCAGGTGCCCTGGTGGTCTGTAGAGAATAGCCAGCACAAAAGTTAAACAGGAATTATTACTTGCACTAAATAATATTACATTAAGGACCATCACTTCAAAAGAATTATATTTCAAATTAGACCTTTCAGCAGTACTGATGGTGTTCCTATAAATCACAGCAACACCTCCTCCTTTACCTTTCAGACGAGGCTCATGTTTATAACAGTAATCTTGAGGGGTGCATTTAAAGTAATGTAATCGTCTGGTTTTAGCCAGGTTTCTGTCAAACACAGCGCATCTAGTTTATGATCTGTAATCATATCATTTACAATAAGTGCTTTTGAGGAAAGGGATTGTATATTCAGTAACCCAAGCTTTATCATTTCTTCATTTGTGTTATATCTGTTCTTAGTTGTTTGTAAATCAATACAATTTTTACCCTTAAACGATTTTGAGAGTTTTTTGTATTTGCTAATTCGGGGAACAGACACAGTCTCTATAGGATGATATCTAGGTGAAAGAGTCTCTATGTGTTGGAATTTATCTGACCTCTGTGCAGAGATTTTATTTTTGTGCTCCATTACCAAAGCCTGCTTGGGGCTCACCGCTGTGGGCAGGACCCCATTGAACCTGGGTGGGCGAGAACCAAACAGAATAGTGCAAGCCTTTTCAATGGTCCAGTGGACCCAACGAGAAATATTCAGCAAACCATGGTTCTGAAATATTTTGGACATGGTGCCAAAAATTCTACTAAAGGAACCGGCCTCTCGAGGCTGGCGGCAGGGCTCTGGCACTTCTTAAACAGTCATTCCAGGGCCCTGTGAGTGGTGAAGTGAGTGCTCTAGGACCCTCAGAATTGGCAGACCGATCCAGGGCACAGAGGGGAAATGAGGTGTACACCACTTCCTGTCGGAGGGGACTACCCTCACAGGACTGGCAATCTTGACATCTGGAACTCTTGCCTGCAGCCTTCTTGGAGATGAGGATGGTCTTCAGATCCGTCCTACCTCTAAAAGGCTGGGGCTGAGAGTGTCGCCTTGACCCCCCTTCTCTCTGAGGGGGTGTTCGGGTAGTGACGCTCTGTCTTTGGGTAGCATAGTGCGATGAACTGGTAGGCTGTAGGTGGCTCACAGCCTCAGAGACCTGAAAGTGGCAGGAGAGCAGTTTTTGGAAATCCACCGCTTGCTTGGCAGCATCCTGTAAGCTCTCGACAGCAGTATTGACTGCGACTACCAAAGAGGCACAAGGCACAAATTTTGAATGTAAATTTAACCATAGATGACTCTCCATGGTCAACCCTAACCCATAGAGAGAGAGAGCTTTGTGGCCCGGCACAACTCAGCCATAGCGTCCGTGGTCTCCTGACATGTCTGCCTGGTAGGTTTGCAGCAATGTCGTGGTGTTGAGATATTTGCAGCCTGATTTGAGGCAGAGTATGCTCTGCCCACCAAGTTATTCCCACAGGCTTGGTGGTCAGAGTAAGGGCCTTAAAGGACAATGAGGAGTGCGGAGCAAGGTAGCTTGGAAGCGTCTCCTCAAGCGCCTCCTCCACTTTCTGCATTTCCCTGTAACCATTCTCTTTAGCCCCTACCAGGTAGACATAGTGCACAGACTGATCGCTGATCTTGACACTTTGGTGCAGAGGTCAGAAAAGAAAGGTAAGCCCTGACGCAGAGATTGTGCTCATGAGGGAAAAAAGCGTTTGTCCAATATGCTTTTCAGGCAAATGTCCCTCTTCTCAGCTGGCCAGTCGATGTTGAGCCTGTTGACAGCAAGCAGCTTCTCATAAGCTGGAGATTGAAGTGGCGAGTCTTCATCTTCATAATAACATCCAGCTTCTCAGAGCTTGATAGCTGCAGCACAATTTGCCTCTGAAGGGGTGGATGTAACCGCAGTGTGTACTTCTAGATCCCGAAACAGGATATTAGACCTGCAAGGTGAGGGCAGAGATAAGGCCAGGCCTGTCTCTAACTCCTCTGACAACAGCATTTGTGATCCCCAGGATGAAGATCGCCGCTGTGCCTCAGCAACAGTGGGGCCCAAACCCTGAGTACCACAAGCCTGTGCTGCCTCCTCAAAGACTGTCAGGCGGGGGTAGCGCATACGCAATGTTAGCTCTTCACAATGAGCACAGCCAGCAGGCTGGTCCTCTCTTCTCCTTCACTGGCGCCGTTCCTCCTTTTATCCTTGCGATCCTCCGTGAGATATGAGGCCGTCGCAGTGCATAGGTGACATTGCATTACAAATTCAATAATACTCAACCAAAAAAAAAATATATATATATATATTCTTATCGGTTATGTTGATTCTTTTATGTCGCTGAACCCTAATATCTCGAACACAAAAGAGGGACAAATTCGCCACCAAACATGGGTTATGACTAATAACTAACGTGACTAATGATCGTACCTAGTTCACTGCGCAAGCGCCTAGTTTGAGCAGGGCTGGGTCGAGGGACCGTGAGAGCGTCACGAGAGCCGGTGGCGTGATTGAGAATGAGCGACACCTGCGAGCCACCGGTGTCTCTCGATTCTCACGGAGGAGCGGAGACTTAAAAGGAGGAGAGACAACAGTGAAAGCAAGAGAGGACCAGGCCTGGATTTTATGTTGTGTTTTGTGTGGGCGGCAGTCGACCGCGAGGGGCTGCCACCATTACTTTCATTTTGAGTTTATGTTTTATTTATCATTAAAAGTGTTTAAATGTCTGCCGGTTCCCGCCTCCTTCCTCCCTGAACGTTCAACATTGTTACAACGGTGCATGCCATGACCATTTTTGGTCTTTCCGGTTCTTCAGGCTGCTTTGCATTTTGCCCAGTCAAATTGTGATTTTACAGTGGAAAGTCGCATTAGTTTGTGTGGTCATGTCATAAGGTGGTTCATGTTATATAATTGTGACCTCGAGTACTTTTGTGATATATATGTTTTGTTGATAATTTTTTTTCTTTGAAATTTTTTTCTTTATGTTAATCTTCTCTTTCTTTTGCAGCGCGTCGTGTATTGCTGCATGCATTGTTTTCATTGCTTCAGAGTCCTCAAACTTATTTGTGTTACTCCAGTGATCCAATAAATTACATTTTGATGGGAATGCTGGTGTTCAAGAGTGATTATGAAATTACACAACGCAGTTTACACACCTACAGAGGCGCAGGAGTTCCCAGATTACATCGACAAAGACGTCGTTACCGATAGAAGCTTAGAAGCATTTGTTTTCAAGCAGACCGTTAAAGGCAAAACGCAACAAAGCATTTTGTACTTTGTAAAGAAACCATAGTAACCGCGTGTACAATACTTTTCAGAACTGTGTCAGAGTGAAATGACTGTGTTATGAGCGAATGTGTTTATGTGTGTTGTGACTGTTTACTCTGTGAAAGAATTTGTGTTTGCAATATTGGAGAAAATGATTAAAGGTTTGTATCGAGAATCGAAGGTGGTTTTTATTGTATACTGGTAAATCTCTGCTGTTAGTTGGTGCACATATGCCTTTTTTTGTTAGCAAACATATAGTGTATGTACATTTTTATAGCTGCCAATTGCTTCATCACACAAATTGCCATATTGGCTTTTGGTTGTCTCGATCATCGGTTATCTCGACGCTTTTTTGCAACCCCCGAGGCCGTCAACGTAACCGGATCCCACTGTATATATAAATAATATGTATATCTATGCGTCATGTGCTTGAATTTTTGGGCATCACGGAAGTGGAGACACCAGCCCATGTTAGGTCAATTGTTGTTCAGACTCCCATTGTGAGTTCATTTTAATCTAGGTAATGCATATTTTAAATTAAAATATTTGGTCATTTTTATTGCACATTTTGTAAAAAACATCAATAACTCAAAGACCAAAATATCTTTGAGAGAAAAATGACAAAGTTAAGTACAAAGAAAGCTTTCAAATTAGGTGATGCATATTTTCTGTCTATCTGTCCTATTGGATCATTCTGCAAACTTAGAAAGACAAGGAAATATTCAACTCCTTATTGGTCTCATTACACTGACAAGCCAATGCTTCCAACATTATGACTATACAGGTATAAATCGAGTTATCTGTGGAAAGTGTGGAGTTACGCTGAATAAAAGAATCATGTTGATTTTCACTTGTGATCATTGCTTTGGAATTCTAAGAAACAATGTTAAACTGTTTTTTTTTAAACACTAAGACATGGTTTCACTACTTTCCATGTAGAAAGTAGTGAACTAAGCAACATACACATAAGAAAATTACACAATAATAAATTATAAACATGTAGATTGTAAACACTTATTGTAAATTATAAACATATATTGCATTGCAGAGATACAGCCTCAAGAGTAGTTTTGGCATCATGCAATCAACTTTGTTGATATGCTATATATGAAGACCGTTTCATCTATTAACACAAATCCATATTGTAACGAATCATCACTCAGTCTAGGACCCATTTGCGTGCTTTATTAAAGATAAGAAGGGTGGTCGTTCAGGCAGGGTCGAACAGGAGCAAAACAGGGACAACAGGGGTAGGCAGAATTGAGGACAAGGTAACAGGCAGGCAAGTCAACAGGCTAATAACACTCACAGATCGTAATTCCAGGCAGGGGTCAATAGGCAGGCAGGCAGGCAGGCAGGCAGACAGGTTCCATAATGGATAAACAGTAATAACAGTAACAGAGAACCATGCAGGGATAATAACACTCAAACCAATTCACTGGGGGCAAAATAAGATTTCACACTGAGCTGCTGGGTAACCAGGTTTAAATAGTCTCTGTGAATATGTAACAGCTGGGGTGGTGATTAGTCCAAGTTACAGGCTTCTGGGAAATGTTGTGTTTGTGTGCGTACACGTGTGTGTGTGTGTGTGTGTGTCAGTATTTGGGCAATGGCGACCTCTGATGGCCAGAGGAGGGAACCACGAAGTTCTTCTCTGTGACACATATCTTTTTGCCGTCATGGTCTGAAGATGATACAATTTGATTCTGGTGAAAATTGGACAAACAGATTGGAAGTTTGAAAAAAGACAGACAGGAAGTATGGCTAAATAAGGCAAAATTGGTATCTATGTTCTGGACATGACCCAGTTACGTGTCTGTCATATCTCTGTTGTTGTATCGACGTATATGTTGTGTTTCCGCCCTGGTCTCATCTTGCTAGGTCCTTAATTCATTTTTACACTAGACATTTTGTTTATATTTAAAGTGTATTTCTGTTGAGTTTGATTATTAAAGACCATCTTTTTATCCGTTTTCCTCCCTGCCTTTGTCCTCCTCCACACAACCCTTACAGAGCCAATAAATCTATGAAGTCCTGTTTCATTAAAAGTTTAATATAAAGCACACCCAAACCTTAGGGAGCTAGCTTTGGTTACTTCAAAAAGCGCTTTGTGTAAAATCATCTGTCCTAATGTGTTGTATGTCTCAGACAGAGAATCTGAGACAGGAGTTAGAGGAAACTGTATAAAACATGTAAAATGGCTTGTAAACAACATTTAAGTAGTGTGTTTATTCCTACCCTCATTACATCACAAATGGGGATACTTTGTGTGTTTTGGAGTATAGCACGATCAGTCAGCCCTTGAGATAAAATGGCTGATTACAAGCAGTGTGGCGTTAAGAAAGCTGTGCTCCTGCTGGACACTCTTTGAGGTGGCTGGCTTGGTCCCGCTTCTACCGAGGCAAAACGATGGCTTAGCTTGCGTGGTTTGCAATTGCGATTGCGCATTCCAGCCAACAGGGACTCAGAGTTTTACAGCCGGTGTTTTATCGTTCTGAAAAAGGATGGGTGCAACGTCCATTGCTAGATCTGCGCAGTAGGGGAACTCAAATTCAAAATGCTTACTCTGAAGCAGATTGTTTCACAAATCAAGTCAGAGGACTGGTTTGTCATGATAGAAGTATACTTCTACATATCCATCCTCCCTCAGTAAAGAACAAGTCCCTAAGGTCCAATGTTGAGGGTGAAGTGTACCAATATTGGGTCCTTCCTTTCAGCCGGGCTTCACAAAATGTGTGGTTGCAGCGCTGGCTCCAATGCGACTCCAGGGCATCTGCATACTAAATTATATTGATGATTGTTTGATTTGACCTCAATCTGAACACATAACGGTTCGACATTGAGATGACGTTCCTGCCCACATGAGACCTGGGGCTGAAGCTGAATGCCTTTGTGTTGTTTCCTTCTCAAAGGGCCACATGTCTTGGTGTAATATAAAAAAGTGACAATGTAGGCATGTCCGGGATTATTTTCTCAGCCGGAGTTAAAGCTGCTGCATCTGATGGCAGCTGCTTCCAACGTGACACATTTGGCCTGGTGTGCATGAAACCTTTGCAGTGGCGGAAAACTATGCTGCATGATCAGGGTCACGTGGCGATGCCTTCATCTGTAGACCATTGGTGGGGGCTTTTTGTTGTTACATCATGCTAACATGTCCCTCACTGGCTGGGGAGCGATCATGAGTGGTCGCTTTGTTTGAGGTCTATGGTTCCTCCCAGATCTGGGGGGCGCCATGTGCTTGTCTGCTTGTTGACAACACATCACTTGTCTCCTATATAGACCTAGGGGGAATGCTCTCGTGCCCATTATACAACTTGCTGCACCAGTTCCTCCCGTGGGCCCATGGTAAGTTACTCACGCTAAGAGCTGTTTACATCCAAGGGAATCTATGGGCCGAGGGCTGAGGACTGAATAATCCACCCAGAGATGGTGAAACTCCTATGGGAGAAATTCAGCAGAGCAGAGGTAGATCTCTTTGCCTTGATAGCGACTTATTGCCCTTTGTGGTTCTGATTTCAAACGTTGTAACGCCCCTCAATGGCTTTCATATGGAGATTCCACCACGAGATGCTTTTTGTTTCATGCAAAGGAGTCATTCTTTTCCCCCGTTCAAAGATCAAAAACTGTAGGATTGGGCTCTGTTGGAACCCAGCTTATAAATCAGGTCTCTCATCTGAGGTTGTTGAGAAAATCCTGCACTCCAGAGGTCTCTCCACAAGGAAACTATATGCCTTAAAGTGGAAATAATTTACCTCATGGTATGGGAATCGTCAGCTTGACCCAGTTAACTGCCCGGAAATTCCCTCCACCCTGAAGGTATTTTGGCGGTCTTTTAAAGGGAACGTCTTGGTTCTGTATGTAACCTTAGTTCCCTAAACAGGGAAATTAATTTCCTTAAAATTGCTTTACTCCCTGCATGAAGCTAGCATCAGAAGCTAGCGCATTATGGTTTGAGTGTAGTTTATAGTTTTCTGGCCTATGATGTTCTGTCATGCTACTGGACTGATTTCATATGTGCTTCACAACATAACCATGTAGCGGTGTTCCCACAGTGCTTCAACGCAGCATCTTGTTACCTATTCAGGGAACTAAGGTTACATATGTAGCCAAGATTTTTTGTTTCTAGACCTTATGTGGGGTAAACGTGATTGAAACTTTGAACGGTTGGTGTGGTAGAGGAATTAATTCTAAATTTGCTATATTGACAGTGCAATGTTCTCTATCTGTGTGTAAATTTTAACATTGCAAACACTGTACTGTCAATATAGCAATTCAAACCATCACAGAATAATAAGAAGAAATGGCATACGAAGAAAAAGAAGAAATCCAACAGATACAATGTACCTTTGGTGCTTGGCCCCTAATAATAAACTTAATTTGTATGCAATCCTTTGGCTGATTTTTAAATAACAAAAGTTGTTTATCATATTGGATCCAACAATATTAGCTGTGGCACAGAACTGTATTTTGAGGTTAAACCAAATACAGTAATACCTCAGTTTACGAGTTTAATTCGTTCCAAGAGCGAGCTCGTAAACCAAAATGCTTGTACGCCCAAAAAAATTTCCCATCACAATGCACTAAAAATCAATTCATTCATTCCACATGACCACAAATGCCCATATTAAATATTTTTTGGGGTTTTATCCTATTAATTGCAGTTAAAATTATAACCATTAAGATCTCATATAAATACTAATTAATAATTGACAATTAAACTCTAAATACATGACAATTTACTGTAATGCACTTCAGGATTGAGCAGCCTGCGTAGAGAAGAGAGAGGAGGGAGGAGGGAGGAGGGGGGAGTGGGGAAAGCAAGGTTGAGAGCAAATGAGTGAATTTATTATAATAGTGCCGAAAACAAAGGAAATGATAATCCAGAGTGAAAGTCGTGAAACATGGGAGCCGCGAACAAACGAACGCACTGGAGCCATGAACGAATGAACTCACGGGAACCGCGAACGAACGAACTCACGGAATGAACGAACCCACGGGAGCCACGAACGAACGAACTCACGGAATGAACGAACCCACGGGAGCCGCGAACGAAAGCGGGGAGATAGGCAGATAATCCAGAGTGAAAGTCGTGAAACATGGGAGCCGCGAACAAACGAACGCACTGGAGCCGTGAACGAATGAACTCACGGGAACCGCGAACGAACAAACTCACAGGAGCCGCGAACGAACGAACCCACGGGAGCCGCGAACGAAAGCTGGGGGATAGGCAGATGATATGAGAATCAGGTGTTCAGTGACCACACACACACACACACTCAGGCAGAACTATGAGACAATGAATTCATGAACCGTGACAGTTACTGCTTAGAGGTACTGTACGTGTATATTTAACTTTGTGAACAATAGCGATTACAATTAATTAATGTTAATAATAGGAGGTAACTCACTTTGTAAATTACTTATAAAAGTATGCACTGTGGTGAATGATGCAGCCAAACCAAGCGAAGCTGAGAGAATGAATGAGTTAAGGGGTGATAAAGGGGTTGGAACCTCGTGACTGTGTAATGAGAGGCTGTCATTAGGATATTTCCAGTAAAAATGCGCACAACGATGCTGAGCATTAGGACTTTTCCACACAAAAATGCGCCTGGATGAGGGACATTTTTTCTCGTACCGATTTGCTCGTATACCAAGTCGCTCGTAAACCGAGGTATTTCTGTACAAAAGCCTACAAACAGTTATTAAACTAGCTTTAAACTAGCTTGTGTGGGCACCTTGTAATTAAAATAGTAATTTGAAATCTCTTTCATATTCCTAATTACTGAGCTGACCATTTAATTCTGCTTATATTCAGCTTTAATCTGCAAACAATGTTTGAAATTTCAGCATCATTGGAAGCAATTAATGAGCACATAGAAGCATCTTTTTTATTTATCCTTGAAGTCTTGTACATTGCTTTAATTCACAATGAAACATCAAAATGCTATCATGGTCTTTAAGTCTTTGAGCAGCTTTAAAAACCTTCTTAAATGTTTTAGTGTATAATGAACCTGTTTTCTCCTAAAACTTTCCAGGAACCTTTTAAAACACCATGGAATAATGAAATGTCTTTAACAATTTTAACATGACTGAAAACTCTACGTTTAATACAAGATGGAGCTGTTAATTATACACTTTTATTAATATTCATTTCTTTAAATCACATCAATAGCACTTTAAATTTACAATCAAATGTGTAATTTACATATTGTAGTGATTAAAATAACTGCGTAATAGCTAGGTACTAGCCCTGAACCTACACCTAAACCTATTTTTAACCCATGTAGTTACCTTATATTACTCTTTCTTTGGTAAGTACACTGTAAAGTACATTGAAAGTGCACATACAGTAAAATAATCATGTAATCAATACAATCAGATAAGCATATTGCTCTGTAATACAATATGAGAGAGTTTACCAAATAAAAACATGGATGTCTGTTTTTGCATACACCCCAGGGCTTTCAGAGAAACTAGACATCAACCAGGAGCCAGAGTGCTGTGATGTGCGGTGGGACCAGAAGTCCAACAACCGTTCCCGTGGCACTTTAAAAAGAACTCACCCTTCCTGCCAGCACACATCCGTGACCTCTTCGGGGACTCCACGGATCGGGCAGGGCCGGCTGAAACTTTGCTTGTTGGTCCTAGTTCTTCTCCACACTGTGGCTACCATGACAGCCAATCAGAATTCATCCTGCCTGACTGCCATCTTTCCACTGGAGGACAACACCCCCAGAGAAGAATGATTGGACAAGGCTGAGCTGAACAACTCTTGCGTATCCGCATGCTCCAACACATCTCACTTCGGGCTTGTCAGTAAAGAAGCCCTTCATTCAGAGAGAAGCTGAGTGTACCGGGTCTAAGTGAGTCTAACAGTGTCAACCCGAGAACACTTAACCGCACTTGTCATCAGCACCTTGTGGGGTTTGGGGAAAATAGCGAATGGAATATAGGAATAGTAGCAGACAAAAGATGAGTGTAATAGGAAGAGTCAGAACATTCCCCTGCAGAGACTTCTCAGCCTTCTTCTGGAACACACAGACACACAAGCGCGAGAACACAATTTAATTTCCCTTACTTTGCACTAGGAGATTATCTGACCTTTTTTAAAAAATCTGTTTTCACTTCAAGATGGTTTTTACTTCTGTTCAGTGGTTTCAGAGCATCCTGGAAAGTAACTTTTGCGTCCATGTTCCTGTCAAATTATTAATTTATATGTTGTGTGCCCATATTTTGTGTAGTTTGAAAGTAAGTGTTACATCACAAAGTGTTTGTCACCATATACTACATCATTCAGACAGGCATGATTATTATTATACATTATAAAAATTCATTAAAAAAAATAATCCTGAATAATAAAAAGGACTATTTGAAGCTAGATGTACTCAAAGCCAAACCTTAGTAGAGCCTCAATATCAAAGCAGCACTTCTGTTCAAACAGAAGTGTATTGAAGTCTCATCTAATCGTTAAAATGTTTTTCTGCTACACCTTCCAAAATAACTGATATGAAACCCGGACATTATTTTATAAACTGATGATAATTTGTCTTAAATGTATGCCAAATCCTCATTCTTCGTGAAGTTTGTTGTTTCTAAAGTCTCAGCCACCATGTTATGAGATAATTAATTATTATAAGATTGTCATCGACATATCATGTACACAGCTCACTACTGACATACTGGTACTCTCATTTAGATATACATACAATAATGGCCACAAATGTTGGCACCCTCTAAGTATTGCGCACAGAAAAGTATTGCAGTAACACATGTTTTGCTATTCACATGTTTATTCCCTTTATGTGTATTGGAACAAAAAAAGAGAGGAAAAAAGCACATTTGACAATTTCACACAGAAATCCAAAAATTATCTGGACAAAATTATTGGCACCCTTAACTTAATATTTGGTTCCCTATCAGTTAGTCAACATTCAACGTTACGTCAGACTGACGTCATGGGGTCTCGCCTGGGAACCCAATAACCTCCAAGTTTAACAAAATGCACCACTGAACATTGGCTAGTGAGATTTGCATAAATAGGACCGGCATTACTCACTTCATTCGTACTTTTTCTTTGATGGCTCTTTTCTGATCTCCTCTACAGAGCTACAGAGAGCAGTTTGTGCATCAGGAGTTATCTCCGCAAACAGCAATTTTAATTGCTCTCACACAGCTCGTCATGGTTCTCTCAGCTGGTGTAAGAGCGCATTCAGCAGTGTGATGGTTGCTCATCACGGGGTCTACGGAGCCAGGTAAGTGCACCACACTCACCACCTCTACTCCGGGACGCTATCCTTCCCGGGTTGGTCCTCAGCGGGTACGTCTCCAGTCTCTGTGGTGCCACTCATTCAGAGCCTAGTTAGTGCTTCCAAGTCCGTCTCGTTGGCTCATTCGGACGACCAGACTCGGCTATGCGATTCAGCTCACCAGGATCGAGCCTGTCCCTCCAGCCGAGATGAAGACAGGGTTTACAAACCCTACTTCATCATACCCAATAAAGCTGGGAGGTTACGACCAGTCTTGCATCTGCATGTCTTGAACCGGACCCTGCATAGGCTCCCGTTCAAGATGCCCACGCAGAAATGCATCTTCGCGTGCATACGCTCCCAAGATTGGTTTGCAGCCATTGACCTCCCCTTTGATTTGTCCCTGTCGCCTCGCATCTTTACCAAAGTCATGGACGCCACCCTTCAACTATCAGGGAGATGAGCGTTTGCATCCTGAACTCTCGATGACTGGCTCATTTTGGCCCAGTTTAGGGATCAATTGTGCAAGCACAGGCACTTGGTGCTCAGGCACCTCAATCATTTGGTGCTTTGGGTCAACTGGGAAAACAGAGCTCTCCCTTGTGCGGACCGTCTCTTTTCTTGGTCTGCAGTTGGACTTGGTCACCATGTCAGCATGAACGTGCTCAGTCAGTGTTGAACTGCCTGAACATGTTTAGGTAGAAAACAGTGGTCCCACTGAAACAATTTCAGAGGCTCCTGGGGCATATGGCATCCGCAGCCGCTGCTCAGATTGGTGCATATGAGACTGCTTCAACACTGGCTTAGTGATGGCCGAGTCCTGAGGTGGGCTTGGTGCCATGGCACACTCCATGTGGCAATCACACCGACCAAACATTCAGCCTTTGGTTGGACCTTGCCTACCTATGGGCCGGAGTGCCCCTAGGACAAGTGTCCAGGCATGTTGTCACAACACATGCCTCCACCAAAGGCTGGGGTGCTGTATCCAACAAGCATGCTGTTTTGGGATGTAGATCTGGACTCTCCAGCACTTTGTTGCCATCCATTTCTGGGAGCTTTTTGGAGTATGTTTGGGGTCATTGTCCTGCTGGAAGACCCACGATCTTGGACGCAAACCAGCTTTCTGACACTGGGTCCTAAATTGCAACTAAAAATCCTTTGGCAAACCTTAGATTTCATTATGCCTTGCACTCAGTGCCAGAGGCAGCAAAACAACCCCAAAATATGACTGTATTTGATATGATTGTAGGTACAGTGTTCTTTTCTTTGTAGGCCTCATTTAGTTTTATAAAAAGTAGAATGATGTGCTTTACCAAAAAGCTCTATTTTGGTCTCATCTGTCCACAAGAGGTTTTCCCAGAAGGATTTTGGCTTATTCAAGTACATTTTGTAAAACTGTACTCTTGCATTTTTATGTCTCTGTGTCAGCAGTGGCATCCTCCTAAGTCTCCTGCCATGCCGTTTCATTTAATTTAAATGTCGACGTATAGTTTGTGCTGACACTGATGCACACTGAGCCTGCAGGATAGCTTGAATTTATTTGTATCTTGTTTGGGGCTGCTTATCTACCATCCACGCTATCCTGTGTTACAACCATCAATTTTTCTCTTTCGTCCATGTTTAGGGAGATTAGCTACAGTGCCATGGGTAGTAAACTTCTTGATAATGTTGTGCACTGAGGACAAATGATCTCTGGAGATGGACTTGTAACCTTGAGATTGTTGACATTTTTCCACAGGTTTTCTTCTCAAGTCCTCAGACAGTTATTCTCCTCTTTTTGTTGTCCATGCGTAGTGTGGCACACACAGACACACAATGCAAAGACTAAGTCAACTTCTCTCCTGTTTATTTTCCCAAACCTGTTACTTGCCCCAGGTTAGTTTAAAGGAGCATCACATGCTTGAAAAAATCTTGTTTATCCAGAATTTTGAAAGGGTATCAATAATTTTGTTCAACCCATTTTTGGAGTTTTGTGTGAAATTATGTGAAATTCGCTTTTTTCTTCCATTTGGTTTTGTTCCAATACACACAAATGGAATAAACTTGGTCCTTTCATAATCCTTTGCATAATCCTTAGCAGAGGCAATGTTTATATCTTTATTAATTTGCATGACATGATTTGAAAGCATTTACATTACACCATGCATTTAACATGATTGTATGTGAAGCTGGTTTAACTAAGGTTAACTAGTACAATTCATGTGCGAATGGAATTGAAATAGCTGAACAGAATGTACTGATCCATCATAATCATGCAAAATTACACTGTAATTTTACCATCATTACCCTATCGAAAATATCTATCTATTGTGTAAAGGGCTTAGCAAATAATAGTGTGTGGAGAAGGAGTTAAGGGCTTACTCTACATTTCTCCTTCTGTGTGGTTGTTGTCTTCAGTGTTGACTTCTTGAGTGTAATGGCTAATAGGGATTATGTGCTGTTTTTTTAGTACCTTATTTTCTGACTGTCCTTGTACCTGTGCATCAAACACATTCCTTTGGGCATTATTTTCTTGTGTTGTCAGAGTAAATTCACTAGCATTAAAATAATTCTTGTAAAGTTAATCTGGAAATACTAAGAGCAGAGACATGCAAAGTGTCCAGTGACATATTTTGGACAATTCTTTTGTTTTGGTAAACTGCCAGTAAATACCTCTATTTGGATACTAAACTGTATGAAACTTAACACTAATTAATTAAAAAGTGCAAGACAAAACTGAAAAAAAAAAATTGCAGAACCTCTGAAGTTACACTAAAACAAGTAAACCAACAAAAGCTAGCACTGTTTTGTGTACAGGATAAGTCATTATACCCTGAGTGCTTGTTCTCGGTTTCTGAGCTATTGTCCACCAAAACAGTTCTGTATGTCTCTGCTTCAAAGTAAAAGTAACTGTGAAGATGATTAAATGCTCTTGGTTTTACTCTATAAATTCTCTGTTAGTATTGATTTTTTTCTGCCAATCTGTGTCTCTTTATTTCACATAATTTTGTTCTGTAGTGTCCTTGAACATGGCCTTTATCCACTGTTTTCACAATCAAATGATGTGCAATGCTAACAAGATGTCAGTTTTTCCCCAGATGATTTTGTTAAATTTAAATGATGTAATGATCATTCAATAGAAATATTATGACTTCACCCGGTGTAATTGATAGGGTACAACGGCGCTAAAGGGTGATTTTATTTTGTTTGCCTCTAAACCCCTAGATGGTACAGAAACTTGATGTAGGACTTTCCAAAACATTTGGGGGGAGGGGCTGAAAAAAAGATCAAGGGACAGCGCAAAGTTTCTTCTGTGCTAATTTTATCTAATATTTGATGTTTTATCTTAATCGTTGTAGATTTATGTAGCAAATAAGAATTGATAAAAATATTGAATATATTTCGAGACAAAGGTCTTTTTAATGATATTCAGTTTTGCTCAAGGTAATTAAAGCTACAGTTTGGTACTTGGGGTAAAAAGTGCTGTCTGGGCTAAAGGCACAATAATTAACATGATAAACAGCTGATTGACTTATCCATTTGTTGACATGTAATAGTGAGATTCCGATGGTACATTTTATATATTAAGTTGGATGTCCTCCTTAGAGATAATCAACATATTTCTAAAGAAATAATCATTTTTAAAAACATGGTATTAATCATAATAAAATGCAATTTATTGTTACTACTATAAATCTATAAGGAATTATTATGGGGCCTCCTTCAATGCTTTCAGAATCTTTAATTTTTTTAATAATTTTGTTTCTGTATTTTAAAATATATTTTTATATTAATAATGACAGTATATTTATTAAAGAAAAAACTTGATATTTTATTGATCAAACTAAACAGAAAATAGTACAAACTTTGCTAAAGTGCTTGTTTTGAACAAATATTGACGTAAACATTATTTAAAAACAATATTTTAGCTAAGCCTTAGTTTCTTAAGGTGTGCCTTTAACCCCATTGTACCCTATATGTCAAACATACAAAACAGTGTGCGAAATGTTTGCATAACTTGCATTTTTATTTTATTTTATTTTACCACATTACTCTCTTAAGTGACGAAAACATGAGCACTATTGGCTCCAAAAGCTTATCTAGACTTTCCCACTGTAATATTTACATAATGATGCAATAACGGTCACACTAAGGGATGGCAACACCAACTCCTAAAATATCATTATTTTTACACTGCTATACAAAGGCAACACACAGCAACAGAGTTATGACTGAAATTGGGGCTTAGAGACTCACATAATAAATAGCTTAACTGTGCTAAAAGTTTAATTTTGAGAAATTAAAAAAATCAGTTTCAATCTGTATCAAATAAATTAAAATTAAATAACAAAACTGAAGCCATTTTTCCCTCAGTCTCAGTGTTACTGTGTTGTGCCTTAATATGGGATTATGAGATAGTATATTTAAGTAAAGATATCAGGCTGATAATTGATCTTCTAATTGATAATAGATCTTCAAGAAACTGAAAGTGTATGAATGTCCAGCTTGGAAGAACTGCATAGAACATATTGTAGTCCATCTGATGCTGTGAGGCATTTGGAAATTAAAAACCTGTTTCATACTAACCACAAGATAAGATATTTCCTTTTTTAGGTTTTCCAAATGCCTTTTCCATCACTGTGTGGTATTTCCATTGTAACATCAAAGACTGCTCACATATAATCTGAACCTGAATCTGGCTTCCCTGTATCCAGTTTACCATCTAGCGTCAGTCAGTATTTACCAGATATCTATTTTTTTAATGACTGGTTCCCTAAGATCTTTCTATAAATTTAATTCCCTCATGTTATAAATTACATGCCTGATCCTCATCTCATCTATATCAAAATCCTTTGTTTTTCTTATAAAGATTGTAAGATTTATTTGAATGTAGCCAGTCCTCTTTGAGGTTTCTCTGTGCTTTAATTATGTTTGTTGTTCAGACACTTTTGTTATCATGTTTAAACATTTTAATCATGGTTCAACAGTTGTCAAAAAAGTGTGACACACAGGTGAATGCTCTCCTCCTTTGGAATGGTTGCAGCTGGAACATGCAGTTTACAGAGTTTCAACTCTAGCAAAGAAACGGACATATAGTATATAGAAATTATACTAACTGTTATTCTTACAGTGTCATGTTGTCATACAATAGATGATTTAGTTCTCGTTGCTTTATTTATTTATTTATTTTTTACACAAAGACTTTGATTAGTATTTATAAATCAGCCTCACTGGTCATAACCTTTTTTTAAGGTGAAAATGCTGATGAAAATACTGATACATTTATTAAAGTTCGGTTCTAAGGGAAAATAAATAGCGATATAAACTATTACAAAACTGCTGTCTGGTCTTTTAACTTACTATCATAAATCCTGAACTCTTGATTAACCCAAAACTTCTTTCTCTCATTAACAATTTGCCATGTGGCTTTCATATTATTATTATTATCATTATTATTATTATTATTATTATTATTATTATTATTATATGATACTCTCTATAACACGCACACACAAACAAACCATGTAATAGTTTTGTCCAGGAGGGCGAATGGGATTATTAAAAAGTGTGCCTTTGTCAGTTAACCAGGCGAGCGAGCTTGCAACCGTGGTGCTATCAGCAAGTTATTACTATCATTGACAAAGTCTGCGTCTAACATGGATGGAGAAATTAAGCCTGTTAAATTATTAAAGCTTTTCCCTGATTGTTTTGAGATTTTTTGAGTGTTGAAAACAGTGCCATCCTGTGGCAAACTATATTTACAGCATCAATAAACCCAAGAGTACAACTCCGTTGTTCACTTTCAAGGGAACTCGCGCTGCATCAAAAGCGCTAGGGGAATACCCTGACGATAGTCTCATGAAGCAGCACTATGTAAACGATCAAACGATCGATTGAGTGTGAGTGTGAGAGTCGCAAGTCGGTGACGTCACAAACCAGGGTGATAAATATGTGGCGGAAACCGGTGACGGTAGCTTTGAGTGTCTTCAGAAAGCATTGTGTTAGAGTGTATATGTGTTGCTGTTGCACTGGTTGTTATATGTTAAAAATATAAATATTTTTGAATCCAAACTATAATGCTTCTGTTTTTTCCCCGTTAAGTTTGGCAGAAGAAAGTTTTCCATTTATTTCTAAGCTTTCTTCTAAATATTTCACATCTTCTGCATTTTTAATTGCAACAGCACATCATCTGCAGCACAATGGCTGCATATGCAGAGAGAACAATAGCTTATTTTCTTAAACCTCCTGTTATAACAACACCCTTTATTTTTTTTCTTATCATGCAAAGTAACGGTTCTATTGCCAAACTGTAAAGCTGTCCCACATGGGACATCCCTGTCGAATGCCTTTCTCCATTTTTACTGGAACACTCAACCCTCCTCCCACTTTTATCAAACATGATTCAACACCTTTATCCAAGACAAAAAATAGATACTGGTGATCTACACGATCAAAAGCTTTCTCCTGATCAAGAGAAACAATCCCAAAATCGATATTGTACAATCTTGTATACCTTAAAATATCCCTCATTAAAAACAGGTTATCATAAAGAAATTTATTTGTAATACAAAAAGCTTGGTCTTCAAAAATTAACTTGTCTAACACATTTTTAAGTCTGTTAACAATGCATTTAGACAGTATTTTATAATCTGTAGTAAGTACAGACACAGGCCTCCAATTTTAGCATAAGTAAATCTCCTATTTTAGGGATTAGAGAGAGAACAGCCCGCTGACAACTTTTAGGAAGTGTCTTCAGATTAAAACTTTCCTTAAAAACACAAATCTTGTCAAATATCTTTCCAAAAGACTTGTAAAACTCTGCCGGCAGACCATCAATGCCTGGAGCTTTTCCTTTACCGAGTTGATGAACTGCTTTCGTCACTTCTCCAAAAAACAGATCACTTTCTAGGACTTGTACATTTTGTTCGTCCAATTCTGGCAAATCAGTAAAAAAGTCACTTGATGGATAAAAAACAGTCTCTTCTTTTGCACATAAATTAGTGTAAAAGACCACTGCAAGTCTTCTCATCTCTCGAAGATCTAAGGTAATTGTTCCATTTGCTTTTCGAATGCCATGCATAACATTGGATTGAGAGCATTCATATCCTGCACTGATATAAACCGTGCTCTGACCAAAGCTGCTTTAACCCTCTCCTGAAGTATTTCCCTTAATTCTTTTTTTTTTTTTTTTTTAATCGTTCTTGTAAACAAGGATCATTTTGGTTTATCGGGCTATTTTGAATTCCACATATCTCTTTTTCTAAAACATATAAAGCATGTTTGAACTCATTTCGTGTATGTGACAAAAATTGTTGGCAAAAAAGTTTAAACTTTCCCCACTTCCCACCACTGCAGGAGATTTTCAAAATCTTTTTTTTTTCACCCAATAACCCCCAAAATGCTTAAAATTTTCACAGAAGTCATGATCTAAGGCCACGTCCACACGAAGCCGGTGCATTCCCTATCCGATATTTTTTTTCCTTGTTCTAAAAAAAAATTCCGTAAACACGGCGGTCTCAAGAAATATCAGCATACACACGAAACCACTAAAACAAACTGTGTAGTATATATATACCAGACCAGTATGGGGCGCTGTAATTCTGCCACAGATATACACTATACACGGAGAAGACTTTGAGGATGCGCATAACTTGCCCGCTTGACGAAAGCAACAACTTCAAGAGCAAGAGCAAGAGCAAGAGCAAGAGCAAGAGCAAGAGCAAGAGCAAGAGCAAGAGCAAGAGCAAGAGCAAGAGCAAGAGCAAGAGCAAGACTGGAGTCTTATGTATGGACTGACGACAAAGTCAAACTACTACTTAGAGTCACACTCGACTACAAGTCCACATAAGTCTGCCATATTGTTGTTGCTGTTACGTGCTGTTAGTTTCCTTCATGTAAAATCTATGAGCAGCACTAATTCTTTTGTCAGTTATTCTAATCCAGGTACTGTTTCAATCCATTCTTTCCTCTCCAAATATCAATGAGTTCTGATTGTTTTATAAAAATGTTTAGGGATGAGGGATGAGGTTCACCATTCCAGTCACTAATAAAATAAATAAAATCTATAGTAATTAATAATAATAATAATTCATTACATTTATATAGCGCTTTATCAAAGTCTCTCAAAGCGCTTACATGGAAGGGGGAATCTGACGCCACTGATACTTAGCTTTTGGCTGTCATTAACAACATGAACCGCTTTTCTTACCTCAGCATTGATCTCTTTCTGTATGCTCATCATATCAGTCTTCCGTCACTATTTTTGTTTCTCATCTGTCCTTGGTTCTCATTGTTTATGCGAACAGGTGAAGCGTTTGTGTCCGATGTCTCCACATTCAAAACAGCGTTAACTGTCCGTGCTGCTCACGTACAACATGTATGAACTCTCTCCGTGAGACACACGGAAAAATACATCAAGTGTTTTTTTTCAGGCGAAGTTAAAAACATTTAGATACAACAGTTATATTCTAAACGACAACACATGTTTTAACGATGCGTTCTTGCTTCCGAGTGGAATCACTTTCACCCCTCCAGCAATTTTCCCGAACCTAGATAATTCCTTTACTATCAAATAATTGGCAATGAATGGAGGTACATTGGAAACTGTGACTTCTGTAGCCGGGGCAGATAAAGGTGTGACGGGCATGTATGTTTCTTTGACCCATATTCCGTTTTCGATCATTGTTTTCACAAAATTTTCATTTTTTACAAACACTACAACCGTTTTTTTCATTCTAGAGGCCAAGTTTATGTTTTCGAGAGATAGAATTTGCTAGACCAATAGAAATTGGTCCAGAAAAGTGTCCAGAATAGATTAGAATAGTGTCCAGAGGCAGTGCCATCCAGGCTAGTCTGTCCCCCTTTCATCCAAACCACACTACACTAGATATGACCCTTCAAACTTATTTGCACTTTTCATGGACCACAAGAAAAAGATGGGGAATTTTAGAATAGAGCCATACCGCCAAATGTAACTAGTGAAATATGAAAATAAAGTTCACTAAAAGGTTTGTTTGCAGTATTGGTATTTTTGACTCAAGTTGTCGTGGCTGAACTTCTTTTGTTTATAGTTGTCATTTTTGACTGAACTATTTAGTATACTGCAAAATATAAGTATACTGCATGTGAAATGTGATATTTTATGATATTTTATCTCCCTGAAGTATACTCTGCAAAATGGAAAACAGAAACAAATGTTGTTAATAATTTTTTTCTCCACTAGATGCCAGCAAATTTCTTTACAGCATAAGAGGAGCGCACACACACACACACACACACACACACACACACACACACACAACACACACACACACACACACACACACACACACACACACACACACACACACACACACACACACACACACACACACACACACACACACACACACACACACACACACACACACACACACGTATACAAAATGCTGTTCCAGACAATGGCTCAGAACTATTATTGTTATTATTTATTTTATTTTTGGCCAAAGGTAATATTGATGACAAAACAAGGTTTGGTAATTTTAAACCCAATGATCTAATTTGTACATTATGCCTTTTTAAATACCATTAATTCTGACAGTATAAGTAGTTCTTAAAGAAGTTAAACATATGGGTAGAAAAAGAAAATTGTTACTGTGTGGGAAGCTAGACCCCCCAATAAGAACAAACATATATTTGAAGGGTTCTGCTTTTGTTGAAGAAATTACTGCCCTGTCATGCCATGCCATCTGGGCCATTTGCAGTTTTGAAGCTTTTACAGAATGGACTGACATTTGTATTCATATTTATATGCAAAAATATATGATCAAATCTCTGTGTTTACATTTGCGCTGGTCGCTTTATAACAAACTAGTTGCATTATTACATCCCTGTTATACTGTACTGTACATCCTTGTTATAATGTGGAGAGATGAGCAAGAGCAGGTTCCAACAGAAACTCACTTTATTAACAAACAAAAGACTTTAAATTACAAAATAAAGGAGCATGCTTAGTTCAAAAATTTGGAACTACTAGGAGAACACAGAGATATATTTATGCACTTTTGATGCTTTTATCCAAAGCGATTTTCATTGCATTCATGAAACCCATTGACATTTTTAATCAGTTCTTGCTTTCCCTGGGAATTGAACACCAATGCGTTGTAAACACCAACGCTCTACTGGTTGAGCAGATGAAGATGACATCCACACACCAGGTAACATTGTCAGCAATGTCAACAATCGAAAAAGACGAGTGAACAAATGAGTGCTTAGGAAGATTAGATTAGGAGATTGGAAACAGGTGACGACTGATGAGGAAATGATTGACACGACAGGTGAAAGAAACTACATTTGATAACAGGAAGTAAATAGATATGACACCACTGTGACAGTCCCCAAAGTGGGGACAGCACATAACACAATGTGGAATGTAGAATAATTTATTAAATTATGTAGAATAATTTATTAAACGGCATTGAAATTGAAATCAGGCTGCTTAGTTTTCTAAAGAATGTGTTTGCTCAACTATACTGATTATTTGTTTCCACTGGTAGATTAAGAATATGCTAGCATATGAGGTGAAGTCTCTGACAAAATTAAAAGACATTGTAAATGCCTCAGGGTGAGTTGCAGCACCATCAGTTTGACCAATCAGAAATTTAATAGAAAAAAAAAAATACCATGATGAGATGAATGTTGACTGAATGTAGAAAAATCAGATTTTTCAGAGATGCAAAACGTGGAACATGATGGGAGATGTACAGTTCATAATAAACATTCACTTTTAAGAAAACATTGCATCAATCAGTCAAAATTCCTACATTACAAAAACTGTTGAGCAAACATTTCCTGAGAAAGGTGTGTAAAGTACAATAAATGATTCTCACTCTTGATAAGCAGAACAAATGTTAGCATTGCATTATTTACCTTCTGCAATTTGGACGGAAGGAGATGTCTTTAATAACAATCATACACCTGAAAAGCTAACAGTAGCCTTAGGGGGTTGAAATAGCTTTGGCATTCTTTTTCAGATGCCAGGCAATGAAAATGACATATAGAGAGCCTTCAAGGCTAACTTAAATTTTTTAAATATTATAAATGATAAATATTAAATATGTATGAATTTTTCCAGTGTTAATCATCTTTATGCCGGCAGCAATGTCACCCTGTAGCCTAAAACTGGTTGCCCACTGAAGCTAAACAGGGTTGAGATTGGTTATTTCCTGGATGGGAAACTGCTGGGAATGACTAGGTTGCTGCTGGAAGTGGTGTTAAGGAGACCACCAGTGGGTGCTCATCCTGCAGTCTGTGTTGGTCCTAATGCCCCAGTATAGTGATGGGGACACTGTACTGCAACAAGCACCATCCTTTGGATGAGACATTAAATCTGAGGTCCTGACTCTCTGAGGTCATCAATAATCCCAGAATGTCAAGGACATAACCCTGACATCCTGGCCAAATTTGTCCATCATGGCTTCTTAATCATCTCCATTCTCTGATTGGCTTTATCACTCTTTCTCCTCTCCACCAATACGCTGGTGAGTGTTCTGGTCCAGGTGGATGCTGCACCCTGGTGGTGGTTGAGGAAATCCCCCCTTCCATGTAAGCACTTTGAGTGTCTAATGATAAAGTGCTATATAAATGTATTATATAAATGTATAAATGTATCTATATAAATGTTCCTCCGTGGTACACTAAGGCTGAGACCTGCGGCACAGACCAGGGTGCCTGCCTGGGACTTGTCTGTGGTACTCCTAGGCCTGTCCCAGGCACCCTTTGAACCTTAGAGGAGCTTTCAGCTTCTCTCTCTTAACACCCTTCTTTTGCTGGCTATGCCTCGCATAAGAGGGTCGGGGATCTTCAGACTTCAGGCTCCCTCATGCCTCGAGTTCGGCCCGGGATGGGAAAAACCTTTCTCCACCCGAGGTCAGGCTATGTCCCCAAGGTTCCCACTAATGTGGCTCGGTCTGTCACGCTGCAGGCCTTCTGCCCTCCCCCCATTTGGCGATCATGAGTAGGAGCAAGAACAAGGTCTGTCCAGTGTGAGCACTGGACGCTTACGTCCCAAGACTGCCACTTGGCATACATGTAGGTTGGACCAACTGTTCGTTTGCTTTGGGGCTCCTGAGGGGGCTCCAGCTTCTAAGCAAACCCTAAGCAGGTGGATAGTCGAGGCTATCTGTCTAGCTTACGAGTCGGCCGGACATGCTTCTCCTCTGAGGGTCCGAGCCCACTCCACTCGGAGCATGGCGGCATCCAAGGCTCTCCTCTCCGGAGTTTCCTTGCCTGATGTTTGTGCTGCGGCTGGCTGGTCATCGCCGCACACTTTTATGAGGTTTTACCAATTGGACCTCGATGCCGCCCCAGGAACCAGGGTGCTCTCTCAGTGAGCTGGGACACACCCGGATGCCGGCGTCGCTGAGGTGGCGTTGGTATAGCGTTCCCCTAGCGCTTTGACGCAGCTCGAGTTCCCTGAAAGGGAACGTCTCGGGTTACGAATGTAACCCTGGTTTCCTGAGGGGAATGAGACGCTGCGTCTTTGCCTCAGCTCCTTGCGCCTCCGTGCCCGCTTCAGAGATTCATGCTGACGCGCCCGGGTTTCAGACGCGCTCTTATGCTCTTCCTCATGACGTCACCGGCAATCGCCGGCAGTGACGCATTCATCTCACGCGTTCGTCTCTCATTGGTTGCACAGATCTTCACGTGACCGAGGAAGACTACTTCCCCTAGCGCTTTGACGCAGCGTCTCGTTCCCCTCAGGGAACCAGGGTTACATTCGTAACCCGAGACGTTCTCCCTTTCCAGTAACTTAGAGGATCATGGGTTCTTGGCAAAAATGCATCTCTGAGGTACTTTTTCACTTCTACTGTTGCATCAGCTGTGGCACTGTGTATCGCCTGGGTTTCATGGATACGATTATCAAAAAGTTCCCACAAACTGTTGATAAGTTCGTTGATAATGATGATGATGGTGAGCCTGATGTTGACTGTGGCTCTGAATGAAAATAAACACAACAATTAGTTAGTAAGCCTACACTGACAGCATATATGAAGTATAAGTCACATAATTATTCAGATGACATATCTCCATAATGTCAGATGAAGACTGAAACTGCTTACCAGGAGTTGCTGGGTTAGAACACATCAGCGAAGCACACTCCAAAATGGCAGGATGAGAGCTCCTCAAATGGTGCATCATGGATGATGTATTGTTGAAGTAGGCTAGCTGCCTATCACAATGCCTATCACATCTCACTTTATTTGGGGTTTCCAAATGGAAATGCTCCCACACCATAGTTTTACAGCATCTCTTACGTGGAGCCTCCATTTCTATCTATTCTATTAATGTATATCTGTCTATCTATCTATCTATCTATCTATCTATCTATCTATCTATCTATCTATCTATCTATCTATCTATCTATCTATCTATCTATCGTTTGACTCTGCATCAATCCCTCAAGTCCTCTGGGTCACAGCTGTCCCTGATTACACAATTCTATTGCGAGTCTTATGCTCAGGTACTCTGCAACTCTTTTTCTCCACCCTCATATTTATACAATATAATCAAAAAAGTCGCAGTCTCTTCTGGACAAAGGTCAACGGAGATGTGGTGGTCCAATTGAATCCTCTGCTCATCTTCATCTCCTAAGCTCTTTTCAAGGTTAATCATATAGTGAGATGCTCTGAGGCGCCTCACATACAAAAAAAAAACATCTCCTATGGCATGTCATCTACACACACTCTTTGTGGTCATCTCTTATGATAGTTCTGATTCAATCATCACGCTATGCTCTGCCAGCAGTCTTCTGTCATTCCACAGTTTGAAGACTATTGATTTATTAGCACAATCATCTTTTATTTCCTTAACTATCTATCTATCTATCTATCTATCTATCTATCTATCTATCTATCTATCTATCTATCTATCTATCTATCATCTATCTATCTATCTATATCCTACTAAATTCTATATCTCTACTGTGCTATCTATCAATATCTAACTTAGCCTATATGAATGTGTCACTATATCTGTCACTGTCTCTAGTCTCAGTAAATATATCTTTAATTTAAATGTATCCTAAATATAACTAACCAAATCGCACTATATATGTCACTATATTGTAAACGCTATCTCAAAATCTTTCTCCTCTCACAAAAATCCACAAGGTGAAGGTGCATTAACTCCTCTTTTAAACTTTGTGGGAGTTGAGACAGCCTCTGTCAATCAAACGCAGACTCTGCAAGCATACCACCAGTCGAAACACTTCGACGCGCAGAACCTTTGTTTAGCCATAGTCATCCCTAGTATTACATCGGACTGTTTATTCTGTTATGACCCTATGAGACCTTTTCAGTTGTCAGGACAGGAGAACAATCAGACTGCGTTTAGTCAGGCATTTTATTGGTACCACAAAATAAATCAGCAGCACAAGGCTCTAACAAAACTCAAACAAATGCTTTTCAGCAGACTCCCCAGAAGCAGCATGTGGTGTTTCCATGATCACCAGCCCAGATCACCAAACTCGCCAGTTTCCCCACCATCAACCAGTGTTACACCAGTGGTGTCCACTACAAGCCCGCAACTCGCTTTCCCAGAGAAATATGACGGCTCTCCCTCGAAGTGTAAAGGATTCATGCTACAATACTCTTTATTCATGTCCCAACAGTCAGCACTTTACCCCACAGAGGAGAGTTGCATACCATTTGTTTTTTCCCTGTTGACCGGAAAAGCTCTGGAATGGGCAACCGTGTTTTGGATGGAGGGGCAACCAACGCTCTCAACTTTCAGTAGCTTCTTGAAGATATTCTGGTAAATTTTAGAACATCCCAAGGGCGGAAAGGAGGCAGGAGAACAACTACTATCACCCCACTCCACCGCTGCTGAATATGCTCTCTCTCTGCACTCTCATGGCCCAAACTGTGTGGGTGAATGACACGCTTAAATTACAGCTTCAAAAGGGATTGAACATTAAATTGCAATCTGAGCTTGCTTGCCGTGATGACGGAAAAGACTTGGAACAAATCATCGAACTTGCCATTCGTGTCGACAATCTGATTCGCTCAAGATGGCCGAACTGAAACATCCATGCTCCATTCCCCGCAGCTTCAATGTCCTCTGAGCCTGAGCTCATGCAGATTGGATGCACTCATCTATCCACAGATGAAAGGGAATGATGAATTCGACAGAGACTATGTTTGTATTGTGGACAACCAGGTCATATGAGAGTAACCTCAATGAGAGTGCCTCAAGTCATTCTTCCAGTACGGTTATCCCTGTAAAACTATTTGTCAGTAAGGATTATATTGAGTCTGAAGCCATGATAGACTCTGGGGCAGCAGATAATGTTTCCTGTGTGTTGACCAGCAACCCGCTTTGTATCCCAGAGACTCGAGCAGGATATATTTTGTATGCTCACTCCTAACTGGAAAGGCCTTAGAGTGGGCCACTGCGGTGTGGAGAGAGGATGGCACTGCGTTCCCCCTCGTTCAGCGTGTTCTTGCAGCGCTTCAATGAGGTGTTCGATTATCCAGCCGGCGGTAGGAGCGCTGGTGAGGAACTACTCGTGTTGATCCAGGGGCGAAGCACGGCCGCGGAATATGCATTGTCCTTTCGCACTCTCGCAGCTCAAACCAACTGGGTCGAGGACACGCTAAGACTGTTATACAGAAAGGGATTAAATCATGACCTTCAAGCAGAGTTGACATGCCGCGACGAAGGAAGATACTTGCATGAGTTCATTGACCTTTCAATTCAGATTGATAACCTGATCCGTTCACGCCCACACACACCAGGTTCCCTGACACTCAAGCCACTCTCGCTGAACCAATGCAGCTGCGCTTCTCACACCTCACCCCGGGGGAACGCGAACGACGAATCCAATATCATCTATGCATGTACTGCGGTCAAGCTGGACACCTGAAGATATCCTGTCCTGTTCGTCCCACAGCAGTGAGTAGCTCTTTGCCACCAAGTCGTTTATCATGTCTTAAGATACCCGTGAAGATAACCGTTCAGGATCGGGACATTAAGACAACAGCGCTGCTAGATTCTGGAGCAGGTGGTAATTTCATGTCCTATGAATTTGCTCAATAGCATAACTTCACCCTAACCTTATGCAACTCCTCCCTAGCAGTGGAGGCATTAGATGGCCATCCCATTGGGAAAGGGAAAGTCATACACATCACAGAGGTGGTTACCATGCAGGTTGGGGTGTTACACACCGAAGCCATCAATTTCTACATAATTCACGCTCCTCACCTTGGCCTCCCATGGTTACGCCGACACAACCCCTACATTTCCTGGAAAGACAAATTATTCAGTGGGATCCTGCCTGTCGTAAGAACTGTCTCACTCTCGTCACCCCTTTACCCGTGCAGTCCGTTAACGTTAAAGAACACACCCCCGTATCTCCTGAGCTGCCCAACGAATACTCCGATTTGACTGAGGCATTTACTAAGACCAAGGCGACCCAACTGCCACCTCATCGTCCAAGTGACTGTGCTATTGAGCTATTACCTGGTACAACGCCCCCTAGGACAATGCATATTCCGCGGCCGTGCTTCGCCCCTGGATCAACACGAGTAGGGGAAGAATATTTCCACTGTCAGCCCAAGTCAGAAGCCATGAAATCCTACATCGAGGAAGAGCTAGCAAAGGGCTTCATTAGGCCCTCTACGTCACCTGCTTCATCTGGGTTGTTCTTCGTCAAGAAGAAAGATGGAGGTCTGAGACCATGCATTGATTATCGTGGCCTCAATGACATTACAACTAAATTCTGATATCCATTGCCTCTGGTCCCAGCTGCACTTGAACAACTCCGACGGGCTAGATACTTCACCAAGCTCGACCTGCGCAGTGCATATAATCTAATTCGTATTAAAGAGGGGGACGAGTGGAAAACCGCTTTCTCAACCTCATCGGGGCACTACGAATACTTGGTAATGGCATTCGGCCTGGCAAACAGTCCTTCGGTGTTTCAATCGTTCATCAACAACATCTTTCGGGACATGCTGGATAGATGGGTGATTGTGTATATTGATGATATCTTAATATACTCCAATTCTCTGGAAGAACACATCCAACACGTCAGAGTTGTTCTGAAGCGTCTGATCCAGTACCAACTCTATGCCAAGATAGAAAAATTAGAGTTCCACCAGACATCCATTGCCTACCTGGGGTACATCATTAGTCATGAGGGGGTGGCTATGGACGACACCCTACGAGACAGACTCCTGCACCAAGTACACACAGATCCAAGTTCAGGGCACCCGGGGATTACCGGAACTCACCACCTTCTTGCTAATCGTTTCTGGTGGCCTACAATGCTTGCAGATACCACAAGATTTGTAAAAAGAACTGCATTCTGTGCAATACCTCTAAAGCCCCTCGACAGCTTCCTGCCGGTCTACTTCAGCCTCTACCCATTCCTCAACGTCCCTGGTCTTATATAGCCATTGACTTTATTACCGACCTCCCCAATTCCCAGGGCAACACCACCATTCTAACTGTTATTGACCGCTTCTCTAAAGCCTGCCGCCTCATCCCCTTACCCAAACTCCCTACCGCATTCCAGACAGCTGGGGTATTGTGTAACTTCGTGTTTCGTTTCTATGGACTACCTGAAGATATCGTTTCCGACAGAGGCCCCCAGTTCACCTCCAGGGTATGGTCAGCCTTCTTCCAACAACTCAATGTAAACGTCAGCCTCACCTCAGGTTAAAACCCAAAAGCCAACGGTCAAACAGAACGACTCAACCAGGAACTCACACATTTTCTCAGAACCTACTGCCAACTGAACCAATCTGATTGGAGTAGATATTTAATGTGGGCAGAGTATGCCCAGAACTCTCTTCAGAAACCTGCCACCGGATTGACTCCTTTTAAGTGTATCCTGGGCTACCAACCACCCTTGTTCCCCTGGTCTGGTGAACCAACCGAACTACCCTCAGTCACAGAGTGGCTTCAGCGCAGTGAAGAGATCTAGAATCGAGCACACAACCATCTGCTACACGCAGTACACAGACAGGAACACCAAGCCAATCGTCACCGTCGCCCAGGTCCAAAGTACACTCCTGGACAATGGGTCTGGCTGCAAGTGGCTGGCCCCACACTATGGAACAATCTTCCTGACCCTGTTAGAATGGCTGCCAGTTTATCTGAGTTTAAATCTTGCCTTAAAACCCATCTTTTCTCTCTCGGGTTTGTTGATGTTTAATATGTAATTATTTGGGGTTTTTGTGTATATACAGTTGTGTATATATGTGTATACATATGTGTTTATGTGGATGAGTGCACGGTTTGACTATGTCTCTTTGCCTCTGCCTCTCAGTTTTTGTTTTTGGCTGTTTCTATTTTTGTTTTGTTTTCTATTTTGCTTTTTATTTCTTATTTTATTGTTTTTCTCTTGTGCTTTGTGTACGGTTTTCTTTCAACCTGTTGTACAGCACTTTGGTTGGCCTTTGGCCATTTTTAAATGTGCTTTATAGATAAACTGAACTTGAACTATCCACAAAAAACATGCACCTCAAACTTCCATGCCGAAAACTCAGCCCCAGGTACGCAGGTCCTTTCAAGATCCTTAGACAAATCACACCAGTTTCATTTCGATTAAACTTGCCATCTAACTATCGTATTTCTCCCACATTTCATGTTTCGCTCCTGAAACCTGCTGCTGGTCCAGGAGGAGAGTCGGAGAATGGAGCCGAGGGACAGGCCCCCCAACCCATCCTGGTCGACGGCGAGGAGGCGTATCAGGTCCGTGAGTTGCTCGACTCCAGATGCCGGGGTAACATTCTATAGTATCTGGTGGACTGGGAGGGGTACGGCCCGGAGGAGCGATCCTGGGTCAACAGGGATGATATCCTCGACCCCACACTCATGGAGGAGTTCCATAGGACGCATCCGGAGAAACCGGCCCCCCGGCCTCGTGGAAGACCCCGGCGTCATTTGCCTCCTCGCGTCAGGAGCCGCTCGCAGGGGGGGGGGCTCTGTTACAGGTGATGCTCCCTCTCCTCTTCCTCCGGATCACCAGAGGGAGCTATCACCAGAATATTGACTCACCATTCAAACTACATTTCCCACGTACACCCAGAACTGGAACTGATTGCATGCACACCTGCAGTGCATCACACACACCACTATATTAGCTCAACACACACACGCCTTTGCGAGGTCTTGATTTACTGAAGTGGTCATTTCTGAGCGGGTTTCCCTGGAAGTAGTCTTGTGTTTTGACCCTGGACTGTTTGCTGATTCTTTGCCTGTTTGCCACGCGAGTCTCCCGTTCCACGACTTTAACTCTGGATTATCACTTAGTTTGTTTTCTGCACTATTATAATAAATTCACTCATTTGCACTTGAATCCAGGTTTTGTGTTTTCCCCCTCCCTCCTCTGTCTCTCATCTCCTTCATGCCAGCAGACGCTGCTCAAAGTGAGTTACAGCAAATTGTCAAGTATTTTAGAGTTTAATTGTCAATTACTAATTTGTATTTATATGAGATCTTAATGGTTATCATTTTAACTGTAATTAATAGGGTAAAATAAAAACAAAATATTTAAAATGGGCATTTATGGTCGTGTGGAACGAATTTATTTATTTTTAATGCATTCTTATGGGGGGAATTGTTTTGGTGTATGAGCATTTTGGGATACGAGCTCGCTAGAACCAGGAAGTATGAGCATATTAGCCCATTTCTGTTAAACCTGCATTGGCTTCCTGTTAAACACCAAATACATTTTAAAATCTTGCTAATTACTTACAAAGCAGTAAATGGTTTAGCTCCCCAGTACTTGAGCGATCTCTTAACAGATTATAGTCCTTCACGTCTATTGTGACCCCAAAATACTGACCAGCTGATAATGCCTAGAATATCAATGTCAACTGCTGGTGGTCGATCCTTTTCCTATTTAGCATCTATATTAGTATATAGTATATAGAAGTATTCTATATTTCTATATTAGTCTTCCTACTATAGTTCGGGAAGCAGACACACTCTGTCAGTTTAAATCTACACTAAAAACACATCTCTTCAACCTGGCATACACATAACACATTGTACACATTTTTAATCCAAGTCATGTAAAATGATTGTTAGGCTACATAATTTAGGTTTGCCGGGACAGGAAACATTCCCATAACATCTGATGTACTTGTTGTCACAGTCATGTCTTGTCACGTTCCTCCTGTGTGATCCTTCTGTGTTCCCGTAGATTGTCACGTCAACCACTCCCCCTTGTTACTTGTGACAGGTGCTTACTATTTTAAGCCCTCTCGTATTCCCTTGTCTTTGTCGAACATAATGCAGTTTTTCTCAAATAGTGGGGCGCGTGTGACCCTGGGGTACATGCTTTTTTTTTCCTTTGACATGTACGATCACACTGGTGTTCATGTGTCACGTGATCAACGACAAAACACACGTATTTTCACGCGATATCTGACACTGATCCAAAACAAGATGCGCTCAGAGCATTTATCACAATTCAGTGATTTCAACCACATAAGATTTCTTTTAGGTTTCAACAAGTTGATCCAACAAGTTGATGACTATTTTGAATTATCTATTATACAGCGCTTTTTGTGACCGCGGTATGTCACGTGACAAGCATGACACGTTGCCATGAAAACAATAAGGCGACAGTTCCAAAATGGGGGGAGAGGGGGCGCGTGAAATTTGTACTTCTTCCTAGGAGGGCATGACAGAAAATAATTGAGAACCACTGACGTAATGTGTCGTAGTGTGTGGATATCTCCCTTGTTCAATAAAGTGCTTCCCGTTGAGTCTCCGTGTCTCCTCGTCTCTCTGCATCGCACTGCGGATCCACCGTGTTACACTCGTTACATCAGAAGAAGAATGGCATCTACACTGACATTAGTTTCTGTTTATTCCGAGGTTACTGTGGTCGGCCGGATCTTTGGCTTATCCAGATCAGATGAAGGACCTGCACCTGGACACGAACACATCACAGCCCTGAAGTGTCTGCAGATACCGTGACTCTACTAGACCCTCCCCTGTGAAGGTCATGAATCCCATCTCCAAACAGACCAAACTGGATTTAATATTTGATTTTAATTGTTGTCAATAAAAAAAAAATCATGCACTGTTTGGCTGTTGGCCAGAGGAGAACTGGTCCCCCGACTGAGCCTGGTTTCTCCCAAGGTTTTTTCTCTCCATTTGGTTCTTTATTCATTCCATCACCTGCTGGAGCCTTTTAGTTCCTTGCCATTGACGCCTCTGGCTTGCGTAGTTGGGGACACGTAACATAATTTTATTGATTCGCCTGCTCTTTTAGAGCTGTTGTTCAGCCAAAACAAACTTTGTTTTTATTGTTTTCCTGTGACCACTGTAAAGCTGCTTTGAAACAATCTGTATTGTAAAAAGTGCTATATAAATAAAGGTGACTTGAGATGAGAAGCCATTCTGTTTGAATTGAGGTCACTACAATAGCCAGCATGTTTACTCAGCGCACACAACACCTCTCAACAAGAGAGTGGCTTTCATTGTCAGTCAATAAATGGAAAATAAAGTAACTTGCATTACGTATTTGAAAAGGAAACTCAGATATTTTGTTGTCAATATACATCTTTTAATTATGTAACTCAAGTTACTTGTATTGCGGAACTCCTTTTTGCAGTGGCTTTCATTGGAGTCCATTGGTGTGCTTTAGATAAACATAGCAATTTCTTTCTTATTCCATCCAGTGGCCACACATGCTTTGTAGACTATAGACTTTATAGACTAATGCTGTCAGCATTAGTCAGCCCTTTGTGCATGATGAAACCTGGATAGCCATTATGTGGCATTGTTAGTCTGATTCGTTGGTCATTCCTAGGTTTGATGGATGAGTAAAGAAGCTGTTGGAAGAAGAGTTGGAAAAAGGTCAAATATGACTCATGATGTTCCTGCTGGATGGTGTGTGTGTGTGTGTGTGTGTGTGTGTGTGCTGAATGAATTTAGATTTAATTTATTCATTCAGGTGTCATAGGAGTTTTGGTAATCTATTGTCTAAATGAAGTATGGTGCAGACTATTTGTCATGACTTAATATTCCAGAGATACACACGTAAACCAACCTTAAAAGTTACATATAGACTTAAGACACAGACTACACAGAAATGACTAATTCTAAGCAGAATTACAGCATTCATATTTTTTTTAAATATACATTTCTGCATGTATCAGATGTTATATAACTTACAAACGAGTAATATCCAAAGTTGTTTATCATAAGAGTGAACAATGTTTTTAGTTCTCAATGCTAAGTTTCAGGTATAATCTAGTACACAAGCAAGATCAGAAATGAAACGCAGAAAAAAAGAAACTTTGGTAACACAATATTTTACATTGTCTTACACATTACACGTAGTTACTGTTTTAATAATTATAATTTATATGCAACTAACCCTAAACCAATCCCAATCCTAATCAACTAGTATTATTTACTTAATTAGTATGTAATTAACACTAAAGTAAGTTATGTAGTTCATTTTTATCACACTTAAATGCAGAATTACATTGTAATACAGACTCCTTAAAATAAAGTTTAGCCAAAACGTATTTTCATGTAGACGTAATTACATAAATGCTAAAGGTTCTTTAGCTATTTCTTCAAATTACGAATAATGATACAAATGTGTTTGTGTTTGAAGTTTCATTTTTAAAACCTCCCATGCAAGATTTTAATAGTTTTAATAGCAGAGCTATGATGAAATTATTAAGTCTGAAGACTGCTGTTCTGAAGTCAGAGGAGGGAATTGAACAAAAAGGGATTTATTAAACTGTCATGCTTTGAATGAAGAAAAATTCAGACAGAACTCTGACTGTTTAAATTTAGCCCTCTAAATTAGGCAGAACAGTTTTCCTCAGTGCTTCATCCAGGGCATAAATTCACCAGGAAGAAAGGAGATAATAGACCAGAGACAGAGGGGACTCTGACATTCAAATAGAGGTGAACGCATATTTCTTTCTTCAAGAATTGCCTGTTGAATAATTCAAAAGAGCTTTTGGATTGTTACCAGATGAAGATCAAGAAAAGCTAAAAAAAGTTTTTTTTTATAAATAAAAGGTTATTTTAAATAAACTATTAAATGAAGATTACAAAAAGTAACAACATGTCTAAGTGCAAACATAAACATAGGCACAACCAACAAAGGACAAAACACAGAGTGAAGGTGGATAACTTAAATGCATGTAGTGATGAACAGACATGATGAAAAGCTGTGAAGATAATTGTGAGTGTCCATAGTAACCCATGAGGGGTGGGAAACTAAGACAAAGAGACACATGTGACTGAATAAAAAAGTTATTGTGGTATGACTATGATGAAGTGAAATGGCTACAGTCCATTTACAGGGATGCTCAATGTTATGAAACTATAAATCAAAGGGAGCCATGTAAACTGGAACAAAAAGGGAATTTTGTTTTCCTCTAATACTAACAACCTTTCTTTTAAAAACTGCATTTTGTGTTTACTTGCGTTATCTTTGACTAGTATTTACATGTATGCATTTGGCAGACACTTTTATCCAAAACAACTTGCATTGCATTCAAGGAACACATTAAATCAGGTCTTACTTTCCCTGGGATTAACCTATGACCTTGGCATTGTAAGCACCAATGCTCTACTGATTAAGCTACAGGAAAGCTAACATTTAAGTTTGATAATCTTAAACATTTAATTGTGACAAAAATGCAACAACAAACAAAACAAACATCAGGAGGGGGGACAAACACTTTTTCACACCACTGTATATAATATATTGACCCATACATATTTAATGGATGTTCCCATGCGAGTTAGCAAAGGGTCTGTCGTAACAAGCCTATGTAAATTGGTTCTTACATGCGAACTGGAATAACCCCCAAGAGACCTCATTTGACTTTTTAATGAAGAAGAGAAATGGGTATGGTGTTCTGAGCCTCTATGTTGCTGAAGTAAATGTTGCATAGATCTGGTGCAGGGAGAGTTTGCAAATTTATTACAGACCATTTATATATTGGGATGGCAATGAGAAAAATATTTCCATTTATCAACAAGTGCACATAGTTGGATAGGATGAAAATAGCCACTGGAGTGATAAAACCCTTACTTCTGTATCTCGGTGCAATAATTTAAAAGATAAAAAAAATAAATAAAATGTTTATATATATATATAATAGTTGTCACAGTCTTGTCGCGTCTGTCACATCCGGGTTCCTCTGTCTCCCAAATCCTTCCCACTCCTGTCTTGTTAGTTATTACCCTGTTAATTATGACAGCTGTTTCCTATTTCCTCGTGTATAAATCCCTTTCATGTTCCCCGTGTCCTTGTCGGTGATTGTAGTGTTTATGGTGAAGTCGACATTGTGTGGATGTTGTTCTCCTTCCGAGTTTGAGTTTTTGCACCCTCGTGTGCCTTTTGTGTTTGCGTTTGTTAATAAATTGTTTTTGTTTGAATCCTTGTCTCGCTTCTCCGCATCGCACACCAGCCGCCTGCATCGTTACAATAGTACTGTATATATATACATACACACACACACACACACACACACACACACACACACACACACACACACATATATATATATATCTCCATGGGCATCTCCGGAGGATCGCAGCGGACAACGACGAGGACGGCCTCGGCCCGAGGCGCCGTTCGGTCAGGATGGGTGGTGTTGAAATCCTGGAGAAGGGACGGGTCCAGAATGTCGTCCCGGGTTACCCATTCCTCTGGGCCATATTCCTCCCAATCGACCAGGTACTGAAGTACGCCGCCTCATCGCCAGGAGTCCAAGATCTTGTGGACCCGGTAGATGTTCAGGTACTCCGGATCCAGGGGAGGTGGTGGTACGACTTCAGCACCAGACTCTGTGGGAGGAGACACAAGGGGTTCAGTGAAGGGTTTCAACAGTGAGACATGGAAAGATGGTGAGATGCGATACTGTGGGAGGAGCTGGAGACAGTAGGTGACTTCATTTATCTGCCTCAGGATCTTGAATGGACCTGCGTATCGGCGACTCAGCTTTCGGCAGGGCAGCCGTAGTCGCATGTCCCAGGTGGAGAGCCAGACCAGTAAACCCGGGTGATACTGAGGAGTTGGTCCTCTCCGTCGGTCCGCCTGAAACTTCTGTCTATGGATTGCTCGCTGGAGATGGATGTGAGCTGAGTCCCAGACCCTCTCGCTCTCCTGGAACCAGTGATGGACAGCTGGAACTTCTGTGGGTTCACCTGTCCAAGGAAAGAGAGTGGGCTGATAGCCAAGGTAGCACTGGAAGGGTGTGAGGTGTGTGGATTCTTGCCTTAGTGAGTTTTGGGCGTACTGGGTCTCTGTGAGTTGCATTGGCGATGAGCTGGTTGATGGTCCATTGAATGGGGCTTACCACAATGGCTGGAGGGAGGATAGTTTCAGGTTCTCGGGATTGAACTGGCGGAATAGGGCGTCTGCCTTGAGGTTTTTGATTCCAGGGCGATACGTTACGTTAAAATTTAACTGGGTGAAGAATGGGGGTTGAGTCGTTTGGCTGTGCGTAGATACTCGAGATTTCTGTGGTCGGTGATAACTTGGAAGGGGTACAGGGCTCCCTCCAGCCAGTGTCTCCACTCCTTCAATGCTAGTTTGATGGCAAGCAACTCACGGTTTCCAATGTCGTAGTTTTGCTCCGTTGCCAGCCAACCCAGCCAGCCACTTTTGCAGCATCACCCGCACCTCAGCCTGATTAAGCTCCCACTCATCTAGAGCACCTGTGCCCATGCCTTGTCTATCAGCTCCTGAGCCCGCACCTCATCTGTCAGCACCCGTGCCCACGCCTCGTCAGTCAGCACCACTGCCCGCAATACATGCGATGGAGGATAATCTGGTGGAGACGGTTCACAAAGACTGGATAGAACACTCATTCACTGATGTACCGCTTCCCACCCATACCCCACCTTGAACCATCAACAATTTCTGTCAGCTCCGCCCTGGCTCCTCCCACCCTTTGTCCACCAGAGACCATCAATCTGGTGGCTCCTCCAGGTTCTCACTCCACCTTCACCACAGACTTGCATGACATCCACTTCCCTCCATCCCTCCACCCATTTGGCTGCATCGGGCTCCTCCTTCCCACCGTCATCGCCCCAGTCCTCCCTCACACCAGCTCCCAGTGCATGGGTGCACCAGCTCGACCTCAGGATATCGTCACCATGAATTTGCCTTGGTCTCCTAAGCCAATGCAATCACACAAGTCCATCGGCTCTTCGGCTGCATCCTGGGATTCTTCCGCTCTGTCCCTGTCAGTCTTCACCATGACTTCCTCCATCATCACTGCTCCATGGCTCCTCCCTAAGTCAACTCCACCTTGGGCGGTCAGGATGGACCTGGACCATCCTCCTCCTTGGCCATCAAGATTTTGCTGCTCCGCCGTCATCCCATCATCGCCTCTTGGACTTTGTCCTCCTTGTGTCTTTCTTGTTTAAATGATTCTTCCTCTTTCCTGTTGATTTCTAGGGAGCACCAGAGTCATGTTTGATACTTTCAAGTGGCAAGTCATTTACAGGTAAGAGTAAGTTTTTGTGCTCCCATTTCTGCTTGCACTCGATAGACAGGTCCATCTCCAACTCTTTCTACCACACAATTTTTAGCCGCATTTACAGTGACTGGTCTGTTTTATCTACTGCACCCAGTCTTTTCAATCTCCCTTCTTCTTCAGAGGTTGATTTTATCAATTGTTCCGAGAGGTAGTCATCACTAACCTGCATATCTGAGAGAAAAGGTTAAAAATCCCGTCTGACAAGGCTGTTTCTTTCATTTAAACCCTGGTAAAGTGTGTGAAGTACCCTTAACAAGCTCTTTGTTATAGCTGAAATCAATAACAGGTGTTATAAGTGTTGTGTAGATAGTTGGCGTGCGATGCGGAGAGAAAGGCGCGGAACACGGAGTACAACCAAAAACACTTTAATCATAAACAAAAGGGCACACGGGGTGCAAAAACTCGGGAAGGCAACCACACATAGTCCATCAACATAACAACAACGTTAACACTAGACAACCTGAGGAGTGAACAAGGAGAACTTAAATACTGGCTGGGATTAAACTGAAACACAAAACACCTGTGAACAATAAGTGATGATAGGAACTGGGTGACGGTGAGATCAGGAATGGGGAACATGTGACAGACAAGGCAAACTAAGAGTCCAGGGTGAAGTGACATAAACATGAACGTGACAACAGGTTGTTGTGATTCAAAAAGAACATGCTGCTTCAGGCCCATTATTCTATAAGGAAACTGTTGTGGGTTCTCTTTGTCATTTTGTCTAGCACTAGTTAGGTCTTGAAAAAGTTCAGTTACATTTTTGTCTCTAATGTGAGAGCAAAAACATTTTTTTAAACCATCAATAGTGAAGTCATCCTTATTAACCACTCTCTCTCAATGCGACATATTTTGTTATTTTCAGGACAGCTCTAATAATTTCACACAAACTGAAACACTCCTTCAACCCAATTTGCTTTCAGAGACAATTGAAAGACATATCACAAATTGCATCACAAATTTGACCACCATGTAGCATAAATTTTCTACTTGGTAACAGAGAAGCAACATCGGTCACTCTTTTGTGACTTGATGTGACTTCCGGTTGAGTGAACGCTGGCGCGTTTTGGCTGCCGCTGCTCTCTGGTGTTTTTATTTTCATTCTTTTAAATAATTTTAATCATTATTTTATAACTTTTTATTTCTGCTAAATTCTGCTGTTGACTGAAATGATGTGGATTTACTATGCTTTTACCTGTATGATCATCATCTGGATTGCCTTGTCGTCGTCGTTCCACTCAGCGACTTCATTGTATTTGTATACAGGGACTGAACTTCAACGGCTGCGGTGCTACCCTTCACTCTACCCTTATCAGGATATTGTTCATCGTCCCCGACCGAAATATATCCATCGCGGGTCTCGACGGGGTTTTAAGTACGATGACTCAAAGGCTATAAGATCACTCTGGACTTCGACTACCCGAGCAACAAGGAAAATACAGCGGTCTGTGGATCAGAGTGCGCTAATTGACGTAGCCAAGTCCGCTGGCTCTTCGCCGGGTGGAAATGAGCTCAAAATTGGACTTCTCAACATTCGTTCACTTTCCAACAAGGGTCTCAATGATAATGAGTTTGACTTCTGCTTGGTTGACATGGCAGCAAGAAGATGACTTTTTAGAATTAAATCACTCCCGGGTTTGTTTATACTTCACAACCTCGTATCTCGAGACGCGGGGGAGGCATCGCGATACTTCACAACTCAATCTATAAAGCATCTCCTCTGACTCTACAAACCTTTCCCTCATTTGAATCATCTGCGTTACTGATCAGCAGTCCAACACCTACAGTGTTGGCTGTTATTTATCGGCCACTGAAATACAGTAATAGCTTTTTAGATTAATTTTCTGCATTTTTAACCTCCCTGTGTACCCTATCACCTAATATTATTTTACTAATATTATTTTACTTTTAACATTCATGTGGACAGTGTCAGTAATTGAGTCTGGAGAGGGTAATACTATGGCCTTATTTTACACTGTAAATCGCATTCTGAAACCACCTGACATACTCCCTGCCCACCTGTACTGTACTGCTCAATGCAATACATTCATGTCTTTTTTCAATGATAAAGTAACCACCATCCACCAACAGCTGACCTCTTTGGCTACCGCTAACTGTAGTTCACCAAACTGACTCAACTGATTTACCACTTTTCTTTCTTCTTTTGACATACCATCTGACTAAGAAATTTATCATCTCATTAACAAAGCTAATTCTTCCACATGTTTACTTGATCCTATACCTACTCACATGGTAAAGACCTGTTTTCCTTCTCTTTCTTCTCTTATAACTTGTATTATTCACACTTCACTTAGCTCCAGTATTGTTCCATCCTCCTTGAAAATAGCTGCTATTACCCCAACTCTTAAGAAACCTGGCACAGACCCCAACAATTTAAATAATTTCCGTCCCATCTCAAATCTTCCTTTTATTTCTAAAGTTCTTGAAAAAGTAGTGGCAGCACAGGTCCATGCTCACCTCAGTAATTAAAAGTTATTTGAGTGTTTTCAGTCAGGGTTTCATCCCAAGCATAGTACAGAAACTGCCTTACTGAGAGTGACTAATGATCTGCTAATGGCTGCTGATGGCAGAACCTTATCCATTCTTGTTTTGCTTGATTTGAGTGCTGCTTTTGACACCATCTCACACGATATTCTGTTGAACCGTCTGTCCGCTACTGGTATCACTGGTATTCCTCACACCTGGTTCACTTCATACCTTTCAAACTGTACACAGTTTGTCCTACTAAAACATTTTCAATCCCTACCTTCTTCTGTTAGCTGTGGTGTCCCCCAAGGTTCTGTCCTCGGTCCCTTATTGTTCCTAATCTACCTTCTCCCAGTTGGTAAAATTTTCTCCAAATTTGGTATTAAATTCCACTGTTACGCTGATGATATGCAGATTTACTGTAAATGATATACAGATTTACAGATTTACTGCAGAGTCCACTTTTCCACTTGCCTGTCTTACCAACTGCCTTTACGAATTAAAAGTTTGGCTTTCTAACAATTTTCTCAAACTTAATGGCAGTAAGACTGAGGTACTCCTTATTGGCACAAATTCAGTTCTCTCAAGGTCTTGCAATTTTTCTTTATCCATTGATGGTTCTTCCGTTTTCCCTTCCCGCCAGGTCAGGAACTTGGGTGTCATCTTTGACAGCACCCTTTCTTTCAAAGCTCACATTAATAATATAACCAAGTTTTGCTATTTTCATCTCCGCAATATTGCTCGTCTCTGTCCATTTCTCACCCCACACAGTTCTGCTATTCTTGTTCACTCGCTTGTCACCTCTCGCATTGACTACTGTAACTCTCTCTTAATTGGCTTATCACACAAATCTCTTCATAAACTCCAATTGATTCAGAATTCTGCTGCTCGTTTTATAACCCGGACTCCATCTATACAACATATTACCCCATCGCTTCAACAGCTACATTGGCTTCCTATCAAATTTCGGATTGATTTTAAAATTCTTCTCCTCACTTACAAATCTCTTCATAACCTCTCTCCACCTTACCTTTCAGATCTCTTACAGCCCTATATTCCTTCTCGCACCCTCCGCTATTCTTCCTTGGGTCTCCTCCATACACCCTCTGCTTGTTTAACCACCATGGGCCATAGGGCCTTTAGCCGTGCTTCTCCACACCTCTGGAATTCTCTCCCGGTCAATATCCGTGATTCAGACTCATTATCACAATTTAAAGTTAAACTTAAGACTCATTTATTTAGAATAGCTTATCTGTCATGATTACTGTGTTTCCTCAAGTCTAGCACTTTGTTTTGTTATTCTTAGAGTGGTCATGTTTGTATTTGCTTGTTTTCTACTTATTAATGGTTTATTGTCATTGTTGTTTACTGTTATTCATTAATATTGTTGTTGTTTCTTGTTGATGTATGGTGACCTTGGGTGATATGAAAGGTGCCTAAAATAAAATGTATTATTATTATTATTTCTTATCACCTGATTATTGAAGTTTGACAGTGGCCTTGGTGCAGGAGCACTTACAATGGCAGGTTTGGGCAGGGCTGGCATTTGTGTGGCACTATTCGAGGCCAGTATACAAGCGTACTGGTCCTTGGATGATATACGTGTACGAGTGATCACGACAGGCAAGCCTGTGTGAATGTCTCTGGGTGGTTGATAAGTGTCCATCTTGATCGACAGGAATGGTGTTCAAGTCATCGGTTGTGATGGCTTCAACATGCTCCAGAATCACATCCCCATCCCATTGGCAGACCTGGCATCTGGAACTCAAAACAGGTCATCCAGGAAATCAGAGGATGAGCAGTTGACTCATACTTTTGTCTTCCATTGCTTTAAAATGAAACTTTGAACTGCCACCTTACTGGCATTTATCTAGTTGCTATTAATAAATACCTTTGTTTTATTGTACACCATCTGTCTGACTCTCATTCTGTAATAGAACACCGGACCTACGAATTACAGCAACATGAGATCATGGATTCCCCCAAAAGCATCCTGATCTCCATTCTTTCTGCCACTTCTATCACAAGACCAAACACTGCTTCACCAACTGCCATTGACAGTCCCATGGCTAGACCAGTGCCATTCTCTGGTTCAGCAATGTTCTCTAGCCCTGTGGTTTGGAGTGATTCATTCAAATGTCCCTCTCATCCGGATACATGAGTGGGATGAATGTAAGACTGCCTTTGTGACCCCTACAGGTCAATGCCCTCTCCATATTCCTGGACTTTATGCATGAGGTGCTCCAGAAATACCTCCATTGCTTTGTTCTAGTCTACATCAATGACATCCTGGTTTAATCCTGGAGTGTGGCAGAACAGTAACGCCATGTTGCTGAGATCCTCTAACGTCTGAGAGAATACCACCACTTTCACAATAGGAAAAATACTCTTTCCATCTGTCATTAGTACAATGCTTTGGTTACAACATCAGCAGCAGTGGCATTCAGATGGACAAAGTGAAGGTGGAAGTCATCAAAGTCTGAAAAGTACAAATAACCATTAGCGAAAGGTGGACGACCAAAGCAGAACTAACTAGAATACAGGTCTCACTCCAGTCAGCTGTACCATCTCCAAATCCACTCTACCTTCAAAATGCCTCAAACCTAAATCTTTATCTCTCTCCCTTGCAAGACCAGATCTTATAGCGTTAAGGCTACCAGGTCTTGCACTCCCTTCTGCTCAGCCGAGCAACACACTGCAGTTTTTTACAGCACTGCACCTCACATGCCAGCCTCTAGTGACATACGCCAGACTGAGACACTCTGTTTTATCTTCCCTTTTCCCTTCTGTCTCTCTCCAGGCCCCAGGTGTCAACCCAAGCATGAGGCTGCCTCCGCAAGTTGCTTCGGCCCTGGCCTTTTCCACCTAATTTTCTCCACCATGCTAAATCTCCTTTCATCCTGTTCTCTGCAAATGCTCATGCCATTCCACAAAACAGTCCCGCCTTGAACCACGCCGTTGCCAACAACAGTAGAACACAAATCTCGACAGCTGGTCCAAAATGCAGCAGCTAGAGTTCTTACTAGAACCAGGAAGTATGAGCATATTAGCCCAGTTCTGTCAAACCTGCACTGGCTTCCTATTAATCACCGAATACATTTTCAAATCTTGCTAATTACTTACAAAGCATTAAATGGTTTAGCTCCCCAGTACTTGAGCGATCTCTTAACACATTATAGTCCTTCACGTCTATTGCGATCCCAAAATACTGACCAGCTTATAATGCCTAGAATATCAAAGTCAACTGCTGGCGGTCCATCCTTTTCCTATTTAGCTCCTAAACTCTGGAACAGTCTTCCTAATACAATTCGGGAAGCAGACACACTCTGTCAGTTTAAATCTAGACTAAAAACACATCTCTTCAACCTGGCATACACATAACACATTATACATAAATTTTTTATCCAAATCATGTAAAATGATTGTTAGGCTGCATAATTTAGGTAATTTACATCATAACATCTGATGTACTCGATACTTCAGAAGAAGAATGGCATCTACGCTGATATGGGTCTTTGTTTATTCTGAGGTTACCGTGGTCAGCCGGAACCGGGCCGTATCCAGATCAGATGAAGGACCTGGACATGAGCACAGCACTGCCCTGAAGTGTCTGCAGATACCGTGACTCTACTAGACCCTCCCCTGTGACGATCATGAACCCATCTCTAACCGGACCAAATTGGACTTCATATTGGACTTTAATTGTTGTCAATATAATAATCATGCACTGTTTGGCTGTTGGCCAGAGGAGAACTGGTCCCCCGACTGAGCCTGGTTTCTCCCAAGGTTTTTTCTCCATTCTGTTCTTCATTCATTATGTCACCTGCCGGAGTTTTGGTTCCTTGCCACTGTCGCCTATGGCTTGCTCAGTTGGGGAAACTTAACACTTAACATTCATCAATTTTATTGATTCGCCTGCTCTTTTGGGACTGCTGTTCAGCCAAACAAACTTTGTTTATATTGTTTTTTTCTGTGACCAATGTAAAGCTGCTTTGAAACAATCTACATTGTAAAAAAACGCTATATACAGACGTGGACAAAATTGTTGGTACCCTTCGATCAATGAAAGAAAAACTCACAATGGTCACAGAAAAAACTTTAATCTGACAAAAGTAATAATAAATACAAAATCTATGAATGTTAACCAGTGAAAGTGAGACATTTCTTTTCAAATATGTGTAGCGCCCCCTACCCTTCCTTCTGTAGAGCGGAGCACCAGGTTCAACTAGTTAGTCTCCCGACTTAATAATAATTTACTTCCCATTACCAAATTAATAATTGTAACCCAGATTTGCTATTTTTATACATCATGTAACACTACCATAATTTTAAAACACTGAAACCAACCAAGAAGAATGTCAATACCACAAACAGGGTAAGTATGGAAAATTAACAGTAGGATTTATTTATAATCAGAGATAGAAACTAAAATAAAACAGTGAATGATAACAACAAAAGAAAAAGTGAAAATGTAATATACTAAGGAGGGTATATCTCTTTAAATGATAGTCCAGTACCTTGTCATTGAAACATGAGTCAAACCCAGATTTAAAGAATCTCCAATTAAATGAAACCCACTTACTATAGTATTACTCTAACAGCATAGGATGGGAAAACTCAGGAACCCCATAAAACTCAACCAATGCATGTAAACCTCAATATACTCTTATACTATACCGTTATATAATATTGTATACTCTTTCAATATACAGACATAACACAAAACATTTGAATACCTTTCAATATATGCGCGTGGGCCCACACACACACACACACACACACACACACACACACACACACACACACACACACACACACACACACACACACACACACACACACACACACACACACACACACCGTTGCAGGCCTGTAACGTTGCTGGGGAGCGTTGGGGCCTTGAAAACGGCAAATGGCCTCTTCACTCGAAAGAGCAAACACAAACAAAACGAATTCACCTGACCGCAGCTGAAATCCGCACTTTCCTTGTCTGACACGGAAGATCCGTGTCTCACTGTGGTGGCAGAAAGTCTGTGCGCGTCTCTCCCACGACGGCAGCTCCCGCGACGATTTCGGAGAAGGGGTTTCTTCCCGAACTTTACCTCAGTCTCCTCACCGAATAACTGAATGAATAACTCTGTATTCTCTGTCACTATTCTTCTCCCTCGCTAATGTCACTATTATACTGCAGCTTGTTCCGCGATTAAATAGGCGTCGATGAAAGCAGTTCTCCTGTTAACCCTTGTTCAAAGTATAACAAAAAACCAACCAAACTCTTCACAATCTCAACCTGCTTCTCCCGCTGTCCTTTCTCTCCCCTCTCCTCACCGATCTCTCTTCGCGCCTCCCCTGTCCCTCCAATCAGAGTCCTTCTTACATCCAGAGGGGCGGGAACACATAAAAACTAACCAATCACCCACAAAAGGAACAAACATGCTGAGCAAACGCATATGTAGACAGTACATCACAAACAAACTTGATAGTGTCTTTGTAACTATTAAAGGGACAGTACACAGGTCTCTCAACAGAGTACACACAGTTATGATATTATAACCCACATTCATTAAATAACAGGCTTAATGTTTAATAATAAACCTTACTGGGTTACATATGCTTCAACGGAATTATTTAAAAAAATAAACTCATGGAACTGGCCTGGACAAAATTGATGGTACCCCTAGAAAAGACTGCAGATAATGTGACCAAATGGACATGTTAATTCAAGGTGTGTGCACTAATTAGCATCACAGGTGTGTACAATCTTGAAATTAGTCAGTGGGCCTATTCATAGGGCTCCAGGTAGTCACAGTGTTGTCTGGTGACATGGTGTGTACCCCACTCAACATGGACCAGAGGAAGCGAAGGAAAGAGTTGTCGCAGGAGATTAGAAAGAAAATTATAGACAAGCATGATAAAGGCAAAGGCTATAAGACCATCTCCAAGCAGCTTGAAGTTCATGTGACTACAGTTGCACATATTATTCAGAATTTTAAGATCCATGGGACTGTAGCCAACCTCCCTGGATGTGGCCGCAGGAGGAAAATTGATGACAAATCAAAGAGACGGATAATCCAAATGGTAACAAAAGAACCCAGAAAGACTTCTAAAGAGATCCAAGGTGAACTCCATGCTCAAGGAACATCAGTGTCAGATCGCACCATCCGTCATTGTTTGAGTCAAAGTGGGCTACATGGGAGACGACCAAGGAGGACACCACTGTTGAAAACAAATCATAAAAAAGCTAGACTGGAATATGCCAAACTACATGTTGACAAGCCACAAAGCTTCTGGGAGAATGTCCTATGGACAGATTAGACAAAAACTGAACTTTTTTCCAAGGCACATCAGCTCTATGTTCACAGACGGAAAAATGAAGCATATCAAGAAAAGAACACTGTCCCTACTGTGAAACATGAAGGAGGCTCTGTTATTTTCTGGGGCTGCTTTACTGCATCTGGCACAGGGTGTCTTGAATCTGTGCAGGGTACAATGAAATCTGAAGACTATCAAGGGATTCTAGAGAGAAATGTGCTGACCAGTGTCAGAAAGCTTGGTCTCAGTCGCAGGTCATGGGTCTTGCAACAGGACAATGACCCAAAACACAGCTAAAAACACCCAAGAATGGTTAAGAGGAAAGCATTGGACTATTCTAAAGTGGCCTTCTATGAGCCCTGACCTCAATCCTATTGAGCATCTTTGGAAGGAGCTGAAACATGCCGTCTGGAAAAGACACCCTTCAAACCGGAAACAACTGGAGCAGTTTGCTCATGAGGAGTGGGCCAAAATACCTGCTGAGAGGTGCAGAAGTCTCATTGACAGTTACAGGAATCGTCTGATTGCAGTGATAGCCTCAAAAGGTTGTGCAACAAAATATTAAGTTAGGGGTACCAATAATTTTGTCCAGGCCTGTTCCATGAGTTAATTTTTTTTTAATAATTCCGTTGAAGCATGGTTGAAAAGCAATGTCTGACTTTCATTGGTTAATATTCATAGAACTTTTATTTATTATTACTTTTGTCAGAATAAAGTTTTTTCTGTGACCATTGTGAGTTTTTCTTTCATTGATCGAAGGGTACCAACAATTTTGTCCACGTCTGTAAATAAAGGTGACTTGACTTGACAAATCCTCAATGAAGTTAAGGCTGCTGCCACCAGAGGTGGACCCATTCCCAACCAGTATATCAATATTCAGAGTTTATATTTCTCAACACTAAATTTCCATTCTTCAAACTTTTTTCTCTTCAAACCACTAATTTTTGAAAGATTATATGTGGAGTGGAAGAGTTCAAGACTTTCCACTCCACATATAATCTGCTTCGAGTCATCTCTACTCACTACCACCGATTCATATTGCATTTCAACAACACCAAGAACCTCCAACCCAGCTTCACCATGGGTTACCTAGGTGAAATCTAATTCTCTCTGCTTAAATCTAATCCTCTGCTCATCAAATGTATCTCAAGAACTCAACCCACCAGCTCAGACAACAGACAACCAATTACGTTGGAAATCCGTATCCCCACTCTCCGCCAAGGATTCCACCCAAATTTTGTCCAACCACTCAATGCTGGGGTTGAGCCATATTGCTTTCAGTTTCCTCAGATTCCATCACATCCAACTTTAATCCAAATCTATCCATATTCTGACTCGTCAGCGCTGCACGACAAAAGTAAGGTAGACCAAACCATAAAGGCCTTTATATTCCATAAACAACAACAACAACAATTCTTCATAGCCTACCTTCATTTAAGAGATCAGGCCAAACTCCTAACCGACCCACTCTTCACAGACGACTTCAATCACCCCATCACATGTTTTATTCTAAAACTAGCAGATCCAAGCACTAGGCCGCTGTTCATCGGAAGCTTTCAGGAGTTACATTTGATTCAAATCAGTCTCTCCAGAAATGGCTTTCACAGCCACAGAGACAACAGAAGATGAGGAGAGAGACAATCTCCATCATCCAACATGTGATAAGTTTCCAGAGGAAGTTCTCCACTACCGCAGCAGTGATGCACCTCCACCCTCCCGCATGAGCTCAGTTCAAATGGAAATTATTTTTTTTAAGCCAGCTCTCGAATTCTCCACTGCCACAGAAGTGATGCTCCTGCAGGAGCAAGGTCTCTCGAATTATCCACTGCCACAGCAGTGATGCTCCCGCAGGAGCCAGCTCTCTCCAATTATCCATAGCCGCAGCAATGATGTTCCCCCACACTCCCGCAGGAGTCAGCCAAGGGGAAATTATCCCACTGCCGCAGCAGTGAAACTATGTTCATACTGGCTTTTCGGTTTCCTCAGATGCTCATAATTCACCATCACATCCAGCTTTAACCCAAAATTACATCCTACAAATTTCAACTTGTCAGTACTGGACGATGAAACCATTTTTTATTCATCAAACAAAGAAAGGCCATTTCACCTACATCTTTAATCTTCCATCACCAATCCAACCATATCAAACCCTCCAAGCCTACCTCCATTTCAGAAACTTGCAGGCTAAACTCCCATCCGACCCACTCTTCATAGAGAATTCCAACGACTCCAACCCCATTACACGTTTTTGGTTCCAAAACTTCTTAATGCTAGGCTACTCCAAACCGGATTCCCAACAGACCATTTATCCAGCCATTCCTTTCGCATAGGCGCAGCAACCACGACTGCACAAAAAGGCCTTTCCCAACAGCAAATACAAGCATTGGGTCGCTGGTCTTCAGAAGCTTTCAAGAGCTACATCAGATAAAATAGATCGTAGTGACGCTCCCGCAGGAGCAAGGCCTCTCGAATTCTCCACTGCCGCAGCAGTGACGCTCCCGCAGAAGCCAGCTCTCAAATTATCCACTGCCGCAGCAGTGACGCTCCCGCAGAAGCCAGCTCTCAAATTATCCACTGCCGCAGCAGTGACGCTCCCGCAGGAGCAAGGTCTCTCGAATTCTCCACTGCCGCAGCAGCGACGCTCCCGCAGGAGCCAGTTCCATGGAATTTCTCCACTGCCGCAACAGTGACGCTCCTGCAGGAAAATTGTTTCCACCACCGCAGTGGCGATGTACCTTTTAGATCCTGCAGCGGCTCAGAAGGGTTTCCACTGTCATGGTAGCAACGTGCCTCCTGCTGCTGTGGGGGCCCATAGGGGTTTCCACTGCTACGAAGGTGATGTGCCTACTGCTACTGTCGGGGCCCAGAGGGGTTTCCACTGCTATGAAGGTGATGTGCCTCCTGCTCCCGCAGCGGCCCAGAGGGGTTTCCACTGTCACGGCAGCGACGTGCCTGCTGCTCCCGCAGCAGCCCAGAGGGGTTTCCACTGTCACGGCAGCGACGTCCCTGCTGCTCCCGCAGCAGCCCAGAGGGGTTTCCACTGTCACAGCAGCGATGTGCCTCCTTCTACCGCAGCAGCCCAGAGGGGTTTTCACTGTCACAGCAGTGATGTGCCTCCCTACACCTACGGCAGCCTGGGGGGAGGAGTTTCAGAGGTACCCCTGTATACTCCCAGGAACCAAGTTTCACTCGCCTGGAACTCGCCTTGCAACAAATTGAACAACAAGCACATCTCCAATGCTAAAGCAATACCATCTCGTCTGTGCCTCAAGCCTTCAACAGCCACCCATCAGTGATGCTCATCTTTCTGGAAACCACGAACACCAAACTGACGAGACAAGAAGCCCTCCCGAACTCGTGACCAAACCCCCTCAGCTTTCAATTCGCAATATTTTGAGGGCCATCAACACCTTCCCAGGGGCTGTCCGACTTGGTTGCAATTTTTTGGGGGAGTGCTCCAGGTTCGGGCGAAATACAGAGTTCGGAGTCCTCTCCTCGGACAGCACGCCAAATACGCATACCATTTACTGCTCCTGAAACATTTGTAAGTGTGAAGTCGTGAAATTATGTTTTATTAACAAAGTTTGGGAGGAGCACGTTCAAAGGATTAACGCAATCAACACGTCATCAGCAATTACACCTCAACCTATCAGCATGAGAGGCATGAGAAGACATGTTCGACTCACTCCTCTTGACAGTTTACGGCATCTCTCCACCACCCCGACTCCTCACACTTAATTGTTCCTATCAAAGTCCGGATACGGGGGGAGTGCTCCAGGTTCGGGCTAAATACCAAGCTCGGAGCCCTTTCCTCAAACAGCTCGCCAAATACACATACCATTTACTGCTCCTGAATAATTTGTAAGTGTGAACTCGTGAAATAACTGTTGCGTTTAGTCCCCTACAGTCGCCTATATTACAACTGATTAAAGTTAACGCGATAAATCAGAGGTTATGACCAGAACCATCAAATAATGCTGTGCCAATGCTTGCTATTATCCTAATAGTTTTTTTCAGCCAGCCTCCTATAGTATTGCTCGTCTGGTTACGGGAGCTTGTAAAAATTAACATGTCTCCCTCATCTTGGCCTCTTTACACTGGTTGCCAGTACAGTTCAGGATTCATTTTAAAAGTATTTTATTTGTTTTTAAATCTCTAAATGGTCTTGCCCCACCATACATGTCTGAGCTACTTGTTCCATATACACCTCAATGCTTCGTTTTCAATCTCTTTTAAAAACCCTCCTTTTTTCCTTGGCTTTTATCACTTGAAATTGAAATTGTGACATTTTGTTTTATTTTATTTTATGTATTATTATTATTATTTCTTTCTGTACAGCACTTTGGTCTACTTCGGTAGTTTTAAAGTGCTTTATAAATAAAGTTTTTTTTGTCGACCGAGTGTGAGTGGCAGTCGCAAGTCGGTGACGTCACAAACCAGAGTGATAAATATGCACCAGAAACCAATGACGGCAACTTAGAGGAGTGTCTGAAGCAAGTCCCGAAGGCGCAAGGAGCTAAGGCCAAAGACGCTGGTTACATATGTATTCTGGAGACGTTCCCTTTCAAGGGAACGAGACGCTGCGTCGAACGCTTTGGGGAACGATATACCAACGCCACCTCAGTGACGAAGGCCGACAAGCTCACTGTGAGAGAACCCGTGTTCCCGGAGTGGAGTTGAGGTCAAGCTGGTAAAACCTCAAGAATGTGTGCGGGGAGGACCAAAATGCTACATCACAGACATCAGACAATGAAACACCTGATTTAAGGGCCTCAGAGGCAGCTCCGCTGCTAGTGGAGTGGGCATGGACCCTTAGAGGAGAGGGGGATCCGGCCGACTCATAAGCTAGAGTGATAGCCTCGACTATTTACCTGCTTAAAGTGGGTTTGGATGCTGGGGCCCCCAGAGGGGTCCCAAAGAAAATAAACAACTGGTCTGACTTACGCCAAGGCTCAGGCCTGTGTATGTAAGTGTCCAGTGCTCACACAGGACAAATCTTGTTTTAAAACTCCTGGTCACCGAAGGGGGAGGGCCGAAGGCCTGTAGCACTATAGACCTGGCCACATGCGTGGGCACTTTAGGTACATAGCCTGGCCTGGGATTGAGGAAGGCTTTTACCATCCCAGGCACAAACTCGAGAATTGAGGGAGAAACAGAAAGCACCTCTAGGTCCCCAACTCTTTTTAGCGAAGAAATGGCTAATAAGAAGAGAGTCTTAAATTAGAGGAACTTTAGGGGAACCTCATCCAGAGGTTTGAATGGTGCCTGTGACAACCCCTGGAGGACCGGGGATAGCTCCAGGTAGGAACCTTGGTTGGTACTGCAGGCCTTATCCTAATGGTACCACGGGGGAAGCGTGTGACGAGGGGGTCCTTGCTAATGAACATGCCTCCCAGAGGTACGTGGTAAGCAGCTATGGCAGCCATGTAGACCTCCAGGGTGGACGGGGACAGCCCTGTAGCGAATTTATTCTCCAGGAACACCAGCACTTTGCCAATCTGACAGGTAACTGGGTTCACCTGCTTTTCGCTACACCAAGAAGTGAAGAGTCTCCACTTCAGGGCATACAGCTTCCTCATGGAGGGAGCTTTGGAGTGGAGGATGGTCTCAACAACCTCAGTTGAGAGACCAGAATCTATGAGGTGGGCCCCCTCAGAAGCCAAACCCACAGTTTCCACAGTTCTGGGCAGGGGTGACATATCAAGTCTGCTGTCTGGGACAGAAGGTCCTCCCTGACTGGGATCTCCCAGGGAACTCGCAAACCACACTCTGCCCGGACAAATCAGTGTGAGACAGACCTTGTCCCGGTGAACTCTCTCCAGAACTCCCGGGAGCAGAGCAATCAGGGGAAAAGCGTACAGACATAGCATCGACCATGTCTGAACCATGGCATCCAGCCCTAGCGGGTCTGGGTGCAAAAGGGAAAACCATAGAGGACAATGAGTTGATTCCTCGGACGTGAATAGGTCTACTTGTGCTCGGCCGAATCTCAACCATATCTGCTCCAACACCTTGGGGTGGGGCCTCGGGCCCTGCCTCAACAGGAAGTCTGCTCCCACATTCTGGTTCCCAGGGATGTGAACTGCACGTAGATGGAACAGTCTCCCTTGGGACTGTTGCAGATTGCAACTTTGTAATCAAAAGAGCCTTCAGAGCTCAGGAGCTTGGACTAGAGCCTCCTTCATACCCAATTGAAATACTCCAAAAGAAATATTGGCTTTTCAGAGGCCTACCTCTGCATTTAATTCACCATGTGAGGCCATTACTGCTCATTGGGTCAGATAACCCACAGCTGATCACCCCCATTGGGCCAGTTTGGTTAGGTCCCACCAAGCTTGTTTGACATGGACACTACAGGGTCCGTTAAAGTTCCTTGAACACATTCCCCTAATACAACAGTTCTTTTTCACATCTGTAAGTCTTGTGTCTAGATGCCTAATGAACTATTGTCAAGTTGAGTGGTTGTGGCAGATGGATATACAGTGGAGTTCTGTTGACGTTTTTGAAGTGGAACTGCCAAACTGCCTATTTGTCTAAGTATTTTCTTATCGGTTACGTCGATTCTTTAATGTTTGCCGAATCCTAGTATCTCGAGCAAAAAACAGGGACATATTCGCCACTTCACATGTTTAACTCGTGACTAAGATCGTACCTAGTTCACTGCACATGCGCTCATGCGCTTTGCATGCGAGTTTGCGTTGCACGTGGACCGCACATGAATCTCCAGAGGTGCCGCGCAGCCGCAGAAGAACTTGCTGACAGTCTTAGCACCTTTGTCGCTATATTTAGCGAGTATTCAGACCGCATTTTCAAAAAAGCGATTTGCGACAAATCTAACGACTTTAACTGGAGTTATTGGAGACTCTCTGAAGTGAAAGCACATATCATTCTTGCTTCTCAACGAGCAGCAAGTGCTGCCGTGGATCCATCCCAAAGCACTCACAGGGGGGAGGTTGAACGACGTGCTTGCAGCCGCGACAGTATGACATCACAGGGAAATGTAAAATGAAGGAGGTTTAATACAAGTTCGGCGAGTTATTATTAGACTATCATTTTTTTACAACTTTCCGTGCCTCCCCTGGCATGCTCTGGTGCCCCCCAGGGGAGGCGCGCCCCACACTTTAAAAACCCCTGCAGTATAGTAAATAAGATTAATAAATTAAACATGGCATTATTTGTAAAAACAGAAAGCAAACCAAAGGTATATTAGGCTGTTGCTTTATACTATCGGTTGCGCACATTGGTAATCTGACACCTTGCATGCGCTGCTCGTGGGGATATGATGGTGTATGCGTACAACAGACTGTTTACTGTCACGGAGTGATTAAAGTGAGGACTCAAATGCAGGGTGAGAGTGAGGATTTATTTAATTGTAACAAAAGAAACATAAATCAAAACTCACAAAAGAAATACCCACGAGGGGGAAAACAGAAACTTAACTCAATATTGAACACTTAGGGGAACAAATGAAGGAACACAGACAAACCGGATAAAACGGCAGGCAGACCTCAACAAGGGCAGGATCTAAGAACAGACACGGGGAGTACAACCATGGAAAGACAATGACGCCACACCAGACAGCAAAAACACTAAGGGAACTATATAGGACACATGAGGGGAGGAGTGATCAGAGACAGCTGGGAATGATTACTGGAAACGAGAAGGCGGGGCAGACACTAATGAGACACAGACACAGGAGGAGCAGTGAGGAGAACTGAACCTGACAGAACCGTGACAGTTTACGACAACTTTTCCAGTTGAATATCAGCGATACAAATAACTTTGGAAAAGAAACAAACAGAACAATATGACTCGGGAAATGTATACAAAGTTATCACGGACATAATAGCTTATTCATCAGTGTTTCTCTCTGCTACTATATTATGATGAATGGTCAACTTACTTTGCATACACGCACAACAAATTTAACCACAACCGATCTTTAAACTTATTATATACAAGTTATTTTGCTGTAATAACTCCAGCGTCCATCTCAGTGTACGCTGCACCGAACTCTCATCGGGAGGGGGGAAGATCACGCAGTCAAGGTTCCTGGCTACTGATTGGCTCAGGTAAGGTGGTTGTATGTGTGCCACAAAATGCAGAAGAAGACATGTATTAGAAAGGTTAGTGTAATAGAATCAATAGCCTTTTTTACACTGACCAATGAGTATGAGGCTTCGATAAACACACACACACACAAACTCTGCTTCAGTTCTGACGTGAGCTCTGCTCAGATTGAAAAAGCCGGTTGTTAAAAGACGGGACGAAGCCGAATTTGTTGAGAAAGCACATTAGACAGGCAGGACGCAAGAAAGTATGCAATCTAGTTGTAGCAATGTTCAATGTTCAGGGAGGAAGGAGGCGGGAACCGGCAGACATTTGAAGACTTTAATGATGAAATAAAACATAAACACAAAACGAAAGTAATGGCGGCTGTTCCTCACGGACAACTGCCGCCCACACAAAACACAACATAAACTCCAGGCCTGGTCCTCTCTCCCTTCTACTGTTAATTAATGAATATTAAGTGTTAAGTTTCCCCAACTGAGCAAGCCAGAGGCAACAGCGGCAAGGAACCAAAACTCCAGCAGGTGACGTAATGAATGAAGAACGGAATGGAGAAAAAAACCTTGGGAGAAACCAGGCTCAGTCGAAGGACTAGTTCTCCTCTGGCCAACAGCCAAACAGTACATGTTTATTATATTGACAACAATTCAAGTCCAATATTAAGTCCAATTTGGAGATGGGTTCATGATCGTCACAGGGGAGGGATTGGTAGAGTCACGGTCTCAGCAGACACTTCAGGGCAGTGCTGTGCTCGTGTCCAGGTGCAGGTCCTTCATCTGATCTGGATACGGCCCGGATCCGGTTGACCACGGTAACCTTGGAATAAACAGAGACTAATATCAGCGTAGATGCCATTCTTCTTCTGATGTTTCGAGTACATCAGATGTTATGGGACTGTTCCTGGTTCCGGCTGACCTAAATTATGCAGCCTAACAATCATTTTACATGATTTGGATAAAAAATTTATGTATAATATGTTATGTGTATACCAGTTTGAAGAGATGTGTCTTAAGTCTACATTTAATCTGACAGAGTGTGTCTGCTTCCTGAACAATGGCAAGTGGCTGACTGCCTGACTATTGTTAGGACCCAAATGCTGAGGTAGCTTATTTTGAGGTATGAACGTTATTATTGTTCTTATTCACACAAGACAGACTGACGGCTACAAAGAGTACGTCAGTCTCTTTGAATATACTGTGTATTTACACTTCGTACTTTTCCTACTTCCTGCTTCGCTACCTACTGTTCGGACGCTCTTGCTTACAGCTCTGCGCTTTGCTCTATTGCTTTTATATTTTATCTCCTAATTTTAACTTCAGCAAATCAGCACAGTGCTCAAACGACAAATATTGGCACCAACAAAGTTTCTAACTGGAAGAATTGCAACAAAAAAGGGGAATTTTTTCCAACCAGCCTCCCATTGAGGGCAGCCATCAGCTTACATTCCGGAGAAGGGAAAACACAGCTGCCTACACTCAAAAGATTAGAAATAATATGCCTCCTCTGGTTGAAGAATCTACCTGCTGCACAAACTGCCACAGACTTCTACAAAGGATTGCAGTTCTTGAAACAAAGCTACTTGTGGGACTACCAAACCAGACGGAACACACAACAGAGCTTCATCATGGACGTCCCCAGCACACAGCCGGTGAGTCCCATGAATCTAATGCTCCTAAACAGGCCATACTGAGTGCCGAAATTGATCAACATACTAATCGATGGCACAAACAGGGAGCGAGACCAAAAGGCACTCGAGACATCAGATTGTCACGAGTATCGCATTTTGTAGCGTCCTCTACCCCAAACACTAGCTCCCTACCACCACCAATACATCTGGAGAACAGATTTGAAGTGTTAATGAATGTGAGTGAGGAATCTCCAGACATGATGAATGTGGTTGAGGAATCCCCAAACATGATCGGACACAGATCAAATCAGCCAGCAGCTAACACCGATGCTAACTGCCGCTCAAGGTGGAGCAGACAGCGACACTCAGCTCTTAGAGCAGCCGAGCCCAGGACTCTGATAGTGGGTGACTCTATTATCAGAAATATTAGCAGCAGGGATACAACTACATGCTGCCTACCACAAGCAACAGTTTCCGATGTAAACAGGGAACTTAAGAGCATTCTGATGAAATATAAAACTGCAATCCGACTAATCATCCATGTGGGAAAGAATGATATCCGGAAGGAGCAGTCAGAACTCATTAAAAGGGATTTCAATGAACTTTTTGAAATGCTCAGAAGTCTAAAAGTTCAGTCGTTCATCAGTGGACCACTCCCAGCAAGAGGAACAAATAGATTTACACGTTTGCTTGGGCTTAATACATGGCTGCAAAAAACCTGCAACTTAAAGGGACTGAATTTCATCGACAACTTCAATCTGTTCTGGAGTCAGAGACCGTTGTTCACACATGATGGCCTGCGCCCAAACAAACTGGGCTCAAGAGTGCTAAAGGACAATATCTACTTCTCCCTCCATCATCCTTCAGCAGTGTGTGCAAATCCACTTAATCTGAATGGCACAAACACACCTGGACACACCTGGACACCTGGACAGAGTACAGCTGACCACAGGACTTAATTTCAGCACCTGCATGGACATGCGGCTGACACATCCCACAAGGACAGCGATAACACCACGCAGCCACAACAACCACTGTTCACGGGCACAATCCTGACTGAGCCCTGCCCAGAGAGCTCACCGATAGACAGTGACGTGTTAGAACTGCTCCAAGTTTCAGCAGATAAGGACGACTTTCGGGAAAACAGCCAGGGAAGCCAGGACAACATAATAGAGCCACCAGTAACACCAGAGCAACAGCCTCTCTCACCGGATACGCTATCCCTCTCCCCAGCATCCCCTCTGCTGTGTTTCTCTGAGAAAATGGAGGAACTGGTGTATGCTGGAACCAAACTCGCCCACTCTTTTGCTGCGAGCCCCCAGACATCAACAAAAAAGCGGCAAGCTCCACAACCACCAAAGCCTGTGGGCCCAGCTCGACCTCCCATTCCTCCTGCGAGAGCTCTTCGGCCGCTACCACAACGCCAGGGCCCTCACCCTCCTCCATCTGTTCTAGGTGAACCAAAAACAACTGATAAAAGCTCTCAGTGATGTGTGTCGGGTCCCCGCTATGATAACAGTGACTTTGTCAAATATTTACAAAACAAGCGGGAACCCAGTGTGCCTATTGCTTTCGCTATTTCAGTTTTATTACGTGATAGAAAGCCAAAGGCCTTCTCAAACCGTTTGGCAAACCCATTTAATCTGTTGCCTATTACACGTCAAACTAAGATTACTGTAGAGACAGAAAGTAAGACTGTTAATTTAGCACTTTTAAACATCCGTTCACTTAAAAATAAATCACTTCTAGTCAATGATTTAATAACCAAAAACAATCTAGATTTTATGTTTCTAAATGAAACATGGCTTGAAGACAGTTGCAGTTCAACAATCCTGAATGAAACAGCCCCTCCTAACTTTACTTTTATGAGTGTCTGCAGAGCTGTTAGGAGAGGTGGAGGTGAAGCTGCTCTATTTAAAGATGTCTATCAATGCAAGCAAGTGTAATTTGGTGATTACCTGTCTTTTGAATATTTGGGTATTGTGTTAAAAGGTGCTCCTCGCATTCTACTTTTAGTCATTTACAGGCCTCCAAAATACTCTCCAGCCTTTGTGGAGGACTTTACAGAACTGTTATCAGCAACTTCCTCAGAGTTTGACTGTTTTGCTATTACTGGGGACTTTAACATCCACATAGAAAATGCAGAATCCAAAATGGCAAAAGAAATTCTAACAGTTTTGAATACTTTTGATCTGACTCAGCATGTACATAGACCCACACACAATCGTGGACATACACTAGATTTAATTATCAGTAAGGGTCTAAACGTCTCATCCATTATCATTAAGGATGTAGCACTATCAGATCATTTCTGTATTTTCTTTGATATATTGATCTCTCCGACTGTTGAAGCTAGATCTATCTCGGTCAAAAAGCGATGCTTAAATGAGAATACTAGTGCTCTGTTTATGAAGGCTATATCTTTAACACCAAGCATATCTGCAGACTCTGTTGATTTTCTTCTTGATTCTTTTAACTCAAAAGTTCAGAATGTTATTGATAGCATTGCTCCTGTGAAAGTCAGGAAGAAGAGTGGCAGACAAAAATCACCCTGGAGAAATTCAACAGCAGTGCAAAATATGAAAAGACAATGCAGAAAAGCTGAGCGCATGTGGCGAAAGACAAATCTTGAAATCCACTATAACATCTATAAAGATAACCTTCATGCTTTCAATGTGGAACTAGGCAAAGCTAGACAGACCTTCTTCTCAAATATTATAAACAGAAACTTAAACAACACCCATACTCTTTTTGCTACTGTAGAGACTAACAAATCCCCCAAGTCAGATTCCCAGTGAAATGCTCTCAGACAGCAAATGCTGTGAGTTTGCTTCCTTCTTCTCTGAGAAAATAAATAATATCAGAAAGGCGATCAGCACATCCTTGAGCTGCACTGGGGTAAAACAGATCAGACCACAATCTCAGAAAGTAGCTGTTATGTCTGTTTTCGAAGCAATCGATGGTAAAATTTTGGAAGAAACAGTACAGCACCTTAAAACATCAACCTGCGCCCTTGACATACTTCCCACATCTTTTTTCAGAAGCGTGTTTAACTGTTTAGAAGCAGATATCCTAGAAGTGGTAAATGCCTCACTTCTTTCTGGGACTTTACCAAAATCCCTAAAAACTGCAGTTGTTAAGCCCCTTCTGAAAAAGAGCAATCTGGACAACATCATATTGAGCAATTACAGACCAATCTCAAATCTACCTTTCATAGGCAAGATCATTGAAAAAGTTGTTTTCAATCAGCTGAACAAGTTCTTAAGCTTGAATGGATACTTTGACAACTTTCAATCTTGTTTCCGACCACATCACAGCACAGAGACAGCACTCATAAAGATAATAAATGATATTCGTCTTAACACAGATTCAGGTAAATTATCAGTGCTGGTTTTACTCGACCTCAGTGCTGCGTTTGACACTATAGATCACAACATTCTCCTTGACAGGCTGGAAAACTGGGTTGGGCTTTCTGAGATGGTTCTTAAATGGTTCAGGTCATACTTAGAAGGGAGAGGTTATTATGTGAGTGTAACAATGTCTTTGTTCAGGGAGGAAGGAGGCGGGAACCGGCAGACATTGAACAGACTTTAATGGTGAAAATAAAACAAACTCAAAACGAAAGTAATGGCGGCGGCCCCTCGCGGTCGACCGCCGCCCACACAAAACACAACATAAAGTCCCAGGCCTGGTCCTCTCTCGTCTTCACTGTCGTCGCTCCTCCTTTTAAGTCTCCGCTCCTCCGTGAGACGAGACACCGGTGGCTTCGCAGGTGGCACTCATTACCAATCACGCCACCGGCTCTTGTGACGCTCTCACGGTCCCTCGACCCCGCCCTGCTCGCCACATACCCCCAACGCCCTTCGCAGGCCGGGGGGTACTCCCGAGACTGCGCTCTACTCCCCCCCCCCCCCTCCTCCGGGTGGGCCCGATCACGGCGGCCGCGGTACCTGGGGGTAAGGACAGACGAGGCGAGGGAAAAGGAAACGGAGACAAGAGGAGCGACAGCGACGAGAGAGGGGAGAGAGGAAAAAGAAAGAAAAAAAAAAATCTTGGTCCGGTTCCCCGACACGCTGCCTCTCGGTCATCGACCGCTCGAGAGCTTCTTCCTCGCGGTGCTGTGCGATGGCACTGGACGCAGATCCGTGGACGGGCTGGCGCTCCTCCGCCTCCTGGCGGCCGGCGACGACTCCTCCTTGCGAGGGCAGCCGGCAGCGAGTCCCCGTTCCCCGCTCCTCCCCGTTCACGGCGGACGGCAGCAGGCTCCGGCGCGCTGGCGAACGGGCGACTCCTCCGCTCCCTCACGGACGGCAGCCTCCCACCTCGACCCAGGAGCACGGCAGGGCTCTCCGTCCCACGCGATCCTTCGGCGCTCCAGCGCCACCGCCGCGGGCAGCATCTGACGGACCTCTCGTCTTCTCTCGTGCTGCCCGACCTCCGCAGCACCACGAGCCCGGCAGCGAGGGCTCTTTGACAGCGTGTCCCTCCGACCTCCCGGGTTTCGGCACCAGTGTAACAATGTCTTTGTTCAGGGAGGAAGGAGGCGGGAACCGGCAGACATTGAACAGACTTTAATGGTGAAAATAAAACATAAACTCAAAACGAAAGTAATGGCGGCGGCCGCTCGCGGTCGACCGCCGCCCACACAAAACACAACATAAAGTCCCAGGCCTGGTCCTCTCTTGTCTTCACTGTCGTCGCTTTTAAGTCTCCGCTCCTCCGTGAGACGAGACACCGGTGGCTTCGCAGGTGGCGCTCATTACCAATCACGCCACCGGCTCTCGTGACGCTCTCACGGTCCCTCGACCCCGCCCTGCTCGCCACAGTGAGTATCGGTGACCATAAGTCTGAGTGGACATCCATGACATGCAGAGTCCCTCAAGGTTCAGTACTTGCACCCCTCCTGTTCAACTTATATATGCTGCCACTGAGCCAAATAATGAGAAAGAACCAAATTGCATATCACAGCTATGCAGATGACACCCAGATTTACCTCGCGTTATCACCTAATGATTACAGCCCCATTGACTCCCTGTGTCAATGCATTGATGAAATTAAAAACTGGATGTGCCTAAACTTCCTTCAGTTAAACAAAGACAAAACTGAAGTCATTGCATTTGGAAACAAAGATGAAGTTCTCAAAGTGAACGCATACCTTCACTCTAGGGGTCAAACAACTAAAAATCAGGTCAGGAATCTTGGTGTGATTTTGGAGTCAGACCTGAGTTTCAGTAGCCATGTAAAAACAATAACTAAATCAGCATATTATCATCTCAAAAATATTGCAAGAATTAGATGCTTTGTCTCCAATCAAGACTTAGAGAAACTTGTTCATGCTTTCATCACCATCAGGGTGGATTATTGTAATGGGCTCCTCACTGGCCTTCCCAAAAAGTCCATAAGACAGCTGCAGCTCGTACAGAACGCTGCTGCCAGGATTCTGAGCAGAACCAGAAAATATGAACACATCACACCAGTCCTTAGGTCCTTGCACTGGCTTCCAGTTACATTTAGAATTAATTTTAAAGTACTGTTACTTGTTTATAAATCACTCAATGGCCTAGGACCTCAATACATTGCAGATATGCTCATAGAATATAAACCTAACAGATCACTAAGATCATCAGGATCAAGTCACTTAGTAATACCCAGGGTTCACTCAAAGCAAGGAGAGTCTGCTTTTAGCTGTTACGCCAGCCACAGCTGAAACCAGCTTCCAGAAGAGATCAGGTGTGCTCCAACAGTAGCCACATTCAAATCAAGACTCAAAACACATCTTTTTACCTATGCATTTGCAGATTGAGCACTGTGCTATGTCCGAACTGTTTGCATTTTATTTTATACGTATTATCTTTTTATTCTTTTAATAATTTTTAATGTTTTATTTTTTTATCATTCTTCTTTATGTAAAGCACTTTGAATTACCATTGTGTATGAAATGTGCTATACAAATAAACTTGCCTTGCCTTGCCTTGCCTTGCCTTCGTGTGCCAATTTTTCTTTAAAGATTTGCTTATCACATCTGCTGTAGCACACGTGGCTGAGAGCCAATCATTAGCTAATACTATTATACGATTGCTGTATGTGTAGGCATATTTCTAATGGTAATGGCATACTAAATCTAGATTGTATTAATTTATACTTTATTATTTTTGTTTCTGTTTATAGAACTACACTTAACTAAATATAATTCAAGTTTGCAATTAGTGGTCTATGAGTGAGCTTGTCCTAAACAGACATCACTTAATTGTTCTAGTCTGACAATCTTTGGTGGTTATCATTGGGTAATAATTAGCACTTAATAACATAACAATTCTTTACACTCAGCATGTTGCCAAGCTTAAAAGAGACATAAAAGAAGCTTATTAGCAAGACTCAGAAGCTTCAAACAAAGTGTATCAACAAAACAAGAAGGCAAATGACAGCAGAGTGAGATTTCAGTTCTTGGACACAGGGAATAGTGTTGTTGAAGAATCTAGGACAGAGAGTTAAGTTGATGGTGTATTTATTTTATTTTTTTATATATATATATTTATAATTATATTTATGTTGTGACATTTATATTGCTCAGCCAGTCGTGTTCACTTTTCCATGTTGGGTGTCCAATCAGTGTAGTAGAGTAAGGTGAAGGTGGCAGGAAGAATGAAGAGCAACAAGTTAACTAGGAAGGAGGAGAAGAGCACAAGGAAGAAGAGCGTGTAATCTGGTGTTGTATTGTTTCATATAAATATAATAATGCTGTAATGCTACAATATTTACTGAAGCTTCTTACATAGTTTCTAATTTCTTACATAGACATAGGCAAATACATTGAATAATGTATTTCCTCTATTATTTCCTCTTTATTTCCCTATAAATTTATTATAGAGCCATTGAATGAAAAGTAATTAAATCATTCATTTTTGTCATTAAATATTAAACCAGAGCACATTGTTTGTGGAAGGAAACACCCAGCCATGAGTTAAAATCAATTGCAACTCTTGCGAACAACACTCATATTTAATTCATTTTAGTTGTGGACAAATTCATTATTATCGTATTTCATGCTTCATGGTAGTCTAAGCCTGAAAGGCAGATTAAATCAGGCTCAACATAAATCATACATTAACCACACGTGTCTTTAATGTGTGATGTGAGTGATGATGCAGATGTCTTGTGTAACACAGGTTAAATAAAGAGTTTTATTTAATTTGTGCATAAATTAGTTTATACATATATATATATATATATATTAGTTTATATATATATATATATATATATATATATATATATATATTAGTTCATATTCACTTACTAGAAGTCTGTAAGAGATAAAAATGATTAAAAGAAAAAATATAGATATGCAAATTAGTCTAGGTTAATGCGCGGCGATTGACCAATGAGAGCTCTCTGTCATTTTGTGCCGTCCGTGGTAACAAGCATGCGCAATGACAGATGAGACAGCCTGAGGGAGAAGAGCAGACGTGATCGATCGCTCTGATCCAAATTGATTCATTCAGAGAAAAAAACGTAGAAAAGTTGAGATTTTGATAATTTGATGCATGCTGAACAGGAAGTTCGCTGCATAGAGTGATACACTCCAGTAGTTCGCGCCGCCATTTCACGGTCGGGCGCACCTGTAGTTGACACGAGCCTGTGTGAGGGAAAAATCTGTCAAAAGAGTTTCACCGTCGCCATTGTTGGCCAGGTGTTCATGTAAGACTGAGTGAAAGTTATTGACTGAGGCCAGGTTTTTTTTTTCCTTGTTGTTTCTTTTTCCTATTTCTATTTCTTTCCTTTTCCTCTTCCTCTTTGATTTTTGGGAAACGTGACACCCGAACGATCTTCTGAGATACCCTGAGAACTTCATATGCGATGGCGAGCCAACCAACCCTCTAGAGAAAAAAATACGTTGTGGAGAGGACAACGATATCCTTCGAGTTTTTTGAGTCATCCCAACTCCAGAGGCATTGTAACCTCACAAGAACACTTTTTGAGAGTAACTTTATCTTTTATTTTATTCTATTTCTTTTTGACCGATCTGTAAATATATGTATATAGTAGAAAAATGAGTGCACTCAGGGGAAATTGAAATTGTTGTTGTATGTGATATTGTAAATTTCTTTATTTTGTTTTATTGACTTTTTTTAGTGAACCAAATAATATTTTTTATTTCTAATTTAATCTTGTGTCTGTCTGTTTTTTCTCAATCCAACCCGCTATCTCCTTGAGCGACCATAGATCTTCTGATTAGCCCAAATTTTAAATTGTATTGCATTTAATCCATTAAATTATTATTATTAATCAATTGTGCAATACGCATACGTAGTATCTGCTACAAGTTTGGCGAGCCAGCCAGGAGGTGGCGCTGTTGTTGAGAACTAACAGCTACACATTTGATCATCCTTTTCCATTTTTAGCTCTCAAGCAAGCGACGATAATGGAAATTATTGAAGCCGAAGGGATTATTATCCCAAACTCCGTTATCGTCAGTGGTTTAACTGACACCGAGTGCGATGACGAATTGTTCGACATTCTGAAACGACACGGGTCGTTTGCCAAAACCGTGCGCATTAACGACAAAGAATCTGAGTTCTACCAAAATGTGATCATTGAGTACAACAGTGATAAAGCGTTGCGATCGCTAGTGCCCAAATTGCCGTATACTCACCAGCTGTCAAGCGAACCTGATGTTAAGTGTCATGTGAGAGCGTTAGCAAGTGTGTTTACACAGCAACTGGGTAGCAGCATAACAAAGTCCTATCTGGACAGATTAAAAGAAATAGCGGAACTGAGCGGAAACAACTTTGAGTCTATACTGAGTGAAATGTTGTCACAAATGAGTGCTGACCTCCCATCAGAGCCTGCTGTTCCTGGTAGTACTGGTGACCACATCTGTGAGAAACCATACTGGGCATCCCCTGATGGGAATTTCGATCCAATTCATAATCCACCGAGTCAGATAGATGACGCACCGTCTCAACCTACCCCTATCAATTTGATTGATCCGACTCTTCGCGCATCGTCCAAATTTCTCAACCCGCCCGAGGTCCAAAGACTCGTAGTTGAGCATGTTGTGCGGAGCAGTGAAGTGGCTGCTCAAGGGCAGGTACAGCCCAGGCTCAGAGTATTTTCTGGTAAATGCCCCAGGCCTGGCAATGAGGTAGATTACGACATATGGCGTTCTAGTGTTGAATTCATTTTGAAAGATCCCTCTTTGTCCGACTTGCATGCATCTAGGCGAATACTAGACAGTCTCTTGCCGCCTGCAGCGGATGTTATTAAACATCTGAATCCTGAATCTCCTCCTTTCGCTTATCTCCAGCTATTGGACTCCGCTTTCGGGGCTGTGGAGGATGGGGATGAATTGTTAGCAAAATTCATGAACACGTTGCAGGATGCAGGTGAACGACCGTCCAGTTATCTGTATAGGTTACAGTCAGCTTTAAGTGCAACCGTCAAAAGAGGTGGTATTATCCCAGAAGAGGCAGATAGACATCTCCTAAAGCAGTTTTGCAGGGGCTGCTGGGATAATAACTTAATCGCCGAACTACGACTTGAGCAAAAGCGAAACAATCCTCCTTCCTTTGCACAGCTTTTGCTTATGCTTCGTACAGAGGAGGATAAACATACTGCGAAAGCAACTCGAATGAAACAACATCTTGGGTTTTCTAAACAGAAAGCGTTTATGCATTCTCAGAAAGCGTGGGTTTCGACTGAATTAGAACAAGATGAAGGTCCTAGAGTTAGCCCTCTTGAAACTGAAACACGTGAGTTAAAGAAGCAGATTGTCAAGCTTCAGAGTCAGCTAGCTAATCTTTCAGTCAAACCAAAATATCCAAAGAAAAATTCGCCGCGAGAGGTAGTTAAAAAGCCTACACCACCTGACCAAAGGAATTCAGGGGCTGCTGCGAGTGTTGCGGTAAACAAGAAGCCAACTGATAGACCTAGGCCATGGTACTGTTTCGCATGTGGAGAGGATGGCCACATTGCATCGTCCTGTAGTTCTGAGCCCAACCCTGAGCTTGTCGCTACTAAACGTAGGCTGTTAAGGGAGAAACAGTTACTCTGGGAGTCACAGAATCCCCCACTAGCTCTAATTTAAACTAGAGGCCGCTCCTGTTGCGGGACATACAGGAGCTGAGTCTAAATCGAGTGGTCCCATTGTAAACCGTGTCTTCAAGAAATGCCAAACTCCTAGGAACCAGAGTGCAAACCTACCTAAGGGTTTAGTTGGTGCTAGATGTGTCGCTGAAGTCAGCATAGCAGGTAATAAATGTCATTGTCTACTAGACACCGGCTCACAGGTCACAACTGTACCAAGATCTTTTTACGAACAACATCTTTCAAAACATCCGATTAACCCTCTTGACGATATATTAGTTCAAGTTCAAGTTCAAGTTGGGCTTTATTGTCATTCCGCTACATGTGGGTACATACAGTGGAACGAAATGTCGTGTCTCACAGGACCACGGTGCTACATAGGTACAGACATTCAACCATGACATGAAACAATATAAAAACAATATGAAACAATATAAACCTATACATGACTTACCTACTGACACATGACTGTAAATATATATATAAAAAGTTAACCTATACGGACTAAAAAATAAAATAAATTACAAATTATACATAGACTATAGACTATACAAATGTACATGTAAAGAGAACATTGTGAGTCTAACAGCTGGCTTGGGTACAGTGCAAGATTTTTGTAGTGCAAGAGCTTGTAACCATGCATAGAATTTGAGTCTGACTGTGGGGTTGTGTACACACAGCAGTGTGTGAAAGTGGTGTGTTCTACAGGTGGTTTCTACCTTCAGATTGCACAATTTTTGGTCCATTTTCAGGAGGTAGAGTGTTGTGTGGGAGGGGAGGGGGGGTTTGAGTTCAGGGCTCTCACAGCCTGGGGGAAGAAGCTGTTGAGCAGTCTGGCGGAGCGGGCTCTGATGCTCCTGAACCGTCTTCCTGATGGAAGAAGCTGGAAGAGACTGTGGGAGGGATGGGTTGGGTCCTTCACAATGCTGTTGGCTTTGCTGGAGCATCGTGCAAGGAAAAGGTCCAGGATGGAGGGGAAGTCTAAGGCGCCAATGGTCTTTCCGTTCCGTACGAAGGCTATGTAAAGATAGACATTACTTTCCCTAAAGAGTTTTTGGGTGCGGCTTTGGTCGTTCCTGATGTAAAGTCTCATATTCAGCCTTTGGTTTTAATAGGTACCAACATTCTCGACATTCTGTATGAGCAGTTACTAGCAGAATCACCAAAGCACCAGCCTTCCCTGTTTGGATATAGAGTGGTTTTGAAAACACTTGAAACGAGACGGAAGCAGAACACGAGTGGTGTTCTGGGTCAAGTGAGATTAAGAGGCAACGTACCTGAGGTCATGTCCGCTGGTCAAACTGTCGTTGTGAAAGGCTCTGTTGCGGTACCGGGTAGAGTAGATAAGTGCGTAGTAGTAGAACAACCATCCGATCCCTCTTTACCAGGTGGTGTGTTCGTGAAGCGCTGTTTACTCACCCCTTCTAATGGACAGTCTCTCTGGTTGCCTGTGGTATTAAAAAACGAAACCGAGCACGATATAGCCATTCCACCAAGATGCATAATAGCAGAGCTACATGCAGTTGAGTCCGTGATCCCCCAGTCAAGTGCTTCCCCCGTTAGTAAGCATTTACCTACTCAGGAGCCCAATTTCACTTTGAATTTTGGTGAGTCCCCATTGCCACAAGAATGGCGGGACCGCATTTCCGCAAAACTCAAAGAAATGCCTGATGTTTTCAGTCAGAGCGATTTAGATTTTGGGCATACACAAAAAGTAAAACATCGTATACAACTACACGATCAAACTCCTTTTAAACATAGGGCGCGACCGATCCATCCGCAAGATCTGGAAGCCGTTCGCAGACATCTGCGCGATCTTCTCGCCAGCAACGTTATTCGTGAGTCTGAGTCCCCTTTTTCTTCGCCTATCGTAGTGGTGCGGAAGAAAAACGGAGATGTGCGATTGTGCATTGACTACAGAAAGTTAAATCTTCAGACCGTTAAAGATGCTTATGCATTACCAAATCTCGAGGAGACATTTTCCGCTTTAACTGGATCCAAATGGTTTTCCGTACTAGACTTGAAGTCTGGGTATTATCAGATAGAGGTGGAAGAAGCAGACAAACCTAAAACCGCTTTTGTCTGTCCCCTGGGGTTTTGGGAGTTCAATCGCATGCCTCAGGGGGTTACTAACGCTCCAAGCACTTTTCAGAGGTTGATGGAGAAGTGCATGGAGGACATCAATCTCAAGGAAGTACTTGTCTTCCTGGATGATCTGATCATATTTTCTGAAACGTTGGAAGATCATGAAAGACGGCTGTTAAAAGTCCTTTCTCGGCTCAGAGAGTATGGGTTAAAACTCGCTCTTGAGAAATGTAAATTCTTTCAGACGTCCGTTCGCTATTTAGGGCACATAGTGTCAGAGCATGGAGTAGAAACCGATCCAGAGAAAATACAAGCTTTAAAAACCTAGCCGAGTCCCACAAACCTTAAAGAGTTAAGGTCATTTTTGGGCTTTTCGGGGTATTACCGCCGATTTATTAGAGATTACTCTAAGGTTGTGAAACCACTCACCGATTTGACTGTAGGGTATCCGCCGACTAGGAAAAGTAGTAAACAGAGTTTAAACAAGGGTCCCTACCATAATCCTAAAGAGCTGTTTGGAGGCCGTTGGACATCAATTTGCGAGGAAGCGTTTCGGTCTGTAATCGACAAACTAACTACTGCGCCTGTGTTGGGCTTTGCAAACCCAAAACTAACTTACTCTTTACATACAGATGCTAGCACAAAGGGTTTAGGAGCAGCCCTGTATCAAGAACAGGAAGGGCAGATGCGAGTCATTGCATATGCAAGTAGAGGTTTGTCCCGCAGTGAGTCTCATTACCCGGCGCATAAACTTGAGTTTCTTGCTCTTAAATGGGCAGTAACTGAAAAGTTTAGGGACTATCTGTATGGCAGCCAATTCACCGTCATTACAGACAGCAACCCTTTGACTTACGTCCTTACTACAGCGAGATTAGACGCAACTAGCTATCGGTGGCTTGCTGCTCTGTCCACTTTCTCATTTAAGTTACAGTACAGAGCAGGCAAACTAAACGCTGATGCTGATGGTCTATCAAGACGACCCCAAGAACAATTGGCTGAAAACCCCATATCTCAGAAAGAGTACGAACGAATTCAACAGTTTATGCAACATCATCTTATGGAAGCTGCAGATTCTCGTGACACCACCAGCGATGTAGTTCAGGCTATCTGTGAGAAGCACTTAGTCAGACAGCCGACGGATGCTGGTAACGCTTTCGTTGAATCTCTTGCACTTTACCCTGATGCTATACCTGATAGCTACGAGCAGGAGGGTGATTTTGAGGGATTACCTGTTGTTTCGTACCTGTCAGGGAATCTCTGTGACGAGCAAAGGGCAGATCCAGTAATTTGTGAAGTAATATCTCACTTAGAGTCTGGAGAAAAGCCTTCACCAACAGTCAGGAAGGAACTCCCCGATTTCCCTTTCTTTCTAAGGGAATGGAACCGTCTTGAGTTAAAAGATGGCATACTTTATCGGAGACGTCAGATAGAAGAATTAGTCACTTACCAGCTCGTGCTACCTGATAAATTGAGAACTTCTGTATTAAGCAGTTTGCATGACAGTATGGGTCACATGGGAGTGGAGAGGACTCTAGACTTGGTAAGGTCTCGTTTCTATTGGCCGAAGATGGCTGCAGAAGTAGAACAAAAGATCAGGACATGCGGTCGTTGCGTGAGGAGGAAGTCATTGCCTCAAAAAGCTACACCGCTGGTTAACATCCAAGCCACAAGACCTTTAGAGCTGGTCTGTATGGATTTTCTCTCATTAGAGCCAGACAAAAGTAATACGAGAGACATCTTGGTAATCACCGACTTTTTTACCAAATATGCTGTGGCAGTCCCAACGCCCAACCAAAAAGCAAGAACCGTAGCGAAGTGTCTCTGGGAAAATTTTGTTGTACACTATGGGTTCCCTGAACGTCTTCATAGCGACCAGGGCCCAGATTTTGAATCACGTACCATCAAAGAGCTCTGTGAGATGGCAGGTGTTAAGAAAACCCGAACAACCCCTTACCATCCCAGAGGAAATCCTGTCGAACGCTTTAATAGAACCTTACTCGGTATGTTAGGTACTTTAGAAGAAAAAGACAAAGTTCATTGGAAAGATTTTGTGAAACCGTTAGCTCATGCATACAATTGCACAAAACATGAGGTCACTGGGTTCACTCCGTACGAATTGATGTTTGGACGTCAACCCAGATTACCCGTTGATCTTGCTTTTGGATTGCCGTATCAAGATGGTCCGCGACAGTCTCAATCGGAGTATGTCAGGCATCTTAAAAACAATCTAAAAGAGAGTTATTCACTTGCGTCACGTGGTATGTCAAAAAGTGCAGAAAGAAACAAAACTAGGTTTGACAAATCTGTAACTCATTGTTCTTTGGAGATTGGTGATCGAGTGTTAGTGAGGAACGTTAGGTTACGCGGGAAGCATAAGTTAGCAGACAAGTGGGAATCTGAGGTGTATGTTGTGGTGAGTCAGGCAGCTGAATTGCCAGTTTACACTGTTCGTCCAGAGAGAAAGGACGGCCCTCTGCGTACTCTACACAGAGATCTGTTGCTTCCGTGTGGGTTTTTACCATCTCAAGAAGTTGAGCAACCTACCCAAAACGAATCCATCTCAAGACCTCGAACGCGACAGAACCCTAAGGTTCCATCCATCGATGACACTTCTCTATTTGATCCCGAAGAAGGGAATTCGTATTGTGAGTACAGTCGTTCTCCACATATAGAGACAGTGCGATTCTCTACAGTTCATAATATCTGTACAGACAGGGAGACAGTGAACGCTGATTCTGCTAATAATGTAGCTGAACAAACTCTCCTGATCGGAGAAACGTTACAGGATGATCAGAATCGTAATTCACTTGTGGAACTCGTACCGGTCGATACACCTGGTGAACACTTACCTGTTAAAGTTCCTGACGCCCTTGAACAGAGTAACTTACCTGATAGTAGCCAAGTCCAAGCTGTAGTGGGTAATTCTGTTGATGAAGTTGAAGTAGCCAGTGTTGTTGAAAGTGCAGATGTTCCTGAAAAAGAAGCAGAACAACAACCAGAAGATGAGGTAGAAACCGCAGACACCCAACCAAGGCGTTCTGTTAGACAAAGAGGAGAACCAGAGCGACTTACTTATTTTCAACCAGGAAACCCGTTGATACATGTCGTCCAATCTTTGTTCCAAGGTCTGAATTTGGCTTTTGTTAAATCTCTTGGTGGAGATGAAAATCTGAACGTCTTTCTCTTGCTGCCTAATGGTTTACACGGTGTGGTCACCAGTCAGCCAAGCAGAGCATGCAAAGGGACTTGCATGAATTTAGGAGGGGAGAATGTAACACAGGTTAAATAAAGAGTTTTATTTAATTTGTGCATAAATTAGTTTATACATATAAATTTTAATATTAGTTTATATATATATATATATATTAGTTCATATTCACTTACTAGAAGTCTGTAAGAGATAAAAATGATTAAAAGAAAAAATATAGATATGCAAATTAGTCTAGGTTAATGCGCGGCGATTGACCAATGAGAGCTCTCTGTCATTTTGTGCCGTCCGTGGTAACAAGCATGCGCAATGACAGATGAGACAGCCTGAGGGAGAAGAGCAGACGTGATCGATCGCTCTGATCCAAATTGATTCATTCAGAGAAAAAAACGTAGAAAAGTTGAGATTTTGATAATTTGATGCATGCTGAACAGGAAGTTCGCTGCATAGAGTGATAGACTCCAGTAGTTCGCGCCGCCATTTCACGGTCGCGCGCACCTGTAGTTGACACGAGCCTGTGTGAGGGAAAAATCTGTCAAAAGAGTTTCACCGTCGCCATTGTTGGCCAGGTGTTCATGTAAGACTGAGTGAAAGTTATTGACTGAGGCCAGGTTTTTTTTTTCCTTGTTTCTTTTTCCTATTTCTATTTCTTTCCTTTTCCTCTTCCTCTTTGATTTTTGGGAAACGTGACACCCGAACGATCTTCTGAGATACCCTGAGAACTTCATATGCGATGGCGAGCCAACCAACCCTCTAGAGAAAAAAATACGTTGTGGAGAGGACAACGATATCCTTTGAGTTTTTTGAGTCATCCCAACTCCAGAGGCATTGTAACCTCACAAGAACACTTTTTGAGAGTAACTTTATCTTTTATTTTATTCTATTTCTTTTTGACCGATCTGTAAATATATGTATATAGTAGAAAAATGAGTGCACTCAGGGGAAATTGAAATTGTTGTTGTATGTGATATTGTAAATTTCTTTATTTTGTTTTATTGACTTTTTTTAGTGAACCAAATAATATTTTTTATTTCTAATTCAATCTTGTGTCTGTCTGTTTTTTCTCAATCCAACCCGCTACCTCCTTGAGCGACCATAGATCTTCTGATTAGCCCAAATTTTAAATTGTATTGCATTTAATCCATTAAATTATTATTATTAATCAATTGTGCAATACGCATACGTAGTATCTGCTACACTTGGATGTCATTGTGACACTATGTTAATGAATGTAGCTTATTTGGTTGAATCTCAGCTCCATAAATTGGTCTCTGTTGATTGTTTACTGTGTTCAACTGTCCATGCATATGTATAGTGTCCCCATATGTTGGATGGCCTCGGCGAACTGGATGATGTATTGTCTAATGTTTTCCGGTAGTTTGTCGTATATCATCAGCCCACAGACAGCTTACTCACTCAGACCATTATCCCGTCTCCCGTCCTACCGTCTCCCTCAGGATTCACTGTTCAGCTGGCATTACCGCAGCACATAGCCATTTGTAATGAATATCAGACTGGACATTCTGTTTGTGTGAGTTAAAGTGACTCAGAGAGCAACATCAGCACCCCTGTTTTTATTTTTTTATCGGTTAGTTTCAGTCTTTGATTCTGATTGGTCAATAGTTGTATAAAACACGGTGGCGCAAGTGTATAGCACAACACCCTTAGCAACCACTCTTAGTAATGTAAATATATGTTTTTCTCATTGATGTTGTTCATTGAAACGTATTGTATTATATAGATATTGAGTGTGTGTGTGTTTATTACCTGCATTTGGATATAGCATTTTCCTTCAGGTCTGTCCTAGGTTTGTAATAAAAAATCTATTTGAATGTCTCTTGTTATTGTAACAGTTAAGGCATTTTCCTGTGCCTGAGAGCACTAGTCAAAGCGTTTGTCAACAAAGCAATTGGACTAAGGGGTTAACAGTCCTTTCAAGTTCATCTTCCTCATTTCAAAACAAGTGTGTTCAAAAAGTAAAGAAATGCTTATATTATTTCACTGGCCAACGAAGCAAACACACCTTGTGACATCACACGCTGTAGCATTGCAAAATGGCGATGTCCTTGCTCCAAAAGCTAAACAAAACATAATTTTCTTTTTTATGATGGTTGCATTAATCATGTTTGTTATATATATATATATTTTTTTTTTAATTAAAGTGTAAATCAGTTTACTAAATATTGTAAACTTGACTGACTGTTTCAAGACTGCTTTGAGTCTTAAAACAGATGGCAACAATGACATTTTCCATTTCTTTTGAGAAATAACAGTACTTTAAAATTCTTTATAGCACTTAAAGATAACATACACGATCCCATCAAACACTCACCATTGTGGCACATTGAAAAAATTGACACAAATATCCAACCACAATTTCTTGATAAGAGCCCCATATAGTTAAAATTCAAAACCAATTGATTACTTATTCTGCTGTTCAGCATGAACCACTAATGAGAGTGCACCTGAAGCTATAGGAATAGGCAAGAAACCTTTGTTCGCTACATTCTTTGCACGTTCACTGTGCTTTTATTTAATGAGATGAAAAAAAAAATGGAGACCTTGTTAGTGGAACAATAGGTGACAGTAGGAACTGGAAATTCATTTTGTGATTGACTGTGTATTTATTATCGGTCATAAGTCATTTAGCAGCTTGCAAAATTTATTTTAGTAATTATATAGTCAAAGACCACTGTTCGATCAGATCTGACAACCTGTGACCATGAATACTTCAAAAAGATATGGGAACTTTGAATTGCTCTGAAGGTCAGGACAGAAATAGTACAGTGAGTTGCTATTTTTGAACAGAGGGTACTTACTTTGAAGTAGAATGAAAAATGTTAAAATGGCCTTTGGGCAATATGAGCCCCACTAAATATTTGTCAATGCATGAAGCAATGAAATTTTACTGCCCTAATTTTAGTTGTTTTCAGAGATGGTTGCAAACATTTTATTTTTGTGCATATTATTATTATGTGGCCTGTGGTACAAAACTTTCATCATCTATAGTACCATTGCTATGTGCAAAAAGAGTTAACATACAGCCCCGTACTCACATAATTATATAAGAATTGACAAAGGTTTAAAAGCTCACAGTGATGAAGCAGCATTTATTGCAAATTCATCAGTTCACTCTTATCTCTGTGCTGCACTTCACCATGACACACTGGACATATTGAAAAAACTGCAATTTCATAATTGTACTAAGCTAAACCGTGATTTTGGTTTAATTGTGGTTAATTTTGCCACCCTAGATTAACCTCATACATAAACGTTAACTTCCCACATATGCAAATCTGCATTGCACGCACTATATTTCTAATGTGATACATTTATTTATTGTAGTGAAGGTGGACTGGTTATTAGGTAGACTTGGTAATCGCCATGGTGTGTCGGTAAGGACACGGAGATAGAGAACCCATTTTAATGACTTTAATGTCCATCAAGTTCACTGGTTACATTGCCATAGATGGTAACTTATGGGCTTGTGTATGTGTGTGTGGTCTAAACATAGGAAAGAAGAAATAAATGACATAAATTAAGTGATTCTAAGATAACATAAAATTACCACATGCAAATTACTAGATAACATAACAGATGTAAAACTGTACATGGCACTATAACACATTATACATAAACAATGTGAATCCTCAAACTTATTCGATTCGTGAACCAAATCTACATGCATACAGATCAATATACATTAAAGTGTACATTTGACTGATTCATCATACATCTAATCCAGGGGTTTTCAAAGTGTGGGGCGCGCCTCCCCTGGGGGGCGCCAGAGCATGCCAGGGGAGGTGCGGAGAGTTGTAAAAAATGATAGTCTAATATCTGAGTTGAGCCGGATACTCGGCTGAAACGAGAATCCGATACGGATAATGCACTTTTGCCGAGTACGAGTATCATACGAGTAATAAGAGTCATTATCTGTGCTCGGATTACATAAAAACCCTCATTGGGTAGCTGACTGTGTCTGCGTTCTGCGATAGGCGCACCTCCCCTACACATGCAGATTTAATTCGTCTCGCGCGCGGCTCAGAACGCGGAAACGAGAACAGGTGTCTTTCCCTCTCAGTCACTCAGGTTCGCGGGTCTTCCGTTAACGTTTAGGGTTTCTTCAGCTTCAGGTTTGTTTTTTATTTCGGTTTGTTTTTAGTACTTATTAACCAGTATAGTTCTGGTAAACGTGGGGTTTGTTCAGACGTGGTGCTTGATAGAATGCGACTAGCGTTGCGCCTGCCTGTCAGAGATTTTTTTTTAACCGTCTCCTGCTCTATTCAGTTGTTTAACTTCGCGCACTGAGTGTCTGACGCTTTCTTGCTGTATTTCATACAAAATAAAGGAATGCAGATCTTAAAAACAGCGTCAGACTATGTGATCCGTAAAACACACAGTCCCCCCCCCCTCTCTCTCTCTCTGTCTCTCCCTCACTCACACACGTGTGGAAATAAATAAATAAAAATTACACTGATCATAAAAAAATTAAAAGTAAAAAAAAAGAGTTATGTTTAAATGAAAACTCTTGTTCATTACAGTTTTCTTCATAATTGCAACCGCATGAGTTGGATTAATTGTTGCAAAACTTGTTCTCTATATAGTTAGTTTGTGATCAAAACCATTGATCTGAAGCTCAATGCTGATGTTGTCATGTAAATAGTTTTCTAATCAGGAATAAATATAACAATTTCTGATCAACCCATATCAATTGCATGATATGGTCAACACTCGTTTTTTTCTTTGGGGGGGGGGGGGGGAGGCGGCATTGGGTGGGTTGTGTCAAAGGCGAGGCCCACTGTCTCAGACTTTGAAAACCTCTGATCTAATCTAACTAACAGTATTAGGCGGAAATATACTACAACAGCATAAACATAAGTATAAGTATACATAACGTAATACCGTTTCCACAACAACCGTTGTGCGGAGCCGCGGGTCTTTCGTGCATTTCTCTATCTTACATATAAACAACTCAGCGACTAATCCTGATCAGCAGCAACAGCGATATATATGTGATGAATAAACACTTACTTTGAGTCATTGACGCACACAACTCTGGTAGGAAATAGGGAGAACAACAACACACAAACCATCTCTCAACTATAAAGTGAAACAAAGCTAGAAAGTTCTGTACACTGTCTTTGGCCCAATGCTATGGTGTAATTGGCTGTCCGTCAGCGTGATCGGGCCGTGATAGCGTGATCAGGGCATGATCACTATGTCGGCTTGTTAGTACATTGGTTGGATGGGTAGTAAAGTTATCCAGCAGATGGCGATACTGACCTCCTCTTTAACAGCCGCCCCTACATTTGCATTGCGAATGTACTTCCCAAATTCTTTGTTAGTCTGTTGTAGGGTCATTATCTGGGATGGCAGGCAGTGTGATGAGACGAGAGACTGGTCGATGGTAGTGCTTGTTTTTTACCTCGATCTTTGCGGAGCGGACCCGGCCATCGGATCCAGGGTATGTGGTTATTACCTTGCCAACAGGCCACAAAGCACGAGGAAGTTGGTGGTCTATTACCATAACAACGGTCCCAGGTGTGAGGTTGCTGCAGTCACTCATCCATTTTTGACGTGGTTGCAGGGGTGGGCAAGTAATTCTTAATAAAACTTGTCCAAAACTGATCTGCCAATACTTGTGAGTGCCGCCATCTTTTCCGACTAAGAATTTCAAATCCTGGGTAAATCACTTGTGGTAGTGATGCACCTGGCCGCCCCATCAACAGGTAGTTTGGTGTCACCAGGTCTGGATCCGCTACATCGGAAGAGACATACCCCAGTGGTTTTGCATTGAGTATAGCCTCAACCTCTATAAGGAGTGTTCGGAGGACTTCCTCTGTAAGGATCTGAGACCCTACTATGGTACGTAGGGCAGTTTTAACAGAGCGAATTTCGCGCTCCCACATACCTCCAAAATGTGGGGCATTTGGGGGGTTGTACCGGAACTGTATCTTCTGTTTTGCTAATTGGGTTTGGAGATGTTGACTCATGGAAGTGAAAGCTGTCTGAAGCTCTTTATCACCTCCTCGAAAATTGGTGCCTTGATCCGCTAGAATTTCAGAAGGAGTTCCACGTTGAGCGACAATACGCCTAAGAGCCAGCAGAAAGGAATCTGAATCCATGTTACTCAGTAGATCCAAGTGGACACAGCGGGTAGTCATGCACTTAAAAATGATTCCCCACCTCTTTTCATTGCTCCTCAAGAAGGCTGGTTTCAGTAGGCGGACTCTGGCGGGAGGAAGTTCTACCATCTTTGGTATATTAGGTTTGGCTCTCCACCTTTGGCATTCAACACAGGAATGTTGATGGCGCCTTATTGCTTCTCTCCCTCTGAGGATCCAGTAGCATCTTCGCATTTCTGCGAATACCCTTTCTGGACCAGAATGACAGAGTTTGGTATCGTATTGCTTAATGAGGAGGCGAGTTATAGGGTGTTTTGGGTCCAAGACTATGGGATGTATTGTACTGTAACTTAAGTGGGTAGCTTGACGTAGTCGTCCTCCTACACGGATGAGTGAAGTCGTTTTATCTAACTCTGGTGAAAATGTGAGCAAACGACTAGATGAAGGGATTGGCTTACCAGTTGTAAGAGCCTGGTATTCAGTTGGAAAACTGTCTAATTGGGCTTTCCGTAACAGGTCTTTTTCAGCCTGCTGGTACCCCGATGATCCGGGGTCACCGGTTTTTCCCGCCGCCTCATGCAGGGATCTGGAGGTAGCTTCCAGGAGTTCCTCAAAGGTCAAAAACTGAGTCACATCTGGCAGTGGTGTTACAGGATCAGTCAAAGTGAGGCCACAACACTTTGCTTTACGAAGCTCAATAGGGTCCTCATTCAGTCCGATGGGAGGATTTTCTGGCCATGATTCAGGTGGTAGGTAAAGGAAGTCAGGTCCTTTACTCCATCGATTGGGTTGGGATAACTCAAGCAAGGTTTTGTCACGTGTAATGTCATCTGCGGCGTTCCTTTCTGAATCTACATAGCGCCAACAATGACCTTCGGTAAGTTCTTGTATCTCAGTTACTCTGGTTCCTACAAAAACTTTGAATACTGTTGTTGAGTCACTCCACAAGAATGTGTTCCTGATTTTCAGTGAGAGCTCATTATGGAGTAGTTTGGCTAACTGTGCTCCAGTGAGGGCGGCGCATAGCTCAAGCCTAGGTATTGACTGTTGCCTTTTTGGAGATACTCTGGATCTGGCATGGACAAATGCCAGCTCAACTTGACCTTGCTGTTCAGTATGTAGATATGCTACTGACCCATAGGCTGCTTCAGAGGCGTCGCAGAAGATATGAAGTTCTCGTTCCGCCTCGGGGACATCTAGTGTGGCTGACACATAGCACCGGGGTATAGTGATTAGTGGTAGATGTTCCAGTTTTGCTTCCCATTTTTGCCAGGCTTGCAGCAGTTCAGACGGAAGAAGGGGGTCATCCCATTCTCGTTCTTTCTCCCATAATTTTCTCACTAGGATTTTGGCCCTGGTTGTGAAAGGTATTATGTAACCCAAGGGGTCGTACTGGCTGGCGAGGACTCTGTATATGTTTCTCATTGTTACCTCATGGTCGGATAGAGGACGGTGGCGGTAATGTAGGGTGTCTGGTACGCAATGCCAGTTTAATCCCAGGGTCATTTCTTGAGGGTCTGATTGACTGCGGGAAATCCACAACTCAGTATTTTCTGATCTAGCCTCTTTGGGGAGATGACTAATCACTGAGGCCTCATTGCTTGCCCACTGACGGATTTCAAACCCACCTGAAACCAGTAAGGACCTTAATCCATCGATTAGCTCACGGGCTTCAACTGAGGATGGAGTGCTCTGTAAACAGTTGTCAACATAAAAACAGCGTTCAACTGATTGTCTTCTCTTATCACCCTGCTGGCAATGGGTGCGAACGTGTTGCTGCAATGCAAATGTCGCACAGAAGGGGCTACAGGTTGTGCCAAATGGAAGGACCTGCCATTCGTACACGTCCGGTGGGTTCCCGGGCTTTAGGTCCCGCCACAAGAACCTTAGAAGGGGTTTGTCTTTGGGGAGTAACCGGATCTGATGAAACATCCCCTTTATGTCTCCACTGATGGCCACTCGATGTTCTCTGAAGCGGATTAACACTCCAAGGAGAGAGGGGCCCAGCGTAGGTCCAGGTAATAACTGCTTGTTTAGATTGTCCCCATTAAAGGTGTACGAGCAGTTGAATACCACTCTGGGTTTCTCATTGTGGGTCACAATATGGTGGGGTATATACCATGATTCTGTAGACTGGGCTGCCCTTTGAGGTGGTATTTTAATGGCATAACCCGCCTTCTCCAGTTTTTGGATCTCTTCTTGATACTTGTTAGCCAATGGCAGGTCTTTAGCTAACCGACGTTCAGTGTTACGGAGGTGGCCCATCACAGCCTCCTTTGGAGCATGTAACGGAGGCATGGTTTTAACTCTCAAAAGTGGAGTGGCGTATCGTTCAATTCCATCCACTTTCACTCGCACTGTCTGTGTCTCCAGCATGTTCAATGCTTCTTGGTCTTGTTGTGACCTGATCACCATCTTTTCACTGCGATAGGGCAGAATGTCCATCTGCTATAACCTTTCAATTTGATGAAACAGTTCTGCAGATGGGCAACAGTTAGATGTGAATAGACACTGTGAGACTGGGAGTTGATCCTGCAGATGCTTGGAGGGGCCCTGCAAGGTCCAGCCGAGACGAGTTCTGACCGCGGCTGGACCCCCAGGTGGGCCCAATCGCACTGGTTCAATTGGGGTTATGAGCTCAGTATGATCTGAACCAATAAGAAGTAGGGGACAAGCTTTGACCAGAGGTGGTATTGGTATCCCTCTAAGGTGTCTGTACCTTTCCTGCAGGGTCTTCACCGGGTAGTTGTTTTCTGCTAGTCCGAATTGATCTGCTGTAAAGGCTCCTTGGATGTTGAAGTTTTTTCTTGGGTTACTTGGGGTGGATAAGCTGAAATTCACGGAAGTACCGTGCAATGTCCTGATGTCTTGATGCACCGTCCGTAAATTCAGTTTCTCTGGTCTGCCTTTTAACCCGAGATGTTGTGCAGGATGTTGTGCAACCTTCACGACTTTCAGAAACACTTTCCCGCCACATCGAGGTTGGTCTAAATATAGAGTTTCTGTGGTGGAGTTGTATAGGTTATTGCTCTCACTGGTAACCTCACCTTTCCTTTGGTTGATGTCGTGGAGTATGGAGAGGTGTTTGGCTTGGCAAAGGTGACAAGGCCTCTTTAGGTCACAGTCGTTGACCATGTGGGAACGTGCACATTTCCAGCACCGTTTATTGTCTTTGATCCAGCCAACCATTTGTTCTTTGGTTAATACTGTGAATGTGGTACATTGGCTAAGGTAATGTTCTGCACTGCAGTATGGACAGATGGCTTTGGGCTTGGTGGGTACTTTGGGATGAACTGCCTTGGGTTTGGTTATTGGTTCTATGTCTTGTCTTTGTTCCACGCCATGCAGTATGGTGGTGTGTTTACTTTGTCCTCGAAATGCTACCCTTTGATCTCGCTTTGTGACTCCTGTCTCATCAGTTGGATCAAATTCCATACAGTTAGCTTCTAGCTGCAGCCAATCTGCAAACTCGAGGAGGGATAACTTAGTCTTGTCTGGGTTTCTTTTGAGGTGATGCCTCCTGAATTGAGTTTGTTGTGAACGAGGAAGACGATTCAGAAGACGTTTCACATTTGACCCACTGTGCAGTTCTTCAATCCCATCCCCCTTTAGGGCTTTGAGCATGCCGACTATTGCTTGGACTCTGAGGGAAAAGTCGTCGAATGCTCGTTCGTCACCGGCACGGATAGGCGGCAGACTCTCCAAAGTCTCTATTTCCCTCAGTACGAACTGGTAGGGACGACCATACCTTCTGTCAAGGGCTTGCAGGGCGTTAGTGTAAGGCATGGCTGACTCTGCATGTGCTAACATTAGTCTGTTAGCATTAGGCACCTTCACATGTTTAAGAAGGATAGAGTACTTATAATGCTCTGGTAATTGTTTGTGAAGCAGGTTGTCCAGAGCAATCCTAAGTTCCACGTACTGGGCTCTGTCTTCTTTAATAAAGTCTGGGAAGGTTGGGCCTTCTACTGTTGGAGCCCAGTATGATGAGGGATGGGAGGTGTAGGGTGGAGCCTCAGCCCTAAGCTGAGATGTTGTAACTGGGTACACAGTTCTTGGCATTGGCTCAGGCTCTGGAGCAAACTGACTGTGTACTGGAAAGGCCTCTGTGGCTGATACTTGATAGAAAGGAAGCTGGGATGTCGGGCTCAGTCTCTGTTCAGGGTGAGGAGGCAATGGTTTCATCCAGGGCTCTTCTCTGTTGTGCACCTGGGTTCTGGTTGGGTCTGACGGAGAACTGCTGCATGGTGAGGCGTACTGATGCGACGACAGGACAGTCTCTCTGCTCACAGGAGGTGGTGACCGGAAATGAGTGTCTCTGATTTGGGTTTTCCTCAATACTTGCGAAAGCTCCTCAACGAAAGCAGGTTGGGGTTTGGCAGGCTGTGGCCATGGATGACGATTGGAGTAGACAGCATCAGGGCTAGCATCGGATTGGAACTGCCCCTTTTCCACTGATTTCAGGATCTGGGCTCTAGGTGTCTGATGCCGGGATGATGCTTGTGAGGAGTGGGCAGATGTTCGAGGAGTGCTGTGTAGCAGGACTTTCTCCAAAAGTTCTGTTTGGCGCCTAGCAGTCTCACTCTGCTGCTTAGTAATTTCCATTATTTGCAGCATAAAGTCCTCTGATGAACCAGCTGTTCCGAATGGCTGGCAGGAGGAGATGGGGGTTGAAGTCACGATTACCTTCTCTTTAGGTCTAACAGCCTGTCCTGATGGTTTCCCAGCATAGTCGACCACGTAGTCATCTAGGTAGACAGGCCTCTGAATTACTCTTTGTGGACGTCGGGATGAGGCAGGAGCAGACTTTTACATCGCCGACTCTGGAGTTGCCATGGTAATGACCTGGATCCGGCTCGAAGGACCAAATTTTGTAGTGAAGGTGGACTGGTTAGACTGGGTAGACTTGGTAATCACCATGGTGTGTCGGTAAGGACACGGAGATAGAGAACCCATTTGAATGACTTTAATGTCCATCAAGTTCACTGGTTACATTGCCATAGATGGTAACTTATGGGCTTGTGTATGTGTGTGTGGTCTAAACAAAGGAAAGAAGAAATAAATGACATAAATTAAGTGATTCTAAGATAACATAAAATTACCACATGCAAATTACTAGATAACATAACAGATGTAAAACTGTACATGGCAGTATAACACATTATACATAAACAATGTGAATCCTCAAACTTATTAGATTCGTGAACCAAATCTACATGCATACAGATCAATATACATTAAAGTGTACATTTGACTGATTCATCATACATCTAATCTAACTAACAGTATTACGCGGAAATATACTACAACAGCATAAAAATAAGTATAAGTATACATAACGTAATACCGTTTCCACAACAACCGTTGTGCGGAGCCGCGGCATTCTTACACTCATCGCGATATGCTGCATTCTTACACTCATCGCGAAGTCTTGTTAGCCCCGGTTGTCAATTCTGAGCGTTATTATCCCTGCCTGGTTATCTTGTTTCTGAGTCTGCCTGTTTACCTGTGTTTTGATCCTGTTCTGCCTGCCCTGACCTGTGCCTGGAATAACGTCTATGATTGATAACTGCCTGCCTTGACCATCGCCTGTTCTACGATCCTGATTCTGTCTGCCTGCCTTTGTGATCCCTGCCTGTATTACCGTCTATGCTTGACCTCTGTTTGCCCTGACCATTCTGCCTGTACGACCACTCTTATAAAAGACACAGCAATTGGATCTCTGCCTGTGAGTCCCTCTGTTACAGAAGACTTCGCCACAACAAGATCCAGCTGTCTACCCGGACCTACCTGGTTGGTCGCCCACAAAGACTTTTTCTAGAAGGGGAAAAAGATGGATTCCGTCATCACACCCGCCATGGCCCAAAGGACGGCGCAGTGGTTCTTTGCCGCGGCAGCTGTGCACGCCTGGAGGCTGCACAAGCATGCCGCATCAGAGCATTCCGCGTCTTGTCAGCCGGCGCCAATTCCCCCAGAAACTGCCCAAAGGACAGTTCTTTTGTTTTTCTCTGCGGCAGCTGTGCGCGCGTGGAGACTGCACGGACCTGCCGCTTCCGAGGAGCCCACAATGATCCGCCAGCCAGAGCCTGATCCAGAGATCCGCCAGCCAGAACCAGAGCCCGAGCTGCCGTGGCCCGACCCGCCAGAACCAGAGCCCGAGCTGCCGTGGCCCGACCCGCCAGAACCAGAGCCCGAGCTGCCGTGGCCCGACCCACCAGAACCAGAGCCCGAGCTGCCGTGGCCCGACCCGCCAGAACCAGAGCCCGAGCTGCCGTGGCCCGACCCGCCAGAACCAGAGCCCGAGCTGCCGTGGCCCGACCTGCCAGAGCGGTCGTGGCCCGACCCGCCGCTGGACTTCCGGGACTTCCCAGCGCCGCCGCCGGCCTTCGCGGATCTCCCCGAGCCTGCAACGACCCGTCAGCCAGAGCCGCCAGAGCCTGCAACGACCCGTCAGCCAGAGCCGCCAGAGCCTGCAACGACCCGTCAACCAGAGCCAGAACCTGCAACGACCCGTCAACCAGAGCCTGAGGTACCGTTTCCCACCCATTATCTGCTCTGTCCCTGTCTGTGTCTGCCAGCCCTCCTGCCCTGTCTCTGCCAGAGATCGTCAGTCCTGCACCGCCACTGCATGTGCTCAGCTGGATGGACTCCAGCCTCGACGGCAGTCGGGGAATGCCTGACTCCGCCTCCAGCCTCAGACCCCTTCTCTCCACCTCGGCCCGTCAACACTTCGGCACAGCCTGGCTTCTCACTCCCTCAGCTTCACCAAAGTCCCTCGACCATCATCTCCATCGGGTTCCCTCGTCCTCCAGGCTACACCTTGGTCGTGCGTCGCCTTGCTTACACCTGCGGCTCCAGCTGGCTCCTTCCTCCCTCCGGATTTCACCTTTTGTCCTCAGTCACTCCGTCTCCGACTCTGCTCTCGGTCCGTTGGACTCCGCCTCGGTCGTTCGTCTCTGCGGCTGGCCTTCGGTCTCCGGAACCAGCGGTGTCGATCGGGTCATTCGGCTGGTCAGCTACGTCCTGGGACCTTACGGACCTGCCAGACCTCCCAGATCCTCCAGCCTTGCCTGAACCAGCCTGGTCTGTTCCCCCAGCACCACCCTGGAACTTTGAACTTTGGGCGCCGCCATGGTGGTGCGCGGTGCCTTTTAGCTGCCTCACGCCAGGAGGCGCTCGTAGGGGGGGGGCTCTGTTATGATATGAGCTCTGCGCTCCCCTCCATGGCCACCAGAGGGAGCTCACACATATACTGACTCTACACTACACACTACATTTCCCAGCAACCATCACACTGGACTGATTACACACACACACCTGGACTCCATCATCACTGTTTGCCACACCACCTGTTTATCATTACTTGGACTATAAAGGACTGCTTCATTCTTACACTCATCGCGAAGTCTTGTTAGCCCCGGTTGTCAATTCTGAGCGTTATTATCCCTGCCTGGTTATCTTGTTTCTGAGTCTGCCTGTTTACCTGTGTTTTGATCCTGTTCTGCCTGCCCTGACCTGTGCCTGGAATAACTTCTATGATTGATAACTGCCTGCCTTGACCATCGCCTGTTCTACGATCCTGATTCTGTCTGCCTGCCTTTGTGATCCCTGCCTGTATTACCATCTATGCTTGATCTCTGTTTGCCCTGACCATTCTGCCTGTACGACCACTCTTATTAAAGACACAGCAATTGGATCTCTGCCTGTGAGTCCCTCTGTTACAAGTATGTAGTTTTAATCATGTTAAAATGGAGTAAAATTAGGAATTTGATATTATACTTATCCATTTTACAGCTTGCAGAGAGACCCGACCACACGCTCGTCTGAATGGCAGTGATTTTTGTGATTGACTTTGTTGTGTTTCGGGCCAAGAGTGGTGTGGACAGACAGCTTTCCGCTGGAATTCTTAAACACTGTCCTTGATTCAATCCAGAGAAGGAAAATAGTTATATTTATTGTAAATTAAGCCATGAAGTTTTTGTGTAGCTCTTGCAAAATTCTGGTGTCATACTACATCTGTTTCATTAATATTAGTCTGTAAAAGATATGTCCTCAGTTCGGTCAATAAATGGCTTGATGCAGCTCGGTGATCTGTGTTTGTAAGATATCTGTTAAAGAACGCTTCATCTGTAAAGCATCTGCTATTTACAAACATCCGAGAAATGTCTTTAAGATGTCAGTTTTATATACATTCTAATTCATAAACATCTTTAGGACATTTTCTAAACATCTGACAGGAAATGTCTTAAAGACATATTGCAGATGTGCAAACACTCTAAAAAAGTGTGTTTTCCCGTTGTAAACACGCATATTAAATAGACATCTCTGAGATGGACATGTGCTAACAAGGTATGGTGACTTTTATGCTGCATTTGTTTTATCCTGCAATTATCCGTTGCATGAAACAAAGTTATTTTTCACTCATAATTGTCCCCTTCACCATGACACTTAAATCTCGTTCAGAAGTTGTCATTAGGAGACATTAAGACATTGAGTTTCATATCATCGATTGTACTCTCTTGCATGTCTTTTGGTCAAATGTGACGTGTTAACTTTCTGTTTGAAGTTGTTTTGTCCTGGTTATCAGTTTATTCTATCATTGCTTGCAGAGGTATGTTTGTGAAATGTGGCTGCACTTGACAAATATTATGCGATTATTATCTGTATTTTAATTGTGTCTATGCATCTGCAGTCACGCAACAGTAAGCAGTTGCCGGCATTGTAAAAGCTAAAAATGATGATGATGAACACTGACTTATTTTGGATTTCCTATTTTTTTAAGGAAGGATGAAGAAGGATCCTTCATCTTAGCAGTGTAATTTGCAGCAGATTATTGATTCAACAGCTTTTTGAAGGGCTAGCTCATGTTGGCATGAGGCATTTTGGGCCACATCCTTATATGGTTTGCCCAACAAGTGCTCAGCCGATATTTCCTATTTCCTCATGTTTTTTATTTTTATTAAAGCATTGATGTGAAAATTATTTTACCAAGTAAAACATGTTCTTAGATCAACATTCTTATTATTTATGGAATAACATTCCTGTTTACCTTTCCTGTAGCTCAAACAGTGGAGGATTGGTGTTTACAATGCCAAGATTGTGGGTTCGATTCCCAGAGAAAGCAAGAACTGATTAAAATGTCAATGTGTTTCTTGAATGCAATGTAAGTCACTTTGGATAAAAGCGAAAGCCAAATGCATACATGTAAATTAAACAGTTAGATTTGTAGAGTTAGCATTAGGACTACTGTAATGGTTAGACTTGGGTCTATGTCAGGGTTCTATCACATTCGGTTTAGTCATTTCTAGGTTTTGTGGCAGAGCTCACACTCCCATAATGTCTTGTCTTTTGTGTGAGCCTGCGGTCTCGAGTTTGGTCAAGCCGTGCGCTTTCCTGTCCATGTGATCTGCCTTGTGTGCAGGGCATGGTATTCGATCCGATTCTAATCTGGTTCTGTTTTGGTTTTGTATTTTGGGATTCAAACATTCATGCCTTGTATGTTTGTCTTCGTGCTTGTGAGTGTTGTCATGTTTTGTGAGCATGTGCAGTTTCGAGTTTGCTTGGGCTGTGCGCTCTGTTGTCTGGATCAGTTGTTGTAGCATGCAGTTCATGTTTACAATGGCCGAGTGCTTTCATGTCTTGTCTTTACTGTGTAGTATGTTTTCACTGGCTGAATGCTTTAATTTCATCTTGTTTTGAGTGAACACGTGGGTGCAATTATGGAGTTATTGTCTCCTGAAAGAAACTGCATGAAATTAGTTGTGAGTAATCTTGCTTCCTTCTCAGACCTACATTGGATTGTAACAAATGTGCCAGCCTATGGTCTTTATTGGCTGCCTGTGAACAACATCTATTTTGATCCATCAACAGTGTCGTTGTAGCTAAGGCCTAGAAAAGTTTGTTTTTGTTTGTGTCGTCAAAATGAGAAGATACATTTTTTGCACTTTTGTTTAATCCTGAACTTCACACAGTAAACATTTTTTTTCATGCAGTGTTGGTTGTAATGCATTACTAAAAAATGAATTAATGTAATTACTTTTGAAAAAGTGAAGGGATTACTCTGTTTTTCTCTACATCGTTTACGTCACCTTTATTTATATAGTGCGTTTTACAATATTGTTTCAAACCAGCTTTACAGTGGCCACAGAATAACAATGAAAACAAAGTTTGTTTTGGCTGTACAGCAGCTATAAAAGAGCAGGCAAATCAGTAATATTGATGAATATTAAGTGTTCAGTGTCGTAGTGGACAGTGGCATGAAACCAAAACTCCAGCAGGTGACAGAATGAATGAAAAACAGAACGGAGAATAAAACCTCAGTCTGGGGACCAGTTCTCCTCTGACCAACATACAAACAGAGCTTGATTATTATAGCAACAACATTTCAGGTCAAAATATTAAATCTAGTTCCATGTGGTTGGAGATTGGGTTCATGAGGCCTTCAAAGGAGAGGGTCTAGTAGAGTCACGGTCTCTGCAGACACTTCAGGGCTGTGTTGTGGCCGTGTCGAGGTGCAGGTCCTTCATCTGATCTGGATACAGCCCAGATACAACTGACCAGGTGTAACAGAAGGTGACTCACAGGCAGGGACCCACGTGCGTGTCTTTTATTAAGAGTGGTCGTACAGGCAGAATCAGGTAACAGGCAGAATCAGGTAACAGGCAGACAAGACAGAATAAACAACGCTCAGACTGATAACCAGGGCTAATCAAGACTTCACGGTGTGTGAACAGGTACTGGAGTCTTTTATAGTTCATGTGATGAGTGACAGCTGGTGAGAACAAACAATCATAATTTGGTCCAGCTGGTGTGTGTGATCAGTCCAGTGTACTGCATGATGGGAAATGTAGTGTGTAGAGTAGTGTCAGTATATGTGTGAGCTTCCTCTGGTGGCCGTGGAGGGGAGCGCAGAGCTCATTTTCATAACACCAGGGTAACCTCGGGATAAACAGTGACTAATATCAGCGTAGATACCATTCTTCTTATGATGTAACAAGTACATCAGGTGTTATGGGAAGTGTTCCCGGTTCCGGCTGACCTAAATTATGCAGCCTTACAATCATTTTACATGATTTGAATAAATATATATATATATTAAGCTTTGGGTCTGGTGTGCTCCTGCTTAGCCTCTCCTTTGATGCTGCCTCTCTTGTACTTCTCAGCCCATTATTACCCAAGACTGGTCTCAGTGAGAGACCTCAAACGTGAAGATAAAATAAAGACATCATAAATGTAACAGTGTTAAATAAGATTTAACCGATTCAATGTGTTGAATATTTATGATCAGTAATCCTGTTGTGTGGGGAAACCCTGAGAACAAAAAAAAACACATGCATGCTCTGGAGAATATCACATGAAAGGAAACAATACCCATTAGCGAGCTGACTGAAATCTCACCTTCAGCTCACACTATAACATGTCTCCATGACTTAATCAAAACATTTTTCTTTTTTCCCCCTGCAAATATTCTGAAACAGGCAGTCCATACGCTATTAGTACTATTAAGTAAACTCATATTTGACGCAAGAGATTTTGTGAGTTCCCTTCCAAGGGACGCTGCATCAAGCGCTTTGGGGAATACCTTGACAAAGTCTTGTGAAGCACTATGTAAATGATCAAATAATCGACCGAGTGTGAGTGACACTCTGTTACGTCAGCAAGTCGGTGACGTTACGAACCAGGGTGATAAAGGTGAGCCTGAAACTGGAGACGGTAGCTTTGAGGAGTGTCTGAAGCAAGCCCGGAAGTTGCAAGGAGCTGAGGCCAAAGACACAGTTCGACTGAACTATTCTCTAGACTAGTTTAAAAGAAAAGGGCTTGACATTGATTTGACAAATTGACAAATCAAACATTTGTTCCTGTAATTACTGCAGCCAGCTACCGCTGCGGGTGCTCTGCTCCGGCCTGGTGGACTTTGATACTGAGTCCACCCAGGCTCGCGTCCCGCTGTAGTCAAGGCTTCACAAATTCACAAATGGGGTTCACAAATGGATCTGACAGATCTGTCTATTGGCAGGGACACCCTAGTCACACGCTTCCTCCATGGTACCATCAGTCTGAGGCCTGCAATGCAGACCGAGGTTCCTACTTTTGACTTGTCCCTTTTCCTCCAGGGTCTGTTCCAGGCTCCCTGAAGAGGTTCCTCTTAAGTTTCTTTCTTCTAAGATTCTTTTCATTTTATCCATCACATCACTAAAAAGAATTGGGGACTTACAGGCGCTTTCTGGAGCACCCTCCTGCCTTGAGTTTGTCAAGTCAAGTCACCTTTATTTATATAGCGCTTTTTACAATGTAGATTGTTTCAAAGCAGCTTTACAGGAAAAACAATATAAACAAAGTTTGTTTGGCTGAACAGAAGCCCCAAAAGAGCAGCTGAATCAATACAATTGATGAATTTTAAGTGTTAAGTTTCCCCAACTGAGCAAGCCATAGGCGACAACGGCAAGGAACCAAAACTCCGGCAGGTGACGTAACGAATGAAGAATAGAATGGAGAAAAAACCTTGGGAGAAACCAGGCTCAGTCGGGGGACCAGTTCTCCTCTGGCCAACAGCCAAACAGTGCATGATTATTATACAACAATTCAAGTCCAATATGAAGTCCAATTTTTTCCGGTTAGAGATGGGTTCATGATCATCACAGGGGAGGGTCTAGTAGAGTCACGATCTCCGCAGACACTTCAGGGCAGTGCTGTGCTCGTGTCCAGGTCCTTCATCTGATCTGGATACGGCCCGGATCCAGCTGACCACGATAACCTCGGAATAAACAGAAACCAATATCAGCGTAGATGCCATTCTTCTTCTGATGTATCGAGTACATCAGGTGTTATGGGAATGTTCCCGGTTCCGGCTTATCTAAATTATGCAGCCTAACAATCATTTTACATGATTTGGATTAAAAATGTATGTATAATGTGTTATGTGTATGCCAGGTTGAAGAGATGTGTTTTTAGTCTACATTTAAACTGACAGAGTGTGTCTGCTGTTCCAGAGTTTAGGAGCTAAATAGGAAAAGGATCGACCGCCAGCAGTTGACTTTGATATTCTAGGTATTATAAGCTGGTCAGTATTTTGGGATCGCAATAGACGTGAAGGACTATAATGTGTTAAGAGATCGTTCAAGTACTGTGGAGCTAAACCATTTAATGCTTTGTAAGTAATTAGCAAGATTTTAAAATGTATTCAGTGTTTAATAGGAAGCCAGTGCAGGTTTGACAGAACTGGGCTAATATACTCATACTTCCTGGTTCTAGTAAGAACTCGAGCTGCTGCATTTTGGACCAGCTGGAATTTGTTTATTAAGCGTGCAGGGCAACCACCTAGTAAAGCATTACAATAATCTAGCCTTGAACTCATGAACGCATGAACTAACTTTTCCGCATTTGTCTTAGATAGCATATGTCGCAATTTAGGTATATTTTTAAGATGGAAGAACGCCGTTTTACAGATGCTAGAAACATGGCTTTCAAATGAAAGATTGGTATCAAAGAGCACACCCAGGTTTCTAACTGACGACGAAGACTTGACAGAGCAGCCATCGAGTGTTAGGCAGTAGTCTAGATTATTATGTGCTGAACTTTTTGGTCTAATAATTAGAATCTCTGTTTTTTCAGAATTAAGCAGTAGAAAGTTATTAGTCATCCAATTTTTTATATCAGTTATGCATTCTGTTAATTTAGTGAATTTGTTCGTTTCATCAGGATGAGAAGAAATATAGAGCTGAGTATCATCAGCGTAACAATGAAATCTAATGCCATGCTTCCTAATAACTGCACCCAAAGGAAGCATGTACAGGGTGAAAAGCAATGGTCCTAGTACTGAACCTTGAGGAACTCCATACTGAACCCGTGACCGATATGACATCTCCTCATTTACTGCTACAAACTGATAACGGTCAGATAAGTATGACTTGAACCAGGCTAATGCAATTCCACTAATGCCAACATAATTTTCAAGTGTATTCAGAAGGATTTTGTGGTCAATTGTATCGAATGCAGCACTAAGGTCCAGTAACACTAACAGAGAGATACAACCACGATCGGATGATAAGAGCAAATCATTTGTAACTCTAATGAGAGCAGTCTCAGTACTATGATATGGTCTAAATCCTGACTGGAAATCCTCGTAGATGCTGTTTCTTTCTAGAAAGGAACATAGTTGTGAAGATATTGCCTTTTCTAGAATCTTTGACAAGAAAGGTAGATTCGATGGGTTTTTTAATAAGCGGTTTAATTACAGCTAGCTTAAAGGTTTTTGGTACGTATCCTAATGACAAAGAAGAATTAATTATATTAAGAATAGGATCTATGATTTCTGGAAGCATCTCTTTCAGTAGCTTAGTTGGTATTGGGTCTAGCATACATGTTGTTGATTTTGATGATTTAACGAGTTTAGACAATTCTTCCTCCCAAATAGCAATGAAGGAGTGGAATTTTTCTTCAGGGACACTAAAATTTACTGTATTTTGTGATATTGAAGTAGACGGTTGCATGGTTATAATTTTCTCTCTAATATTATGAATTTTGCAAGTAAAGAAGTCCATGAAGTCATTAGTGCTGTGCTGATTTAAAGCATCTGGGGTTGAGGCTTTATTTCTTGTTAATTTAGTCACTGTATCAAATAAATACCTAGGGTTGTATTTGTTTTCTTCTAAGAGGGTAGAAAAGTAAGTAGATCTAGCTGATCTTAAGGCCTTTCTGAATGCAATAGAGCTGTCTTTCCATGAAATGCGAAAAACCTCTAGCTTAGTTTTTTTCCAGCTGCGCTCCATTTTTCTGGCTGCTCTCTTGAGGGCCCGGGTGTGCTCGTTGTACCACGGTGTTGGACTATTTTCTTTAATCTTCTTTAAGCGTAACGGAGCAACAGTGTCTAAAGTGCTGGAAAAGAGAGAGTTTATAGTTTCTGTTGCAACATCAAGTTCTTCTAGGCTATCTGGGATGTTAAGTAGATGAAATTGATCAGGAAGATTATTTATAAAGCTATCTTTTGTGTTAGAAGTGATAGTTCTACTATATTTATAACAGGGAGTTAGTTTTTCGACTTTGGCTAAAGGTAATCTACACGCAACTAAGTAATGATCTGAGATGTCATCGCTCTGCTGCAGAATTTGAACAGTATCAACATTGATCCCATATGACAATATTAGATCTAAAGTATGATTACGGGAATGAGTGGGTCCTGATACATGTTGTGTAACTCCAATAGAGTTTAAAATGTCTCTAAATGCCAATCCCAATGCGTCTTTTTCATTATCTACATGGATATTAAAATCACCGACAATTATGACTTTATCTGAGGACATTACTAATTCTGAGAGAAAATCACCAAATTCTTTGATAAAGTCTGTATGGTGCCCTGGTGGCCTATATAGAATAGCCAGCACAAAAGTTAAACAGGCATTATTACTGGCACTAGATAATTTTACATTGAGGACCATCACTTCAAAAGAATTATATTTCAAATTAGACCTTTGAGCAGTACTGATCGTGTTACTATAAATTACAGCAACACCTCCTCCTTTACCTTTCAGACGAGGCTCATGTTTATAACAGTAATCTTGAGGGGTGGACTCATTTAAAGTGATATAATCGTCTGGTTTTAGCCAAGTTTCTGTCAAACACAGCACATCTAGTTTATGATCTGTAATCATATCATTTACAATAAGTGCTTTTGAGGAAAGGGATTGTATATTCAGTAACCCAAGCTTTATCATTTGTTCATTTATGTTATATCCGTTTGTAAGGCTTTCCTCCATCCCAGGCCAGGCTATGTACCGAACGTACCCACTAATGTGGCTCAGTCCATTGTACTGCAGGTCTTCTACCCTCCCCCCCCTTCGGTGAACAGGACCAGGAGTTTAAAAATAAGGTCTGTCCAGTGAGAGCACTAGACACTTACGTCCATAAGTCTTCCCATTGGTGTAAGACTGACCAGCTGGAGACTATAGATAGTTGAGACTATCTCTCTTCCTTATGAGTCGGCTGGATTCCCGTCTCCTCTGAGGGTCCGTGCCCTTCCACCAGGCTGCCTTTAAGGCTCTTTTATCAGGTTTCTCCCTGTCTGATGTCTGTGATACGGCAGGGTATGTCTTATGTTCTGGAGCGTCTTATATGGCGAAAAATACGGTACGTGCTCAAATTACAACATTTAGTTTTTAAACGCTAGAGGGCCAAAAGTTACATAGTGATCATTACTGAAAAGACTTATTATAAAATTATTAACTGAAAAAAAAAGAAAATTAAAACTGAAATAAAATGACAAAAGCACATGTTGAAATGACAAAACATTAAGCTAAAATTCACAAAAAAATTAAAAATATAAAAGTATAATTTAAAATATTAATAAAACTAAAATAACACAAAAGTGTGAGGTTTCCAGTATTATCTGGTTCCATTTTTTTTTGCTGTACAAGAACAGTCTGTAATGCTGCTTGAAATTGCAAACTAATATCTCTTATGTTATTTTAAGTGAATTTAATTATAGCAATCATGAACACTGGTTTGTAATGAAAATAGTTTTACTGCTGCATATCGATATTCTTCAGGTTATTTACCTATAGTGGCTAATGAATCACCATATTCAACCAAAAATAGTTTACTTCTATGTTATAACTTCCAGAAATGTATAATATATAAACTTGCATTTTGCTAAAAAGTGTTGAATCAGGTGACCATAGCACAACATTAAACTTTGCAACTGGTGGCATTGTGCAAAGCAAATTGACATAGAATTTAAAGGTAAGCTACTGTTTAATTTTGACGTAAATATTGACATGGCTCAAATATTTATTTAAATGGTCATAATACATCAAGTGGAACAGGATAATTTTTAAAAATAAAGGATCAGAATGATAAGCAGGTGTCATGATGCAGAAGGAGACTCAGACAGAGGTAACTTGAACGGAGTTTATTTGAGCAGCAAACAGAATAGCAAACCGATGAAGAGGTGAGAGAACAATATAGTCTGAGGATGATGACGAGACAAGTAGAAATAACTCTAGCCAAACGGGAAGCGTACAGCTTAGAGGGAGTCGGGCGAAGGTTCAGTATAGAACTTGTAGACCAGACAATGAGAAGTGGAGTGAAGGCAGTTTATGAAGGGTGAGGAGAGTGATTGCAGGTGATTGTGATTAGAATTCTGGAGAGCTTGATCGGGTAGGTGGAGCGTAGCGGTCTGATGCTGTGGGTGTGGTAGAGTACATGACAGCAGGCTCCTTATTTGGCTATTGTGAATTAAATTTACTCTTTTTGATTGGACATCACATTTTATCATGCGATAAAATGCGATGTACAATCAAAAACAATATCATGATAAAGTATGAAAGTGATTTAATTTTCTTAGATTGATCAAGATTTTCAATCAATTATAATTACTGCCATGTTTTAATAGCTGCTGGATTTTTTCAACTATATATATATATATATATATATATATATATATATATATATATATATATATATATGTGTAGAGAGAGAGAGAGAGAGAGAGAGAGATGTCAGGGCTCTGCCAAATTCTGTCTAGTCAATCTCTTGGTGTTGTGGCAGAGCTCTGACACTACCGTAATTTTTTGTGTGTGTGCGTGCGGCTCCATGTTGTGTTTTGGTGTTGTGCACGCAGTTTGGTTGTCTTTTGTCTAATGTGAACACGCGGCGATGCGCATCCGCATTGGCTGCGTGTTCGTGTCTAGTCTTTGTGTTCTCCACCCTCCTTGTTTCCTTGTCATTAGTTTCATTTATCCCAGCTGTTTTCTCTCGTTACCTTCCCTATGTGCTCCCTATATATTCCGTCTGTGTTTGCTGTCTTGTGCTGGTTCGTTGTCGTATTTTGGTGGTGTTGCAGTTACCTGTCTTGTTCCTTTCCCTTATTTTGTTCCAGTTCCAAGTCTAGTCAGTTAAGTCTCGTTTTTTCCCCCTCTGGGTGGTTTTTGTTGTGTTTTTGTTTTATTTTTTTATTTACTAAACTTCCCCATTATTTGCAATACTGAGTCCTCACTCATCCTTCTACACACCAGATAGATAGATAGATAGATAGATAGATAGATAGATAGATAGATAGATAGATAGATAGATAGATAGATAGATAGATAGATAGATAGATAGATAGATAGATAGATAGATAGATAGATAGATAGATAGATAGATAGATAGATCTATCAACAAATGTCAGCATAGTAATACTTAGTAATAATAATACATATGTAATAATACATAGTAATAACAGGTTATTTGATCACAATGTAAACACAGGCTCTTTAACAGCACCTCTGTAATCTAATGTGGATAAGAGTTTTTAAAACCTTTTTTATTTGAAAGAAATTTTCTTGACCTTACAATATCTGGCTCCAGAGGGAGCTCTCACACTTATACTGACTCACACACACTGCATTTCCCAAAATGCTGTGCAGTGGACTAATTATTGCACCAGCTGTACTGAATTACATGAACTATAAAGCACTCACTCACACAAACTGTCATCGCAAAGTCTTCTTTGAGGTTTTCATAGGCTTCCTGCCTGGTCCAATCTGTTGCCTGTATCTCCACCTCGACCTTGCTTGTTCCTTGTATTGCTGTTCCTGGTTCCTGTTTTGACTCTGACTGTACGACTACCCTGTGTTTCAATAAAGACACGCATTTGGATCAACCCTGGTCTCCACTTCGTTACAAACCTCATCAGTACTACCAACAACTCATCAACAGCACATTAGTTACCTACCCATATGGTCATAGATTTGTCAAACTGCCATAACAGAGGGTATTCTGTATTTTTGATCAAACAAACTAATTTAAAAAAATGGCAACAATAATAAGAAAAATTTTGAGATATCTTTCTGTGTAATGCTTTAGTTATCCACAGACTGAAAGACATGACAAAGATAAACTGTAAAAAAGATATATGAAGCAGGTTTGACCAGAGATTCATTAAATTTACGACATATAAATATTTTTGGGAGAATTTTATGTTGGACAAACCAGTTTTTGTCACAGTCTCGTCATGTTCCACTTCCGGGTTCTGTCTGTGTATCCTTCCGTGCCCTTGTTTCACCTGTCTTGTTAATCACTTATCTTGTTAGTCGTGTCAGCTGTTACCCATCTCGTCTTGTATAAAACCCTCTAATGTTTCCCTTGTCTTTGTCAGATATTTTCACTGTTATGTGGATGCCGGGTCTGTGGGCTCCAGCTTTTGCGCATCAGCTTATTTCAGCCACCTGCAAATCAAAATATTTTATATTCAGTTCCCCACTAATATTATGCAATGTGTTTGTAAACGAAACAAGACAATGCAATGGTGTTTAACACTTTTCTTGCATGGGATTTTTTTTTAAATGTTCTATTCAAGGGAAAAGGATGGATTTCTAATCAGCTGGACAATCACTTATACAAGAACTGATTGAACCATTGTGAAAGCACACAAATGTCTCATTGTAATTTAATTTTTATGAGGGACCTGTTTATAGGTAATATAATATATACCAGACCATATCAACATGCAAAACATTTCTTATACACCCATTCAAACCTCTAAGAGTAAAAGCTAATCACTTACAAGAATGTATTCAGTCACTCTCCATGGTGTATCACTCTCCATAATACCATTTGAAAAATGACCTTCATTACTAAATTAGACAGTTCTGCTCTGTTACACTGCATCTGAGGCCGTATAGCAGATTTAACTAACTGTCACGGATCCAGCCACACCTTCAGCATCAGAGCTCTACACTCCACCTACACGATTCCAATCACTGAATACTAATCACCATCACCTGCAATCACCCTTCATAAACCACCTTCACCCCACTTCTCACTGTCTGGTCTATAAGTTCATACCTGAACCTATGACCAACTCAGCACCAAGCTAAACACCCGCCCTTTTCTTGCACAAGCGCCTATATTTTTTATCTTCATCCTCAGATGTGACTGTTCTTCTCCTCTCTCTTCAGTGTGTTGTTACCTGCTGCTCAGCCTATAATAAATTCTTTATTGAAGCTATCCCTTGTTTGTGTTCTCTTGTGCAACATGACACTAACCACTGCCTCTTAAAACAAAGATTTTTTTTGTTTGTTTGTTCAATCTGCATTTCCAGCTAGGGTATGGCAAATACAGATACCGTAGTGAAATATTAGTAAGTGCCCACTGAGCTACTTGCATCCAGCCGAATATAAATCTTAAAATCATGTGAAAAGATGTATTTAGTATTCATGTTGCTGCTTGAGATTCTGGAAAGGGAAAAATCTATTTCTAAAACACCACTGAAGATCAGGGCATTCAAAATCTCTACACAAAGGTCTCTTGAAGAACAATTTCAATGGACAGTAAATGCAGGTCGACAGCAAGATAAAAATTTACTAAGAGCACTATTAGTGGCCGCAGATATCAATGATACTATTGATTCTATATAATACCATAATAGTATAAATCATTAGATGTACCACATCAAACAGAAACTGGAGAGGAGCATAGTCGATCCAGAATGTAATTGTCTTATGCACATTCCTGTAAAATGTGAAATATGTATACATGCAGAGCACTGTATTAATTTTAAAGTTTCATGATTCGGCATTGCACAGTCTCATAAACACATAATGTCCCCAGAGTAAGATAGAAGAATATCAGCTCATTTTTCTAACCAAAATATATTAAATGTATGAAGAGATGACGCAGATGAGATCTCAACAGGTTCCCATCTGACCGCAGGATAGCGACATATCTTAGCAATCACTACCAAGAGCAGTGAAGTGAACTCCTTATTAAAACTCTTAAATCATCTGAAATCATTACAGAAGGGGTTTTGTTCAGGACAATCTATAGGTCCACAATCATGAAAAATATTTGTATTTCACATTTATACTCATTTTACTATTTCTAGCAAATATATGCTTTGATGACTGATAAATGTGTGATGTGAGATAAATGGCCATCTAATAATGAGCTGGTATAGTAGCATGACGAATAAAATTGTTGATAGATATTTATTAGCTGCAAGTTAGATTGCTTGGTTTGGGCTGAGAACCAGATTTGCTCTGTTGTAATACAGTATGTCCCCACAGGTCACTACTAGGCAATCAGTTTTCTCTCTGCCCCCCACAGGTTGACACTGATACCTCCATAATGAAGTGATGCATGCACTCCACTGCACTTCTGTTTATTGGAAGAACATTCTAAGAGTTCAATTTGAACAATTTCATGCTCTGCTCCCTTTATATCAAGCTCCTTTCCCTCATATCTTTGCTGGTTTGTTGCATGCCTTGTGTGTTCGTGTGCCTAGCTTTATGTATCACCTTTTGGATAAATTCCAATTTTCTAGTTTTTTTTTCTTCTCTCTCTCTAGTCCTCTGCAAGGTTGTAGTCGTGTTAGTTTCATTCCAGTTATTTATCTAGAATGTCTTTCTGTAACACTTTCTATGAAGCCTGTATTTGTAATACATGCATAATATATATTCAACCTTATAATATTTTGTTTTACCAGATAAATAATCATAACAAGACTTATAATACTTACCTATTTGTGGTTATAATGTTTCTGAGTACAATGCAGTATAACATTAAATTAATCCTGCATTCATATTACATCATAAGGGTATTATTGATGCATGCATAATGCCTTTAGCTTATTCACATTTACAAAATGGATATACAGTCATGGCCAAAATTGTTGGCACCCCAGAAATGTTTCCAAAAAAAAATCAAGTATTGCTCACAGAAAAGTATTGCATTAACACATGTTTTTCTAGACACATGTGTATTCCCTATGTGTATATTGGAACAAAAACAAAGAGGAAGAAAAAAAGTAAATTTGACAATTTGACACACAAAACTCCAAAAATGGGAGAATAATGAAAATATTGGCAAATATTGACCCTTAACTTGACATCCTTAAATTGCACACCGTTTGGAAGAAATAACTAAAATCAATCACTTCCTATAACGATCAATAAGCTTCTTACACCTCTCTTTTGTACCTGTCACGATATATTAAAGGGAGGACTCAAGTGCAAGGAAAGGTGGATTTATTAACAAACTGTAAACAAACATAAATGTAAAGCAAAAACCCACGAGGGGGAAAACATAACAAAGATCAAAATAACAGATACTCAAAGAGAACATAACAAACCAGAGTGCAAGGCAAGGAATCACAGACCTGGAACAGGAAAGACATCTACGAATGACAACGACACCACACAGGACAGCAAACACAGCTGGGAATGATTATGGAAAACAAGGAGGCGGGGCAGGCACTAACGAGACAAACACATGGGAGAGAGGGCAGTGCCACGGTTCTGTCCACTAGAACACTAATAACACTGGAAACAGAGACAGAACCGTGACACTACCCCCCTCTAAGGAACGCCACCTGGCGTTCCAACATGAAACAAAAACCCAACACCAACATCACCACAAAGCATAACACTCAAGACAGGGAACTCAATGAATACAGAATACCAGGGAAGGGAGGGAGAACAAGTCAAGCAAAAAAAACAAGAAACAACAACAAAAGTCCTTGATAAGAAAAATAAAATAAAGTCCAGATGGGAACAAGCCAAGCGGGCTCACAGTCCATACCGGCGGGTCCGGTGGCGCCGGAGGGGTGAGCCAGGCGGGCTCAGGCAAAGCCGGCGGGTCAGGCGGCGCCGGAGGGGTGAACAGCGTGGGCAGCGCCGGCAGTTCAGGCCTCAGGAGTTCAGGGTCCGGCCGCAATAGTTCAGGGTCCGGCCGCAAGAGTTCAGGGTCGCCTAGAGGTGCAGGCAAGGCGAGTAGTCTCGGGGGCGCCGGCAGGGCGAGCAGGACTGGCGGGGCCGGCAGGGCGAGGCGCGCACGGGGCGCCGGCAGGGCGAGGCGCGCACGGGACGCCGGCAGGGCGAGGCGCGCACGGGGCGCCGGCAGGGCGAGAGTCACAGGCGGCGCCGGCAGGGCGAGCAGCACCGGCGGGGCCTCTGGAACTGCCGGACCGGAGGAGGTCTTTCTCCTCCTCCTCCGCTTCCGAAGGCAACGAGCTGGCTCTGGGAAGGCGGCCTCCGGGGCGGCAGCAGGCTCTGGGAAGGCGGCGGCCTCCAGGTCGGCAGCGGGCTCTGGGAAGGCGGCGGCCTCCGGGCCGGAAGTGGGCTCTGGGAAGGTGGCGGCCTCCGGGCCGGCAGCGGGCTCTGGGAAGGCGGCGGCCTCCGGGCCGGCAGCGGGCTCTGGGATGGTCCTGCACTTCCTCCTCCGCTTCCGTCCTTTCTGAGACGTGGGAACCCCACTAACAACGGGAGTGATAGGATAGTAGCAATTGGGTTGGGAGCTTGTCTGGCGTGTCTGTTCCTGCGCTCCTAGGTGGTGGACATGGCCAACGAACTCCCAGAAAGAGAGGTCCGTAAGTTTCTCCATATCCCAATATATGATGGGCTCATCCAGACAGAGGTTAAAAACTTCTTTGAGGTCGTCCTCTGTGTAATCAAAGTGATCCACCTCAATCAGAAACCTGCAGGCGAAGTCTCTCACCTCTGTCCCCAACTGACGAAAATAACTCTGATTTGTGTGCTGAATCATCAGTTGGCAGACAGAAAGTCCCGAGGGAGCAGATGGGAACAGGAAAATTCCCATCACTGCAGATTCCTCTCCCCAAACGTCCAAAACCAAACAAAAACAAAAAAAATAATCCACCTCACTGCTGAGTCCAGAACGGTGGTGTCGTTCTGTCACGATATATTAAAGGGAGGACTCAAGTGCAAGGAAAGGTGGATTTATTAACAAACTGTAAACAAACATAAATGTAAAGCAAAAACCCACGAGGGGGAAAACATAACAAAGATCAAAATAACAGATACTCAAAGAGAACATAACAAACCAGAGTGCAAGGCAGGGAATCACAGACCTGGAACAGGAAAGACATCTACGAATGACAACGACACCACACAGGACAGCAAACACAGCTGGTAATGATTATGGAAAACAAGGAGGCGGGGCAGGCACTAACGAGACAAACACATGGGAGAGAGGGCAGTGCCACGGTTCTGTCCACTAGAACACTAATAACACTGGAAACAGAGACAGAACCGTGACAGTACCACTCTTCGTTTGCAAACTGCTCTAGGTCTCAAACATTAGAAGGGTGCTTTTTCCCAACAGCCATTTTTTATTTAGATCTGGACTCATTGCTCCACCAACTCTTCAGCACTTTGTTGCCATCCAGTTCTGGGTGCTTTTTGAAGTATGTTTGGGATCATTGTCCTGCTGGAAGACCCACAATCTCGGATGCAAACCCAGATTTCTGACACTGGGCCCCAATGAGTCCAGATCTAAATCACATTGAACACCAAAGGAGAGATCTTAAAATAAGAATCTTGTTTGGAGCTGCTTATCCTCCATCCGGACTATCCTGTGTTGCAACTTTTCATCATTTTTTTCTCTTTCATCCACATCCATGTAGATTAGCTTCAGTGCCATGGGTTGCAAACTTCTTGATAATATTGCACACTGTTGACAAAGGAACATCTAGATCTCTGGAGATGGTCTTACCTTGTAGATGGAATAACCTTGAGATTATTTTCCCACAGTTTTGATTCTCAAGTCCTTAGACGGTTCTCTTCTTCTCTTTCTGTTGTCCATGCTCAGTGTGGCACACACAAACACATAATGTATGATAGTCAACAAAAGGCCACAAGTCTCTGTCCTTCTTGGCCCCAAGGGAAGTAGAAAGATAAATCTAGCCTTGTTATAATGCTTGTTCTATGAACTCTTACGTCTGCTTGGGGAGAGGGGATAAATCTTTCCGTGAAGCATTGGTTCTCCTGGAATGAGGTTCATGGCACAGTCAAATGGCTGTTGTGGAGGCAACTGTAAGGGTTTCTTGGGGCAAACTATGTCACTGAAGGGGGTGTAACAAGTGTTTTTTTTTCAACTGATTGTCTCTCCACTAGGCTTTCAGTGTCATGGTTCATGGGTTCATTGATTCTTTTCTCTATGTGTTCTGTGGTGTTGTTGGAGGTGTGGTCACTGATTGCTGTCTCATCATCTCCACCAGCTGCACCTGATCACCTCTAGCTGTTTAATCACCTCACTTACTCACCTGTGTTGTCAGATAGTTTCAGGCCTGGTGTGTGTTAGTGGGCTTGCTACTGGTTGGACCTTCTGAGCATCTGTTGGAGAGCCTTTCCTGGACTTTGTCGTCATGTTTACCCATTGCGTCCCTGCGTCACTACCCCTCCTGTTCTCCTCCTGTCGGGATTCTCACCGCCTAGTGACTCCTGCGTGTTCTTGTTCGCTCTGGACTTCCTTGGACCTTCCCTTTGTGTCATATGTGACTTTAATAAATCCTATTCACTCGCATTTGGATCTTATGATATTTTCTTCACCACCAGGCTGACACTCAGTGGAGGTAGAGTTCACTGAAACGATCTGGAGAGGTTGGGACACTGGTTAAAGGATTTCTGGGACACATCCAGGGAAGCAGCTATTAGCCAACTTCAGGACTTCGCCAGTCTTCCATGAGATGGTAGGCTTATGTTTCTCAATCCACAGGTGTCCAAGAATCACTCCAGGGTTGGAATGCTTCAGAACCAGGAAGTGGATGGGTTCAGTGGACACGGTTTTTGCACAAGGGCTTTACACTCACCGATTGGACCTATTAGAAGGTTTGGATGGTCCTCTTTGAGAGGCTGAGTTGGTATCAAAGGTTTCCGAAGATGAAATTCCTGCCTGACCCAGAATCGAGGAAGGTATGTACTGTAACTGCACTGCAGTACAGATAAAGCAGCATCTGCCGCTCAGCATCGTGTAACATCAACCTGCAATGGCTCACTCATTGGTTCTGGAGCGCTGATGAACTGGCTGATGATGGGAAAAATGAGGATTGCTGGCACTGGTGATCGTCCATACATCAATAGAAAGCTGGATGAACTACTTGAGGGCAGTGGAATCATAAGCCTTGTTGCAGGTAATACAGTTTTTTTCCAGTTATTATGCATGCTTATTATTAAACATAACTTAATTTACGGACATCTATGGTTTAATTTCTTTGCATGTGTGGATCGAATGGGTTGTTACCAACATCTGATGAAAATTTCATGTCAACAGCAGCTTTATAAATATATTTACTGATAAAAATGGTAACGTGTTCAATACTTATTTTCCCCGCTGTATATCAGATGATAACATAATAATATAATAATAATATTATAAGGTTGTTAAAATTGATTATGTGTATATTATAATGCATTAAGAATTCCCTTAAAATGCACTATTGTGGCGAGCAGGCCAGTAACATTGAGAATGAGCACCACCTGTGTGCTCACGTATCTCACAGAGGAGCGGAGGCATGAAAGAAGGAGCAACAGCATTGAAGGACAAGAGAGGACCAGGCCTGAACATTATGTTGTGTTTTGTATTTGTGTAGATGGCAGTCTTCCTTGAGGACTGGTTCCCACCTCATTCTTCCTCAAACTTTATACCATGTTACAACTACAGGCTTCATGTAAAGCATTACCTTTGCTTATTTTGTTTATTTTGTTTTTCTTTTTAAATGCTTCAGTATTATTTGAGTTTCTTTATTTTGTTTCTCTACTCATTGTTCTTGTCAGATTTTATTTTTGCTCCATTTCCTTTTTTTATTTTTCTCTCTCTCTCTCTCTCCTTGTGTGTGTGTGTGTGTGTGTGTGTGTGTGTGTTCCTGCCCTGCTTACTGTGACCTGACATGTCTTTATGATTTATTTATTATAAAGTGTTACAGTATATATTTGTAACTAATTGCAAGGCAGATAGATAGATCCCCCCTCAGCTCTGGCAACGCTTATAAAGCTGAACACCAGGCAGTGTCAGTTGACGCCAATTGAAGCAATCACCTGTAGAGATGTAGACCCCAGAAGGGAAGATCAGGTGAGAACTGTGTTGACTCCTGCTGGATGCAATACTAACCTCTGTGTTCTTACCTTTTCATTTAGAGAGTTACTGATTCCAAGATTGAGCATAGACTGCCCCTCCGACCAGCTAATCTCTCCTCTCATCAACATTCTGGAAGGATCTCCACTTCACACGACTGAGCACTTCATCCACACGAATCAAAGAAACAAGAGCACTGGGTACTGTCAAGTCACCTTTATTTATATAGCTCTTTTTACAATACCAATTGTTTCAAAGCAAATAACAGGAATATAATGCATCAAAGTTTGTTTTGCCTGTACTGCAGCTCTAGAAGTGCCGGCCAATCAGTTGATTTTGAAGTATGATCACACTTCAAGCTGTGATTAATTGCCATCCTGTGGTGCTGCATCATCACCATAAAAATTTGCTTAGTTAAAAAAAAAGCACATTGGCAACCAACAGAATTATCAACTGCACTTCTATACCCTGTTTGTTATACCCTTATCCCACTTATCGCTCTATTTTAACTTGACATTTCAGCATGATGACAGGACATGCTTGATTGTCTCATTAACATTAAACTTACTAACAATTCCCTTAAGTACTAATATAAGTTTTGTCGCCTTTCTGATCTATTTTTGAGGTCAGGGTTGGATGCACCATAAGGACATTTTTCAGAATTTGTATTTTAGTTAATTTAGCTGTAACACCTCACAACTTAACAGAAGAAATTTAGCAGAATATACGCCCAATGTGCCATTATGTCAGAATTTCCAGCACACTTCTGGGCTTGAATTGGCAACCAGTCATACTATTTCCTCTTGGGGCACCAGGAATCATCTGTGAATAGGACCATAGGACCATCTGTGAATCATCATATGTGCCTTAAAGTGGTTAAAAGTGCTGGAAAGAAGCTTGCACATGTAAATAGAAGATTTCAGAGAATATAAATGGGAGGACTCAAATTAAAGGTAAAAATAAGGAATTTAACTGAAAACACTATACGAGACACTACAAGAACACACACAAACCAACCAGATTACATGGAACCAGGAACACAACATAGAATGGATATGAAGTGACAATGACATGACAATGGACAGCAAACACTGAAGGATTAAACAGGGAACACATGAGGAAAGGTAACGAGCAGAAACATCTGGGATCAATTAAGGGAAATGAGGGAACAAGATGGACGGGGTTTCACAATCACAAGACACAACAAAGGGGCAAAACCTAAACCTACCCTAACCTACCCTAAACCTATGCCCTAACCTTAACCTGGTTTGGAAACAAAATGTATCCACTTCCTATTGGGTTTAATGCAGTATGTTGTCGCAATATAGGGTGCAGCGTGAACATCTTTGTTTTCTCACCACCACTATCATTTTTTATTGTGTGTGTGTATTTTGTTTTTGTGATAAATATTATGTGCTTCTACATATTGCTAACAACAATATTGGACAGTGCTGCCAGTATATTATGCATGTTTATTATTAATTAAACATAACTTAATTTACGGACATCTATGGTTTGATTTCTTTGCATGTGTGGATGGAATGGGTTGTTACCAACATCTGGTGAAAATTTCATGTCAACAGCACCTTTAGAAATATATTTACTGAGAAAAATGTCATGAGGAAGAGCATAAAGCGCGTCCGAAACCCGGAAGCGCCAGCAAAAGAGTGTCTGAAGCGGGCACGGAGGCGCAAGGAACTGAGGCAAAGACGCAGCGTCTCGTTCCCCTCAGGGAGCCAGGGTTACATTCGTAACCCGAGACGTTCCCTTTCAGGGAACTCGAGCTGCGTCAAAGCGCTAGGGGAACACTATACCAACGCCACCTCAGCGACGCCGGCATCCGGATGTGTCCCAGCTCACTGAGAGAGCACCCTGGTTCCTGGGGCGGCATCGAGGTCCAGTTGGTAAAACCTCATGAATGTGTGCGGCGAGGACCAGCCAGCCGCAGCACAAACATCAGACAAGGAAACTCCGGAGAGGAGAGCCTTGGATGCCGCCACGGTCCGAGTGGAGTGGGCCCGGACTCTCAACGGAGAAGCATGTCCGGCCGACTCGTAAGCTAGACAGATAGCCTCGACTATCCACCTGCTTAGGGTTTGCTTAGAAGCTGGAGCCCCCTTAGGGTTCCCAAAGCAAACGAACAGTTGGTCCGACTTATGCCAAGTGACAGTCTTGAAAATGTAGTGGTCTCACTGGACAGACCTTGTTCTTGTGCTCCTGCTCATGATCGTCAAATGGGGGAGGGCAGAAGGCCTGCAGCGTGATCGACCAAGCCACATTAGTAGGAACCTTGGGGACATAGCCTGGCCTCGGGTGGAGAAAGGCTTTCGTCATCCCGGGTGCGAACTCGAGGCATGAGGGAGCCACCGAGAGGGCCTGAAGATCCCCTACCCTCTTAAGCGAGGTGATGGCCAGCAAAAGAAGGGTCTTAAGAGAGAGGAGCTTAATAGGGAGCTTCTCTAGAGGTTCAAAGGGTGCCTGGGACAGGCCTTGGAGTACCACAGACAAGTCCCAGGCAGGCACCCTAGTCTAGACTAAGGTCTCAGCCTTAGTGTGCCACGGAGGAAACGAGTGACTAGGGGGTCCCTGCCCAAGGATACCCCACCCAGAGGTACATGGCAAGCTGATATGGCAGCCACATAAACCTTCAAGGTGGAGGGGGACAACCCTGCCGCAAATCTTTCTTGCAGGAACTCCAGCACTTTGCCGACTTGATAGGTTACTGGGTTCAGCTGCCTTTCGCCACACCAAGACGTGAAGAGTTTCCACTTCAAGGCGTAGAGTTTCCTCATGGAGGGAGCTCTGGACTGAAGGATGGTCTCCACAACCTCAGCTGAGAGACCGGATTCTATGAGCTGGACTCCTTCAGGGGCCAGACCCACAGCTTCATTAGCTCTGGGCGAGGGTAAAGAATGCAACCCTCCGCCTGGGACAGAAGGTCCCTCCTGACCGGAATCTCCCATGGGACTCCGTCGAGGAGGGCCACGAGGTCCGCGAACCATATTCTGGAAGGCCAGTGGGGGGCCACTGGCGTGAGATGGACCTTGTCCCGGCGAATTTTGGCCAGAACTCCCGGGAGCAGAGCAATCGGGGGAAAACCGTACAGGCGTAACCTCGGCCACGCATGTACCATGGCATCCCGCCCCAGAGGCGCTGGATGTGCTAGCGAAAACCACAGAGGGAAGAGGGTGTTCTCTACTGAGGCAAACAGGTCGACCTGTGCCTTGCCGTATCCCAAATCTGCTCCACCACTTCGGGGTGGAGCTGCCATTCCCCTGGCCTTGGCCCCTGTCTCGATAGGGCGTCTGCTCGCACATTCTGGACCCCCGGGATGTAGGCCACCCTGAGAGAGAGAGCAACCTCCCCTGGGCCCAGAGGAGGATCTGTCGCGCCATCTTGTACAATGGTCGCAAACGTAGACCCCCCCTGATGGTTGATATATGCGACTGCCGTCATACTGTCGGTGAAAACAATGACATGGTGATCGCGAAGGTCCGGGAGGAACGCACAGAGTGCTCTGCGGACCGCCAGTAACTCTAGCATGTTTATGTGCCAGGTCTGGTGCCGACTGCTCCACAGACCTTGTGAGGAGCGATCCTTCAGGACCGCTCCCCAGCCAGAGAGGGAGGCATATGTCGAGAGAGAGACTCTCCGACCCAGAGCCCCCAACACAGGGCCTTGAGACAGAAACCAAGAGTTCTTCCACATACTCAGGGTGCGTAGGCATCGCCCCGTGACCTTGACAGTGCGAAGCGGGTTTCCCTTCGGGGAGAACCCCTTGGTTTTTAGCCACCACTGCAGGGGTCTCATGTACAACAGGCCCATTGGGATAATGCTGGATGCCGCTGCCATGAGCCCTAACACTCTCTGAAAGTATTTCACCATGAGTGGCTGGCCCAGCTTGATGCTCTTGACGGCTGAACGAATTACCTGGATGTGCACGGGGGAGAGCCGAGCAGACATGGCCACTGAGTCCCAAATGACTCCCAAGAAAGTGGTTCTCTGTGCAGGAGAAAGTACACTCTTCTTGGTGTTCAGCCTCAACCTCAGCTCCTTCATGTGAGCGAGCACAGCATCTCGATGTTGCGCTGCTAACTGCGCGACTGGGCCAGAATAAGCCAGTCGTCTATATAATTTAAGACACGAATGCCCTGTAACCGTAGCGGAGCTAGAGCAGCTTCCACAACTTTTGTGAACGTGCGGGGCGAGAGTGCCAGAGCGAAAGGAAGCACCCGATACTGGTACGCCTTTCCCCCGAAGGTGAACCTCAGGAACCGCCTGTGTTGCGGAAGGATGGAGACGTGGAAATATGCATCTTTGAGGTCGACTGTGACAAACCAATCCTCGGATCTGACCTGCACTATGATCTGCTTGAGTTACCACGGACTGTAGGACCCCCGAGAATCGGGGTGGTGAAACCCCCAACTGGATGGCATACCCGGAGGTTACCGTGCGCAGGACCCACTGAGAGATACCCGGTAGCCGTGACCACGCAGCCTGGAACTCTACTAAGGGAACCAGCCTCCCGGGGCTGGTCTCTGGTACTGTGAGCATATTCACCACTGAGCCGGGGCTTCCGGAAACTCGGGTGGAATGCTCTAGGACCCTCCTTAGAGGGGGTGGTTCTCCCGTGGCGGGCTGACTCTGGAGCTGCACATGGAAGACACCACCTTGCTTGCCGTCAAGACCGCTTCGTTTTAGCCTTCTTAGTGTTGAGGAAAACCCTCAAATCACCCTTTTTACCCGAAGACTGAACTTGGACTCGTCGGCCCGACTTTCCGGGGTTTACCGGAGGAAGTCGGGTTGCGACACTTTCCTTTTGAGCGGCCCTGTGTGCGGAGCTTTGAGACCGCGAATGGTTGGCGGTCTCACGTGGAGGGCGGCGGGGAATAACTTTACTGAACGCCACCTGCTGTCGTGAAGCCTCCTGGAACTTGTCGACGACTCTTTTTACGGCATCGCCAAACAAGCCCGAAGGGGACAGAGGGGCATTCAGTAGCACAAGTTTATCTTTATCCTTCATGGCCAATAAATTGAGCCATAAATGTCTCTCCGTGGCCACCAGAGCTGCCATGGAGCGGCCGACAGAGTAGGCCGTCTCCCTAGTGGCCCGAAGAGACAAATCCACGGTCCGGTGCAGCTCTGTCACTGCCTCCGGACTGATGCCACCGCCCTCGTTGAGGTCCCCAAGCAACTCTGCCTGATAGGCCTGCAGCAGTGCCGTAGTATGCAGGCACGCAGCAGCCTGGCTCGACGCAGAGAACGCTTTCCCCACCAAAGACGATGTGACGCGCATCGACTTGGTGGGGAGCGCCGGAGCTTTAATAGAGGACGCAGACTGGGGAACGAGGTATCCAGTAAGAGCCTCGTCCACTTTCTGCATCCCCCCATAACCATGGTGTTGAGCCCCGACAAGATTCGTATACATCGCACTTTGTGGTGTATGGACTCTTTCAGAGGCTGGCTTTCTCCAGGATCTAGATACCTCGGCATGTAAATCGGAAAGAAAAGGCATAGCTCGGCGCGAGGGAGTGAAGCGAGCAGGCAGATAGCGCTCGTCCAAAATACTCTTTCTAGGACGAGCACTCCTGGTCTCCGCCGGCCAATCAATATCCAGAAGCGAGACCGCTCGTGCCACAACCTCAACTAGCTCCTCAAATGCCGGTGAGGAGGGTGGCGAATCCTCCCCAACCGGGTCGACACTAGCTAAATCCATGTCATCTGAACTAGATGAAGCTAGTGCCGGAGCCCCAGCACGATCGTCTCTAGGGGAGCGCTCGTGACTGGGACCTGCCTCATCTCGTGAGAGCTGAGATAAGGGAGGACCCATCCCAGCTGCCTCAGCGAGATCCATTTGTGATCCCCATGATTGCGAGCGCCACAAAGCCTTGGCCGCTGCAGGTCCCGAACCACGGGGAACACTAGCCTGAGCGGCCTCCTTACAGACCGCCAGGTGGGAGCGGAGCGTATGCAGGGAGAACTTCTCACAGTCCTTACAGCCGGCATTCTCAAGTGCCGACCGCGCATGCTCCACTCCCAAACAGACAACACACATAACATGTGTATCCCTGTCCGTTATAAAACGCGGACAGGGAAAACACAAGGTCTAAATGTCTGTTCATTCGCCATTTTCTTTTTCACACACAATTCCTGATTTTTAAACTAGCTTAGTTTCAAATCACTCTCACACAGACACAGCACGCTGAAGGCACTCAGAGCTGGCGCTTCCGGGTTTCGGACGCGCTTTATGCTCTTCCTCATGACGTCACCGGCACGTGCCGGCGGTGACACATTCACACGCGTTCGTCTCTCATTGGTTGCACAGATCTTCACGTGACTGACGCAAGGCTATTTCCCCTAGCACTTTGACGCAGCTTGAGTTCCCTAAAAGGGAACTGTAGTTTTCAAAAGAAAAAAAGTATCAGAAACAGAGGCGGATTCAGTAGTGCAAAAAGAGTTTATTACTCAAAACAAAAGAAAACAAGACAGAAAGCAAAAGATGGGGTGATGATCAGTAGCCATGCCTCCCACTTTCACACCACATACCCACACACATCCAAAAAAAAAAAGTGAAAGTTAACAAAACATAATTCTAAGAAGGCCCTGGTCTTCTGAGGTTTATGATAAAAAACGTAATTGATTAATGATTCTGTATCCACTATTTAAAGAGCTTTCACATATTAGTCAGGGAAACAATAAATGAGGCACATACAGTAAACATACAGAGACGCAACAAATAAAAAGATACACCTTATGGATGACTAACACAATCTGGTGATCCACAGGAAATAAGGCAACTTAACAGCCTGTAACATATGACAATACCAGACAATAATTTGAAGGAAATTAGTAACTTAAATGTACAATGATGATTGAACTCTAAGACTAACATGTATGATCATTAAATGAGTGTCTATGGCAACTAATGACTGACAAGAATAAAGGAACACAGGAAACGGGTAACTGAAAGTCCGATATGAAAGCAAAACCAAAATGAAGGCAGAACATAACAAAGTGTCCTGATATTTGAAAAATACAGAAAAAGGCTTCTTACTAATCCATATTTCTATTTTCTGGCCCTAACATTGCTTACTCACAGAACCACAGGGGGTTTACACCGTCTGTGTTTCCATGTAACAGAAAAACACCTGATAAAAGCTATTAATATTGACTCTTGCTAAGTAAATACTTTGTGTTTCCAGCACTGCAAACACAACACTTTGTTTCCTGCAGGTTTACTTCCTCACCTCAATAATTAGTGAAAGCTTGTGCCAGCTTGTACATAAAATTACCTTGGTGCCATATGTAGTACAATGTAAAATGTAAGGTTTAAAAGACAGATTATATGTCTAGGATGAAGTATCCGTTGTTTTCACGTGACGTCATCGAAACTTGCGCACCGGCATATTCGCCATTTTGATTCCCTGCTCAAGCAACAACAAAGCTTTCAACTTCAAAACTTATGCTCACAAATGCCTATCTGTGGAATTTTTGGATGTTCTAATAGGCCAGGAGTAAGTAAAGATGTAAGCTTTTTTAAACTTCCAAAAGTAATAACTGGACAATGTGAAAGAACACGAATTTTGTCAGAAGAAAGGCGACGTGTATGGAAAGCTGCGATCAACAGGGCTGAGATTCAGACCGAAGAAAAATGGAATAGAATGATCATACGCTCTAAACATTTTGTAGGGGGTAAGTTTAAATGTATTGACAATATTTAATTTGTTTACAAGCAGCAATGTATACCAAAAGTAAAAATTTGTTACAGTCGACAGACAATAACCCACCCGATGGTCTGTGTAAGAAAAAAGATGGGAAATCACAAACTATGTTGTGATTACAGAGAATTGAACAGAAAGTCAGTACCTGATCGACATCCAATTCCAAGAATTCAGGACATGTTGGACTCTTTAATCGGCAGTTCCTGGTTTTCGGTGTTGGATCAGGGAAAAGCTTATCACCAGGGTGTAACAATGTTCAATGTTCAGGGAGAAAGGAGGCGAGAACCGGCAGACAATTTAAAGACTTTAATAATAAAATAAAGCATAAATACAAAATAAACATAAAGGCGGTAGTCCCTCCCTCCAACCTCCCCTGCTCACCACATAACCCCAACGCCCTTTGCAGGCCGGGGGTACCCACGATACTGCACTCTACTCACCCCCCCCCCCCCCCTCCTCCTCCGGCGGGGCCCGATTACAGTGGCCGCGGCACCCGGGGGTAAGGACAGACGAGGCAAGGGAAAAATACTCCTGGCGAGGGCAGCTGGCAGCGAGCCCCCGTTCCCCACTCCTCCCCGTTTACGGAGGACGGCAGCGGGCTCCGGTGCGCTGGCGAACGGGCGCCTCCTCCGCTCCCTTACTGACGGCAGCCTCCCACCTCAACCCAGGAGCACGGCAGGGCTCCCCGTTCCACATGAACCTCTATCACTCCAGCGCCACCGCCGCGTGCAGCCCCTGACGATCCTCTCATCTTCATCCTCTCATCCTCTCACCGCGAGCCCTCCCGGCAGCGAGGGCTCTTTGACAGCGTGTCCCTCCAACCTCCCGGGTTTTGCCACCAATGTAACAATGTTCAATGTTCAGGGAGGAAGGAGGGGGGAACCGGCAGACGATTTAAAGACTTTAATAATAAAATAAAACATAAATACAAAATAAACATAATGGCGGCAGTCCCTTACGGACGACTGCCGCCCACACACACAAAACACAACATAAGTCCCAGGCCTGGTCATCTCTCATCTTCCACTGCCTCCGCTCCTCCGTGAGACGAGAGACCGATGGCTCGCAGGTGACGCTCATTGTCAATCACGCCACCGGCTCTCGTGATGCTCTCACGGTCCCTTGACCCCACCCTGCTCGCCACACAGGGATTTCTGGACAAAGACAGTAGACTCTTGACAGCCTTCATAACCCCATGGGGTTTATACCATTGGGTGAGAATACCATTCGGCCTCAGTTCCGCACCCGTCGAATTTCAACGGCGTAGGGAGGACTGTTTGGCAGGTCTTAGAGATGTTGTGTGTCAACCGTACCTTTATGATAATATTGTCCATGGCCCTAGTTTTGAAGACCACATCAATCACCTCCAAGTTGTATTGCAAAGACATCAACAACATGGTGTAAAGCTCAGTCCTCGGAAATGTCAGATCTTTAAGTGAGATTCCTTGGACGCCTTGTGTCAGAAGATGGATATTCTATGGACCCTGCTGAAGTGGCTCCTGTATACTGTAAGTGATTTGAGAAAGCTGCTTGGATTCATTTTGTATTACCGTGCATTCATACCTAATTTTTCCAGGCTGGCGAAACCTCTGTATCAACTGCTATCATCACCTCCTGGGGAAGCTTCACCCTTGGAGAAAAGAGGGAGAGGGAAGTGCATCAGCAGACAATGCCAGGCAGGTCTTACATCAAAAACACAGATACAGTGGACTCAAAGCCGTCAAGTTATTTTGAACAGTCTTGTTGACAAACTGACCACTTCACCAATATTGGGCTATCCAGATCTCACTCAACCATTCATTCTGCATTGTGATGCATCACAAGAGGGGCAAAACAGTAAAATGGTCGTCATCGGTTATGCTTCCAGAACTCTAACTACGCCTGAGAAGAATTATCACCTTCACTCAGGGAAGTTAGAATTATTAGCATTAAAATGGGCGATATGTGATAGTTTCCGAGACTACCTGTACTATGTTCCGCACTTTACGGTATACACTGATAATAATAATCTGACCTATGTTCTCTCCACAGCTAAGCTCAACTCCACATGCCATAGATGGGTGGCGCAACTGGCAGATTTCAACTTCTCTATAAAGTATCGTCCTGGCAAAAGCAATGCAGAGACCCCACTTTTATGGGTTATTGCAGCTCAAATACAAACTTTCCAGATGGTGAGCGATGCTGCTGTCTCTGCGTCAGACACACCATTCACAGTGAATCAGATCTTAGACAGTCAGAGGAAAGATCCTGTAATTGGGAGGGTTCTACAGTATAAAGTGAATAACCGGAGACCATCGAGACAAGTATTCAAAACAGAGTTGACAATGTGAAAATGCTTTTGAGACAGCGGCCAAAATTGTACATCAATGAGCATGGTATACTTTACAGAAAAGCTAGTGGAAGAGACCAGTTTGTTTTGCCAAAAGAGTACCACCAGACTGTATTCAAGGAGCTTCACGAAGAAATGGGACACTTAGGAGTAGAGAGAACAGTGAACCTGATTCGTGATCGGTTCTACTGGGTTCGTATGCAGAGTGACACAGGACATTTCATTGCTAATGAATGTGAATGTTTAATGTGAAAGAAACCACATAAGGCCACAAGAGCTCCTCTTGTTTCAATCGTTACCACACAACCATTTGAGTTAGTTTCGATAGACTTTTTACATTTGGAAACCTGTAAGGGAGGTAGTATGAGTACATTTTGGTCATCATAGATCATTATACGCGTTTCGCACAGGCATATGCCACGAAGAACAAGTCAGCCAAGACAGTGGTGGATAAGATCTTTAATGACTTTGCTCTACGCTTCGGGTTCCCCGAAAAGACATGTGTTCATCATGACATGCGCAAGGAGTTTGAGAATCAGCTAATGTATCAGCTGCAGAAAGGTTGTGCTGTGCGGGCGCCTCATACTACCTGTTATCACCCACAAGGAAATGGACAGGTTGAGCGCTTTAACAGAACTCTACTGTCCATGTTGCGTACACTTACTGACACAGAGAAGATACACTGGAAAAAGTAACTTGAGAAGATGGTTAATGCTTATTATTGTACTCGCTGTGAGGTGACAGGGTTTTCCCCCATCTATTTGCTTTATGGTCGTTCCCCCGTCTGCCGATCGATCTGCTTTTGAACATACAGCCAACAGAAGGTAATGAGAGTTACTGTATTTTTCGCCATATAAGACGATCCGGAACATAAGACGCACCCAATTTTAGAGGAGGAAAATCTAGAAAAAAAATTATTCTGAACCAAATACTGTAGTAAAATATTTTATATCAACTGTATAAAGTAAACAGCACAAAAAAACATAAAACAATTTTATGCCAACCATGTAACATATTAAGAACTATCTTTACTCTCATTTACAGTCAGTAAAGTCATTAAACAGTGAAAGTAACAAAAATAAGGCTGTAATGTTTTTATTCGAACTCCAATAATTTGTGTGTAAACCGGGAAGTGGGGTGTTGTACTGAAATCTGACTCCCCGGACAAATCTCACTCCCCTCACTAACTCTGGTTTAAAAGCTCACAGACTCACCATATGATGAGACAATAAGATAAATATGGTGAGTTATTTTTTTGCTGTGAAAATCTGACTCCCCCTGGTAAACCCATACTATAATTGTTTCATCCAAATGCTTTTGAGCAAAGAATGTCCATTCCATAATGAGTTAATAAAATAATTATGTTAAGTCTGTGAGCTTTTAAACCAGAGTTGGGGACGGGAGTGAGATTTTCACAGGTGTATTTTTCTGCTGTGAAAATTTGACTCCCCCTGGTAAACCCATAGGCCTAATATAATTCATTATAACTGTAATATAATTTAATTTTCTGTTTATTTATGTAAGCGTACAAGTCGGTTTGTAGGCGAATATGCTCAAGGAAGTGCGTTCACCTCGATGCAGCGCGTATTAATGCGCGTGTAGGGGAGTGAGATTTGTCCGGGGAGTCAGATTTCGGTACAACACCTGGCGAGACGTTAGTCACCACGGAAGCAGAGAACGCGGCTCACAAGTGCAACTGAGAGAAGTGAAACTAAACCAAGAGAGAGAGGCGTGACTCACAGAGAGTGAAGCGTGAGTGCCGAACGTCATCACCACTCGTCATCACCACGGCCGTGGCCGCGCTCCGCGGATTCTTTATATTCATCAGATAGGACGCACCAACTCTCCCCCCCCCCCCCCCCCGGTTTTGGGGAAGAAAAAATTTGTCTTATGCGGCAAAAATACGGTATGTTGAGTGTGTGAAGAATTGATGATAGGAGTATCCTTGGAGTAGACCTTCAGCTGGGTGGACGAGTGCTGGTTCGAAATCTATCTGAGAGGGGAGGACCTGGCAAGCTCCGATCGTACTGGGAAAACAAAGTGTATGTGATCGTCAAGAGAAGGAGTGATGAAAGTCCAGTGTATGAAGTTGTACCTGAGGGAGGAGGTAAAGTGAGAGTGTTACAATTTACTTCTTCCTTGTGATAGTCTACCACTTGTGAATTCTGGAGCAACATTACAACCAGAAACAAAGAGGATAGCAAGCAGAAGGGAGAGAGAATGCTTGGAACAAGAGGAAGGAGATGTGTCTGAGTACAAGGATTTTCAAGATGGTGAGCTGGTATTACAGTTTCCAACTTCAAAGAGGCAGTGCCAAAATGCCGGTGGCTTAAATCCTGATGCAGAACCATTCGAGCCAAGCATAGAGCACCATGGGGAGGGACTGTTACAGAGAACTGATGGAGAGATAGCAGAAGTTGTGCCAGAGGATCAAATAGAGGATCTTGTCATGTCTGCAGGACAATCTGAGGTATGAGAAGAACAAGTATCAACTGAAAGGATGGGAGTGTACATTCTTATCCAAGAAGAGAACACCGTCGTCCAAAGATTCTGACCTATGAAAGGTTGGGTCAGCCATCTGTGGTGGAAGTAGGGATGGATATACTAAATGTGGGTGCTGCAGTCCACGGGCTGTGGCTACCTTGGACAATGTTGGAGATAAACTGCTAAACTTACACTGGTTAGTCACCTGTAGTCAGGACTTTAGTGGAAACAAGTGTTTTCATGGACAATGAGGAAGGTGGAAAGGGAAAAAGAGACAATCTGAAATGGGTAATAGACTAAAGAATTGTCTGGCCGGAATTGAGAGTCTATTACCAAGGACAAGTACAAGTGAGAAAAATGTTTACTGTGCTGGGAGTATATCATTGTACAACAATGGGCAGTGTAATTAAGGGTTAATGTGACCTACTGTAGAGTGTATTTCAAGTCAAGTCAAGTCACCTTTATTTATATAGCGCTTTTTACAATGTAGATTGTTTCAAAGCAGCTTTACAGTGGTCACAGGAAAAACAATATAAACAAAGTTTGTTTGGCTGAACAGCAGCCCCAAAAGAGCAGGCGAAACAATACAATTGATGAATTTTAAGTGTTAAGTTTCCCCAACTGAGCAAGGCATAGGCGACAGCGGCAAGGAACCAAAACTCCAGCAGGTGACGTAATGAAGAACAGAATGGAGAAAAACCTTGAGAGAAACCAGGCTCAGACGGGGGACCAATTCTCCTCTGGCCAACAGCCAAACAGTGCACGATTATTATATTGACAACAATTTAAGTCCAATATGAAGTCCAATTTGGTTCGGTTAGAGATGGGTTCATGATCGTCACAGGGGAGGGTCTAGTAGAGTCACGGTCTCCGCAGAAACTTCAGGGCAGTGCTGTGCTCGTGTCCAGGTCCTTCATCTGATATGGATATGGCCCGGATCCGGCTGACCACGGTAACCTCGGAATAAACAGAGACCAATATCAGCGTAGATGCCATTCTTCTTCTGATGTAGCCTAACAATCATTTTACATGATTTGGATTAAAGATTTATGTATAATGTGTTATGTGTATGCCAGGTTGAAGAGATGTGTTTTGAGTCTACATTTAAACTGACAGAGTGTGTCTGCTTCCCGAACTGGAATAGGAAGACTGTTCCAGAGCTTAGGAGCTAAATAGGAAAAGGATCGACCGCCAGCAGGTGACTTTGATATTCTATCAGGTTTGACAGAACTGGGCTAATATGCTCATACTTCCTGGTTCATACTAGCTGCTGCATTTTGGACCAGCTGGAATTTGTTTATTAAGTGTGCAGGGCAACCACCTAGTAGAACATTACAATAATCTAGCCTTGAACTCATGAACGCATGAACTGACTTTTCCGCATTTGTATTAGAGAGCATATGTCGCAATTTAGTTAATTTTTTATATTTTTAAGATGGAAGAATGCCGTTTTACAGATGCTAGAAACATGGCTTTCAAATGAAAGACTGGTATCAAAGAGCACACCCAGGTTTCTAACTGACGACGAAGACTTGACAGAGCAGCCATCGAGTGTTAGGCAGTAGTCTATATTATTACGTGCTGAACTTTTTGGTCTAATAATTAGAATCTTTAGAAAAAAATTAGAAGTTTTTTCAGAATTAAGCAGTAGAAAGTTATTAGTTATCTAATTTTTTATATCAGTTATGCATTCTGTTAATTTAGTGAATTTGTTCGTTTCATCAGGATGAGAAGAAATATAGAGCTGAGTATCATCAGCGTAACAATGAAAGCTAATGACATGCTTCCTAATAACTGCACCCAAAGGAAGCATGTAAAGGGTGAAAAGCAATGGTCCTAGTACTGAACCTTGAGGAACTCCATACTGAACCCGTGATCGATAGGACACCTCCTCATTTACTGCTACAAACTGATAACGGTCAGATAAGTATGATTTGAACCAGGCTAATGCAACTCCACTAATGCCAACATAATTTTCAAGTCTATTCATAAAGGATTTTGTGGTCGATTGTATCAAATACAGCACTAAGGTCCAGTAACACTAACAGAAATATACAACCACGATCGGATGATAAGAGCAAATCATTTGTAACTCTAATGAGAGCAGTCTCAGTACTATGATATGGTCTAAATCCTGACTGGAAATCCTCGTAGATGCTGTTTCTTTCTAGAAAGGAACATAGTTGTAAAGATATTGCTTTTTCTAGAATCTTTGACAAGAAAGGTAGATTCGATATCGGCCTGTAATTAACTAATTCTGTAGGATCAAGTTGTGGTTTTTTAATAAGTTGTTTAATTACAGCCAGCTTAAAGGTTTTTGGTTCGTATCCTAATGACAAAGAATAATTAATAATATTAAGAAAGAGGATCTATGATCTCTGGAAGCATCTCTTTCAGTAGCTAAGTTGGTATTGGGTCCAGGCCTTGAAATTCACAACGGCATCGACGGCAAATGCCGTCGTGCCTTTCATGTTTGCCGAACTGCCCCTATTTTTTTTATGAAATCGACAGCAATATTGCCATGCCCTTTTTCAGAAATGCCTTTTCCCCCTATCCCTTACAAGTGAAAGTATATTTATTGATGAATTATCCTGAACAAACTTAAATCCATTTTCGCAAATCTGTTCACCAGTAGCAGCCATGTTTAGATCCACGGAACAAATCCAATATACCGTATCAGCAGACGCAGATAATCCGCACCCTCATATATCCCGCGGATTTTGGGGGTTTGTGTAAAAAATTTATGGTATAATCCGCACCCTCAGATATCCCGCACCCATGATGAATTTTTTTGTGCAAGTTCACGATTCGAATTTCAAATGTTGCTCGTATGACGTCACTTATCCATAACTGTTCAGGCTCGGTACACAGTGCTTGTGCGCGAAATTCACACAATAAGAAAAAAAACACAAGTCAGAATCAGAAGAAAAAGAAAGAGCAGCCTCTCCCTCTGGAAGCGGATGAGAAGAGCACGCTATCATGGCAGCACAGCCAATCACGCCTTCTTGCATGATTGACAGGTCAGACAGCCTATCAGCGCCAGCTGTAAGACTGACAGTAGAGGCCAGACAACCCGTGCAAGAAAAAAAAACAGAAAGAAAATACCACAATTTATTTTTATATTTAAATATTATTACGTGTAAAAAATTGGTAATATAGTCCGCAATTTCATGTACGTTTTAGTTGAAATGTAAATCATTTTGTCAATGTGTTTCTTGTATACAGTGTTATGTTGTATTGTTACTGCTGAAAGTTATGTTCAGTTATGATATGAAGTTATGTTCAGAAAAGTTACTTTTAACAATAAATCTTCCTTTAAAAAGAGCTATTACTCGTAGTATGTTAACTATTCTCGTAGTTATTAGTTATGTTAACTATTCTCGTAGCTATTACCCGTAGTATGTTAACCCCGGCATCCTGGCCAAATTTGCCCATTGGCCTTGGTCCATCATGGCCTACTAATCCCCCTACATACTATAATTGGCTTCATCACTCTGTCTCCTCTCCACCAATAAGCTGGTGTGTGGTGAGCGTTCTGGCGCAATATGGCTGCCGTCACATCATCCAGATGGATGCTGCACATTGGTGGTGGTTGAGGAGACTTCCCCCCCTACTATGTGAAGCGCTTTGAGCTCTGGAAAAGCGCTATATAAATGTAGCATTTCTTTCTTCTTCTTTCTTCTTCTTCTATTCAACTCTGTACCAATCACAAGAAAAGTGTTAAATCGTCATAGATAATTATGTTTGGCATTCTATAGGGTGTAACATCAATATCACAGAAAATTAATTTAAGAGTATGAAACGGACAACATAAAACGTAGCAAACATTATGCTAATGTACATAAAATGTAAATTGCCTTAATGCCCTTGTGACGTTTTCAATATTGTCTTTGTGCCTTTATTAGACAACAAAAATGCCTTGGTGCCCTTTAAATTTCTATAATTTCTAAGGCAACTTGGCAGTGCCCTTTTCACAACGAACTTCAAGGCCTGTGGGTCTAGCATACATGTTGTTGATTTTGATGATTTAACGAGTTTAGACAATTCTTCCTCCCCAATAGTGATGAAGGAGTGGAATTTTCCTTCACAAAAATTTAATGTATTTTGGAATATTGTTGTAGACGGTTGCATGGTTATAATTTTCTCTTTAATATTATGAATTTTGCAAGTAAATGAAGTCATTAGTGCTGTGTCCATGAAGTCCATGAAGTCATTAGTGCTGTGCTGATTTAAAGAATCTGGGGTTGAGGCTTTATTTTTTGTTAATTTAGTCACTGTATCAAATAAATACCAAGGGTTGTATTTGTTTTCTTCTAAGAGGGTAGAAAAGTAAGTAGATCTAGCTGATTTTAAGGCCTTTCTGAATGCAATAGAGCTGTCTTTCCATGAAATGCGAAAAACCTCTAGCTTAGTTTTTTCCAGCTCCGTTCCATTTTTCTGGTTGCTCTCTTGAGGGCCCAGGTGTGCTTGTTGTACCACAGTGTTGGACTATTTTCTTTAATCTTCTTTAAGCGCAACGGAGCAACAGTCTCTAAAGTGCTGGAAAAGAGAGAGTTTATAGTTTCTGTTGCAACATCAAGTTCTTCTAGGCTATCTGGGATGTTAAGTAGATGAAACTGATCAGGAAGATTATTTAAAAAGCTATCTTTTGTGTTAGGAGTGATAGTTCTACAATATTTATAACAGGGAGTGTGTTTTTCGACTTTGGCTAAAGGTAATCTACACGCAACTAAGTAATGATCTGAGATGTCATCGCTCTGCTGCAGAATTTGAACAGTATCAACATTGATCGTCTGGTTTTAGCCAGGTTTCTGTCAAACACAGCACATCTAGTTTATGATTGTAATGGGTTGAAGTGTGATCGTAATAACTTTTTCTTGTGTAATTACACCGCCGCGCCACTAAATGGCTTGGATGCGCATGAGATTCCAAGAGACGAGAGTAGCGTCCTCCAAGCTCAGAAATAAACTGACTGCCGCTGAGGAAAGACATGTCTAATCGGTCTCTTTGTGTTTCACAGGTATGAGTGTATCACATGCATAGATACATTTCTTTTTTATTGCACTTATGTGCACAGCAATGCACAAGAGTTTAACAATAAAGAGTTTAAGTTTGTGTGAAGTACATGTAATCTAAAGAGTTCAATTCACTGAGGATTATAAAAAATATTGTTAAAGTAAGTCGAATCGGTGTGTTTCACACATGCGTTATGTGTTAATGAAATGTTTTATCACATGAAAGTATTTGTGTTGTATGTTATTTGATTTAAGAGTGTTTTCCAGTCAGCATCTGTCTACTTGTGGTATTCTCTGTTCAGACGCCATTTTGAGTGTTTAGCGGACGTTGTGTGGTGTACGGGTGTACAAGTGAAATGAAAATATGTTCATAAGTATATTTTGTATACATCTAGATGCCAAATGTGTAAAATATGTTTTATTTTTGTACAATTGAATATACCAAATGCACTTTGAGTTTCAAATGTTGATTTAAATATTAAATTTGAGTTTAAATATGTCTAATTACTGATTGCCGCTGAGGAAAGACATGTCTAATCGGTCTCTTTGTGTTTCACAGTTTATTCAGTGGTTCACTGTGCACCCTGCCAGTGAATCCTTTGCTGCCGGCCCAGATATCCCCTAGGTCTGAGGCCGGTAACATGATCTGTAATCATATCATTTACAATAAGTGCTTTTGAGGAAAGGGATTGTATATTCAGTAACCCAGGCTTTATCATTTGTTCATTTGTGTTATATCCATTCTTAGTTGTTTGTAAATCAATTAAATTTTTACCCTTAAACGGTTTTGAGAATTTTTTGTATTTGCTAATTTGGGGAACAGACACAATCTCTCTAGGATGATATCTAGGGGAAAGAGTCTCTATGTGTTGGAATTTATCTGACCTCTGTGACGTGAGACAGCTAGCAGACGGTCAGTTTAGCCAGTTTGTCTGCTTCCTGACCTGGACCCCAGTTAGTCAAGGTTTACTTCTAAGACTATGTGCCAAATTACTAGAGAGAAGAGCTGCACCATCCCAGGTGGGATGAATACCATCTCTTTTCAACAGGTCAGGTCTGCCCCAAAAACTTTTCCAATTGTCTATGAACCCTATGTTATTCTGCGTGCACCACTTAGACATCCAGCCATTGAGTGAGGATAATCTGCTAAGCATCTCATCACTCCTGCGCGTAGGAAGAGGGCCAGAGCAAATTACAGTGCCTGACATCGTACTTGCAAGTTCACACACCTCTTTAATATTAGTTTTAGTGATCTCCGACTGGCGAAGTCGGACACCATTAGCGCCGACGTGAATAACAATCTTAGAATATTTACGATTAGCCTTAGCCAGCACTTTTAAATTTGCTTTGACGTCAGGCGCTCTGGCTCCCGGCAAACATGTGACTATGGTGGCTGGAGTCTCTATTTTCACATTCCGAGTAATAGAATCGCCAATCACTAGGGCACTTTCAACAGGTTTCTCAGTGGGTGTGTCACTGAGTGGGGAGAACCTGTTTGATGTTCTGATCGGAATGGAACAGTGTTTTTTTGACCCGCAATTATGTCGTCTCACAGTCACCCAGTTGCCCTGCTGCACGGGCTCTACAGCCGGAACCGAACAATGTACAGGGTTTGTTAAGCTAGTCACATCCAAAGTAGTATCTAAAGCCCTTGCATTCTTCCTATTCTCGATTAAAGTTTGGATGTGTGTCTCTAATTTTGAAATCTTCTCTGTCAGCCTGACTATGTCCCTACATTTATCACATGTGAAGCCTTCACAGCTGACAGAGACAGACAGACTATGCATGAAGCAGGCAGTGCAAGTAACAATTACGAGAGAAGATGACATGACTCACCGCATGTGTTGATCCAACTTGTTGACCAGTTGTTTGATGAAGTCGGGAAAAAAAAGCGCAAGCGAGAAAACGCTGTATGCACGGACAGTAAGATAGCACAATGCTAACGCGTTTAGCGACTTAGATAAAAGCTAGCGATTACAATGTATTAAATAATCTAATATTGTATTTAGCAATATAAACGAACGTCGAGTTTAAGATCTAAAACAAAAAAAAACAAGTTTATACGACGCTACAAACGCAATCCACTCGAGCAGACAGGAAACAGCAGTGCAGCAGTCAAAAACGGTCCGTCTGGAACAATCAGCCACACAGAAGGTTCCTATTATGAAAAGAGAAGTGTCTAAGACAGGGGTGTCAAACTCAATTGCACAGGGGGCCAAAATCCCAAAAATCTTTAGGTCACGGGCCGAACAGGATAAACATTTATTGAAAACACTAAAACTAAACTTTTAAAACTTACCTTTTTTAAAATTAGATGTGAATAAAAACAGACAGAAATATTATTCTGGAATAAATCAACTTATACCTTAAATAACAAAAATATAAAAATATTTTAAAAATACTTAAAAAAATTAAAATATATCCTGTCTAAATTATACAAGTTAGAAATAAAGTAAACAAGTAAAGTAAAAGTAAGTAAAAGTTAAAAGAACAAACATTCAAATTTCTTTACTCTTATGTCATTTTATATACAACTTAAAAAGATTTATATATAAAAGATTTTGCTCTCCATAAAAATATATCCTGTCAAAATTACACAAATTCAAAATATGGACATGCTGCATTACAAAACCTGGAAATCTAAATACAATTTTTGCTTTTCAGCAATAACAAATCAAATCATTCAGTTGAATTTGCTCTTATGTCATTTGTCTTATAGTGCCGTTGTCATGATAAACCAGAAGGGACAACAAAGGCAGTTGACTGGGTTTTATTGAGACAGAGCACGAAGACAGTGACGAGTAAACAGTGAACAGAATGATGAGTAGACTGAGGCTTAGCTGGTGCACTGAACACGGAGAATGACAGGTGGAGACTCGGAGGGAGGATCGTAGGAGCAAGGTAGACTGAGCGTTTGTCAAGTGAAGCATCAAGGAGAGTCTGTGTATCGTTGCACAACATAGCTGAGACCAGACAACTAGTGCAGGGAGAGTGCCAGAGATATAGTGCAGTCTTGATAGGGAACAGGTGCAGAGGCTCAGTAATCTGGTGACTGGGAACGAGTGGGAGGAGCGTGGGAGTCTGGTGCAGTGGGCGTGGCTGAATCCGTGACAGTACCCCCCTCCTCACGGGCAGCTCCAGAGGACTGCGGCGGACGGCGACGAGGCCAGCCTCGGCCCCGAGGTGCTGGACAGTCCGGGTGATTGGCATGAAACTCTTCCAATAGAGAGGGATCCAAGATGTCATCCCGAGCCACCCAGGAGCGTTCCTCGGGGCCGAACCCCTCCCAATCGACCAGATACTGTAATGTGCGGCCTCGTCGGCGGGAGTCGATGATGGAATTAACTCTATAGATACCCTGATCTGCCGGATCCACTGGAGGAGGATGTACTGCATCCGCACCAGACTCTGTGGAGGAAGGCAAAAGGGGATTAGTGTAGACCTTTAATAGAGAAACGTGAAAGGAGGGTGAAATACGGTAATGTGCTGGGAGTTGCAGTCTGTAGGTGACCTCGTTGATCTGCCTCTCGACCTTGAATGGTCCGATGTAGCGGTGACTCAGCTTGCGGCTGGGCAGCCGTAGGCGGATGTCCCTCGTCGACAACCAGACGAGTTGACCTGGGGTGTACCTGGGGGTTGGTCCTCGGCGGCGATCAGCCTGGATCTTCTGCCTACGGACTGCCCGCTGGAGATGCACATGTGCTGAGTCCCAGACCCTCTCGCTCTCCTGGAACCAATAATGGACAGCTGGAACGTCCGTGGGCTCACCTGTCCAAGGAAACAATGGAGGTTGATAACCGAGTGTGCATTGGAAGGGAGTGAGGTGTGTGGTCTCTTGCCGGAGCGAGTTCTGTGCATATTCCGCCCACGGAAGGAAGCGGTTCCAGCTGTCTTGATGGCGACCACAGTAGGCTCGGAGGTATTTCCCAATCTCTTGGATTTTTCGCTCCGTCTGACCGTTGGTTTGAGGGTGATATCCAGAACTGAGGCTGACGGACACGCCGAGGAGGTTGAAGAAGGCCTTCCACACCCGGGAGATAAACGGTGGCCCACGGTCCGAGACGATGTCCTCAGGGAGGCCGTAGTGTCGAAACACATAGTGGAACAGGGCCTCCGCTGTGTCCAGGGCCGTGGACAGTCCTCTTAAGGGGATAAGCTTACAGCCCTTGGAAAACCGATCTACCACAACCAGAATACAGGTGTTACCATCTGAGGGTGGTAGATCGGTCAGGAAATCGACCCCTAGATGAGACCAGGGTCGTCGAGGAACCGGCAAGGGGATGAGTTTGCCCTCGGGAAGATGGCGGGGTGTCTTGGTGGTGGCACAGACGGAGCAGCCTCGAACGTAGCGAGAGATATCCTAAACCATACTGGGCCACCAATAGCGATCTTGGAGAAGCGAGAGGGTTCGCTGGCTGCCTGGGTGTCCAGAGCCCGGAGAGGTGTGCGTTTTGGTCCATGAGGGGCAGACGGAGATTGGATGGCACATAGATTCGCCCCTCAGGACACCCCGGCGGAGCAGGTTCGTCATGAGTTGCTTCCTCGATACGTTGGTCAATGGTCCACTGGATTGGATTTACGATGATGGCTGGAGGGAGTATGGGCTCTGGGGTGGAGAGGTGGTGATCGGAGGAGCACTGCCGAGATAGAGCATCAGCCTTGCAGTTTTTGTTGCCTGGACGGTAAGTGACAGTGAAGTTGAATCTAGTGAAAAATAATGCCCACCGGGCTTGACGGGGGTTGAGTCGTTTGGGGCCTGGAGATATTCCAAGTTACGATGATCGGTGATAACTTGAAAGGGATGGGTTGCTCCCTCCAGCCAATGTCGCCATTCCTCCAGAGCCAGTTTGATGGCCAGCAACTCACGATTTCCGATGTCATAGTTACACTCCGCCGGGGTCAGCTTTTTGGAGTAGTAAGCACATGGATGGAGTGGGGGAGGCTCCCCCTGCCGCTGAGAGAGCACGGCTCCTACCCCAACACTGGAAACGTCAACTTCCACCACGAACGGGATCTCTTCAGTTTCTGGAAGGCTTGGGTGGCTTCTGGTGTCCAGGACAGAGACTTGGGCCCATTCCGGAGCAGTGTTGTGAGGGGTGCAGCGATGGTGCTGAATTTGTGAATGAATCTTCTGTAAAAGTTTGCAAACCCGAGGAACCGCTGCATCTCTTTGATTGTGGAAGGTGGTGGCCAACTCTGAACTGCTTTTACCTTCCCCTGGTCCATCTTGACACCGCTCTGGTCAATGATATATCCTAGGAAATGCGTGCAGCTGCGGTGGAACTCGCATTTCTCTAGTTTGAGGAAGAGTTTGTAATCTCGGAGACGTTGGAGGACCTGTGCAACGTGTTGGTGATGCATTTCCTGGTCCTGTGAGTACACCAAGATGTCATCTATGTATACAATCACGAACCGGTTGAGGAAATCTCAAAGAATTTCATTCATAAACCCTTGAAAGATAGCAGGGGCGTTAGACAAACCAAAGGGTATTACCAGATACTCGTAGTGGCCAGACGGAGTTACAAAGGCGGTTTTCCACTCATCTCCTTCCTTTATACGAACCAGGTTGTAGGCGCTGCGCAAGTCCAACTTTGTGAATATGCGAGCTCCCCGCAGCTGCTCCAGAGCGGCGGGAACCAGGGGAAGTGGATAACGGATCTTTATGGTCTGTGAATTGAGGTGACGGTAGTCTATACAGGGCCGCAAGCCTCCGTCCTTCTTGCCCACAAAGAAAAAACTCGAAGCGGCAGGGGAGTTTGATGGACGAATGAAACCTTGATCCAGAGCCTCCCGGATGTACTCCTCCATGGCTCGTTGCTCCGGGATGGACAGTGGATAGATGCGTCCACGAGGGAAGGATGCCCCAGGCAGCAGGTCGATGGCACAGTCCCATGGCCGATGAGGAGAGAGCTCTGTGGCACGTTACTTACTAAACACGTCCTGGAACGCCCGGTACTCTTGAGGAATGGAGTGTGGGGAGGCAATGGTGGAACCTTCCATGGAAGTGGCGGCTACATCTATGGGACAGGATGCAGGTGGCTGGGCCTTTGTCTGACGAATCCTTGTGACAGGCAACAAACAGTTCTTTAGACATTCCAAATTCCACTTGGTTACCTCCCCAGATTCCCAGTTGATGACTGGAGCATGAGCAGTTAGCCAGGGGCGTCCCAGGACGAGGTCGGTCGTCGACCCCTCCAGCACCAGTAATGAGATGGTTTCCGTATGCAGACATCCAATTTGAAGGTTGATCGGCATAGACTCGTAGCGAATGCACCCCCTGCCCAGCGGTTTTCCCAGGATGGAATGCGCCTGAAATGGCCGGGGAAGTCTGCGTTTCTTGACATGAATCCTGAACAGTAGTTCGGCTGAGATGAAATTCCCTGCGGACCCTGAGCCCATCACGGCTTTTGCTGAAAATGAACCAGAGGGGGTAGTTAGCAGCACATCAGTAAGTGCCAGCGTCAGTGTAACAGATTCAGAGTTAATCGTACTCACCGCTGGGCGTGGTGGTCGGGTCGGACAGGCCGCACGGAGATGACCCGAACCACCACAGTAGAGACAGAGGTGCATTCGCATACGACGGTCTCGTTCAGAAGGAGCTAGGCGATGATGGTCGACTTGCATAGACTCTGGTGCTGGAGGGTTGAGCTCCCTCGGTGGTGGCGGGGGATGCAGTGAGTCAGTGGAGACAGTACAGGCAGTGAGGTTATGGGAGATAAGCTTAGCTTGTTTAATGAAATTTTCCAGTCCAATATTGTCATCGTATATCGCCAAATGTACACGAAGTTGAGGTTTCAACCCAGCACGGAACACTGACAGCAGCGCGGTCTCGTTCCAGCGGCTGGCTGCTGCCAGAGTACGGAACTGTATAGTGTAGTCGTGAATGGTTTGATTACCTTGCTGGAGATGTAATAGTTGATCATGAACTGAGGTAGGGGTGGAAAAACAACAAAAAACCTCATGGAAGTGCTGGGTAAACGCCTCAATAGAGTGAGTGACTGGACTATTAGACTCCATGATGGTACTTGCCCACTGAAGAGCTCTTCCGTTTAGATGGAAAATGATGAATGCAATCTTAGCCCGATCCGTTGGAAACTGATGAGCCTGCATTTCGAAGAACAGAGAGCACTGTAGTAGAAATCCATTGCATTCCCCCGCCTCACCTGAGTAGGGCGCTGGTCGGGCCACGGGACTGGCAGAGGCAGATGACAAGGGAGTGCTTTTCTGTAGCTCATGGATGATGACGTGTGCGAGATCGGTGAGGGGTTGCAGTGCCGGTGATGGGAGATCACCCACCACTGCTTCGGTCTGTCTAGTGGTCAGATTTACAGCATTTTGTTCAAATGCTAACACACTGCTGTCAAAACGGTGAACCACACAATCAAAACTGTTATCATTCAAAAAATATATAATATTTCATTATATATAATATTATATAATATTTATTTATATAACATTTCAATCAAAAAATAGATTTCAGCCTTGTGCCTTTCAAACAGTGCTGATTGCAATTTCAGCTGAAAGGCTAAGCAGGTGTTTTAGACTTGTAGGTGAAAACACACACACACACACACATATGTATAAATATATGTATATGAGTCATGAATTAGTCTTTCTAAGCTCTACCTATATAGGTAGAGCTCAGAAAAACTAAATTTGGAAATGGAACACGGAAGACGGGTTTGTGAAGGGAGAACGGTGGCAGGGAGAGGGTGGATGCGTGGAGGAAGACAAAGAAGACATAGAGCTGTTATTTTAGATGAAATAAGTGCTAAACTTATAGACCATGTCGTGAACGATGGTCTCTCATTGAGAGAGGAAGGGTTGAGGGTGCAACCCAATCTGCAAAGATCCACAGTAGCATCTGTCATGCTAATTTTCCAGCTTTCAAACAGGTGAGAGTTACATCCTTACAGTAAATGAAAACATTACAGGAATTTATTTTGTATTGCAATTATAGAATATTTACACATATGTACATTACAGTAAGTTTGACAGTAAAATGTATTTTTACAACAGGACCCAAAGGCTGCCCCCAACAGGAGGAAGAGAAGAATTATTTTCAGATGCGCAGGAAAATGCTACTGTTGACATGGTTATGGTCACCAATGCAATACTGTAAAACTGTGGGATATTCACGATAGAGTGCTGGCTGATAATGATATATTTGGAAATGTTACAGACCTGGTTCTTCCCCAGGAGCATGAGAGAGAGAGAACATTAGATGTGATGTTGATGAAAACCTGTGGCTGATGCTAGAGAGAGGCAGGATTAGCCCTTCAATTATTTGTTCGAATTACAGTATGTACATTTAGTTTCTACCTTTTTTCTCATTACTGTAAATCCGTAAATTACTACAGACTATTGAAGCAAACTGCTGATTTTCATTTACCTTCAAGAATTGTTATGTTTTAGAAATGTAAATACTGTAAATCATGTGAAAGAATGTCACTCTGTTCTTTGAAGAAAATATTACTTTGTATGAAGTCACTGAAATTGTTCAAACTGTACAGAAAAGTTAGTATTTTCTGTATTGGTGTTTGAAGCTAGTGTTTTTACTCTCAGTGTGTTCTGAGTGACAGTGTGTGTTATCTCAGTGATGGTTGTGAACAGTGTTTGGCTGCATGAGCCTGTTTTGAGCCGTGTGTTAAGAGTTGTGTTGCTTGGAACGAGTTTTGCAGGTGATGTGAACTGCTCAGCTCAGGTGACTGTTGGTAGTGCAGACTGTAGTTAGAATTTTGTACATGTGACTCCAGTTGTGCCCACTGCTGCTTAGCAATCGTAAAAAACTGTAAACTAGAACAAGGGAGTTTTTACACACACACACACACACACACACACACAGGACACAGTCTCACGTTTCACTTCAGAGCTTACTGAAGACACTAAAGCTGCCTCTTCTGTTTTTTGTCGCTTCATCCTTCTGGTTCATGACATCATCAGTCCGACATGCATTCACACTTGATCGATTCGACAGTGCTTCACGAGACAATAAACTAAAGTGTTCCCATAGCATTTTGACGCAGCATGAGTTCCCTTGAAAGGGGACAGACTGTTATGTTTGACTACCTAAACAACAGATTCATATACATTTGAAAGATACAATATAATTTTCTTGCTGTATCATTGTTTTTGAAGCAATGTCAGTTTCCTATACACCTTTCACTTAATTGTTGTTATGAATGAACACACTTTTGTTAAAATAGTAAAAATTGCAACATACTGAATTTTTTTTTTTTTTTTTGCACAGACCTGACATTGGAGGACTGTTGAAAGAGTTTTGTGTGATTTGTCAAATTATGTACATACTGTATATTGTTCATGGTGTTTAGAGTCATGAATTTCATTGAAGTCACTTCTTTCCCCTCAACCTAAATTTTATTGTGGGAATATGCATAATGGCTCATTATGTGGCTTATCACTTAAGTGTGATATAAATGAATAGACAGTAGTCTTTGTTGTAAATTCTTACATAAGTGTCCTCAAGTCGTGTTTCAAGAGACAATACACATTTAACTTGAATTCGCTAAAGAAACTAAACATGAATAACATGACATTCTGACATTTAGTAGCTAAAAGATCTATTTGAACTATTGGTTGGAGGAGGAGGGACTCTCTACCTGTGCTGTGTGTCTAAATGTTCTAGAAACTCTGTGTATTTGATAACAATGAATTCATCATAACTGAGTTGTCAACTTGTCAGCTCTTGTCAGCATATAATTAAAACAAGAATGGTGCATGATCATTTCATGCAGTCATGCTCACAATGAAAATCTGAATCCAATTATGTAGATACACACTTTTGCATTCTCATTACCAAAGTATCAAAAACAGTGCTGGCCAAACATAATTATTTTATTTTTATTTTTAAACACACAAAAAAGGACACATGAGAAAATGTGCCAAGTGATCCATCACAAGGTCACAGGTACATCAGGAGTCAGGGGTCAGTCACTAATGTGTAATCCATGTACAGTTACTGCCTCCCAAAAATGTTGTAATGTTATTACCAATATGTAAAAAGTTGGCCTGTGAGCAGCATATGGGGTCATCATGTTTGGCCACATTATAGCAAATAGCTGGAATTAAGGATGAATTTTACAAACACATAGAGAACAAAAGAGGTAAAATTAAGCAACAAAAATTGCAATATCAGATGAAAGAAAGAAGAAGAGAGATGGACAGAGAGAAATGTGAGAGCCAGTAAAGATGAATAGCTTGTTCTGGAGTCTGGCTCTCCAGGGCTTTCCAAGCCGTTAGTATGCAGTGGGCACCATGAAGCAATGTGAGTGTGTGTGTGTGTGTGTGTAAATGTATGAGAGAGAGAGAGAGAGATTGTGTGTGTGTGTGTGTGTGTGTGTGTGTGTGTGTGTGTGTGTGTGCGTGCGTGCGTGCGTGCGTGCGTGCGTGCGTGCGTGCGTGCGTGCGTGTGTGTGTGTGCGTGTGTGTGTGTGTGTGTGTGTGTAAAGAGTCTACTTGGCTGACTGAATCCTCCAACATCGTCTCATTACAAAAGCGAAGAGAAGTGTCCATTCATATGAAATGTAGCCACCCTGCTTCAACCACTTATATCTAAAGTGAAAATTCAGCATTTGTTTTTTTTCTTACTTTCTTTTCTTCTTCTATTTTTTAATGGTACACTTTGTGGAAAAAAAGCTTTGAATCACTATCTCAGTAGTGTAATAAGATAGTGAATGGCTTGAATCTTATAAGGCCTGTCTGCCAGAGTGTGCATCTTAATTTAATTTTGTGGTATAAATTTAGCAATAACTAATCCGATGTGTTTTATAGAGTTAACAAGCCTTTTTAATGAACCTTCAATTTTTATTTTATTACTTTTGAGGAGGTAAGTCATAAGATGTACAATTATTCATTTGAAAGAGTATATCCTAGTAGGAGCAAGTATAAGTAAATACCTCAACTATATCCTGTGTGTGTAAATTTGGCTGCTATCATCATTTTCTGTGTTGACATTGAATAATAAATAACTAATGGAAATTTACATCTGTTCATTACCATCAAGGCCTGTGTGACTGAGTCAAGACAATATTTTTATGCCAGCAGACAGCAGAAAAGAAAAGGAAGACAATTATTTAGAACATCCTCAATCCCAGGTAGTGACAGAAAGAAAGAGTGATGATCAGTGCAGTTTTCTTAGTATTGTGTCTAAAAACACTGTGAGATTGGAAAGACCCAATGAGAGATCTCTAACTTAATGAGTCCTGACACTCTAATCTGTCCTGAGATAAGGTCAAGGAACCTCACACGGAAACTCACACACATAGACATCACCCGTGATATGACCAGGGTTTCAAAAATGTGCACTTGAAATGGCTTAGAAATGAAATTCTACACACACACCGAGATTCTATCCCTCACATGACTATACTTTGACCTTATGTCTCTCCAGTATCAATCCTTACACAATCTAGCCACAAAAATGAGCAGTGTAGAGATAGAATCTCATAACCGCTACAAAAACAGTGTGTGTGACCAGGAGAGACTTGTTGACTGAAACAGACCATCTCCCCTTGAGATGTAGCAATCTTTGCCATCCGTAACGCAAGTTTTTCTCTGTCTCCACTGGAATTTTCTCAATGGGAGCATTTTTTTTTAAGAGATGAAACAAAAATAAGTGTTGGATGCTTGAGAACTAAGCGTTCGAGCAGAGAAAATTGCTTAGCTTCCACTGACAACTCTCTGCATCTGTCGCACACACACAACAGTAATTGCATGTTTGTTTGTTTTTTATTAGTCATTTCTCAGTGTGAGATTTTCATTCACTCGGATGAAGGCAACATGGAAAAAAAACTTGTGCTTAAAATCATCCTATTCCTTCTTGCTCATTACCTGTCTGCCTGGCCGCATGTGCAGCTATTAATAATAATAAGGAAATGTATTCATGAGCCGTAAACTTGCGAGATAGTAAGACAATTGAACAGAGAAGGTTGTAAAAGGAGAAAAAGAGGACAATGACCTCAATTATGACTGTCACATGGGAACAAGTCAAAAAGAACCGCTCAGTTAAAGTGAATCTTAACACAGGCCTGACTTTAGATCCACTGAATATACTTCCACGTCAAGGAAAATAATTGTTGCCTTTTCCTCAAAAAGCACCCATTGTCAGTGCTAGTGCTATTTTGTACTATGGCTTAGAACAGGGGTGCGAGCCGCATGCGGCTCTTTGACTGATCTTTTCGTGTGGAGACTCTTTCTCTTCAGTCTCCACATGTCCTGTTTACAATTGCAATTTATTTTTTTAAATGTATAATTTTAATTTAAAAATAAATAGAAACAAATTTAATTGTACAGTAGAACCCCGACTTACGAAACGCTCTACGTACGAAAAGTTCGACATACGATAAAAGATTTTGTGTTTTTTTCCGCCGAGTTACGACAAAACCAGTAACCATGGATGAAGTAACCATTCAATCATTAACAAAGATTGTTGCTGAAGTCAAAGGGAAGAAGAGGGTGCTTTTCATTGAGTCGAAAAGGGAAATTATTGAGAAGTATGAAGCTGGGTTGCGCTTTGTCCCATGCTGAATATTGTGTTTTTGTAGGGCTTGGAACGGATTAGGCAATTAACATGTAAAAGCCTGACCGACATACGAAAAGTTCGACATACGAAACCAACCTCGGAACGGATTAATTTCGTAAGTCGGGGTTCTACTGTATTTATATTCAGATCTTCAGAAGTGCCGGTATTTCAGCATTGCTTTGGACGAGTCTTGCGATGTTCAGGATAAGCCACAGTTGGCAATATTTGTGCGATTCGTGTCTGAAGACTGCACACTTAAGGAAGAGCTACTTGATATTGTTCCACTGAAAGACAGAACCCGTGGCATCAATCTGAAAGAGACACTGATGGCTGTTGTTGAGAAAGCAGGTCTGCAGTTATCAAAACTAACTGCAATAACTACTGATGGAGCTCCAGCCATGTTGGGATCTGGGAAGGGCCTAGCAGGGCTATGTAAAGCTGATGACCGTTTTCCTGAATTTTGGACTTTCCACTGTATTATCCACCAGGAGCATTTTGGTGTCAAAAAAGCTGAACTTGGATCACTTCTTGCAACCTGTGCTGGAGATTGTCAATTTTATACGCACACATGCTCGTAATCACAGGCAGTTCAGAAATCTCATTGCTGAGCTTGATGAAGATCTTCCATCTGATCTGCTCTTTCACTGTGCTGTAAGATGGCTTTCAAGAGGTAATGCTTTCTCGTCTTTTTTTCAAAAAAGACCACAGATTACATTTCTCCTCAACCCATTCACTGCTGAATCAGACTGTTTAAAAGCCCCTTTAGTGGAAGATGAAGCAGCATCTCAGCTTGAAATGATCTTACTTTCTGAGGATGACAGACATAAAAGTGTTCTGAGGGAAGGAACTGTGGAGTTTTGGAAGATTGTGCCGATTGAGAGATATCCCAATGTCAAACAGGCCACACTCAAACTGTTGTCAATGTTTGGGTCAACTTACATCTGTGAATCACTTTTTTCAACACTGAAACAAGTGAAATCTAAGCATCGCTCTGTCCTGACTGACACACATGTGAAAGAGCTGCCACAACTGAGTTGCCACAACTGAATACAAGCCAGACTTAACAAAGATTGTGGAAACCAAAGAATGCCAGGCGTCACACCGAGTCAAGTACACTGATACAAACATTTAAATCGATAAAAACTATTGTGTGTTATGTAATTGCTAATTTTAATAAGTAATAAATAGTAATAATAAAAAAATATTGTGAGAAACATCTGTTGTGTAGCTCTTCTCAGTCATGAGGTTTTATTTTTGGCTCATCATGCTGAACAGGTTCGCCACCCCTGGCTTAGAAAATAGAATTACATTAACTGTGTTAAAAGCTAAGTTTTTTATTACAATGACAGGCATTATGTAATATGCCATGTACGAACCACTATGGTGAAAATATCTGTTGTGAGTCTCACCTTTAGTTTTGTTAACTAACAGACTGACTCACTTTGCCTCGCACAATCACATCGGTTGGATTAGTCACGTGCGCCACGTGATCAATTGTTAAATTCATGCTTCTGCTTTGACTGGCGCTGAGAGATGGATACACTCAACGTTATGTACAGTATTGTTCAAAATAATAGCAGTACAATGTGACTAACCAGAATAATTCAGGTTTTTAGTACATTTTTTATTACTATGTGGCAAACAATTTACCAGTAGATGCAGTAGATTCTCAGAAAACAAACAAGACCCAGCATTCATGATCTGCACACTCTTAAGGCTGTGCATTTGGGAAATTAGTTGAAAGGGGTGTGTTCAAAAAATAGTAGTGTCTGCCGTTGACTGTACAAACTCAAAACTATTTTGTACAAACGTTTTTTGTTTCTAGGATTTAGCAATCCTGTGAATCACATTCAACTAATATTTAATTGTATGACCACAGTTTTTTTAAACTTCTTCACATCTGTGTGGCATGGAGTCAACCAACTTGTGGCTCCTCTCAGCTGTTATTCCACTCCATGATTCTTTAACAACATTCCACACATTTCTTGGTTTTGCTTCAGAAACAGCATTTTTGAAATCACCCCACAGGTTCTCGATTGGATTAAGGTCCGGGGATTGGGTTGGCCACTCCATAACATTAATTTTGTTGGTTTGGAACCAAGACTTTGCTCGTTTACTAGTGTGTTTGGGGTCATTGTCTTGTTAAAACAACCATTTCAAAGGCATGTCCTCTTCAGCATAAGGCAACATGACCTCTTCAAGTATTTTGAGATATGCAAACTGATTCATGATCCCTGGTATGTGATAAATAGGCCCCACCACCATGCTTCACTGTTGCTTGAATTCAGAGTTTGGAGGTCATCTCACAAACTGTCTGTGGCCCTTGGACCCAAAAAGAACAATTTTATTCTCATCAGTCCAGAAAATGTTTCTCCGTTTCTCTTTATGCCAGTTGATGTGATCTTTGGCAAATTGTAACCTCTTCTGCACATGCCTTTTTTTTAACAGAGGGACTTTGCGAGGGATTCTTGAAAATAGATTAGCTTCGCACAGATGTCTTCTAACCTTCACAGTACTTACAGTAACTTCGGACTGTCTTTGGTCATCCTGGAGGTGGTCATTGGCTGAGCCTTTGCCATTCTGGGTTATTCTTCAATCCATTTTGATGGTTGTCTTCCGTTTTCTTCTGAGTCTCTCTGGTTTTTCTCTCCATTTTAAGACATTGGAGATAATTTTAGCTGAACAGCCTATAATTTTTTGCACCTCTTTATAGGTTTTCCCCTCTCCAATCAACTTTTTAATCAAAGTACGCTGTTCTTCTAAACAATGTCTTGAATGACCCATTTTCCTCAGGCTTTCAAATGCATGTTCAACAAGGGCTTCATCCTTAAACAGGGGCCACCTGACTCACACCTGTTTTTTCACAAAATTGATGACAAATGAAAATAAATGAAAGTGAATGCCACACTTGTCACGGAATGACGGCGCAGACGAAGATCAGAATCCAATGAAACTTTAATAATCAATGCAGAGTGACGTAACATTAGTGCATCCATACAAGTGTAACCCACAAACATGTGAAATGCACAAACAACTACCGACAACTGAAAGGTGGAGAAGGAGAACTAAATATAATAGTGATAATGAACAAAAGACAAACACCTGTGATGATTAGTGACTATGACAACTGATGGGTGACAGAAAGATCTAGAACAAAATGAGCATGTGACTGAATAAGGCAAAATAAGAGTCCCGGTTAAGTGAAGACGTGACAACACTGCCATTTTTTTGAACACACCCCTTTCCCAATTGCACAGCCTTAAGAGCATGCAGATCATAAATGCTGGGTATTTTTTGTTTTCTGAGACTCTACTGCACCAACTGGTAACTTGTTTTCCACATAGCAATAAAAAATATACTAAAAACCTGGATTATTCTGGTTAGTCACATTGTACTGCTATCAATACTGTATCACAACAGTGTCAGTGTTTAACCAAATTATGTTTATTTTAGGTTTCAGACATTTAAATACTTATAAATACTAGTAAAACAACACATTTATAGTTTTTATAATAGACATTGCTGTCTATGGAGGCGACAATACTAATCCTTTCAAATCTAAATTGATGGGGTGTTTTATTCGTGCACAATGTATAAGTAGCTGGCAACAATGTCACCCTGTAGGCCAAGACTGGTTGCCCACTGAAGCTAAGCAGGGCTGAGGCTGGTTATTTCCTGTATGGAGATTCTTGAGAATAACGTCTCGGGTTAAGAATGTAACCCTGGTTCCCTGAGGGGAACGAGACACTGCGTCAAAGCGCTAGGGGAAATAGCCTCACGTCTGTCACGTGAAAATCTGTGCAACCAATGAGAGCAGAACGCGTGTGAATGCGTCACTGCCGGCACGTGCCGGTGACATCATGAGGAAGAGCATAAAAGCGCGTCTGAAACCCGGGCGCGTCAGCATGAATGTCTGAAGCGGGCACGGAGGCGCAAGGAGCTGAGGCAAAGCTCACTGAGAGAGCACCCTGGTTCCTGGGGCGGCATCGAGGTCCAATTGGTAGAACCTCATGAATGTGTGCGGTGAGGACCAGCCAGCCGCAGCACAAACATCAGACAAGGACACTCCGGAGAGGAGAGCCTTGGATGCCGCCATTCTCCAAGTGGAGTGGGCTCGGACCCTCAGAGGAGAAGCATGTCCGGCCGACTCGTAAGCTAGACAGATAGCCTTGACTATCCACCTGCTTAGGGTTTGCTTGGAAGCTGGAGCCCCCTCAAGAGCCCCAAAGCAAATGAACAGTTGGTCCGACTTACGCCAAGTGGCAGTCTTGAAAACGTAAGTGTCCAGCGCTCGCACTGGACAGACCTTGTTCTTGTGCTCCTGCTCATGATCGTCAAATGGGGGAGGGCAGAAGGCCTGCAGCATGATAGACCTAGCCACATTAGTGGGAAGATTAGGGACATAGCCTGGCCTCGGGTGGAGAAAGGCTTTCGCCATCCCGGGCACGAACTCAAGGCATGAGGGAGCCACTGAGAGGGCCTGGAGGTCCCCGACCCTCTTAAGTGAGGTGATAGCCAGCAAAAGAAGGGTCTTAAGGGAGAGGAGCTTGATAGGGAGCTCCTCTAAAGGTTCAAAGGGTGCCTGGGACAGGCCCTGGAGTACCACGGACAAGTCCCAGGCAGGCACCCTGGTCTGTGCCACAGGCCTCAGCCTTAGTGTAACACAGAGGAAACGAGTTACTAGGGGGTCCCTGCCCAAGGATACCCCACCCAGAGGTACATGGCAAGCCGCTAAGGCAGCCACATAAACCTTCAAGGTGGAGGGGGACAACCCTGCCGCAAATCTTTCTTGCAGGAACTCCAGCACTTTGCCAACCTGACAGGTTACTGGGTTCACCTGCCTTTCACTACACCAGGACGTGAAGAATTTCCACTTCAAGGCGTAGAGTTTCCTCGTGGAGGGATCTCTGGACTGAAGGATGGTCTCCACAACCTCGGCTGAGAGACCGGATTCTATGAGCTGGGCCCCTTCAGGGGCCAGACCCACAGCTTCATTAGCTCTGGTTGCGGGTGAAGAATGCAACCCTCCGCCTGGGACAGAAGGTCCCTCCTGACCGGATCTCCCAAGGGACTCCGTCGAGGAGGGCCACGAGGTCCGCAAACCATATTCTGGAAGGCCAGTGGGGGGCCACTAGTGTGAGATGGACCTTGTCCCGGCGACTCTTGGCCAGAACTCCCGGGAGCAGAGCGATCGGGGGAAAGGCGTACAGGCGTGACCTCGGCCACGCATGTACCATGGCATCCCGCCCCAGAGGCGCTGGATGTGCTAGCGAAAACCACAGAGGGCAGTGGGTGTTCTCTACAGGTCGACCTGTGCCTTGCCGTATCTTTCCCAAATCTGCTCCACCACTTCGGGGTGGAGCTGCCATTCCCCTGGTCTTAGCCCCTGTCTCGATAGGGCGTCTGCTCCTACATTCTGGACCCCCGGGATGTAAGCCGCCCTGAGAGAGAGCAGCCTCCCCTGGGCCCAGAGGAGGATCTGTCGCGCCATCTTGTAAAGTGGACGTGAACGTAGACCCCCCCTGATGGTTGATATACGCGACCGCAGTCATGCTGTCAGTGAAGACAGTAACATGGTGGTCGCGAAGGTCCGGGAGGAACGCACAGAGTGCTCTGCGGACCGCCAGTAACTCTAGCATGTTTATGCGCCATGTCTGGTGCCGACTGCTCCACAGACCTTGTGAGGAGCGATCCCTCAGGACCGCCCCCCAGCCTGAGAGGGAGGCATCTGTCGAGAGAGATTTTCTCCGACCCAGAGCCCCCAACACAGGGCCTTGAGACAGAAACCAAGAGTTCCTCCACATACTCAGGGTGCGTAGGCATCGCCCCGTGACCTTGATAGTGCGAAGCGGGTTTCCCTTCGGGGAAAACCCCTTGGTCTTTAACCACCACTGCAGGGGTCTCATGTACAGCAGGCCCAGTGGGATGATACTGGATGCTGCTGCCATGAGCCCTAACACTCTCTGAAAGTGTTTCACCGTGAGTGGCTGGCCCAGCTTGATGCTCTTGACGGCTGAACGGATGACCTGGATGCGCCCGGGAGAGAGCCGAGCAGACATGGCCACTGAGTCCCAAATGACTCCCAAGAAAGTGGTTCTCTGTGCAGGAGAAAGTACACTCTTCTTGGTGTTCAGCCTCAACCCCAGCTCCTTCATGTGTGCGAGCACAGCATCTCGGTGTTGTGCTGCTAACTGCGGCGACTGGGCCAGAATAAGCCAGTCGTCGATATAATTTAAGACACAGATGCCCCGTAGTCGCAGCGGAGCTAGCGCAGCATCCACCACTTTTTGTGAACGTGCGGGGTGAGAGCGCCAGGCCGAAAGGAAGCACCCGATACTGGTACGCCTTTCCCCCGAAAGCGAACCTCAGGAACTTCCTGTGTTGCGGAAGGATGGAGACGTGGAAATATGCGTCCTTGAGATCGACTGTGACAAACCAGTCCTCGGACCTGACCTGCACTATGATCTGTTTGAGCGTCAACATTTTGAATTTTAGACGCCTGACCGTACGATTCAAGAGACGTAAATCCAGAATAGGCCGCAACCCTCCATCCTTCTTTGGAACTATGAAGTACCGGCTGTAGAACCCGGACTTGCTTTCCGCGAGGGGTACATACTCGATGGCCCCTTTCGCCAGCAAAGTGTCTACTTCTTGCTCCATGACCAGAGCCTGCTGGGGGCCTACCACAGACTGTAGGACCCCTGAGAACTGGGGTGGTGAAACCCCGAACTGGATGGCGTACATGGAGGTTACCGTGCACAGGACCCACTGAGAGATACTAGGGAAATCTACTAGGGAAACCAGCCTCCCGGGGCTGGTCTCTGGTACTGTGAACATATCCACCACTGAGCCGGGATTCCCGGGTGGACTGCTCTAGGACCCTCCTTAGAGGGGGTGGTTTTACCATGGCGGGCTGACTCTGGAGCTGCACATGGGAGACACCACCTTGTTGCGGCTTGGCGTCAGGGCCGCTTAGTCTTAGCCTTCTTGGCATCCAGGACAACTCTCAAATCACCCTTTCTACCGGCAGACTGACCTGGTCGGCCCGACCTCCCGTGGACTACCGGAGGAAGATGGGTCGCTTTGGGTCACTTTGTTTCTGGGCGGCCCTGTACGAGGAGCTCTGAGACCTCGCTTGACTGACGGTCTCACGTGGAGGGCGGCGGGGAAGGACTTTACTGAACGCCGTCTGCTGTCGTGCAGCCTCCTGAAACTTGTCGACAATGCTTTTTACGGCATCGCCGAACAAGCCCGAAGGGGACAGAAGGGCGTCCAGCAAAACAAATTTGTCTTTGTCTTTTATCGATGATAAATTGAGCCAAAGGTGTCTCTCCGTGGCCACCAGAGCAGCCATGGAGCGACCGACAGAGTAGGCCGTCTCCCTAGTGGCCCGAAGAGACAAATCCACGGTCCGGCGCAGCTCTGCCACTGCCTCTGGACCGATACCGCCGCCCTCGTTGAGGTCCCCAAGCAATTCAGCTTGATAGGCCTGCAGCAGTGCCGCAGTGTGTAGGACTTGAAGCTGAATATGCTTTCCCCACCAGAGACGATGTGACGCGCATCGGCTTGGAGGGGAGCACCGGAGCTTTAATGGAGGATGCAGATTGGGTAACGAGGTAACTCGCAAGAGCCTCGTCCACTCTCTGCATCCCCCCATAACCAAAATGTTGAGCCCCGGCAAGATTATTATACATCGCACTGTGAGGTGTATGAACTTTGTCGGAGGCTGGCTTTTTCCAAGATCTAGATACCTCGGCATGTAAATCGGGGAGAAAAGGCATAGCTCGGTGCGGGGGAATGACGCGAGCAGGCAGGTAACGTTCGTCTAAAAGACTCTTCCTAGGACGAGCGCTCCTGGTCTCCGCCGGCCAATCAATGCCCAGACGAGAGACCGCTCGCGCCACAACCTCAACTAACTCCTCAAAAGCCGGCGACGAGGGTGGCGAATCCTCCCTGACCGGATCAACACTAGCTAAATCCATTTCACTTCCTGAACTTGAAATAGCTAGTGTTGGAGTCACAGCACGAACATCTCTCGGGGAGTGCTCGTGACTGAGACCCGGCAGATCTCGTGAGGGCTGAGGTAAGAGAGGATCCACCCCAGCTGCCTCAGCGAGATCACGCTGAAGACATTCAGAGCTGACACGCCCGGGTTTCAGACGCGCTTTTATGCTCTTCCTCATGACGTCACCGGCACGTGCCGGCAGTGACGCATTCACACGCGTTCTTCTCTCATTGGTTGCACAGATCTTCACGTGACAGATGCGAGGATATTTCCCCTAGCGCTTTGACGCAGTTCGAGTTCCCTGAAAGGGAACTAGGTTGCTGCTGGAAGTGTTGTTAATGAGGCCAGCAGGGGGTGCTCACCCTACGGTCTGTGTGGGTCCTAATGCCTCAGTAAAGTGACAGGGACAACAAGCACCGTCCTTCGGATGAGATGTTAAACTGAGGTCCTGACTCTGTGGTCATTAAAAATCCCAGGATGTCCTTTGTTTACTGTAGCGCTGCCACATAGGGGTTTAAATTAATGTGCTGCTTAGAAAAAAAGTTATATTGTACAGTTGTTATTTTATTTTCCCCATTGGTTGTATTACCCCTCCTTGTTATTGTATTACTGTTGTTTTCAATTGTCGGGTTTCCCTCAAAGTCAAAGGGATTTCCATCCACGTCAGCAGATCAGCTGATTAATTAGTTGGACTATAAAAGTGTCACACTTGGTCCTGTCTTTCTGTGTCTTTGTCACTTCCCTGTCACTGAGGTCATGGGGTCACTTCCTGTTGTCACTCCCTGTCTATCGTGATATCACTTCCTGTTCACTTCCGGGGCTTTCTAGAACCTTCCACACCTTTCTAGGCAAGGCAAGGCAAGGCAAGTTTATTTGTATAGCACATTTCATACACAATGGTAATTCAAAGTGCTTTACATAAAGAAGAATGATAAAAGTAAAACATTAAAAATGATTAAAAGAATAAAAAGATAATACGTATAAAATAAAATGCAAACAGTTCGGACATATCACAGTGCTCAATCTGCAAATGCATAGGTAAAAAGATGTGTTTTGAGTCTTGATTTGAATGTGGCTACTGTTGGAGCACACCTGATCTCTTCTGGAAGCTGGTTCCAGCTGCGGCTGGCGTAACAGCTAAAAGCAGACTCTCCTTGCTTTGAGTGAACCCTGGGTATTACTAAGTGACTTGATCCTGATGATCTTAGTGATCTGTTAGGTTTATATTCTATGAGCATATCTGCAATGTATTGAGGTCTTAGGCCATTGAGTGATTTATAAACAAGTAACAGTACTTTAAAATTAATTCTAAATGTAACTGGAAGCCAGTGCAAGGACCTGAGGACTGGTGTGATGTGTTCATATTTTCTGGTTCTGCTCAGAATCCTGGCAGCAGCGTTCTGTATGAGCTGCAGCTGTCTTATGGTCTTTTTGGGAAGGCCGGTGAGGAGCCCATTACAGTAATCCACCCTGCTGGTGATGAAAGCATGAACAAGTTTCTCTAAGTCTTAATTGGAGACAAAGCATCTAATTCTTGCAATATTTTTGAGATGATAATATGCTGATTTAGTTATTGTTTTTACATGGCTACTGAAACTCAGGTCTGACTCCAAAATCACACCAAGATTCCTGACCTGATTTTTAGTTGTTTGACCCCTAGAGTGAAGGTATGCGTTAACTTTGAGAACTTCATCTTTGTTTCCAAATGCAATGACTTCAGTTTTGTCTTTGTTTAACTGAAGGAAGTTTAGGCACATCCAGTTTTTAATTTCATCAATGCATTGACACAGGGAGTCAATGGGGCTGTAATCATTAGGTGATAACGCGAGGTAAATCTGGGTGTCATCTGCATAGCTGTGATATGCAATTTGGTTCTTTCTCATTATTTGGCTCAGTGGCAGCATATATAAGTTGAACAGGAGGGGTGCAAGTATTGAACCTTGAGGGACTCCGCATGTCATGGATGTCCACTCAGACTTATGGTCACCGATACTCACATAATAACCTCTCCCTTCTAAGTATGACCTGAACCATTTAAGAACCATCTCAGAAAGCCCAACCCAGTTTTCCAGCCTGTCAAGGAGAATGTTGTGATCTATGGTGTCAAACGCAGCACTGAGGTCGAGTAAAACCAGCACTGATAATTTACCTGAATCTGTGTTAAGACGAATATCATTTATTATCTTTATGAGTGCTGTCTCTGTGCTGTGATGTGGTCGGAAACCAGACTGAAAGTTGTCAAAGTATCCATTCAAGCTTAAGAACTTGTTCAGCTGATTGAAAACAACTTTTTCAATGATCTTGCCAATGAAAGGTAGATTTGAGATTGGTCTGTAATTGCTCAATATGATGTTGTCCAGATTGGTCTTTTTCAGAAGGGGCTTAACAACTTAACAACCAAATTTTTTAGGGAATTTGGAAAAGTCCCAGAAAGAAGTGAGGCATTTACCACTTCTAGGAGATCTGCTTCTAAACAGTTAAACACGCTTTTGAAAAAAGATGTGGGAAGTATGTCAAGGGCGCAGGTTGATGTTTTAAGGTGCTGTACTGTTTCTTCCAAAATTTTACCATCAATTGCTTCGAAAACAGACATAATAGCTACTTTCTGAGATTGTGGTCTGATCTGTTTTACCCCAGTGCAGCTCAAGGTTGTGCTGATCGCCTTTCTGATATTATTTATTTTCTCAGAGAAGAAGGAAGCAAACTCACAGCATTTGCTGTCTGAGACCATTTCACTGGGAATCTGACTTGGGGGATTTGTTAGTCTCTCAACAGTAGCAAAAAGAGTGCGGGTGTTGTTTAAGTTTCTGTTTATAATATTTGAGAAGAAGGTCTGTCTAGCTTTGCCTAGTTCCACATTGAAAGCATGAAGGTTATCTTTATAGATGTTATAGTGGATTTCAAGATTTGTCTTTCGCCACATGCGCTCAGCTTTTCTGCATTGTCTTTTCATATTTTGCACTGCTGTTGAATTCCTCCAGGGTGATTTTTGTCTGCCACTCTTCTTCCTGACTTTCACAGGAGCAATGTTATCAATAACATTCTGAACTTTTGAGTTAAAAGAATCAAGAAGAAAATCAACAGAGTCTGCAGATATGCTTGGTGTTAAAGATATAGCCTTCATAAACAGAGCACTAGTATTCTCATTTAAGCATCGCTTTTTGACCGAGATAGATCTAGCTTCAACAGTCGGAGAGATCAATATATCAAAGAAAATACAGAAATGATCTGATAGAGCTACATCCTTAATGACAATGGATGAGATGTTTAGACCCTTACTGATAATTAAATCTAGTGTATGTCCTCGATTGTGTGTGGGTCTATGTACATGCTGAGTCAGATCAAAAGTATTCAAAACTGTTAGAATTTCTTTTGCCATTTTGGATTCTGCATTTTCTATGTGGATGTTAAAGTCCCCAGTAATAGCAAGACAGTCAAACTCTGAGGAAGTTGCTGATAACAGTTCTGTAAAGTCCTCCACAAAGGCTGGAGAGTATTTTGGAGGCCTGTAAATGACTAAAAGTAGAATGTGAGGAGCACCTTTTAACACAATACCCAAATATTCAAAAGACAAGTAATCACCAAATGACACTTGCTTGCATTGATAGACATCTTTAAATAGAGCAGCTTCACCTCCACCTCTTCTAACAGCTCTGCAGACACTCATAAAAGTAAAGTTAGGAGGGGCTGTTTCATTCAGGATTGTTGAACTGCAACTGTCTTCAAGCCATGTTTCATTTAGAAGCATAAAATCTAGATTGTTTGTGGTTATTAAATCATTGACTAGAAGTGATTTATTTTTAAGTGAACGGATGTTTAAAAGTGCTAACTTAACAGTCTTACTTTCTGTCTCTACAGTAATCTTAGTTTGGCGTGCAATATGCAGCAGATTAAGTGGGTTTGCCAAACGGTTTGAGAAGGCCTTTGGCTTTCTATCACGTAATAAAACTGAAATAGCGAAAGCAACAGGCACACTGGGTTCCCGCTTGTTCTGTAAACATTTGATAAAGTCACTGTTATCATAGCGGGGTCCCGGCACACATCACTGAGAGCTTTTATCAGTTGTTTTTGGTTCACCTAGAACAGATGAAGGATGGTGAGGGCCCTGGCGTTGTGGTAGCGGCCGAAGAGCTCTCGCAGGAGGAATGGGAGGTCGAGCTGGGCCCACAGGCTTTGGTGGTTGTGGAGCTCGCCGCTTTTTTGTTGATGTCTGGGGGCTCGCAGCAAAAGAGTGGGCGAGTTTGGTTCCAGCATACACCAGTTCCTCCATTTTCTCAGAGAAACACAGCAGGGGGGATGCTGGGGAGAGGGATAACGTATCCGGTGAGAGAGGCTGTTGCTCTGGTGTTACTGGTGGCTGTAATATGTTGTCCTGGCCCTGGCTGTTTTCCCGAAAGTCGTCCTTGGCTGCTGAAACTTGGAGCAGTTCTAACACGTCACTGTCTATCGGTGAGCTCTCTGGGCAGGGCTCAGTCAGGATTGTGTCCGTGAACAGTGGTTGTTGTGGCTGCGTGGTGTTATCGCTGTCCTTGTGGGATGTGTCAGCCGCATGTCCATTCAGGTGCTGAAATGAAGTCCTGTGGTCAGCTGTACTCTGTCCAGGTGTGTTTGTGCCATTCAGATTAGGTGGATTTGCACACACTGCTGAAGGATGATGGAGGGAGAAGTAGATATTGTCCTTTAGCACTCTTGAGCCCAGTTTGTTTGGGCGCAGGCCATCATGTGTGAACAACTGTCTCTGACTCCAGAACAGATTGAAGTTGTCGATGAAATTCAGTCCCTTTAAGTTGCAGGTTTTTTGCAGCCATGTATTAAGCCCAAGCAAACGTGTAAATCTATTTGTTCCTCTTGCTGGGAGTGGTCCACTGATGAACGACTGAACTTTTAGACTTCTGAGCATTTCAAAAAGTTCATTGAAATCCCTTTTAAGGAGTTCTGACTGCTCCTTCCGAATATCATTCTTTCCCACATGGATGATTAGTCGGTTTGCCGTTTTATATTTCATCAGAATGCTCTTAAGTTCCTTGTTTACATCAGAAACTGTTGCTTGTGGAAGGCAGCATGTAGTTGTATCCCTGCTGCTAATATTTCTGATAATAGAGTCACCCACTATCAGAGTCCTGGGCTCGGCTGCTCTAAGAGCTGAGTGTCGCTGTCTGCTCCACCTTGAGCGGCAGTTAGCATCGGTGTTAGCTGCTAGCTGATTTGATCTGTGTCCGATCATGTTTGGGGATTCCTCAACCACATTCATCATGTCTGGAGATTCCTCACTCACATTCATTAACACTTCAAATCTGTTCTCCAGATGTATTTGTGGTGGTAGGGAGCTAGTGTTTGGGGTAGAGGACGCTACAAAATGCGATACTCGTGACAATCTGATGTCTCGAGTGCCTTTGGGTCTCGCTCCCTGTTTGTGCCATCGATTAGTATGTTGATCAATTTCGGCACTCAGTATGGCCTGTTTAGGAGCATTAGATTCATGGGACTCACCGGCTGTGTGCTGGGGACGTCCATGATGAAGCTCTGTTGTGTGTTCCGTCTGGTTTGGTAGTCCCACAAGTAGCTTTGTTTCAAGAACTGCAATCCTTTGTAGAAGTCTGTGGCAGTTTGTGCAGCAGGTAGATTCTTCAACCAGAGGAGGCATATTATTTAGTGTAGGCAGCTGTGCTTTCCCTTCTCCGGAATGTAAGCTGATGGCTGCCGTCAATGGGAGGCTGGTTTGAGAAAAATTCCCCTTTTTTGTTGCAATTCTTCCAGTTAGAAACTTTGTTGGTGCCAATATTTGTCGTTTGAGCACTGTGCTGATTTGCTGAAGTTAAAATTAGGAGATAAAATATAAAAGCAATAGAGCAAAGCGCAGAGCTGTAAGCAAGAGCGTCCGAACAGTAGCAAAGCAGTCTAGTTTCAAAGCAGTCTAGTTTCTAGTTTCACCTCGTCAGTGTCTCCAGGTGTTTCCCATGTCTGTCTCTATTAATACCCTCTTGTGTGTCCTGGTCTTTGTCAGTTGTTGATCTTGTTATGCGGTGTTGCTGTCTTGTACTCTAGTGTGTGGATGCCTTTATTCCGAGTTCGTAGTCCTCCTGGGTTTTGCACGAGTAGTGCCGTTTCTGTTTGGATTTAAAGTGGTTTTGTTTTCCGAGTTTTTTTAATAAAGAGAGTTTCTGTTTTGAACTGTTCTCCTCGCTTGCATCTCCGCATCGCACATGCTCCAGCATTGTAACAAAAAGAAGCGTGCTGATCTGCAATCGGGAGCGACAATTCTACGCTCTACTATATGCTTCGATCAATCGAGAATGTTTTCACCAGCTGCAACCTCCTGTCATTTACAACGCCAGACTCAACAGTGGAACTAACGAAACTGGATTATTCTTCGTTGGGTGTTGTGCACAGGATAATTCTATTTCTTTCATGAGCTCTCAGACTGAGACTGTTTAACCGGTGAGGCCGATTCAGTTACATTCACACACAAACTCTCTCACGGACTTTAACACACACACACACATACATACAGATAAGTATTGGTTGTAAATATTTTGGAGGGTGTTTTCTGCTGTATTATGTCTATTCTATTGTAAATATAATTTTGAAATTGCAATATTTCTTTATTTTTGTTGTGTTCAGGGGAGCATATTGAACTTACCAGTTGCATACAGGGTCTCAGAACTTTATATAAATTGTGTCATTCCCTCCTCATTGGCTGGGCGTTACAAAGAGATAGGGGTGTAACCCCGACATCCTGGCCAAATTTCTCCATCATGGCTTCCTAATCATCCCCATTCTCTGGTTGGCTTCATCACTCTGTCTCCTCTCCACCAATAAGCTGGTGTGTGGTGAGCATTCTGGCGCAATATGGCTGCCGTCGCATCATCCAGGTGGATGTTGCACTCTAGTGGCAGTTGAGGAGATTCCCCCTTCCACGTAAAAGCTTTGAGTGTTGTGACAGAACGGCTGCCTCCCCCTGATCTTGACGCCGCCCTGTCACTCGTATCGGCGCCCTTCGTCAGGCTCCCGACTGGAGTGAGTGTGAAGAGAGGAGGGGCGCAGTAATGAGGAGAACACCTGCGTTTCATGAAGCCTTACCACCTCCGCTAATAAACGACGAGCGCGCCTCTCCTCAGGAACCTCCTCCTCATCCTCCTTCTCACTTCCCCTTCATCACAGTTTGCACGAGGACACCAGGTCCCCTGTTTATTTGGACACTATTTTGGTTTAATAAAACGTCTCTCTGGGGCTTATCACTGTGTCTGTCGTTGGCTCCACCCGTCACAGTGTCTATGATAAAGAGCTTTATAAATGTAATGAATTGTTATTAAGTAACTAGAACGTTTACTCTGTTCTTCTCCCACTTCACAGTCCGTTGTAAATCAGACAGTTCCAATTCTTAGAATTACAGCGCAAACACACACATCCTGCATTATACATCAGTTATAGGCTATAAGTTCTAAAATAACAGTTGCAATAAATAGCAATAAAAAAAACTCACTCCGGAGGCTCAACAAGAATATTTTGAACGTACGTGTGAAGGGATTAAAAGCTTCTTAATACAAATCTAAGATTTAATTTAGCATTTTTTGTACTGGGATTGTCTTTGGTTCTTATTGAGGAATCATTCCTTATAATATTAAGGGATTTACAGAAGATGACAATTCCTTACAAAATGTGTCTTAATTGTTATGTATTATGCTACATACATGGCATGTGTCCTGAAATTGAAAAGCTCAGTGATGGCTTGTGAACATAAGGATATTATGTTATCTAGTCATATCAAATGTTAAACAATAAACTTATTAGACAAGTCATGCCCTTTATGCACTATTGAGAATAGAGACAGTGTGTTGAAATTTATTTGAGTTATGAAGGGGTTTACCAAAGAGGTCAACTGGATTTTCCAATGCTAATTTACTCTAGATTTATTCACTGTTTACTGTTGAAGGCAATAATATTTCTGGTGGTTTTAACATATAAAACTCTCAGGGTTCTGTCACTTCAGTTCCTCATGTGTTCCATTTTTAATCCTGGTTGTGTTTGCTGTCCTGTGTCATGTCGTTGTCATTTCATGTCTGTTCCTGTGTTGGCTGTTCCCTGTTCCTTATCTCACCGTTCCATCTGGTTTGTTTGTTGTTTTTGTCTCACGTTTAGTATTACGTTCATGTTTATGTCATGTTTTCCCCCTCATGTTTTTTTTTTCTTTAGTGTGTTTTGATTTATGTTTATCACAGTAAATATCCTTTTTTCACCTGCGCATGAGTCCTCCCGTTTCCCGACTGTGACAAAAACGTTCTACTCTCCTGTCTATCAACAACACGCACACACTGTATACACTTGTCCTGTTGCTAAAAGCTGTGTAGACAAAAAAGCTCTTTGAGTACCAGTGCTGCCACAACACAGTCTTTCTCAGAGAATTAGATTATGTGAGACAACACCTGCTAACTAAATAGCTGAATAAACATTCTGCGGTAGAGGTGGAAGAGGTGGGAGGTTCAAAGACATGATAACAGAAGACAGATTACCATGCCAGCATAGGGAAAGCTTTATTTTAGCCTTTGCCTCAAACTACAAACCCAGAACACAATAAAGACATTTGCTCATTGCAGAACAAGTTACCACAAGTATTCTAAATACACTGCAAATTTTTTTTAAAGGGACACTTTAATTACACATTGGATCTCAACAAATTAAATATTAATTTTGAAACTCTTTATCTACATTCTACAATTTGTTAAAAATAAAATTGTGACAACAGAAAAATCATCAACTCACTGAGAGCTGGATACCAAAATTCCATGTAAAACGTCTGGGGAACGTGAGGGTCAGTCAATGGCATCAATATCTTCATCATCTGAAAACTCCATACAAACTTTAGCCACATGAGGCATTATCATGAACCACACACTCCTAGACCCTCTACTTCGAAGGCCTCATAAACAGCCATTGGCACAGACACTCAATAAAACCCGTCTCCAACCATCTTTAAATAGACAAAATTAGATTAAATATTCTGAATGTCCAGATCTCAATCTCTGACTTCAGACCTGATATGCTGTCTATGTAATAATCATGTCTATGTAATAATCATGTTTGTTGGGCAGACGAGAACTGGTCCCGTGACTGAGCCTGGTTTCTCACAAGGTTTTTGTGTTCCTTGTCACTGTCGCCTCTAGCTTGCTTAGTCAGGGACACTTAATATTAATCAATATTATTGATTGGCCTGCTCTTCTAGAACTGCTGAACAGCTGTTCTTTCACTACTTACTTACATTATCATCTAGTTATCTCTGTAAAGCTCCTTTGAAACAATCTGTATTATTAAATAACCCAGGAGGAACCCAGAGGCTACTGCACCTGCATAAGGACTAACAATGGCTCTGAGGATTTCATCTCGGTACCTAGCAGTAGCAAGGGTACCATTGGATGTCACGTGAAAGTCTTTGCAAACCTCCAAGGATATTTCTTTCCAAACCATTACTGACCCACCGCAAATCCAATCATGCTGGATGAACCACATGAAGTCTGTTTCTGACAGTTTGGTGAGAAACATGCACACCAGTAGCCTGGAGTTCATTTTGTAGGGCTCTGGAATTGCACTTCCTTTTCCCCCTCGCACAAAGGAGCAGATACTGGTATCTCATCTGTCTCCCGTTATCTCTTCCATGCTCTTAAAACTGCTGGAAGATCTATTTGCAACGGCACGTTTGGATGTGCCATCCTGGACTGAAACCTGATTGGGTTGTAAGTACTGCCTCATGCTACAGACAGTGAAAAAGACCCTGACAAAACACAAATCCTACAAATTAAAAACCTGTAATTAGCTTACAAACCTGACAAATTAGTCAGGAAAAATAAAGAGAAAACAATTGTCTATATCCACCTCCTAAAAAATCATTCCATTTATAGGAGTTGTCTTGCTGTTGCCTCTCCAGTGCACCTGTTGTCACTTCCATTTGCACCAAAGCAGGTGAAAGAGATTCACAATTAGGCTACTTATTATTCCAAACTGAATAGAATGATAACCCTGAAGTTTAATTGACTATTGTTATAATGTGTTGATTAAGTGTTCCCTTAATTTTTTGAGCAGTGTATATCAAACATAATGAGATCAACTGGCTTTGAAAAAGACACTGATACAGAAAATGTGTGACAAAGAGGTATCATATTAAACACAACAGGTTCAGTGAAGTACAGTAAAAAAAAATTTGCTTTCAATTTTAGCCTTGTGAAAAGTCACAAGTCAAACAGTCTGAAAAATTCAATTCTTGCGAGGATCATTTATCATTATTTTGGGTAATTTGCAAGTAAATGTCCTTTTTTGTGCCATGTTCTTAGAAATGTACTCTTTATATTCATGTTAGTTTCATAAAAAAAAAAAAAAAACTTTTAGTCTATTTTTAACAAATTTTTAAATCAAAAGTATTGAACCCTGCTCCTGGAGCTTCACTGTCCTGCAAAGTTTATTTCCAACCTGCTTCAGCACACCTGCTTTTAATTTTAAAGTGATCTCAAAGAGCTTGATTAGCTGGTTCAATTTGTGTTTGATTTGTGTTGAAGCTAAACTCTACAGGACTGTCAGTCCCTAAGACCAGGATTGAAGACCTCTGGTTTAATAACAAATGTTAAATGGCGTGTAACCATGAAGTAAAAAGGAATATTATATTTTTCTAAGACCTTTGTGTAATACATGTGTAATAATCTTAACCGTTATTTTCAGAGTTTTTAAAGAATCATTTTCAAAGTAAAATTGTTTTCTGTTCACACCTCATGTATTCCCACAGTTCAAAACACAAATGTTCCTTCAATGCACAAAGCGTAAATGCCCTCTTAAAGCTCTGCTGGAAGCTTGCTCTTTGAAACCTATCCATCACAGCAGCATCTAGATGGAGATGGAAAAGTTAAACACTGGGAGAAAATATTACTTCAAAGTATGAATCTTTGAGAAACAACCCTATATATTATAGTTTGCTTCAGATAAATACCTAATAACAATAAAATCTGTCACTAAAGTCATTTTCTTGAAGACATAAGAAATAGGAACATAGTAACATAAATCAGCCTAAAATTAATCCTTTCAAAAATGGTAAATATGTCACATAACTTTTACAAAGTACAAAATTGCTAACTTTTGATGAATGTATAAATTATTTAGATATTGGCTAAAGGAAAGGATAATTCGCTACAAAAATGGCTAATAATACAATCTCTGGCTATACACAAATGCTCGTACAAACACGAACTAACACACAAATACACACTCTCTCAATAATTTTCTCTGCTTCGTTTAAGGCTATGGTGGCCAAGGTGTATTGTGGTGTTTTAGCCAATACACTGCATTTAAACAACCTACTTCCTTATCACTTAATTGTATTGAAAATTATGAACTAAACTAAAGTCCCACAATTCTTTCTATCTCAGAGGACCAATACATTTTCCTTTTTTACATTGGATGTGTACTATAATGTTAGTTTGTTGGTTTTGGGTGTGTTTGTTTGTGTGTGTATTATATATGTATAATATTCATAAATTCATAAATCATTAAAAAGTTTCCCTACCTCATAGTGTGCTTTTTAAATCATGTGTTATTTATAGAAATTTATATTTAGAGATTTATCATAAAAATATCAGTACAGAATAGAAGTGGATCATGGTATTTACATGTCAAAACATAAACCCCAAGGACAGTATCATTATTTAACATCTTACAATGTTTTGCTTATACAAATCACAAAGCACAAACAAGAAATATAACACATTTCTGAATATTTCAGAAAGGAACTGATCAATCTAGAGACAATCTAGAGCCGGCAAACTTTGACACACTGCATAATTATCAATCTGTTAGGACTCGTTAACATCTGCCACAGAAACAGCAGAAGACCGCATAAGCATGTTATAAAATGTAAGCAATCTTCATCTGAACAAGGTCAGAAGGTGTGATATGATTAACCTGTTCCTGTTTAACCTACCAGCCACACATCAAAAGTGGCACTTTCTTTAGTCCAGCTGAATACTCTGTGTCAAGCTTCACTGGGACAACAGATGGATTTCTGAATGTAGTTCTTTGTTATTTGTTGTCTGATTATCTAAAACTATTCCCATGTAATTGTTTGTTTTGCTATTATTTATTTATTCAGGTAGCTTTCATTTCAATCCGTTTCTGTTTGAACTGTTTGTCGCGTTCAGTCCTAAACAAGCCATTCTTGAATGTATGAATGGTTGTCTTGGAAACAGGATCCATATCCTCTGCTGGAGTGGTTTAAAATAAATGGCCAGAACTATGTAATCTGTCATCTACCCAAACAAAAACCTGCAAGACGAACCAGTTCAACTAGCTTTTGGCAGATGTCACTGAGAACAAGATAAATAACTGCGGCTTCTTATGAGACACATGTGTCTGAGTGAGAAATTACACTTTCTTTTTATATCCAAAATTTGTGTTTGATATAGGTCTGCCACATGCCCAGGTGGTCCTTCAGAAGTAATAGGGAGAGAGGAATTGAGGATTGATGAAGAGAAAAATTGCAAGTAGACATTCAAAATAAAACAGAAGACAGAAATACGTCAATCAAGTTAAATATTTCATAGTGAGGACGAATGATGGGCTCACGTCTACTTTGCTTATTCCATGGGATCTACTCACTTTACCATTGCGATCGACCGGTAGATTACAATTAACGTATTGGGCACCCCTGATCTAGATAATTCTACTTCATTGTAGGCCTACAGCTCTTTTCTTCTACCTAATTTTCTTACACTCTGTCCAAAAAGATTTTCTGAAAAAGTGTGTAATTTACAAAACCATTTACAAAACAACAACCAAATTATCTAGGCATGCAAAAACACTCAACTGTGTTTTCTAACTTTTATTTGCCACCTGGCCTATACAGGTTGCATTTTGTCATATGATTTTTCTTTTATTTATTCTCACTAATGTATTGTCAGAAATAATGCTCAATTTGTATTTGTTTTTCTCTAGAGTTGACCTATTGTCACTCAGAGATGAGCCCTATTCGGATGGGACTTTTCTAAACAGAGTTTTCTAAACAACATTTGAGTGATGGGATGGGAGTGACACTTTGGAGTGATAGCTTTTTACAGACTATGTGTTTTCTAGATGTGGGTGTTCCAAATTGGTGAGCAAATGTACTAAGGTAAAAATGCAAATAAAGAGAATCGTTTGGGTAATACAGTAATTCAGTAATCACAGACATTCCATTCGGACAGAATTAGTCTGAACCTGTTTAAAGAAGGTAAAAGTCACCATACTCTTTACTGACATTGTTTGTAATTATTACTAAGATGGCACATTCAGATGGGACTAAAATAATTGAGTGTCACTGTGGCAAGCAGGGTGTGGCCGAGGGATGAGAGTGTCTCACGGAGGAGCAGAAGCATAAAAGGAGTGGCGCCAGAAAAGGGGTAGAGAGGACCAGGCCTGGATTTAAATTGTTTTGTGCTTTTGTGTGTGGCTGGTAGTTGTCTGTGAGGGACTGTTGACATTACTTTCATTTTTTTATCTGCTGTTTTATTTTAATATTAAAAGTGTTAAATGTTCGCCTGTTACCGCCTACTTCTTCCCGAAACAATGAACTTTGCTACCGGCTTAGGCTACAGGATCGGACAGGTTCTCTTGCCACATCACTACAGGGAGCACCCTCACCAGAATACTAATCATGCACAACTAAACATTATCATACATCATCATAACGCCATCGCCAGCCTATTTAAGCACACACCTCACCCCAGTTCACCATCTAACCTACGCTATGCGCACAGGACTCTCCTTGCTATAACTACCAACGTCCCAGGTGTGTTATCACGCCACTTACCTCCAATTTTCTCCAGCCACCACCTGTTCACCTGTCACTGCACGAGGTGTGTGTTTGATCATTCCTGTCACTCTCCATCATCACGTTATCCTGTAAGCCTCCTCCATCAAGACCATCCTTGAGCACTTACAATCAATTATCTAGTTTGCTTGAACTTATTGTTGATAAATGTTTGCTTGCACTAAAGATCTTGTCCGAGTGTCTTTACCCCTCCTCTCCACGTAAAAATAATCCCATATAGTTTTATATTTACTAATAGCTTGTACAATTACAAACCCTCTTCTGGCTACTGTCAGGATTCAAGGCAAGGACAGGGTCATTTTTGTGGCTGACTTGTATGAGTTTCCCTTTCAGACGCAAAATTTATGGGAGGAGAGTATTTAAATGAATCATATCAAGGTGATTTACTAAGGTCTGTGCTAGTCAATTTACTGTATTTGTGCCATTATTTAACTCCCAAAACATTACATTAATTCTACTAATACTTGTTTCTCATGGTATGGTTTCATTTCTAAACATACATAAAACTCTCATCTGTATTCTTATCCCTTATAGACAGAGTTATGAAAATATTTTTTTCAATACAGATTAGGTAGCAATCCTAAGGAAAACTGCCATTATACTAATACACTTGAAATATGGCCATACAAGCATTTCAGTGAATAACAAGATAAACCAAGAATAAGCGCATACACATCTTGTGTGCTTTCAATACTTCTGAGGTTGAATTTTAAAGCACTTGGTATTGCTGTGCAGATCCAGCTTTCATGTTTAGCATGAACTGATGAATAAATTCATTTCAGCACAAACAAGAGCTTAGCTTGCCTTTCATATATATTCAAAGAGGCTTCGTTTGGGCCAGGCAAGAAGCTGAATATCCCAAGTGTCTCATCAGTTTCAGCAATAGAGAAGAAATCAGTTAGAGCAACTGCAATTTGATAAAGACTTAAGAGAAAAAAAGTAGTTTTTTTTTTGAATGTTTGTGCCACAAAGGCAATCACATCAAAATTCCCTATACAATTTATTTTCCTTTTATTTCATTATTTCCCAGAGCATCTAGTTAGAGTCTTCAAAAAATTACAACCTGTCATGCAAATTGCTGACCACTGCATCACTTTAGTTGGGGTGAAGATTTCCAAGATATCATTGAATCCGTTGATGACTAAACTATATTGCCCACCTGGCATACCTTCATGAAGGATAACTTGTAGTATATGTGCATCAAAAAAAGGAGCACAGATGTCTCCTACAAGACCTTCTGATGATATTATTTCTGAATATTCAAAAGAAGGACTCTCTGTGGAGTCATTTAAGCAAAGCTCATTAAGACAAAGATTCTATTATACAACTCTAACAAAATGGTGAACAAAATACAGACATCACAACACTCAAAACAGACAATAAAAGATGTACCATTTTGTAGCCAGAAAGCAGCTATCTACCAGTGCACTATTGATTTATCATGCAACATGCAGTACTTGGATCCATAACATTAAAGATACAAGAAAATGTCTATTGTATTTCTATATTAACAAATCCCATGCATTATATGTTTATCTTCTGAAAAGTACTTTACAGACTTTACAAAATAAAAATAAAGCTACAACTTTACACATCCCATGTACTGCACCATTTCATTGCATAACAATGCTAAATGTTGAAGACACACCGACTTTGGGCAGAAAGAACAGATAAATGAGGTATTCCTTTCCACAAAAAAGAACACTGACACACTGAAGAAAGCATGTTAACATCATGAAAAAGAAAAAACAAGCAGTACATGTCACAAGGACACAGCTCATGAATCCAACCAGACACCTGCAATGCTACTACTAACACGGTCCTACCGTGCTAACGGTGGTATAACTGAATTTTGCTATGGATGCTCCTGTGACTCCAGTGATCTCGTCATCAATTTCCCTCCTCTTTCTTAGGTTGTGGCACGGCCGCCTGCAACACCCAAAGGTGGCCAAGAGAGCCTTTCGGAAGCGGGTGTTCATGAAGCAGTAGATTACCGGGTTGACGCAGGCTGAGGTATAGGACAGCAGCTGAATGAAGGAGATGGGAGCTCCAGAAAGAGCACGCTGGGCCGACTTTTGGTCATAAGCCTTCCAGGTGTTGGCAGAATACAGAGGCATCCAGCATATGAAGAACATGGCAACTATAATGATCAGCATTCGTATCACTCGTTTCTTAGCAATGAGCTTGGCCTCTGAGGTGTTGCTCCGTGGACGGTCTGTCTTGACAGTGCCTGAGGTTGTCAGAGCAGAAAGTTCCATATTATGGAGCTTCTTTGGGACCTGGATGTAACATCCATCACTCTCATCGTGGCCAGGAGACAGTACACCGTTTAATCCATTCTTCAGACCTGTAAATTTAAAAAAGTGAAGAGATGAAGGTGTTCAGTAGATCTATTCTGTTTTTAAAAGAAAATGTACGTTATTTCTGTTTAGCTGAGGTTACCCTAGAATTTCCACTCCATTTACTTCCATTCATATTCTGAACTGCAAGTCAACTGATAGACTGAGAGTGCAGATTTGTTTTATACATTTTTCTGTGTTTAAAGGTTGCTTAACTCTTTTGAATTTGTATAATGACAAGACCTGCAATTGGATCTAAATTGAATTTAAAGAACACAAACTTAGCTATAGATCTGCAGTGCTGTCAGAGTATATGGTACATTTTACTTTTTTTAGTAAAAATTTTTTTATTACTACTTTGTAGTCCTAGAGCATGAGAGCAAGCACTTCAGAAAAGTCTAGTGTCATATAAGTTTGATGAGGATAGCATAATGTGGGTTCCCTTTCAAAGAAACTCACACTGCGTCAAAACGCCTCTGCATGATTATGTCATCAAGCACATGTAAAATCCAGTGGCTTGATGCCATTGACCAGGAAATTAATGTGCTAGCTTCTGTTACTTCAGCAAGCGCTTTGTGTAAAATCATGTGTACTAATGTGTTCTCTGTCTTAGACAGAGAATCTCTGTTAGACAAGAGTTCAAAAAGAAAACTGTATAAAACACACTGTAAAATGGTTAATGAACAGCATTTAAGAAGTGTGTTAATCCCTGCCATTGATACAGCACGAGTGGGGATACACATGCTCGTGTGTTATTTGTGTGACTCATTGACTCATTGGACCTTCTACAAAAAATTAATAGTCCTACACATGAGCCGGACATGCCATTGATCTTGTTCTATAATATATTAAGATATTAAGGAAAGCTATCTGATCATATGTCTGTCATTTTTAATATAATAATATCATATCTGCCCCCAAATGATCAGAATGTGAATTATTCTCGTAAGATAACTCCTTCAACTGTAGCAGTATTTTCAAGTGCCCATACAGTCATTAGCCAGGCTTATGTTGGAAGCTCCATCACAAAGCCATGTAAGACGGATAAGATTGCCCAAGACTCATCACACTAAACTGTTCCCAAGATGCATCACGCTGGACAGCAGACACATCACTCTCACAATTTAATTACAAAATGACTTTCCTGAGACGCACTCCACTATTCACACCCTACTCTCACTTTTGCATTTCTCTCTGTTCCCCCTCTTCTCCCCCTAAATAGGGTGAGCCATGGAAATAATATTATTCTAGCTAATTGTGCGTGGGAAACCATGGCATGACTAAACCAAAGCTATCATCAGAGAAAGTAATATTGATTGGCTTATATCTGTAGTAGGTGTCATGATCTCTGACTAGAGATGGTGTTACTTTAATTAATTTAATTTATATGGCTCTATGGGGACTAAATAAAATACTTTTAGACAGTGCAAGCATGGGAGCTGCCCTCTAAGCAGTATAAGTCAATTACCTCTGTACAGAGGTAAATTGAAATTTGCCACCCTGACAGAATGCGCAGTGATCCTTCACCCGCTCCTCTGAGACTGCCGTTGGACCGATCAAGCGAGCCTTACAGCCACAGTACTGAGTAAATTACTTTGTTGTTTAATCAGACCTGTTCAAATATCCTAAACACAATTGTTCCATTAACATCAAATGTTTTAAATGTAGATCTTTGTGTTATTTGTGTGGGAGTGCAGCACGATTACAAGCATTGTGAGTGGTATTAAGAATGCTGCTTTCCTGCCAAGTGCTCTTTGAGAAGGGCACCTCAGCTTGCACTCCTTAGGTTCTGCTTCTTCCAAGGCAAAGCAGTGACTCGCAGGGATTGAAAATGGATCTGGCAGAGGGGTTTGCCAGGTCCAGTGACTCATCTCAGGGTCCGAAGCATATGCTGCAGTTATTTTGGCCTTGGGTGGGGCATTGGCACTACGGCTCAGAGGAAAATAAAATAAATTAAAGAGGAGGTTGTTAGTGTCGGCCTATCAAGGATCCCTTTTTTTAACTCAAGGGCCTCTTCTACCTTCCCTGTGATCAGCTGCTACTCAACGGGGTGCTCTCTTCATGGAAAAAATGTCTTATAAAACATGGAAAGGGTAGTGGTCTTTTTGTTAAGCTTAAGAGATGCGGGATTCCATCATCACAGCTCATCTGCACTTGGCTTGGAAGTGTCACTACTCCCTCTCCTGTGTTTTGTGTGAGGGCACGTTACGTTTGTGCGCGCCCTCGCGTCCTCGTGTCTGATAGTTGTCCTTGTCACACGCAGAGGTTGTGTTCTCATCACTCTGTGAACTCGTGGCGATGCGTTCTCGCATTGGCCGCATGTTTGTGTCTTGTTAGCGTGTACCCCGCCCCTGTTTCCCTTGAGTGTTGCCAGCTGTTCTCGATCACTACCTTCCCTCATGTGTCTTATAAATATCCCTCAGTGTTTGATGTCCGGCGTCGCGTTGTTGTCTTCTATGCCTGGTTCTCCCGTGTGTTCCCTGGTCGTGTCCCTGTGTTTCCCTGCCCTGATCTCCTGGTTTGTTTTATGTTATAGTTCCGTTCTTTGGTTATGTTATGTTTTTCCCCCTCATGGGTGTTTATTTGCCATGTTTGTTTATTCCCTATTTGTTGTTATTAAATACCCCCTTCACCTGCATTTGAGTTCTCCCTTAAGTATTTCCTGACAGGAAGAGGCTGGCCTACATAAATGCCACTGTTTGTCAGAGTTACGGCTTATTGTCCCAGACCTCCCAAACACCTTTGACCCCCTTTCTCAGGTCATCATCAGCACACACTATGTTAAGAGGAGTGTCGATTTTCAGAATCTTCGTTCTTTGCAGTTATTTAAACCACCAGGTGTGCCCATGGACACAAATCAGCATAAAACTGACACTGGTAAATGCAAGATCTATCTGTAATAAATTGTTTATTTTAAATGATTTCTTCACATGTAAGGAGTTGGATTTCTTATTTTTGACTGAAATCTGGCTAAAAGCGGGTGAGTTGCATTCACTAGCAGACTTATCTCTGACTATTTTAATTCTCCCCTAATCAGTGGGGCATGGCGGAGGCTTGGCTACAGTTTAAACAAAAAATTTTTTTAAATGTGGGCTTGTGTCTTCCACTCAATACAAGACGTTTGCAATTACTGACTATTCAGCTATCAAGCCCAGTGACTTGTGCCCTTATTTATAGAACACCAGAATATAACAATAATTTGTTCATGAAGTCGGGACTTTTTTGAATTTCTTCAACTCATTGACTTAGTTGATCATCTACATCATGAGAAGAAGTCACATTGTAAGACCAGTCCTACATATGAACACGGACATGCCATTTATATTGGTCTATCTTTTGGCCTTTCAGTTTGTAACATGAATATTAAGGAAAGCTGTCTAAAATCAAAGGTCTTGAAAATGTACTTCATGTACATATCTCCCTTGAGATTTTTAGGGCAAAAATGCAAAAATGTAATACTTCTCAAATTTATAGCAAATAACTAAAATAATCCAAAAGTGCTGTTTAAAACTTTTGATAAAGTGGTGAACCCCAAGGTGTCTTTACATCAAGATGCTACACCTGAATTTTTTTTTCAGGAATAAGATTGAGGTTTTATATTTGAGTATTCTTTTTACATATCATACCTCTATTTCTTCCACTCCCACTCCTGCCCCTAATAATGTCCACTAAAAAATGTTTAATCCAATTGATCTAAATAAATTGACACAGCTCATTTTAAAATTGAAACCAACAAATTTTCCAGTGGATATTATCCCAACATGTCTGTTTAGAGAGGTGTTAGGTGTGATTGGCCCATCTGTATTAACCATCATGAATATCTCTTTGTGCACTGCAGTTATTTCACTATTACCTCCTTTAAGCACACAGTGAATAGGCCATGTTTGAAGAAGCCAAGTCTTGATAGCTCAGATTATAATAATTTCCAACCTATCTTGACGACCTATCCAACGCCATACCTGTCGAAAGTCTTGGAGAAGATTGTTTTCCTCTATGTTTTTAGCAGACCATAATATTCATGGATGAACTTCAATCAGGGTTTAGGGCCTGCCATTGTACTGAAACCACCCTCCTTAAAGTAACAATTGGCCTTTTGCTCACTTTGCATTCGGTAACTCTGCTATCTCAATTCTGATTGATCTAACAGCTGCTTTCGATACAGTCCATCACAGCATCCTTTTAGATTCCACCAAGAGGGACGTTCTGTGTCAGGTTGAGGCTATCTCACTTGCTTTTATTAGTCGGCCGGACAGCTCTCTCCTATATAAGCCTTATTAATAGGTGTGACAAAGGTGTGAGAAAAGGGCTGATAAGGAGGTCAAGTGATTGATAACTAACACTTGTGTCCAGTGATTGGAGAGGGATAGAGAGACACACAGCCTTTGGCCTTCCCGTTTGTTTATATGTGTTGTGAAATGTGTTTTTATTTATCTCGCCACCTCTGACTTCTTCGTCCTTCAATTTTGAATCTTTTTACACTGGTGCCGAAGCCTGGGACAAGGAAATCAAGATGCCTCCATGCAGCCAGCTCAAACCCCTTCACTTGCCGAGCTTGTTTAGTCACTCGCCAGTCTTCACCAAACTCAACACCAGGAGCTGATGGACCTCAATCTTGAACAGGAGTATCTCTTCCACTTGCTGGTCCAAGCGCAGGTCATCCAGAGCCTCTCGTCCCAGTCTCAGCTACCACCATCGTCCAGTCCCGCTGCTGAAGATGGGTCCATAGGACGACCCTAAGGCATTTTGAAAAGACAGCGGAGGCAAGCAGGTTCGGCACACTGAACAGCCGGTGCACCTGATTCTGCTGCTGGGGAAGCGCACTGAGCATAACAACAGCTGCCTGTCACCAACCTTCTGGCCTGGCTGTGACAACTTTAAGTGTGCCATCCTTCAACGTGTAAGCCGCAAACCCGAGCAACACCATCAATGCTTCCAGTCAGTTTTGTGATGGCCCTAACAGCTCCGGGATGAGTGCCGAAAGTGGCTGATGGCTGAGGATCATGTAGGGGAATTACAGTTAAGACCCGAGGACCAGATATGTTGAATGAAGAGCAGGTGTCAGAAGTACAATCAATATAAGACATTTTAGTGAAGTTTAGTTTGCAGTTTCATCAGCAGAAGCCAGCTTCAAGTCTTACAAGTAGTTGTAGGCCACCCCACTTTTAATAACATTGATCATTACATACAGTAATGATTGGCACCAGCATCTGAAGCAACTGCGTACAAACCCATGGAAGTGTGCAATTGGGTGTGTGGAGGAGATTCCACTTAGGACGTGGACAGGTGCATCCCCAAATTGGTAAGACAGCTGCGATTGCACCCGGTTCCTGGGGCTGGCGAAATATTATAGGAGATTTATTCACCTGCCTATGATGTGCTTCATAGCGTAATCATGCAGAGGCGTTCCCACAGCACTTCTTTACAGCGTCTTGTTCCCAATTCAGTAAAATAATGTTACATACGTAACCGAGACATTTTGCAGGGCAACATTACATGGATGAGATGGCTCATTTATATAGGAAGCATCTTGTAACATTCTGAATGGACCTCATATAAGGGATTTACAAAGTAGTGCAAATAACTCTGTACAACCAGTTTTCCATAACATTAATTTCATTATTCACTTGTTTTCCCTAGCTTCATTTATTTTATCCCACCAATGGTGTAAATAGTACTTTTAGAGGGACACTTCTAATGAAAGGTAACTGTGGAGATATATTGTCACGAATCGAATGCGGGGAGGACTCAAATGCAGGGGAAGTGTTTATTATAACAAAATGAACATAAGACATGAAAGGAAATAACCCACGAGGGGGAAAACATTACTGGAAAACTTTACTTAGAAAACATAACACAAAAAAACCGGAGGGAACGGTAGAGCCACGGAAACATCACAGAGAGACATGAGCGACAATGACACGACACCAGACAGCAAACACTGAGGGATATTTATAGGACACATGAGGGAAGGTAGTGATGAGAGACAGCTGGGAATGATTATGGGAAACAAGGAGGCGGGGCAGACACTAACGAGACAAACACACGGGAGAGAGAGCAGTGCCACGGTTCTGTCCACTAGAACACTAATGACACTGGAAACAGAGACAGAACCGTGACACTACCCCCCCCCCCCCCCCTCTAAGGAACGCCACCTGGCATTCCAACATGAAACAAAAACCCAACACCAACATCACCACCAAGCATAACACACAAGACAGGGAACTCAAGAGATCACAGGAAACCAGGAAGGGGGGGGAGGGAGAGAAAAAAAGAAAGATCATAAAATCGTAAACAACTGAAAAGTCCACAACCTGGAAAGCAAAAACAAAATTAAACAAAGTCCAATAAGGGGAAGGAGGAGTGAGCCAGGGTGGCTCTGGCAAGGCCGGCGGGTCCGGTGAATCAGGCGGGACCGGCGGATTGAGCCAGGCAGGCTCCAGCAAGGCCGGCGGATCAGGCGGGGCTGGCGGGTTGAGCCAGGCGGGCTCTAGCCGGTCAGAGGTCCCGGCAGGCAGCCAGGGTGGTGCTGAGGGAACCCGCCAGGCAGAGTCCGGCAGGGTCGGCGAGGCCAGAAACAAGAGTTCAGGGTGCGCCGGCGGGGCAGGCAGACAGAGTTCGGGCTCGGCGGCGAGTCGGGCCGCAAGGGTTCAAGGTCAGCCGGCAGGGCGAGGCGCGCACGGGGCGACGGCAGGGCGAGCAGTCCCGGCGGCGCCTGCAGGGCGAACAGTCTCGGCGGCGCCGGCTGCTGGAGAGTGGTCTGTGGGGCTTGCGAGTTGGAGGACACCCTTTTCCTTCTCCTCCGCTTTCCACGGTGGTGAGCGGGCTCTGGGACGACGGCCTCCGGGCCAGCAGCGGGCTCTGGGACGACGGCCTCCGGGCCGGCAGCGGGCTCTGGGACGACGGCCTCCGGGCCGGCAGCGGGCTCTGGGACGACGGCCTCCGGGCCGACAGCGCTGGCTCTGGCAAGCTCCGCTGCCAAGAATTCCTGGGGAGATAGCCCCTGAATGGCGTGGACACGGCCTTCACAAACCCCCAAAAACTTAGGTTGTCCATCGCCCTCATCCTCCACCAGCAAAGGGGCTTATCCAAGGAGTAATTCAGAAGGTCCTTAAGAGCCGTTGATATTAAGGCCCTCCGCGGCTCTGCAGAAGGTTACGGCAAATTTCCGTAAGTCAGCCCCTTGCTGGCGGAGAGCGGTAAGAGCTCTAAACTGGACGTAGTGGTCATAAGTGAGCCTAGTCATAGGTGACTCTGGTGGCAGATTAGATCTTCTTTCCCGCTGCTTCCCATGATTAAACGGGCAAAAAATAAATACAAAACTAAATTCCTTCCCCGCTGAGTCCAAACACTGGTCGTGTCATTCTGTCACGAATCGAATGCGGGGAGGACTCAAATGCAGGGGAAGTGTTTATTATAACAAAATGAACATAAGACATGAAAGGAAATAACCCACGAGGGGGAAAACATTACTGGAAAACTTTACTTAGAAAACATAACACAAACAAACCGGATGGAACGGTAGAGCCACGGAAACATCACAGAGAGACATGATGAGACTGCAATGACACGACACCAGACAGCAAACACTGAGGGATATTTATAGGACACATGAGGGAAGGTAGTGATGAGAGACAGCTGGGAATGATTATGGGAAACAAGGAGGCGGGGCAGACACTAACGAGACAAACACACGGGAGAGAGAGCAGTGCCACGGTTCTGTCCACTAGAACACTAATAACACTGGGAACAGAGACAGAACCGTGACATATATATTAACTACAATGCCCTTAGAAGTACTGCTTTCCACCTAACTGAAGTCATCTAAAGTTTCTCCCTGCGATAACTTACATCCAGTACATCAGTACACAAATAACCTTAACATCCAGGGAGGTAATCAGCATGACCTTAGTGTATTCAGTCCTCGCCATGGGAGAATGCGGGGTCAAGCAGCCGCATTCAAAAGTCAATAGTCTATTGAGTCTTTGAGAATGTTGAAGAAAGCCAGCCACCTTACATCACCTTACGCAGCAGTTACATCAACAAAAAAGAAACAAAAGGATTTGTGACAAAAAAAGTTCTCAATTTATGATACAACAAAACATTTGACTGGCTGTTTGGCACACATGAATCAGTAAACATTACAGAATTTGAGATATTTCCATTTTGGCGTCACAGGTAGCATTCAAAGGATAAGTTTGAATTAGATGAGGAATCAGCTGAGGAAATTCAGGGTCTCACCAGCTATCCTGAGAACTTTTCTATTTAGGGGCGATAGAAAGTGTACTGACAGTGCATCACAGCGTGGTATGGTAACAGCACCAGTCACACCTGCAAAGCCATGCAATTTAAGGGTCCGTTCTCCCGTCTCTGCAGGACATCTACACCAAACGCTGCAGAGGTAGAGCTACAAAAATCATCAAAGACACTAATCACCCTGCAAACTCTCATTTCACCCGGCTGCCATCTGGTAAGTGCTTCCGAAGTCTGATGGCAAAAACTGAAAGACTCAGGAGGAGTTTCTTCCCCCAGGCCATCAGACTGCTGAACTCATTCCCTAACAACATCACGTGACTTCACTTCACTCCAGTATAAACAAACATTGCACTGCATTTTGTTATTTTTGTTACTGTGTAACAACCTGTTATTAACCTGTTTGCACATTGTACTTCTGTACTTTCTGTTAAACCACTTATTTATATAGTCTACAGTTTACTTCACTGCACAGTTTGTTTCACTTATTTTTATTTTTTACTTGATTTATTTATAATTCTACATATATATAGTACTTTTTATTCTAGTTCTATTTTAATTTCCCCGTATTTTTTGTAACTGCTATTTTGCACTGTCCACAGAGCGAACCTGTTTACATTTCACTGCCAGTTGTATATTCTGTATATAACTGTGTATGTGACAAATAAAACTCTTGAATCTTGAATCTAGATTCAAGAGCTTGCAGAAAAATGTTAAATGGAAAACACCTGGTGGCAAAGCAAGTGCAATCGTTTAGAAGCTTTCCAGATGGTTCATCAAGGTGAACAGGCATTTTTCAGCCTACGCAGAGCTTTAAGGGCCTAATGAAATTGTGATGTGAGGGCTTTAAAAAAAAGATTCATACCAATAGAGTCTTTCTTCTGCTCCAGTTCAAACTGAATCCCTCTGTAAAGTTCTCTGGATATGAGACCGTAGGCAATTATCATCACCACACCTGGGATGAAGAACAGGATGAAGAGCAACAAGACATACCTAACAAAGAGAAAGAGAGCAAAATGTCTGTAAATGAAAAGGCTGTGAATCAATAGAGACTGTAAGTATAACAATGCACCCAAGGAACTGCACTTCAGTAGTGAACATATGAGAATCAAGAAATGAGTGGTGATACTGTACTGTGCTGTAATTTTCAGAATTGTAAGCTTTAGTGGACTGTAAAAACCAGAAGATCTCAGGTTCAGTTGAAGTTCTCTTATATTTAGAGTCCTCTAATCAGAAACCAACCTAAAGAACGTAAGTGCCACAGAGTGGAAGAGCAGTAAGAGTGAGGAAACAGAATGCTATGAGCAAAGGGGAGAAATTATAGTCTTGTCACTTTTTCTTTTGTATTATTTGGAACTATTTTCATTATTATCTTACCTGAATATTACCTTACAACTTCCTCTAAGAAAAAAAAAAGTCCATTACAAGACAATCCATCTTAAGCAACAAGTGATACAATACATTTAATACTGAAGACTTCTGAGGTTGTCCACACAGTTGATAAATGAGATACGAGATTTCAGTTACCCAGATAAGCAGTGTGATATATAGTTGTTACAGAATATTAGTAAATATCTGATCACTGAATGCCACGTGCCACGTGCAGGTCAATACCATCAAGTTTTTCAAAAGTATTATACAAACTTAATTCTGTACTAAAACTTAAAACTTGTACTAAATTCTGAATATAGGGAATAGCTTTAATCACCTGTGGCTGTGGTGATATTCAGTACAACAGCATTATAATATTGTTTAACTAACTTTTGCAGTCAATTTTAAATATTTGCAAGGATTAAAAAAATTTTTTTTTTAATAATGTGGTGTAATCATCAGCTCGGTCATGGACAATGTAATTCTTAAATGTCCAAATTTAAATTAAAAAGCTGTATCTAGTAATATGACGTCATTGTATAATATTCAAATTACAGCGTGGGAGTGTTCCCTGAAAGCATCTATGATACCCTGTTCCTCTAATCTTTTTAATCTATCAGACAGCTTTGTGCTTGCAGCTCCTTTCCATACTGCACTTATCTAATATCAAAGACACTTTTTCCCTCTTGTTTCCTGTGTGGCTTTCAAATTCATTACAACCCCAACCTAAAAGCAATACTGATCAGACCAGGAAGTAGATGCAAGAAGTGAGGGTATGATATTGGGAAGAACCTTTTTATGCAAAAGAAATGTATAATGTGTGATCTCTAATAATACCTGATGTTTGAAGTTTTTTTCTCATTTAAACATAACAAAAAAGGCCTTTTGAATTCAGAAAATGTAGTTAGACGTACCTCTGGATCCTCATGATCTTCACCATCATACCAAAGACAAATGTTTCACTGCTTCCGGACCAGAAAGGTTTAACAATATGTAGGCTTGTACTTTCTTTGATTTATCTGACAAGCCTGCATAACAAATTCACCATTCCTTTTCAAACTTCCTCCAGTCATCAACAATGCTGTCATCAAAAACCAACAGGTTAATAAGAAAAAATGCCCTGGGCTACTGAATCCCACTTCTGACACAATGTAATGTTTTGAAGGACAGAAACATATAGAAACAGTCTTGAACCCTTCAGTTGTTTATTCACTCTGTCAGCACAGCAAAGAAAGTCATTCTTGTGGTTTACTATTGACACTGTGTCACCGGAACTCGGAAGGAACTGACGAAAGCAGACGATGAACAGAAAATACCTTTTAATGGCAGAACTCAGGAGCTTGTAACACCAACAATAACCAACAAAGGAATGAACTAAACAGGCAGACTTATACACACAGGAAATGAGGAAGCTAAACATGAACACCTGAGCACAATCAAATCAATTAGACACCATGACAACAAATGACTCCTAACGTCCTCGCACCGATAAAATGTCCAACTGAGGAGGGAGGCGGCTTCGGAGGTGGGCGTAGCGCTGGAAGTCGATAAGGACAACTAGGAGTCACAGAAAATCCCCAAGGTGGTGCCGCCGGAGGGAGGAGCCAGGGTGGAGCTTTGGGCGGAACCCGGGAGCCGATCGACGGGGGCGACATCAGGCTGTGTGGAAGGACCGGTGAAGCAGAGAGGCCGATGGACCAGGGGACCTTCGATGGCCTTGAAGCCCGAGGCAGAGCTGCTGGGTCGCGGGGCTGAGATGGTGACGGGGATTCGGATGACCTGGACGATGCTGTGGTGAGTGAGGATGACAGGGAGGTCGGAGAAAGGGAGGAGCCCGATGACGCCGTAGGGGTGGAGGGTTTCGGCTTCGCCGAAATCCCGGAAGTCCGTGGCGGAGGCTGAGTGACGATCGTCGGAGGCCGACCTGGAGAGACGAGCGAGTCCAGCGGAGTCACAGGGCAGATGGTGAACGGAGGTGACGAGGACATGCAGAGCCGAAGCGAGGTCGATGGGCTGATGGGTCGAGATGGGGACCTGGGACTGGAGGTCTTATGTGCAGCCGGGGACTCGGTCTCACGCTGAGCTGGTGGAATTGAAGCCTGAGGCGGAGCTGACGAACTGCACAGAGCCGGTGGTGAGGGCAGAGCTGAGGGTTTCAATGACACCCTTGGAGTCGACGGATCCAGGGGGCTGGCCATGACCAGTGGGGAAGACGGGACCAGGGAGTCAGACAGGACCATAGACTGAAGATTTCCGGACGGAACCGGAATATCCATTTTCCCGGACGGAACCGGCGAGGAGAACGAAGAGATGGGGGTGGGGATATGGGTGGGAGTCGAATCCGTTGGCCATTGATTCAGGTTAGTTTCCCTTTCAGACTCTGGGGTGGACTCATCAGCCGACTTCCGCTGTCTGGATGACGTGGCCGCGGCGCCCGGGATCCATGGCGTGGACGCGGCGCTCGGGATCCATGGCGTGGACGCGGCGCCCGGGATCCATGGCGTGGACGTGGCGCCCGGGATCCATGGCGTGGACGCGGCGCTCGGGAGCCAAGACGTGGCGGCTGGCTTTTGCTGTCCGGACCGGGGATAGAGTTGATCCATCACAAAAAGTCTTTGTAGGCGACTTTGCCTGGTTGGTTATTCTGTCACCGGAACTCGGAAGGAACTGACGAAAGCAGACGATGAACAGAAAATACCTTTTAATGGCAGAACTCAGGAGCTTGTAACACCAACAATAACCAACAAAGGAATGAACTAAACAGGCAGACTTATACACACAGGAAATGAGGAAGCTAAACATGAACACCTGAGCACAATCAAACCAATTAGACAACATGACAACAAATGACTCCTAACCCAGACAAGATCACAAAACATGAGATAAGTGTAACACACTGACACAAAGATCCTTGTTCAATTTAAATTCATGTTGAGTTGATTTGGATGTAAAACCTATTCTTGGTCTACAGGTTAGCATTGGTTTGGTACTCATCCAAGAGGAACCCAATGTACACATGCTGTATTATGAAACACCAGAGGCACGTGCATAAAGATATCTTTTTGATTGTGATGTCATTGGCAGCTTGCCAGTTATGTGTCATATGAGACATAGTCCCCTCTGTACACTATACATTGTCTACAATAACTCTACTCTTGTAAATAACATATCTATAGATTTATTCAAACAGTGAAATATTTTTTCTCTATATTTCCTCTACTGCATTATTTTGCATTTTTGTTTCTTATGTTGTAATTACATTTCATTTCTCCTGTGTATTTCCTATGTATGTGTGCATTATGCCTGTACTTTCTTTTCCACTGGAAGCCCCTGTCACCAAGAAAAATTCCTTGTGTGTGAGTGTATGTAAACATATATGGCAAATAAAACTCATTCTGATTCTCATTATGTATTCTGTGCACCCCTGAATATACCAATAGCCACAAAATGAAAAAGTAAAAGCAGAACTAGTCAATTCGGTCTATTGTGTTGGTCACCTGCTAGCTGCTGATAGTGTCAAAACTGACCCTGAAAAAACTAAAGTGGCATGTGACATCCCAACACATCAGGAAAAACAAACACTGCAGCAGTTCTTAGACATGACAAATCACTTGTCAAAATTCATTCCTCAGTACAATGACATTACTGTTCCTTTGAGACGGTTGCTTCATCAGGATTTAGAGTAGTACTGGCATAATACTCGTGATGAAGCTTTTGGCATCTCCCAGTTCTGCAGTATCTTGATCTGTCCATAACAGTACATTTACGTTTATGCATTTGGCAGATCCTTTTATCCAAAGCGACTTGCATTGCATTCAAGGAACATTATAATCAGTTCTTGCTGTCCCTGGGAATTGAACCCATGATCTTGGTGTTGCAAACGCCACATTCTTCTGTTTGAGCTACATTTAAAATACAGTAATTCTCCATATTAAAGAAGTCTCCCCATACACCCTCACCCCACTTACTGGGTGCAGTTTTTAGCTGATGCATTGTTCTGGAACCCCTATTCCACATCTGAGTCACAACTCATCCACATACTCTTTTCCCTAATGAACATCAGAGCCATCTTGGCATCACAGCAACCAAGCATAGGCAAATAAAATTATGTACTGGCCATCAATGTACACTGATATTGATAATGAAGTCTCTCGTTGTACACCCTGCAATGCACTCGAACCTCATCAAACGAAAGAATCACTGCACCTACATGAAATCCTGGATCATTGCATGTCTGTCACAGCTGCTGGCCGGTTTAACTGGCATAAAAAGCATGTTTTATCCTTGTGGATTAATTCTCTAGCTGGTTTGAGGTGGATTACCTTACTGACATGATAAGAATTACAGTCATTGCCAAGATGCCACTTTGCCTGGTAACCCCCACACTCTGATAATGCTACTGATGCACACTGACAATTCTATTTTTGTGTGCAAGGAATTTTCAGATTTTTCACACATATGGACTTTTAGCACATTTGCAGCAGCCCTCTTTATACCCAATCCAGATGGCTTATCCACACAAAGGCATTTTCGCAGGAACATGGACTTCCCTTTCAAGGGAACTCACGCTGCATTGAAAGCTTTGGGGAATACTTGGATGCTGTCTTGCGAAGCACAATATGTAAACTTCCGTCGACCGAGTGTGAGTGACGGTCGCAGGTCAGTGACGTCACGAACCAGGTCATAAAGGAGCGCCAGAACCCGGGAAGCAGCAGCTTAGGTGTCTTCGCAAGCACAGCGTGAGAGAGTGTGTTGGTGTGTTGGCGCGCTGGTTTTTGGAGTTTCCTTTGACTGATCTATTCCCTAGACTAGTTTAAAAGAAAAGGGCTCTCCAATTTTCAAAATGGCGAAACAAACATTTGTGCAGTGCGCTTCTCCCTGCCCTCACTACATTCCGGGTGGGAACGCGCGCTCACTATGTGTGTGCGTTGAGAGCAGAGCATGCTCGGAAAGCGCGTGAGCTCGCTGACTGTAATCACTGCAGCCAGCCACCGCTGCAGGTGCTCCGCTCCCGCCTGGTGGACTTTGACACTGAGTCCGCCCAGGCTCGCGCTCCTCAGGGCTCGGATCCCGCTGTAGTCGAGGATCTGCGGTGATCTGGGTCCTGGTGTTCGCGAATGGATCAGACGGCGGGGTGTGGGACGAGCGCTGCATTATCTCAGCCCTTTCCCGGCAGATCCAGTGCCCGTGCATGCCCGAGGGCTGTTAGATCTAATCAAACAGAGGCACAAACGCTGCAACGATCTATCTCTGAGGAGTTTGACATTGTCAATGTCTCGCTTTGTTGTATGTTCGTTGTGAGTGGTTACCCCGCTCGGGCTGCTGCACGAGGTCGCTACAGTAGTGGCTCAGAACCAGAGGGTTTTCCCCCGAGGGGCAACCCTTTCCGCACTATCAAGGATATGCGGCGAGGCTTACGTGCCTTTTATATGTGGAAGAAATCCTGGTTTCTGTCTCATGGACCAGTACTGGGAGCTCCTTGTCGACGCGTAATGCTATCAATGGATGTATCCCTTACGGGCTGGGGAGCAGTCTTGAGAGGCCGCTCCACCCAAGGTAATGAGTATCAGTTATCCTGGCACATAAACCTGCTAGAGATGATGGCTGCTTAGAGGGCGCTTCAGGCATTCCTCCCAGACCTCAGAGGCCACCATGTGGTTGCTCAGAACATCAGCACCACTGTGGTCTCCTATATAAATCATCAGGGGGGTTTATGCTCGCGACCATTATACAAACTGGCGCGGCGGATCCTCCTTTGGTCCTAAGGGAGACTGCTCCATCTACGGGCAGTTCACATCCCTAGGACCAAGAATGTCGGAGCAGAATTCCTGTCGAGGCAGGGGCCGAGGCCCGGGGATTGGAGGTTTCCAGATTTGGTTGAGATTTGGCCGAGCACAAGTAGACCTGTTCGCGTCCGAGGAATCGACTCATTCCCCTCTGTGGTTTTCACTCTTGCACCCAGCCCTGCTCGGTCTGGATGCCATGGTTCAAACATGGCCGAGGCTATGTCTGTACGCCTTTCCCCCGATTTCTCTGCTCCTGGGAGTTCTGGAGAAAGTTCGCTGAGACAAGGTCCGTCTCACAATAAGTGCTCCATGTTGTCCGGGATCCGGAGATCCCAGGGAGGACTTTCTGTCCCAGGCAGCAGGCTTGATGCGTCATCCCTGCCCAGAACTGTGAAAACTGTGGGCTTGGCATCTGAGGAGGTTGTTGAGGTTGTTGAAACCATCCTCCACTCCAGAGCTCCCTCCACGAGGAAGCTGTATGCCCTGAAGTGGAGACTCTTCACTTCTTGGTGTAGCGAAAAGCAGGTGAACCCAGTTACCTGTCACATTGGCAAAGTGCTGGAGTTCCTGCAGGATAAATTCGCTGCAAGGCTGTCCCCATCCACCCTGAAGGTCTACGTGGCTGCTTACCACATACCTCTGGGTGGCATGTCCATTGGCAGGGACCCCCTCGTCAGACGCTTCCTCCGTGGTACTATTAGGCTGAGGCCTGCAGTACAGACCAAGGTTCCTACCTGGTACTCCAGGGGTTGTGGACACTTATGTCCATGGGTCTGCCCTTGGCGTAAGTCAGACCAGTTGTTTGTTTTCTTTGGGACCCCCAATGGGGCCCCAGCATCCAAACCTACTTTAAGCAGGTGGATAGTCAAGGCCAGAGGTGCCCAAACTAAGGCCCGCGGTAACCTTAGATTTGGCCCGCCGTACCGTCCGAGGAGATAGAGAGAGAGAGAGAGAGAGAGAGAGAGAGAGAGAGCGCTTCGAGATACCTTTGACACAGATTGTCATTTCTAATTTGACAACAATTTAGTTTGTTTTATAGTTGAACTGCAACAAAGTAAACTGAAATTAAATGTAAATTAATTAAAATTTGTATTGTAAATGCGGAATTCAAGGCGCAGCACTGCGTACTTTGCGACACATGACGTCAATAAATTAGACGCAATAATGGCGAAATCAAGGCAGTGGCACAAAGACAAGAGATTAGAAATGACAATCTGTGTCAAAGGTATCTCGAAGCGCTCTCTCTCTCTCTCTCTCTCTCTCTCTCTCTCTCTCTTTAGATTTGTGCCATTTTCTCTCAGCTGCTCTTAGTTTGGACCATTGTACTATTGTACAATTACAATTTAATACATAACATCTTTATCGAATATATAAATATTGTATATATAATGGATTGGTAAAGTTTGTAAACAAACTTTGAAGTAGGCTTGAGAAAGCATAGCCTGAAAGTTTCTGTCAGGATCCTGCCCTGACAGTCTTGTCTGTTTTATCTTTGTTTAATGTTTGCCTGTTTGTGTTGTGCTTTAGCACATGGCTCTGTCTTTGTTCATGTTTGCCATGTGTGCCTCTTGTACCACCTCCTCATTTCCAGTTACAACGGCCCCTTGTCTAGTCCTGGTTTGCTGAGTGTGTTCACCTGTTCCTCATGTGCTCTGCTCCCTTTATATTGTGCTCCTTTCCCTCATGTCTTTGCTGGTTTGTTTTGTGTACTTCATGTTATGGTCTTGTTTGCTTACAAAAATCTGGTTTCAGTCTAAAATCTTGTCTACTTGTGAATATTTCCCAGTCTCTAGTTGTAGTGTTTCTTTACATTTATATAAGTTATAAGTTATAAGTTATAGGTTAACTTATATTCTTCCTGCAAAGTTCTTTTGTTTAGTCTTCTGTTTTCTAGGTCGTTTATTTTCTATTTCTGTTTCCATATTAGTTGTTCTCTTCCGGTTTGATGTTGCATCATGTCTCTTTTATAATAATGATGTTATTATTATAAAATAAAGTCAGAAATGTCTGGGCCCCTTTAAAGTCAGAAATGTCTCGCTTTGTTGTATGTTCGTTGTGAGTGGTGTCTGTTCCTGTCCTGCACCCTGTCTGGGATCTAGTTAGAGATCATGTAGAAGTTTGTGGTCTGGCGTGCTCCTGCTTGGTCTCCCTGTTGCTGCTGCCTCTCCTACACCCATCAGTCTGTCATCCTGGTCTGGTCTCGGTGCTCGTCCTGTCCTGTCCGTCTCAATGTTGTCAACCCAGCTTTCAACTTTCACGCCTCACTACCCCATTGTGCCTTGTCTTCAGTCGTGTCAAAAAAAACCTATCACTTGTCATTCTGCGTTTGGGTCCTCTCTCTTGCAAAACCCTGACCGTTTCATCTCATCCTATGATCAGCACCTGTAGAATACGCTTAAGGGTTGTGCTGCTGCAGAGCAGGAGAGACTGCTTTTTTCTTTTTGTTCTGATTCTGACTCATGTTTTGTTTTCTTATTGTTTGAATTTCGCGCTCAAGCACTGTGTACCGAGCCTGAACAGTTATGGATAATTGACGTCATGTGAGCGACATTCGAAATGTGAACTTACAAAAAATGTTAATAAATCTATGGGTGTGGGTTATATAAAGGTGCGGGTTATGCCAACGATATTTTACACAAACCCAAAACCTGTGGGCTATATGAGGGTGCGGATTATCTGCTTCTGCGGGTTATATGTGGGAAAATACAGTAAACGTTGTTACCATGAATTAGCATGTGCTAACATAATTTAGCATGCTGTTAATATGAATTAACATGTATCAGTTGTAGTGGTCTGATTGCACATGATATAAGTTCAGCCAGAAGAGCAATGCGATAATCAAGCATGGAAATGACCATGGCCTGGAGAAGAAGTTGTTACTTGCACAGTTAGGAAAGGACTGATCTTCCTGATGTTATGTAGTGCAAACCTGCATGATTTAGCTGTCTTTGCAGTGTGGCTTTTAAAAGTTGGTCTTCAAACATTACTCCAAGGAGAAGCGATAGTCACTGGAGTTTGAAAGCGCTTAAGTGTTATCTTACATACTTAGTTCTGTTCATTTTTGCTTTGCAGTAGTTGTTAGCGAGGAGAAATCTTTTCGAATCTGGTTATTTTCTATTTAACTGTCTTGTGACTTGGCATCTTAGTTTCAATCACCCTTGTTTGCCTTGGCGGTGGTTTGGTATTGCACTTGTAGGCTCCTATTAAATGTACTTACAGCTGTGAAAATAAAATTCGTTTGAATTTCATTTTATTACAGTTTCATCTGCCAAAATACACATTACTGTAAATTTCTGTAATCTACCAAAGGTGCTGGGCACCTTTTTTGAGGATATGGACATGCTGCTGTTATTATTCCCAGAGGATGGCACTCAAATTGTATAGCAGGTACACTTGTAAAGCAGCACTCTTTGGTGATTTCCACATTAATTTGGACAAGTCTTATGCTACAGACTTCCTCTCTCTCGTGAGGCATATTTTTCGTACCTCGCTTACTACATTCAAGATCAGATGACACATCTGAGATGAGATAATCGCGCTAACTATGATCTGGATGATTCGGTTCTTCGAACGCACCTGTTGTTGATGATTAGTATAGCTGGATTGAGTAATCTGAGATCATTGCACGTTCGTGGGTTGGCTTAAAAGGGGTTATTTATCGATTGTAGAAACATTGATCAGAAAAATTTAGATTGGTCAGCAAGTATGGCAAAAGAGTTCACACAGTATTTCTCAGCTGAATTTCAGTGTTTAATTAAAACACAAGGGAACACTTCAAAGGCTGCAAAAGCCAGGAGAGATGGATGGCAAAAAGTTGCCAACAAATTAAATTTGTGAGTAGCCTAGTGATCGTGTGTGTAATTATATTGTCTTATATTAATTGTATTTCATAATCCTCTTTTATATTGGAGCCACCACAGGACCCACTAGAACTTGGGAACAAGTAAAAGTAAAATACAAAAATATTCTACAAAATGGTAATCTTTACCACTGGCACGGTTCTACTGTTGTCTCTTAAAAAGAGACTGGATTTAATTTGTTTGTCTATTTTTAACAGCAACCAAGAAGAAGGCCTTTAATAGGCCAAATCTACTTTTTTATGGCTTTTTTTTCTTTCTGCAAATTGCAAATGGTGACATCCATTCCCTCTACAAAAGGAATCTCGTCCAAAATGTTGAGTACATAGAGTTGAAGAAATAAAGTTAATTAATGAAATAGAATTGCACGAACTAATGAAACAAAAAGTTTCAAAAGGATCTTCAAATTTAGTCAAATACACTAATAAACACACTGTACTATTGTTGAACTTGCATTACTTATTTATTTCATTCTATAGGCAAGAGATGACAAGATGGATTTTTCAAAATAAACTGTAAACTAAACTGTGTGCAAAATTCCCTCTTTTCAAAAATTATACTGGACAATTCTGTCCCTTGCAGCTCTCCCACTAGGCTGGTCCAAGTGCACAGGCTGGAGGTCATCATCAGTCTGCATTTCCACCACAGGGGTCACCTCCTTTCTGATGGTGGCAATATGTGTGCAGTCTATGGTACCAATCACATCACACCAGGAAGCCTGGTGTCACAAATGCGAACGGGGTTCCCACCAATGGCCACCGGAGGTCACAGTCCCCTGAATCCTAGTTTGTCTGGACTACAGTTAACATGCACTCACTTTCCTGGACTGATTACCACACACCTGCTCTACATTATCACAGACTATTCAAACCCTGGATACACAGCATATCATTGCAAAGTCTTTTTTTGCCCTGGCTACATTTCTGAATGTTATCCACCCCTGTGTTATCCTTGTCTGTGTTCTGACTCTGCCTTGTTCACCGTGTTTGATTCTGTGCCACCTGCCACCTGCCCCTTGTTTATTCTTTACCTGGATTCTTACTCTGATCATTTGCTGCCTATCCTGACCTACTGCCTGTTATGACCATTCTCTCTGCCTTGCCCTTGACATTGCTGTTCTGCCTGGTGATTCGATCTCAGCCTGTTTGTACCCTGAAACTGTCAAAATTAAATAAACTACAGATAGATCTTAACCGGCCTCGAGTCCTCGTTAAACCTGGGGACAATCGCGTCATATTTACTGGCATGGTCGTGATTTTATGATCAACTATAATGTACCTGCAATAGCAAAAAAATCACTCTTTAACAACTTGGGGTCTTAAGTGGCTTGGAAAAATCACAAAAGCACCCAAAGACTGCTTGAGTGCCAAGCGGGTAAAACTTTTTACATAAGATAAATAATACCCTTACGTGAAAATGATATCTTTCCAACAAAATACTGTTCCGGATCCTTAAACGGATCCTGTCTATCCCGCAATATACGCTTAATCCTAAAAGCTTAATTAATCAATAATATAATAATTAATTAATTAATTATTTTTGCACCTTCAGCAACAGTTTGCTCTCGTAAGACTTCCCATATCACCTCCACTTATAAAGCAGTGATCTAATCCTGCTAACATGAAGTAAGTCTGCTCCCAAGCAGGTTTAATATAACGGACCTGTTACTATGACAACCAGTCCTGGATGAGCGTCGAAAAACCGAACAATCCAAGATCATGTGAAATCGGCAACAATCTAATCCAGCTAAGTGAGTTAGCGACGTATAAAGAAAATGCCCTAGGCCTGGATTTCTGTTGTGTTTTGTGCTTGTGTGTGTGTCATTTGTCAACAAACGGTTCATGGGTGCTCATTGGCTGCACGATCATGTTTTGTTTGAGCACACCTGACAAGCCATGTGCACAAATAAAAGACTCTCCTATCTACCCCGCCCATTTTTTGCAGTTGCCTGAAGATGTATGATTGTCTCATGAAGCTCAATCAAATGGGTCATGTTAATGTATATCGAGAGATGATGACGTCATGAACCAGGAAGATTAAGGTGCGCCAGAAACCGGAAACAGTAGTTTATAAAGTATCTGAAACAGGGGGCCCGGCAGGCACGTAGGAGATGTGGCAGAACGATGTTGTTCGCTGAACAAGTCTTGTTCCCTCTTCAGGGAACTATGCTTACATTCATAACCTGAGAAGTTGCCTTTCAAGGAAACTTGCGCTGTGTCGAAATGCTGAAGGAACAATATACCAAGATTACCACAGTGATGGGGGCCTGCCTGAGTGAAACCTAACTTACTATATGAGCACCCGCATTCCGAGCTAAGTTGAGTTCTAACTGGTAGAGACTCTTGAAAGTATGCAGGGAGGACCAGCCTGACGCATCACAGCGAGAGATATTCCTGCTAAAAGAGCCATAGCGGAAGCCACTCTCTTAGTAGAGTGGTCACAGACCAGAATAGGTGAAGGAAATCCGAGATAGCTTCAACTAACCACTTGCTCAAAATCTGTTAGTGGCTGGAGCTCGATCTGGGCCCCAAAGCAGCAAAACAGATGATCTGTTCAGAGCTGAGGCCCTGTGGCATAAGTGTCCAAAAGTGCTCACGCTGGACACATCAGATACTTTCCTGGTCATGAAAGGAGGAAAGAAAGGCTGCATTATGAAGGGTGAGGCACGTTAGTGGAATTGAAGATCTCCTAAGCTTAAGGGATATCAGGAAGAGGAAGGTCTTAAAGAGGAAGCTTTAAAGTCAGAAACTTGATGGAACCTCCTTGAAGGTTCAAGACCTGGGGGGACCTGGGAGAAGACCTGGGAGAGTAATATGTCTCTCCCAATTGAAATACCACCCAGAGGTACATGGTAAGCACTATTCCAGCCAAGTAAGCCTTCAGGGTAGAAGGGAATAACCATGCAGTGAATCTGTCCAGCGGGAACTCCAGCACGGTGTTAATCTGACAGGTAACTGGGTGAAACTGCCTCTCACTGCACCACAAAGTGAAAATTTTTACTTCAGGTGGTAAAGTTTCCATATGGACAGCTCTGGAGTGGAGAAAGGTTTTAATAACCTCAGCTGAGATACCATAGTCTATGAGCTGGACCCCTCAGAGGCCAAGCCCATAGTCTCCACAGTTCTGGGCAAGGATGGACTATCAAACCCAATGCCTGGGACAGAAAGTCCCTCCTAACCAGAATCTCTGCAGAGTTCCGTCAAATAGGGTCACAAGGTCTGAAAGCCACACTGGTGAGACAGACCTTGCACTGGCAAACTCTACAGAACTCCCAGGATCAGAGTGATTTTGGGAAAAAAATGCAGATGTAGCCTCGGCCACGTCTCAACTAAATGCGCTCTACCACCTCAGGGTATAAACTCCATCCCCCGGGCCTCAGCCCCTGCCTCAACAAGATTTCTGAACCCCCTGGTTCAAAGCCACCACTGAAGGGACCACATGTACAGATGACCAAGTGATTAACACTGGAAACTGTGGCCATGAGGCACAGCAGTCTCGACTGCTCAGTAAGTGATTGGTTTAGATTTGCTTTATTCTGCTGACTGACTGGGATAATGTCGATGAGCATGGGGGGAAGAGGCCGACCTCCCCAGTGTAACCCGATGCACTTGCAGCACTTGAGAAAACCCACCTCGGACCTGTGCGCCCTGACTCCCTCAGGACAGCAGGGCTTCAGGGAAAACCCCTCTTGTTTTTAGGCAGTACTGAAGGGACCACATGACCACAGACGACCAAATGAACAACAGTGGAAGCTGTTACCATGATGTCCATCAGTCTCAACTGCTCAGTGAGTGACTGGTTATCTTAATGAAGGATGGAGGTACATTTCGACTGGATTTCATTATAGATCTCCAATGTAAATATTTATAATATTCAGTTCCTTGGAACTGGATGGCCATAGGAAAAAAATGCCATGCGTACTTGAGAATCAGACCATTAGATGAGGGCAGGGATAAGGCCTAGGCCCGTCTCTAGCCCCACTGATGGACTCACCAGGGTAGCCTCCTCAGAGACTGCTAGGTGGGAGCAGAGTGAGCACAGCCAGCTCTCACTCTCGAGCGCTGTAGAATCAACCTTCCATCCTTCTAGGAGGGGGAGAGTTTCCCAGCGACACCGGGATTTACAGGCAGCAACTGGAAGATTCGGCGGGATTGCTGCATCCTGGTACACACAAGGTGGGAGGGATGGCAGAATTTGTAAATACTGCCAGTGTCCTCAAACGCTGATCGTGCATGCTCTTCTCCCAAAAAAACAACACAAAGACAGTGTGCATCCCTGCTCGTGATTGTAGCAAGGGAAGGGAGAACCTACAATATAAACTGCTGTTCACTTGCCATAGTAGTTTTTTTTCCCCGAGTATGATGGGGGATACCCTGTTCTTTTTAAACTAGTTGGGTATCTTTTAAATACAAACACATTTCCAGCAAAATTTTACTTTGACTGTTTCACAGCGCTTGCTGAAGAGACTGCTAAAGCTGCCGTTTCCTGTTTCCGACGCACCTTTATCCTCCTGGTTAATGCTGTCAAGTTCCCTTGAAAGGGAACAGCAGTTAATGGGCAACTAATATAAATGGTCTCCATATCATGTGAGTGCACCTAATATTATCATGTTTGTCAAAAGTGCTATTCATTTTGATGAGGAAAACCGTATCCTTTAATACTGCACCTTTAATCTTCTTAAAAGATCTTCACATGAAAGCTTATTATAGAAATGCCCTGAGTCTTAGTGTGTATAAAACTTAAAGTTCAAATTATGAACTATAAAATTATAAAATTATGACCTTTAAGCCTTCATGTCATTCCATCATTATTAAGATGAAATTGAGTAACCAAAGACTAACCAAGTCTGTTCCACTTGACTGTTGGGCCAGTCAAGCCTGCACATGTGAGCCGTGACGTTGTTCGGTTTGTTGAATGGGACCAGTATACTGAACACAGGATAGGGCACCATGATACCCACAGACAATACCCATGTGGCAGCGATGACCTTGTAGGCATGAGAACGGGTCTGCCATGCCCTTGACTTCAGCGGGTTACAAATGGCGCTGTATCTTTCAATAGCAATGGCCACTAGACTGAAGGTGGAGATGCTCACAGATATACCTGCATAGACAAGAGAAAGATATAAATATGTTACCATATATAATGCAATGCTCATAAACTAATAAAAACTATATTTTTATATGTGTAACACATTACACAATCTATATAATAATCTTAAATCTAATAATCCTAAAGCTAAAAAAGGATTCACTTAGCTGTTCATTTACAGTTATTGCTAGATAAGATGATCGGCACCGTATTAACTTTCATCAGTTCTTCAGTTATCAGTCTGTATTCTACAATGTACTTATCATTCATTACTTGAAGTTGTGTATATTTTGATTATGAGTTTTTCTTCCAAACATTCGTGCTTAAGGGGGCATACCCCTCCTAAATTCATGCGATTCAAACACTAAGGCCTGTAGAAGCTCTTGGATTGAGAGCAGCTGCTAATAAGGTTTAACATACATGAATATATATTTTATGCAGTGTTTGCCACATAATGCTCTGGAACACCATAAAACTCACTTTAATCTATGCCTCCATTTAAAAAAAACTTGCACATAAAAAAACATACTTCAGAATCACCCTAAAATGTTTGTAAACTTCCTTTGGTTAAGTACTTTTCACTGAACAAGTATGTTTTTATGCCAATGTTTTGTTGTGCTTATTTCAATATGTTGCATGGTTTAATGCCAATGAGAAATTAGGGCTGCTACTGAAAAAAACTCACTAAGCGACTTAGAAAAACTTGGGCAGATGGATTTCTAACTGAGGGTGATTACCCATGTGAAATTCTAAAACTCTCCTTTAATAATTTTTTGTTTTGTTTTTTCATCTAGAAAAACAACAAGAAAGATGAAATGCAAAAGTACGAAAGAGAATTGAGTTTTTGTAAATAAAGTGTATGATGTCTCCAACGTTTTTTTTTATTGCAAAGTGTTGGCTTACCCCTGGATGTCAGATCCGCTCTAATTTGTTCCATTTACAAGGATTAATAAACCCTCTCGGTCTGTATTTGCAAAGCCCACATGCACTCTTAAGCTTTTTAAAGTTCAGTGCAATGTGAGGTTAAAGAACTTGATAGAAAAGTTTAAAAAATATTTTTTTTTACAAATAATACTGCATTGTCTACATTCTATCTGTTACTTGATGTTGGTGTGCGATGCGGAACAAGGAGAACAACAGAATTCCAAACAAACGTGCTTTATTCAAACACTCAAGAAAACAAAAGACTTACCAGTACAAACAAGTGGCAAACTCACTTGTGCAAAACTCAGAATTAGGAGAACATGGAGAATACATCCACACATGGAGAAACCACATAGCATAACATCAACGATCAACAAACACATGGGAACACAGGAGGGTTTATATAACAAGACAAGATGGGACACACCTGACAACACTGACGAGGTAAGTGATTGACAAGGACAGGTGCAGGAAGGACATGTGAAAAGGATCCGGATGTGAAAAACATGACAAGACTGTGACAGTACACCCCCTCCCACAAGGCGTGACCTTCCATGGCGGCGCTGGAGGATCAGGGAGCCAGGGCGGTGCAGCCTTCCAAAAGAGGGGGCATCCCAGAGAATCTATTGGGAGCGGACTTGGATTGTACGTTTACGAGGAATTTGGGTTTAGGGCAGATTTCAATGGGCTCGCGACACAGCTCAGTGAGCTCAGGACACAGTTCAAAAGGCTTGGCTTGGGACATAGTTAAAAACGTTCAAGGAGTGCCCGGGGGTGCAGAGGAAGTCCTCCTCTTCCTCTTACGTATTTTATGACGCTTGCAATCTGATATGGGCTCAACATGCTTGGGCAAGAGGTCAATGGGTTTGGGCTAGAGGTTGATGTGTGGTGACTTGGTCCCAGAGCTCGGGTGTGGCGACCTGGTCACAAAACTCGGGTGCGGTGACTCAGAGAGTACAGGGGCTGCCAGGTAGACAACGGGTGCAGAAGCAGCTGAACCAGCGAAATTATGAGTCAAAGAGGGTGATTGTCCCTGGTCAATCGTTCTGTTACTTATTGGTGCTGGTGTGCGATGAAGTGCAAGGAGAACAGCAGAATTCCAAAAAAACATGCTTTATTCAAACATTCGAGAAAACAAAAGACTTACTAGTACAAACAATAGCGGCACACTCACTTGTGCAAAACTAGGAGAACATGGAGTATACATTACATCCACACACAGAAAAATATACATAAAACATAAAATAACATCAACGATCGACAAAGACATGGGAACACAGGAGGGTATATATGACAAGACGAGATGATATACAAACCTGACAACACTGACAGGTGCAAGAAGGACATGGAAGATACACAGAAGCGACCCGGATGTGAACAACATGACGAGACTGTGACACTATCCTCCCAGAACTATTCCAGATCTAATTTTCATCTCAAGAAAATTCACAATGGCTGAAATTATGCCTAATTTAAAACTCAATTAAAACGGTGTACACAAATGTTGCAGTCATTGTAACTGCATTTACCAATCACACAGACAGTGATTTGTGCTCTGAGGTAATTTCCTTCCTTGTGAATAGATATTAGCATATATGACCATTGAGGGTATAAATCAATGGCTCATAATGGTTTTGTGAATTGATTGCCACTGACTGACTAAAACTAGGAGCCCAAAGCCCTCTCAGATTAATGCAATAAAGTAAGCAATGTTATACAAGAGAATGACACAGAATGTCAGTGAAGCTGCAGAATGTGATGGAACGTTCACACAGGTGGGGAGGCGGCAAGCTCTTCCTCTGACTCAAGGCCAACGCTTTGCAGTGTGAGAATGACTTATTGCTGTCCAGCTCAGTGCCAAGTAAATTCAGAGATTAAATTATGATTTAGAATCAGGCTGTGCTACACAGATCCTGAAGTCTTATAGCTTCTACAGCTATATTATTGAACACTTATAAATATGTACAATATTATGTAAGGGATGATGAACAATGTGCCAGTCAGTCCATTTATTTGAGCATTGAAAATGGTTCATTTAACAATAATGACCGAATTGTAAATGTTTACACTTATCACATTGCTACTTGACAAATTAGTAAAAACAATTGACATAAAATATAGAATTGAAAAAAAAAATGTTTTTGATTTTGTAAAACTACAAACTAGCAGAGTGTTGGAGATTGGTTGCCAGGGACAACAGTATACAGTTTAACGGTATGACTGTAGAGTGCTGTGTTTTGACCTATCAGAATCAAGTATCCCAGGGAGATGTGTGATAAATATATATAATTTAATTTAATTGGTGAACACAGTAAAAGAAAAATACTGCTATCATCAAGAGATTTTATGAAACACGGTCAAATTCTAGCAACAACAAAAAAAAAAAAAAAAAAAAAGAATTGAGAATGAGATGGAATGCTCTGAATAAATATGTTCTTTGAGAAGACTTCCAAAGGATCTTAAGTCGTGTCAGTTTCTTTGAATCATTCCTTTTCAATCTGAAACTCCATAGGTTTCAGAATAATGTATTTCTCAGATAGATTGGCATTATTATGATGAAAAGATGAGGCTCAAGTAGAAAGAGACATCAGAGGAGAAATCGCACAGTCAATGACTAATTAGTTGCGAAATGCAACGTCTATACATACTCAAGTCAGACTAAAACTATAATCAAGAAGAAATGACATGCAAGAATAGATGGGCTAAGCTTTTAGGTGCTGAGAGCTTATCTAGAGATGACTAGATGATGTATTGAGCTAAACATGATCTCCCTGTGTTCTGAAAAGTGATTTAAATGCTTTAACCCTAAGGTAGAAAACAGTTACCTGCTTGTAAAATGTATATATGCTTGCTCACGCAAATGGCATCCTAATATACTGCAGTGTTTAATAATTTACACCTCACAAACCTAAATAAGGGCCCCTTGGATATTATTTTCTCCCAAAGCATTGCATGGTGACAAACACCACTACAAAACATCTTTTGGCATAAGGAAAAATTACTTTAGCGTTTAGTATGTTATTGAACATAATATATGTATGTTATGTTATTGTTATACTTTTGCACAAAAAAACGAAGAATCAAACATTAATTTCCACTTCCTCACCCATGAAATAGGCAACTGTCTTGCACACCGCGGCTCCAAAAATGAAGTCCTCCAGCAGGCTGGGGATGAGATTAAAGGGCATGCAGAAGATGGCCATCATGAGATCACTTATAGCCAGTGAGAGCAAGAAGGAGTTGGTGACAGTCCGCATTCTCTTGTTTAATATCAGGACCACAATAATCAGCAAGTTCCCAAAAGCACTCAGGAGAAAGACGAGTGAGTAAAGGATAATCCTCACCGAGTCCATTTCTGAGGAGAGAGAAAAAAAGTCATTTTAGTAAAAAACAAAAAACAAATATAACACCTTTAATGTCCCCATAAAATCAAAGTGGACAATTCTTCTTTCTTTTTTATGGAATATTGTTGCATTTATTATAAAGGATGTATACCTGATCATTTCTTTTAAATGAATATTCCTAAATATTTAATCAAAATGATTTCCCCTGCCAATTGCAGTGATATCGCTCGTATCTTCTCAGGTGATGTGTTTGAAGCCATTGACAGGCCAATCTGTACCTCGCATGAGATAGTAATAGTAAGAGTCAACTATCCAACAAGCCATTCAATTATTGATGGACAAAATCAAGTTCCATCCTGCAAGGGTTTCATGTCAGATTAGGTAAGAAAAGACTTTTGCAACTTTCATTTCATGCCGACTTTGATGAAGTGAGTTATATTTTCAAAGGGAAATGTTTGAAACAAATAACATAAACAATTGTCATATATTTTACTGCACAAGCTGATAAGCAGAAGTGTATGGGTTGTATAATTATGGGTTATAATTAGAATTGAAGAACCCAATTGAAGAGGGTCTGTTAACAAGGAATCATCTCATCAGGACAGTGATGATACAGACAGTCCTGAGAAAAAAAATGTATTTTTGATTTCAGATGCGCAATCTGTAAAGTAATTACACTTCCAGCCAAGTGGCTGACTGTGAATTCCTTGCCTTGAACAGGTTTGATCAATTTGCCATCAATGACATACTTCAAAGTATTCTCTATGCATTTCTGACCACCTAGCGTGTAGACATTATTGATAATCATTCTCTCATTTTCAGCATTTGATTCTGGCTCTACAGTTGATTTTTTTTCTCATAATTGTGACTTAATATCTGGCAATGTGATGGTGTCAGATGTTTGTTCACTTTGTTTGTGTTTTAGTTTTCCCTGTCTGCCTGCCAGCCTGTTCCCCTTGTTTGTGTTGCCTAGTTTTCTTTCTGTTTATTCAAATTTCACAGTTCTTTGTTCTGTGTTGATTTCTGATAATTACGTTATGTTACTTTGTTTGTTCTTTGTCTTTCCCAGAGTATTCCAAATTGGATTTAAAATTAAACACAGTTGCTTTTGTTGTAACATTAGGAGAATGTATGTGATGCGGAGAAAGCGAGGAAAACAGATTCTCAAGGAAACTTCACTTTACTTCAAAACTGAAAACAAAACACCTTGAATATAAACCAAAATAGAACGGTCATTGGTGCAAACCTCAGAGATACTTGGAAACATGGAAACAAGGAGACTATAAAGTAAGTCTTACTGACAGGAAGTGTTAAGGATGAGACAACAGAACTAAGGGTGACAGTTGTATTCCTCATCATCGTGCAGATTATTACCTCACCTCATGACTGACTCTATATCTCATAACTTTATTTTTAAAGTTCCCCTGTAGTTAATACTTGTGTCCCTAAAAATGTATCTTTGATCAACAAAATTACATATTTGAAAAAAAAAACAATCTGTGAGAAAATGATGCCTTCATGCCTTAAAATTGCTTGAATTTAACTCCACATTCATTTAATATATGCGGATCAGTAAATATGCTCATTAGTCCCACTTCACTCACTCTAACCAGCTCAATTTCTGTAGTAAATACTGCACAATGTTATCGTTTTTTACAAAAGTATTAATACACATAATGGTAATTAAAATGATTAGCATTTTGCCTGACAACATTATCAAACAGCTTATAATGTGGTGCTAATGTTGCACAAACCATTCACCATCTCAGAGTGAGACTGCTTTCAAACTGCTTTCTAACAATCAGCATCCTTAGAAACGCACAGAACAACTCAGAACATCAGTGGAGAAAGGTATATAGTTCATCATAACATTGAAATTTACATCATACACCCACTATATTGCTAAATATTTTAGATCAACAGAATAATAATAAATAATTTGGCTTTTCTTCAGACTCCACTGCTTCAGAGTTAATGATATGCCAAAGCTGACATGATCGGTTACAAGGTAGTTTGTGATGTAAGAAACACCAGCGATTTCAAACAGTGCTTTTGAGACTGTCAAAAACTAGATCACTGAAGTCTTAAAGATAAAATACTCAGCAATGGTGATGACTAATGAATTTGCACCTGGTTATAAAAACACCATATAGACATAGGCCAACAAACAACATTGAACCCTTGATTTTCATCACAAAGTTTAATCTTTGAAACTTTATTATGTCTCATAATTATATCTTGCAATTGTGACTTTATATTTTGTAATTTTTATTCATTTTAAACTTCAACTCACAATTATTATTTTTTTATTTTTTACACTGAAGCAGAAATAAGCTTTCAAAGCGGTCTTAATCCTTAAATCTATATTAGAAATATCTGTCAATAAAAACACAAGGTTACACTTACTCAAATAAGTACTGAGTGATATTAATTAACTGCAGCATTATGGTTAGGGTTAAGGTTTGGTTTAGAGTTAGTTACTTGTAGATTTGCTATGTTTAACAGAAACGTTGCTAACACCAGGCGATTACATTACTGTAAATGAGTCTATCAACCAAAATTACTGTTATAAACATAAGTCTTGTCAAAAAGGCAAAAAGGGGCGAGATGTTGCTGTAATTTATAGTACTATCTTCAGTATTACTCAGAGCTCTAGTTTCAAAAATAACACTTTTGAAGTGATAAATCCCGCTTGACATTTGTGCTGGCTACTGTAAACAGGCAACTAGGGCATCATACAGACTTTACCAAAGAATTTGCTCATTTTCTATTAGAGTTGGTATTGGCTACAGATAAAGTCCCAATTGCTGGTGATTTTAATATATATGTTAATAATTAAAAAGATGCATACAGACAGCCTAAACTCTAATGGAGTTAGAAAACATATGTATCATACTTTAGATCTAATATTGTCATATGGAATCAGTGTTGATGCAGTTGAAGTTCTGTACCAGAGCGATGATATCTCAGATCATTATCTAGTCTTGTGTAGAATATATTTAGCCAAGCCAAGGCTCCAAAACCGACTCCCTGTTACAAATATGGTAGAACTACCACTCCTAACACTAAAGAGAGCTTTATAAATAATCTTCCTGATCTTTTTCATCCACTCAGCATCCAAGATAGCTTAGAAGAACTCAATGTTGTAACAGAAACTATTGACTCCCTTTTCCAGCACATTAGACAAAGTTGCTTCTTAAAGAAGATTAAGGAAAATTGTCCAATGCCGTACACTATTATACATTATTATATATTATATTATATACATTATTGAATACAGAAAGGCATTAAAAGAGCAGGTTTTGGCCTCTGCTAGATCTGCTTATTTTTGACACTCTAAGAAAACAAACCAAACCCTAGGTATTAATTTGATGCAGTGGTTAAATTAATGAGAAATAAAGCTTGAACTTCTACAGTTTCCATACAGCAAAGCACTAATTTATGACCTTCTTTACAGTCAAGACTGATAATATTATAAAGAAAATTATAACCATGTGTCTACTACAGTATCGCATCAAGTCAGGGAATCATGAATGTCCCTATACAATCATGTATATACCAGCTAAGCTACTGAAAGAGATGCTTCCAGAGCTCAACTCCACTACGTAAATTGGAAATTATATAATTTCCTTGGACGGGCCAATAACATTTGATCCACGGGCACGGACCGCGATCCGATCCGCGGCCCGTTACCATTTCGGACCAGGGGTTGGGGACCAATGCTCTACCAAATATCATATCTTCATCTTTGTCAATAGGTTATGTACTGAAAACTTTTAAGCTGGCGATTAATTAACCTATTAATAAACCTGTTATTTAAAAAATCCAAATCAATCCTAGAGAATTTGTCAGGGTTTTGTCACTTCAGTCTGGTCTACTCATTGTTTTTTTTTAACAGAGACCTGACACTACTGTATTCAAGTGTGCTTATGTCACGCACTCTCCTGTCTATTATGTGTGCCAGATGTGATGTTCGGATCCCTTCGGATCACTTTGGATCCCTTTGGATCCCTTCGGTTCAGATCCCTTCGGCCTTCGGTCTTGTTCGGTTTTGTTTTTGTTTTGGGATTTGGACATTCATGCTCCATGTGTTTGTCTTCTGTTGTGAGCGCATGATATGAGTGTTCGCTCTTGCTCTTGCACTCTGTCTTGTTGTGTGAGTATTGCAGTTTTGAGCTTGGTCGGGCTGCGTGCTATCTTGTCCGTGTCAGTTGTTGTGTAGCATGTTGTTCATGCTTATATGAGTGTTATTGACTTATGAGTGCTCTCATTGCTTGCGTGTTCATGCCATGTTCAGTATAAGCACATGGCTTGTCACCTGTGTTTCTTGTGCCATGTGCTCTCCTGTCTATTGTATAACCCCGCCCATCTTATTTCCTCATCACTGGATTGATTTGCCCCACCTGCTCTATATTTATTTGTACCCTAATGAAACATAACTATTTCCAAAAATTATAGAAGTCATTGCGGATATAATTTAATAACTAGAAATTTTCTATAGCTAAATTCTGAAAGAAAAAAAAATTATAACTATTGAACCAAAAAACTAACATAGAATACTGTCCACCATACGAATCAGGAAGTTTCCCAACCAGAAGCCCTGGATAAACAGTCGGGTATGTCTCATGCTGCGTGCTCGCTCTCTTGCATTTAGATCAGGCAATGAGAACGAGTACAAAGCTGCGAAGTATGGACTGAGAAAAGCCATCACAGCGGCCAAGAGGCAGTACAGAGAGAAGCTGGACAGCTTCTACTCTACTGCTGATCTAGGGCGGATGTGGCAAGGCCTGCAGCACATCACAGACTACAAGACCACCACCAACATCACCAACATCGCCTCAACAGACAGCCTACCGGATGATCTCAATACTTTCTACACCCGCTTTGAGGCCCCCAGCGACACTGCAGAGAGGGAGCTCACACACACCTGGATCACCCAACCCCCCTCCCCCCCACCAACCATCACATCAACTCAGGTACACAAAGCTCTGAGGAGGATCAACCCCCGCAAAGCAGCAGGACCAGACAACATTCCTGGGCGGGCCCTCAGAGTATGTGCCAACGAGCTGGTTGATGTTTTCACTTCCATCTTCAACCTCTCCCTCAGCCAGCGCATTGTACCCTCGTGTTTCAAGAACACGACCATCATCCCCCTGCCCAAGAAGAACCCACCCACCTGCCTGAACGACTACAGGCCAGTGGCACTCACTCCAATCATAATGAAGTGTTTCGAGAGAGTGGTGCTGGCCCACATTCAGAGCAGCATACCGGCATACCATTGACCCCCTGCAGTATGCCTACCGGCCCAACAGGTCCACCTCGGATGCCATCGCTGCTGCAGTCCACTATTCCCTCTCTCACCTGGAGAACAAGGACTCATACCTGCGGATACTCTTCATAGATTACAGCTCCTCCTTCAACACGGTCATCCCACACAAACTCACCCACAAACTGTCCATACTTGGTTTGCACCCCACCCTCTGTGACTGGCTCCTAGATTTCCTGACTGGCAGGCCTCAGTCTGTCAGGATTGGAAATAGGACTTCAGCCAGCACCATAACGAACATTGGCACTCCACAGGGCTGTGTACTCAGCCCCATCCTCTACACCCTGTACACCTACGACTGTGTCGCCTCCCACAAGGACAATATCATCCTGAAGTTCGCGGACGACACCGCAGTGATAGGACGTATCGCTGGCGGTGACGAGGCAGCTTACAGGAGGGAGGTGGCCAGTCTGGTGTCATGGTGTGAAGACAACAACCTCACCCTCAACACGGACAAGACAAAGGAGATGATAGTGGACATGAGGAAGGAGAGGAGGACGCCTCAGCCACTGTTCATCCGGGAGCTTGAAGTGGAGAGAGTGTGCAGCTTTAAATACTTGGGTGTCCACATCAGTGAGGACCTCACATCACGCAGCTGGTCAAGAAGGCTCAACAGCGGCTGTATTTTCTGAGGAGGCTGAGGAAGTTCGGCATGTCGCCTAAGATCCTCAGCAACTTCTACCGCTGCACCATTGAGAGTGTCTTGACCAGCTGCATCACTGTGTGGTACGGCAGCGCTTCTGTCATGGACTGCAAATGCCTGCAGAGAGTGGTGAAGACTGTGCAGAAGATCACCAGGACTCCACTGCCCTCTCTGCAGAGCATCTACCACCGTAGAGTCCACAGAAGAGCTGCTTCCATCCTCAAAGACCCCTCCCACCCCCAACATGGTCTGTTCACACTTCTACCCTCAGGACGGAGGTACAGAAGTGTGAAATGCAGGACTGCTAGACTGAAGAACTCTTTCTTTCCCTCTGCCATAAGACTCCTAAACAGCGGATAGGAGTCTACAATCACAACATACATGAACAATTGTTTACATTCTGCACTACCACACTTTACACTATCAAAACTGCACTACCTCACTTTACATTATCAGGACTGCACTACCTCACTTTACTACTTTGCCCTTTTACATTTTTACATTGTTATATATTTGCTCTTCTTATTATTTATATATTTATCTTATTTTTTTAGTTTACTACTTGTGTGACATTTACTGTGGAAGGCAAAGTAAGAATCTCATTGTACAGGGAAACATGCTTTCTGTCTGTATATATGACAATAAACACTTTGAATCTTGAATCTTGAATCTTGTCCAACATTGATGGCTGCTCTGTCAAGTCTTCATCATCAATAAGGAAGCTGAGCGTGCTCTTTGATGATCTTTCATTTCACTCACATTTCTAGCATCTGTAAAACTGCATTCTTCCATCTTCCAACTATGTCATATGCTCTCAATGACAAATGCAGAAAAGTTAGTTTGTGAGCTCAAGGCTAGATTATTGTAATGCCCTACTGGGTGGTTACCCTGCATACTTAATAAACAAACTCCAGCAGGTCCAAAACACAGCTGCTAGAGTACTTATAGTACTTAGAACCAGGGAGTATGACCATATTAACCCAGTTCTGTCAACACTGCATCGATTTAAACATTAAACATGGTATGCATTCTAAAATCTCGCTAATTGCGTACAAAGTACTACATGGTTTAGCTCCTCATTACTTAACACACTATAGTCCTTCATGTCTATTGTGATCTCAAAATTCTGACCAGTTGATCATACCTAGTTAAAATCAACTGCAGGCGGTCAATCCTTTTCTTACTTAGCACCTAAACTCTGGAACAGTCTTCTTTGCAATGTTCAGGAAGCAGACACACTCTGATTTAAATCTAAAACTAAAAACATATCTCTTCAGCCTGGCATACACATAACACATTAAACATTTTTATTACTCAAATCAATTAAATGATGGTTAGACTGTATTAACTAACTATAAACTGTATACTGTAACTTCTAACACCTAATTTACTTGTTATATCATAAGAATAATGACATCTGCACTAATATTAGTTTCTCAGTTTATTCTTGTCACAGTACCAGCCATACCCCCAGCACAGACCTTTACCATCACACCATCCTCCAATGTCTGGTCTGCTCATTCATACCTGAACCCACACCTGACTCATCTAAACGGCCATTAAATTTTCCCTGCTAAGACTCCACTGCTAGCTCCATCATCAGCCTTCCACCAGTCATCTCCCAAAGACCTCCGCATACACTGTACAGTAATACCTTGAGATATGATATCCCGACATACGAGTATTCCGAGATATGAGCAAGCCTTTGAGCAAATTTTGGATTTTAGATACAAGTAAATATTTGAGATACGAGTACGCTTACAGGTGGTCGAGCACTCAAAGCTCATGTCCTCACTTGTTCACTTCACTTGTTTGTCGACTAAAATAAATTTGTTTGTGAGCAAAAACAGCAGTCGAGAGAAGATTGCACTAGGGATTAAAATAGGTTCTCAGGTTCCCGTTTTTTCGCTTGTAGATATCCGCTTGCGGATGTAACATCAGTTTTGCGGTCGTTTCTTTTTGGCATGGATTTATCGCCATAGTCGACTTCCGTATGCATCTTCCACAAGTCTTCTGTATTGTGTTTGGTTTCTCCCAAGTAGTTTTTCTCCATTCTGTCACATGATGGAGTTTGGGTTCCTTGCCACTATCTTCTCTAGCTTAGTCAGGGACACGTCTGACTGGTCTATAGATCCAATAACTAAATTAATAATGATGATTTTTACAACGGAAACAAATCAACACTGTACAATGACACTGTTTTCTTCTAGAGCAGCCACAACAAACTTTGTTGCATTATCTTCCTGTTATGACTAACAATCTACTTTGAAACAAGCCTCTACAATTACAAGATAAATTAATATTTTCTATTGCCTTTTTAAGATTATAAAATTCACTTTTTGGCACTTTACATTTTTCTATTTATAGCCTGATAATTCTTTGTCAATTTTCTCACACTGTGTTAAATTATGGTCAGACAACCCTGTAATTATATTTAAAGAATTAACTATGTGATCAGATTTATTGGTAAAGATTAGTCTTTCAGAAGATCTAGCTATTCTTGTAGGTGTCACAAAACTGTCATAATGGCATTGCTACAGGTGAAGCTTCCTCTTACCAGAGGGAGCTCTCACCAGAGTACTAACTTGCTATTTAGGCCCCGTCCACACGGAGACGCGGATCACTGCATCCGCATACAATTCTTATCGGATTGGCGTTTCGTCCACACGCATCCGGCGATTTGGGAGACTGAATCCGCTCACTTTTGATACCGGGTCCTAAAGTGGATAGATCTGAATCCGACACCCTTGCGGACTCGTGTGGACGGCCAATCCGTATATTTTTTGTTTACCGATGATGTCATCACATCACGTGTCGGCTGCGTCACAGTAACAGCAACAGTGTTGCCAGATTAGACTGAAGATTCCAGCGCAGCTACAGCTTAAAACCCTCCCATTTAAAAAAAATACCAACCCAAAGTGCGTACTCTTATAAATAATGAAAAATGTTGAGCGATTTTATGCATCAAAAACCATCCCAAATTTTATCAACCAGCTAAAAGGCATGTTTTCCCGGTCGGACGTGACAAAAAGGTAAATAGCAATCTGGCAACACTGAACAGCAACAACAATGTGCATGCTCAAAGTCTTCTTCTCTGTGTATAGTGTATTATCTGTGCCAGAATTACAGCGCCCCATACTGGTCTGGCATATAAACTACACCGGATTCAGTCGGTTTCAGTGGTATCATGTGGACGCTGATTTTTTTTTTGAACGAGGAAAAAAAAGATTGGATAAGAAACGCGCCGGCATCGTGTGGAGGTGGCCTTAGACTACAATTTCCATAACACTCACCAGAGACTGATTACTCGCACCTTGAAGCTCATCACACACACTATATTAACACAACACATACACACACACACACAAACTACCTTGTGAAGTCTTGATTTGCTACTGTGATCATTTCTATCCTGGACTAGTATTTTGATTGTGACCCTGGATTGTTCGCTGTTTCTTGAACCTTTGCCGCTTGCCCTGACCTTTGCATGTATCTCTGGATTGTTATTGTTTTGCTGCCTGCCTTGACCCTAGCCTGTTCCTGTTTATGCTTCTGCTGTATCCCTCTACGGTTATCTACCTGTCTCCTAAATAAAGCTGCAGATGGATCCTCAATCAGCTGACTTTCTGTTACAGGCATAATGTTTGTTGTGTTTACTTCCTGGTTCCCCATGTTCTCTCCTGTTGTTATCAATCCCCTTGTTAGTCTTGTTAGCTGTGTCTCATTCCCTTTTAATCATATGTGTAAATAACCCCTGTGAATTCTCTCATTACTTGTTCGTTTCTTGTCAGTGTTGTTGCTTATAGATGAGTGTGCAAAATGTTTTGTTATATCGAATTATTCCCCGTTGCTTGTTGTTTCAAATCAGAATTGCAAGATATGTTTTTACATTTTTTTCCTAAAAATTATATATAGCCAAATTATATTTAAGTCAACAAGTAGAATAGCTTCTTTAGTAAAATCACATACTTTAAGATACTTTATCAAAATTCATTATTTGTCAACGGTGGTCGATAAAACAGCTATAATTATAAAAGACATTTGAGAGGACTGGGAGATTTCTAAAACTATACATTAAATATCTAAATTTTCCATGAGACAACAAATATTTAAATGACCGCTCAATAATCCTTGTCCCATAAAATCTGTCTATGAAAACTGTATAGATTCCTGGTTGACCTGTAACAGAATATCAAAGCACTTCACCCTTGACTAGTTGTCGCCAATCTCGATTCTAGATGAGTCCAAATTGCTCTACAGCACACCAGTAAAACACTCGCCCTTCATGTAGTGAGTTGTACCATCAGCATCAGCCTGGGATTTAAATGTATAAACCCCAGATTGCTCTGCAGCACACCAACAAAACACTCACTTGTCATTATTGACAGGCATTACTTGTGCCAAAATTATGAGTAGGTCGTTCTTAATTTGATAAATTAAAATTAATAAATGTTAATAAATGAGTATGTGTGTCTATGGTTTTTAGAATGTCAGATAACTAGGTTGGTTAAAAGGATCTGCTGTAATTTTAAGCCAATTAAAAATTAAAGCCATTTTATTCAGGCACAGTACCAAAATATAATGTTAAGAACCTCTACTCAATGTCAGTGCCAAAGATAGAAACTCAGCTTAAGCATCCAACCATGATATCAGTGCAGTTAGCAAAGTATTTTTATTACTTAGTAAAGAATTAGTTAATTTTTCTCTACACCACAGTCAACCGTATAAAACGTAATAGTTGTCCACAGTAACACTTCTTTATTTAATCATTTTGAATTATTTAATAAATCCATGAAAAAAGTCACTGTTCAGCCAGTACATTCTTATCAAGTCAACTACACATTACAACACAAGACATATTTTAATTTGTCAGAATTTCAGTTTTGCAATTGAAAGGGCTTTTACATGAATCCTGTAATTAACTATGACTATTGCTTCTGAACAACATACATGGACATGGACCACAACAATTAATATAGTTAAGTAAAAAAAGAAAGATCACACCACAACAAATAACTGCTATTAATGACAAAAATAATAACAACAACAATTTATATTTAAAGAAAGCAAACAATTACACTATATTACTGCATAATTTATTCTTGCTGCAATGCAAGATGGGACCAATTTGTAGGGGTGTCGTAAAAAGTTTGGAATGGTTCTAAAGACCCTGTACAGAGAGGGGGTCCAGCAGAGCTGACATATCCGAATGATTTTGTGATTTAAATTGCCAGTCTGCTGCTATAAGATGTTATGAAACAAGATATGTGTGGGTTCCCCCTTAAGACACTAAGTGGTTTATCTTAAAATGCTGCACTTCACACTCCCATCAGGTAGTTTTCAAGAGATGGCGAATCCAATATCAGGACACCAGAAATAGAAAACCGGAGATGAGTGAGCAAGGAGGATAACACAACTAGTCAGTGGCACTTGAGAGAAAATTGTGAAATATTATCAGAAAAATACAAATGTACTTTTCATTGTGGAATTCAAAATGACTGTTTTGAGAAAAGCACTTACAAGTTATCTATTAGCATTCTCATTCATCTCATCTCAGCAGGCACAGTTTTGAGCCAATAACTTGAGCAGCAATAGCAATGTGACTAATGACTCTAGAGCCACAGGAAAACGACATGGCATTGATATTGCAGCACAAGAATGCACACATGCAGCCACAAGTCCTTTTTTAGGAGCTACAATACCCTCTTATTATAAGCAGGGGTTTTTTTTCTCCATAAAATTGGTTGAATTTTGTTTAGGTTTTTTAGCAGCAGTCATGTATTTACGCTTGCAAGTGGCTAATAATAGCAGTAGTCAAATAGCCCTACCTACTGTTCAACCTACACGCTAAATGATGTTATTATTGACTTCCATAGTTTGTCTTATTTTCTAAGATGATTCTACTTTTCTCAGCTCCTGCCCTCTCCAAAATGAATGCTTTTTATAAATCTGATAGTGACTGTAATTTGACAAGGGAAAATACAGTGGAGTTCGGTTATGTCGACGGCCTTGGGGGTTGCAAAAAAGCGTTGAGATGACCGTTTAGCGAGATAACCAATACCCAATATATCTATGTATTTGATGAAGCGATCGGCATGCTATAAAAATGTACACACACTGTATATGTTTGCTAACAATAAAAGGCATGTGTGCACCAACTAACAGCAGAGCTTTACCAGTATACAATAAAAAACACCTTTGATTCTCAATACAAACCTTTAATTATATTCACCAACATTGCAAACACAATTTCGCTCACAGCGTAAACAATCATAACATATTCATGAAGTCATCACACTGTACTAGATTGTATGCTTTCTTGTGTTCTGCCCATCTAATGTGCTTTCTCAAAAAATTATTTTAATAATCTTCAATCCGTTCTTCAATCCGCAGCGGCGCTGAGCAGACCGTGTCAGAAGCAGGGATGTGTTTGTGTGCGCGCGCATGTGTGTGTGCATGCGTGTGCATTGTGTGGCTGTAATAGATTGCATACTTTCTTGCGTTCTAACAAGTATGCCCGCATATTATCACCAATAAACGACTTTAACCAGTCTTGGAATTCAGGGTTTGATTCCCACTCCTTCCTGTATTTTTGGGTGTACAGTTTTGACTGAGACATGATAAGCAAGCCAGCTAGTTAGCTTTTGTCATAGACAGGCGCACACACACAGTGGACGAGAGTACGTGACTGGGGCTGTGTGAGTCAAACAAATGCAGCGATTTATATTTGTGCAGTGATTTAATTATTTTAGACAAAGAACATTTGACATCCCATACTCCCATTGCGTAATCAGCCAGCGGCGGCTTGTCGGACATGTGCGATTCATTTGCACATGGTGGAGTGAAGATCTGCTCTGCCTGCATCTGGGCGGAATCTGTGAGGACCGCGATCCACGTGTAATGCGAACTCAGCGCATGCGCAGTGAACTCTCAGTCACGAGATAAACATGTGAAGTGGAGTATATGTCCCTCGTTTTTGCTCGAGATACTAGGATTCGGCAGCATAACAGAATCGACATAACCCACAAAAAATATACTGAGACAAATAGGCAGTTTGGCGGTTCCACTTCAAAAACGTTGACATAATAGTATTGGTGAGTTAACCATGACTCAAGATAAGTGAACTCCACTGTATGTTGACTTTTATGCTTTTAAGACTTCTATAAAAAATGTTGGATACAAAATAAAAAATATTTTGTCAGAATACAAAAAGGGCTGTCAGTGGAAAAAGACTCTTTGCTCTGTTTCCTTACGTCATCTACAAACATGGCCATGCTAAGCAGTAACACCTTGAACCCTTGGGCACAATCCAGAGTGGGATTAGTTTATGACAAATATAGTAATTATTTTACTACTATAAATTATTCAGACATGGCATTTATGGGACTGGAACATAGGCTTGTAGCGTGCATATTCAGATGGCCCCACTGGTTAGTGGGGAAGAACTTATGAATGCTTCAAGAGCTAGTAATCTATGATTTTGTTGAAAACATATGAATATGTTGTTGTTTTTTCAACTAAAACTTCTCCAAATTTATGCTTATGCATGAATCACTGTCTTTCCAACTGTATGCCACCACCTTTCATTATTTCATCCATCAAATGAAAAGCTAAAACTAGATAATCTCCATACATTTTCAAAGAGCAGAACCACCTCATTAAGCCAGTCACCGTATGAATCTGTAAAACGTGTGGATTCATAACGTAGAAAAAAAGTGAATGAACACTGTACCATTTTCATAATCAGAGGTAAGAAACTGCTATGGGTGTTTCTGTATAAAAAAAATTAATCGAATGGAATTCCCAGCTTGGGTTTGTGGGTTATTCATTGTGTTGTTGAATTTATCTCAAATTACTGATGATTGAAAGGAACAGACAAAACCTTTTTAGTCTGAAGGTCCTTACATGCAGGCAGTTTAATCTGCTGCAAAGCTTACACTGCCTCTGACTTGTGTATGATTCACAAACTTGCACAAACTCATCATTTTAAAACAAATTTTTTATTTAGAAATAGGAATTTTGATAAATAGGCATCATTCTCGTACACTCCATGTCATTCTTTGGGGTTTTGAAGTATACCATATTTGTATGACCATATTTGCCCATAAATAGTTGTTCATGTCCTAATGAAGTAACCTCCACATTTGTATGTTAAAAAATATTATGATGCTGATAAGAGCTGAAAAATTAGCATCCTTGAGGTTTACTTAGCTTACACTGACCATTATATCTGATATTCTTGAAGTTTTCAAAATAATAAAATAATAATGAAATACAGTGATTAAATTAAATATGCCAATGTACTACTGAAAAAATAAACACATTTTAAAGGGCTTTTTTTTTAAATAATGCAAAACCATACTGAAAAACAAGCTGCTAAAGGTTTTTTTTTTTTTGCTTCAATGCATCTATGTGGTGGTTGCTGCATAGAGCTTTTGAAACGTGTGATTTCATTATTAATGTTCAGGCACACTGTTGTAGCTATAAAAAATAATACATATTTTTGGGGGGAGAGGGGGATGGGGTGGGGTGGTAGTTTTTACCATCAGCAAGGATTGAGCGTTGTTTATCTCACAGAAACTGGCTCTTTATACCGTCGAAACGACTGGTAATTTAACTCAGAACTGTAAATAATAATAATAAAATAATAAATAAAAATAAGAATAAGAATAAATAAAAATAATCATACAGTAGGCTATATTCAAGAGGAAAAAATAAGACAATAAAATAACATGCATTGGATTGTCCTCACCTTTTGGTCTTGTGGGTTTGAATTTCTGAATTATTGACGCATTGCTACAGGTGGCGTTAACTTCCACGCTTAAGGCAGAGATGTTCACACTGGAATTGTCAGGAGTTCTTGAACATTCCCAAAACGGGATCTGAGTTTCATTCATTCTCTGTAAATCCATAGTCAAACGGCCCGCGAGAACTGGTAGAAATAGCCTATAGATTTCTAATTCCTAATTTTCTAGTAAAACTATATTTATTGACGCTATAGCATTCGATTTGTATACCGGTATCTATGTTTAATTATCAAAAGGCTCCCAAAGCTTATGAATCAGTAGCCTACGCGCTGAAGTATTCTGCACACCAACTGCCTGCATCTGCGCCCACCTCTGTGAAAGAATGTCCTATTCGCGTGAAACTGTTCACTGTAGCTCTGATGAGGGAGCCGCGTGGGTAGACTGTTCTCAGACTCACCCCCCATTCAGCAGTTGACTGCGCCTCTGACTGGCGCATCTTAACTAAGGGTTAATGTACAATGTAAGTCCTACGTCGCCCTCCAGTGCATGTGTTGTGTTATTGCTTGTTGATTATAAAAATAATTGAGAAAGAAGAGGACATAGAAAAAAATAGCAAAAGCTGCTTCAGGCATTCAAGAGCTTCAGGACTCTTAACCACCTTTCTATTTGTGAGCTTTGTGGCAAAAAAGGTAACTTTATGCACAACTTCCAGCATGAATGGAAATGTTCTTGAGACTTTAGAGACCAACAGCTGCCTGAGATTGATACCAGTTATATGAGAATATATTAATATAAGCAAACACTTTCTTTGAAAAACACAATACTACTCAGTATGTATTATAGGCTTGTTTAATCGGGACTTTTATTATGATACCGAAATCGTAGTACAGTATTCTGGTACTGCACAGCATAATTAGTTGAGCTGTCGCTATCTGCTGCGTCTGTGTGATAGGTGCGAGCTGTTAACAGAAAAGATGATCAGTTCCCTTTCAAGGAAACTCATGCTACGTTGAACGCTAGGGTAATACCTTGATGATAGTCTCGTGAAGCACTTATGTAAACGATCAAACGATCAATCGACCGAGCGTGAGTGACGGTCGCAAGTTGGTGACCTCATGAACAAGGGTGATAAATATGTATACTTCAAGCCAAAAATGTAATTTATGAGAGGTATGTGCTTGGCTGTTGTAACAGGAGGAATGGGAATTCATTGACAATTTTGTCTGAAGATTGAGAGAAAAAACAGCAACTTGTGATTATGGTGGATTGAAGGATGAAATGATTTGTCACAAAATCGTACTAGGCATCACAAAAGAAAGAACCAGATATGCAAGTTGTTAAGTGAAAAAAACTAACACTGCTCACAGCCATCAACAGACTGCTATGCATATAAGAGCAATGGATGTGGCATATATGCCCCCAGCTGAAACGGTTCACACGGATGCTAGGAAAACATTCAATATGGTGATAGTAATAAAAAACAATCCTTCATTGGAGAAACACCCCAACCGAATGCATGGACTGTAGCCCAGCACAAAGGTGATGGGACCATGTTAATGGTTAATGTCACGGAGACTGAAAGCATCTCTTCCAGTAACAAACAAGCTCCTGGAGCCATGTGTTGTAACAGGGGTTGTGGAACACCGAAAGCAGTTGGCAAAAACATATTATGACTGGTCAGCTCATGATCTTCTGGAGCTGAACATAGGAAAGATGATCTGTATGAAACCCCTTCCAGGGGAAAACCCTGTGCTCTGGAAGGTGGGCATATGTAGAAAGTGTCACCACGATCTTACCTTGTGAATGTTGGTGAATCCCTAGATGAAACAGAGTGCACCTAAGAGCCGCAGAGTTAACCACGCAAACATTGGACAAGACTGAACCTGACTTGCCTCTTACGATGGAAGGGAGTGTTGCATTGATCCTTTCATCTGCCTTTTGTTAACTCCATGAAACAGGTTTCACCTGACTCTGTCAAACCTTCAGCATCACAGGGACACACTTAAAGTTAAAGTATAGTAAAGTTTAATATAAAGTTTATATAGTATTTTGTTCTTATTCAATCTTATTTGTAAAATGAGATTCTTTAGTTCATATTTGTAAAGGGAGATACAAGATGTAATGGATCATGCAATCGGCAATTGATTGGTTTTGTCTTGTTGCTTCTGTTGCCGCTGTTTTTAGTTCAGTTTACTTCAGTTGCTGAACTGCACTCATGTGTCTGCTTTTTACTTTATGCTTATATTGCTAAAATAAACAAAGTTCTGATTTTTCATGGTTTTCTGAAAATATATCATCAGGGTGTTAGTCACTCACTAACACGCCTGTTTGCTTATTCTAATATTAACTCATGTTCTGAATGGTGTATATGTGCATTCCCAGACATGTCCCGTAGCTATTGTGTTGTATTATTCAAAGTAATTATTGAATAATTTTAGTGCACGTGTGATTATTCTGTGAAAGATCAAAGTTACGGGCTATTAATTTAGTCTTGATTATGCTATGTTGATCTGTTAATAATAATATATAATAATATAATACCAAATGTGGGATTAGCACCATGTTTTACTCCTGTTCACATGCGCCACGAGGCTATCTATACATGGGCACTGTATGTCATTAATGACAGAAGATCTCTTATTTTCCTGTCACTGAGCATGATGTTCCACACACCTGGAAGGTACCTGTATACTTCTGACATTTCCCCCATCCTTCCAGCCTTATGCCACTTCCCCTGGTGATGACCTGGTATGTTCTGATGGCTCAAGTCATGTCCCTGAGTCATAATCCTCCTCACAATGCTGTATCCGCTCGGCCATCCTGCTCTTTGCCTGAACCAACTGATTTCACTATCTCAGCACGCGGCAGTAAGCAACAGCATCTGCGCAGTGAGCATACACACCTGAAGGTATGTAAGGGAATTGAGAGAAGTCCGTGCAGAAGTCAGATAACTAGTTCAAGTGGCTCAGGTCCTTAAAACTGACCTCACTCCAACTTGAAGCCAGATCCTCTCCCCAGCACAGCCTTCAGCATTGCAGCGATCCAGTACCTGTGTGAGGCCAAATTAATCCACAACCTTAGCGGAAGATGGAAACTTTGCTGAAAGCACCACACCACCATGGCCTGAGCCTGACATCATAGGCGGAGTTTCACTTTTGTGCTTGGGGGGGCACCTACCAGGCCAGCAGACCACGAGCTCAGGTTTTTTTATATCATATTTATATATCATTCATTCTACATATAAAATACATTTACAATGAACAATGACATTATACCAGTGCTGCTCAATTATTTTCTGTCACGCCCCCCTAGGAAGAGGTAAAAATTTCGTGCACCCCTTATTGTTTCCATGGCAACGCGTCATGCTTGTCACCTGACATACCGCTGTCACAAAAATCGCTGTATAATAGATAATTCAAAATAGTCACCAACTTGTTGGCTCAACTTGTTGAAACCTAAAAGAAATCTTATGTGGTTGAAAACACTGAATTGTTGTGATAAATGACAAGCTCTGAGCAGTGCCAGATATCGCGTGAATTTAGTGGTTGATCACGTGACACATATGAACACCGGTGTGATCGTACACGTCAAAGGATGAGAGGACGGTTATCTGAACTTCATATCTGCTGCTCTTGTTCAGTGCAAGAAAACCTACTCCCTGGCAAAAAAGCATGTACCCCAGGGTCACGCACCCCCCCTGGCCACTATTTGAGAACCACTGCTTTATACAAAGAATAGCGAATAGAACAGACTCTTTATAGTTGCTGTTTTGTTTTGCATCGGCAGTGATAGGGTTAAAACGGGGAGTTCAGTGTTACAGTGTGTTCTTCTTCGTTCCGAGTAAAGTTCATAAACAGATCCTCCCTGGACCTGTCATAGAACTACTTCAGACATTACAATATCTTACCTAATGAAGAAGAAGTCGTCTCTTTTTCCGAGATGCGTAGATGTCCACTGTCTTCTCTTCTAATAGATTTGACACTTTTAGTAGTGGATTTATTTTTAAAAAATGACGAATGTCCATTTTGTTTATTCAGCGCGTAAAACAGAACGAGAAGAGCGTCCACTCACGTACCGCGATACTTTGAGATTCGCAAATCGCGGGAGAATGTAATAAAGCTACAGTAATAAAAAATTAAATACAGTAATTAACAATTGATTAGCCATATCTTACTCATTCTATACACAGAACTAATAAGATAACACAAATAAAACGAGAAAATATGAATTCTGTATTAAAAAAAAAATTCAAAGCACAAGGCAGGCATTAATTGGCTCTGGTCTGGGGGGGCAGTGCCCCCCCCCAGCCCCCCCCCCCCATACTCCGCCTATGCCTGACATTGACCTGAGAACACGGCTGGGGGCCCTTGCATTATATGATCGTGCCATGACTTACCAACCTGTAAAGCTAGTGAATAGAAAGGATCCCTTTGTTTTCACAGTTTCTCAGTCATGGCCTTCTCTGACTTATGCTGCTGATGCATGTGGACTTCCTTCCCCTCCTCCCCCTAAAGAGCTTCAAGAGTTGCTGACACCTGCTGCTATACCCTTATCAGCCATCCGCATGGCAGTGCCTAACTCTCCAGGATTCAGCTTGGTGCTTGCTTATTTGTATCTTCCAGCCTTAACACTAAAGGCAGATGCCAATCTATGACCTGTAGTACCTTATTTGGATTCTGAATATGTGTACAGAGTACTTACCCCTATGATCCCTATGTTCACGGACCGTTTTTGACTGCTGCACTGCTGTTTCCTGTCTGCTCGAGTGGATTGCGTTTGCGTTTGTACTGTCATATAAACTTGATTTTTGTTTTAGATCTTAAACTCGACGTTCGTTTGTATTGCTAAATACAATATTAGATTATTTAATATATTGTAATCGTTAGCTTTAATCCAAGTCGCTAAACGCATTAGCATTGTGCTATCTTACTGTCCGTGCATACAGCGTTTTTCTCGCTCGCGCCTTTTTTCCCGACTTCATCAAACAACTGGTCAACAAGTTGGATCAACACACGCGGTGAGTCATGTCATCTTCTCTCAAAATTGTCACTTAAAATTGTCACTTGCACTGCCTGCTTCATGCATAGTCTTTCTGTCTCTGTCAGCTGTGAAGGCTTCACATGTCATAAATGTAGGGACATAGTTAGGCTGACAGAGAAGGTTTCAGAATTAGAGACACGCATCCAAACTTTAATCGAGGATAGTAAGAATGCAAGGGCTTTAGATACTACTTTGGATGCGACTAGCTTAGCAAACCCTGTACATTGTTCGGTTCCGGCTGTAGAGCCCGTGCAGCAGGGCAACTGGGTGACTGTGAGACGGCATAATCGCGGGTCAAAAAACCACTGTTCCATTCCGATCAGAACATCAAACAGGTTCTCCCCACTCAGTGACGCACCCACTGAGAAACCTGTTGAAAGTGCCCTAGTGATTGGCGATTCTATTACTCGGAATGTGAAAATAGAGACTCCAGCCACCATAGTCACATGTTTGCCGGGAGCCAGAGCGCCTGACGTCAAAGCAAATTTAAAAGTGCTGGCTAAAGCTAATCGTAAATATTCTAAGATTGTTATTCACGTCGGCGCTAATGATGTCCGACTTCGTCAGTCGGAGATCACTAAAAGTAATATTAAAGAGGTGTGTGAACTCGCAAGTACGATGTCAGGCACCGTAATTTGCTCTGGCCCTCTTCCTATGTGCAGGAGTGATGAGATGCTTAGCAGATTATCCTCACTCAATGGCTGGATGTCTAAGTGGTGCCCGCGGAATAACATAGGGTTTATAGACAATTGGAAAAGTTTTTGGGGCAGACCTGACCTGTTGAAAAGAGATGGTATTCATCCCACCTGGGATGGTGCCGCTCTTCTCTCTAATAATTTGGCATATAGTCTTAGAGCTAAACCTTGACTAACTGGGGTCCAGGTCAGGAAGCAGACAAACTGGCTAAACCGACCGTCTGCTAGCTGTCTCACGTCACAGAGGTCAGATAAATTCCAACACATAGAGACTCTTTCACCTAGATATCATCCTATAGAGATTGTGTCTGTTCCCCGAATTAGCAAATACAAAAATCTCTCAAAATCGTTTAAGAGTAAAAATTTAATTGATTTACAAACAGCTAAGAACGGATATAACACAAATGAACAAATGATAAAGCTTGGGTTACTGAATATACGATCCCTTTCCTCAAAAACACTTATTGTAAATGATATGATTACAGATCATAAACTAGATGTGCTGTGTTTGACAGAAACTTGGCTAAAACCAGGCGATTATATTACTTTAAATGAGTCCACCCCTCAAGATTACTGTTATAAACATGAGCCTCGTCTGAAAGGTAAAGGAGGAGGTGTTGCTGTAATTTATAGTAACACGATCAGTACTGCTCAAAGGTCTAATTTGAAATATAATTCTTTTGAAGTGATGGTCCTCAATGTAAAATTATCTAGTGCAAGTAAAAATTCCTGTTTAACTTTTGTGCTGGCTATTCTATACAGGCCACCAGGGCACCATACAGACTTTATCAAAGAATTTGCTGATTTTCTCTCAGGATTAGTAATGTCTGCAGATAAAGTCATAATCGTCGGTGATTTTAACATCCATGTAGATAATGAAAAAGACGCATTGGGAGTGGCATTTAGAGACATTTTAAACTCTATTGGAGTTACACAACATGTATCAGGACCCACTCATTCTCGTAATCATACTTTAGATCTAATATTGTCATATGGGATCAATGTTGATACTGTTCAAATTCTGCAGCAGAGCGATGACATCTCAGATCATTACTTAGTTGCGTGTAGATTACCTTTAGCCAAAGTCGAAAAACTAACTCCCTGTTATAAATATAGTAGAACTATCACTCCTAACACAAAAGATAGCTTTATAAATAATCTTCCCGATCAGTTTCATCTACTTAACATCCCAGATAGCCTAGAAGAACTTGATGTTGCAACAGAAACTATAAACTCTCTCTTTTCCAGCACTTTAGACACTGTTGCTCCGTTACGCTTAAAGAAGATTAAAGAAAATAGTCCAACACGTGGTACAACGAGCACACCCGGGCCCTCAAGAGAGCAGCCAGAAAAATGGAGCGGAGCTGGAAAAAAACTAAGCTAGAGGTTTTTCGCATTTCATGGAAAGACAGCTCTATTGCATTCAGAAAGGCCTTAAGATCAGCTAGATCTACTTACTTTTCTACCCTCTTAGAAGAAAACAAATACAACCCTAGGTATTTATTTGATACAGTGACTAAATTAACAAGAAATAAAGCCTCAACCCCAGATGCTTTAAATCAGCACAGCACTAATGACTTCATGGACTTCTTTACTTGCAAAATTAATAATATTAGAGAGAAAATAATAAACACGCAACAGTCTACTACAATATTCCAAAATACAGTACATTTTAGTGTCCCTGAAGAAAAATTCCAATCCTTCATTGCTATTGGGGAGGAAGAATTGTCTAAACTCGTTAAATCATCAAAATCAACAACATGTATGCTAGACCCAATACCGACTAAGCTACTGAAAGAGATGCTTCCAGAAATCATAGATCCTATTCTTAATATAATTAATTCTTCTTTGTCATCTTCGCTTATTAAAAAACCACAACTTGATCCTACAGAATTAGTTAATTACAGGCCGATATCGAATCTACCTTTCTTGTCAAAGATTCTAGAAAAGGCAATATCTTTACAACTATGTTCCTTTCTAGAAAGAAACAGCATCTACGAGGATTTCCAGTCAGGATTTAGACCATATCATAGTACTGAGACTGCTCTCATTAGAGTTACAAATGATTTGCTCTTATCATCTGATCGTGGTTGTATCTCTCTGTTAGTGTTACTGGACCTTAGTGCTGCATTTGATACAATTGACCACAAAATCCTTCTGAATAGACTTGAAAATTATGTTGGCATTAGTGGAGTTGCATTAGCCTGGTTCAAGTCATACTTATCTGAGCGTTATCAGTTTGTAGCAGTAAATGAGGAGATGTCATATCGGTCACGGGTTCAGTATGGAGTTCCTCAAGGTTCAGTACTAGGACCATTGCTTTTCACCCTGTACTTGCTTCCTTTGGGTGCAGTTATTAGGAAGCATGGCATTAGCTTTCATTGTTACGCTGATGATACTCAGCTCTATATTTCTTCTCATCCTGATGAAACGAACAAATTCACTAAATTAACAGAATGCATAACCGATATAAAAAATTGGATGACTAATAACTTTCTACTGCTAAATTCTGAAAAAACAGAGATTCTAATTATTAGACCAAAAAGTTCAGCACATAATAATCTAGACTACTGCCTAACACTCGATGGCTGCTCTGTCAAGTCTTCGTCGTCAGTTAGAAACCTGGGTGTGCTCTTTGATACCAATCTTTCATTTGAAAGCCATGTTTCTAGCATCTGTAAAACGGCGTTCTTCCATCTTAAAAATATATCTAAATTGCGACATGCTATCTAAGACAAATGCAGAAAAGTTAGTTCATGCGTTCATGAGTTCAAGGCTAGATTATTGTAATGCTTTACTAGGTGGTTGCCCTGCACGCTTAATAAACAAATTCCAGCTGGTCCAAAATGCAGCAGCTCGAGTTCTTACTAGAACCAGGAAGTATGAGCATATTAGCCCAGTTCTGTCAAACCTGCACTGGCTTCCTATTAAACACCGAATACATTTTAAAATCTTGCTAATGACTTACAAAGCATTAAATGGTTTAGCTCCACAGTACTTGAGCGATCTCTTAACACATTATAGTCCTTCACGTCTATTGCGATCCCAAAATACTGACCAGCTTATAATACCTAGAATATCAAAGTCAACTGCTGGCGGGCGATCCTTTTCCTATTTAGCTCCTAAACTCTGGAACAGTCTTTCTATTACAGTTCGGGAAGCAGACACACTCTGTCAGTTTAAATGTAGACTAAAAACACATCTTTTCAACCTGGCATACACATAACACATTATACATACATTTTTAATCCAAATCATGTAAAATGATTGTTAGGCTGCATAATTTAGATAAGCCGGAACCGGGAACATTCCCATAACACCTGATGTACTCGATACATCAGAAGAAGAATGGCATCTACGCTGATATTGGTCTCTGTTTATTCCGAGGTTACCGTGGTCAGCTGGATCCGGGCCGTATCCAGATCAGATGAAGGACCTGGACACGAGCACAGCACTGCCCTGGGGTATCTGCGGAGACCGTGACTCTACTGGACCCTCCCCTGTGACGATCATGAACCCATCTCTAACCGGACCAAATTGGACTTCATATTGGACTTGAATTGTTGTATAATAATCATGCACGGTTTGGCTGTTGGCCAGAGGAGAACTGGTCCCCCAACTGAGCCTGGTTTCTCCCAAGGTTTTTTCTCCATTCTATTCTTCATTCGTTACGTCACCTGCCGGAGTTTTGGTTCCTTGCCGCTGTCGCCTATGGCTTGCTCAGTTGGGGAAACTTAACACTTAAAATTCATCAATTGTATTGATTCGCCTGCTCTTTTGGGGCTTCTGTTCAGCCAAACAAACTTTGTTTATATTGTTTTTCCTGTAAAGCTGCTTTGAAACAATCTACATTGTAAAAAGCGCTATATAAATAAAGGTGACTTGACTTGACTTCAGTCAGCCTGATCCAGGAGAATTCGCTTGACTCCGTATAGCTTTGGAAAACCTGATGGGACCGACATGGTATGGTATTCTTCAAATACCAGATCCGAGTGAATCACCTTAAGCTTGATGAGGCTACAATGATAGTGGATGCTTATTTGAACTCTCCAAACCCATTTACTAACGAAATGGCTGCACTCCATGGGAAATTTGGCCAACTACATCAGTTAGCCTTAAGGAAGGTCTTACATTATTGGCTTAAGGAACCTTGATATCTCTGCCTTCTAGAGGTTCTCTCTCCAGGTGCAGTCACTAGTTGGCTTATTAAGAACCCTGGGACATGACAGTGAGCTGGAAGTTGTGGGTCTCATGTTGAGTGCCTTCTTTGTAAGCTTCCTACTGAGCAGCGTGCTGAGTTTTGTCATCATATGTTCCACCAATCTGGCACCACCTCTCTCTGGTTGACCTTTCGATTTGGCTTCGGGACAAAACCTTGTGCCACAACTACGATCTGAGCTGATGTTTAAAGTCTCACACACGAGGCAGAATCTGGGAAGAGAACTGTGATAATCTTGCATGGTGTTGGAGAATACTAGGGTGAGACTCCTGTTCACTGGAAAGGTCCTGTTTCAGAAACCAACCCTGTCAAAGGGAAATGCTATCATCCTATCAAGCTCTGCTTGTACCACATGCTCTCGTGTCTTTGTGCCGTGTTGTAAGCACTCGTTCCTGTTTACTTTGGCCGTGTGCTTTCATGTTGTGTTTTGGTGTCGCGCGCAGTTTGGTTGTCGCCAGCTGCGTGCCAACTTTGTTTAATGTGAACACGCGGCAATGCGCGTCCGCATTGGTTGCGTGTTCATGTCTTGTCATTGTAATCCTTCCCACCTTGTTCCCCTGGTTATCTTTCATTTGGCCCAGCTGTTTCCTTATCATTACCTTCATCATGTGCTCCCTATTTATTTCCCCTGTGTTTGCTGTCTTGTGCTGTTTCGTCGTTTCACTGGTGTCACTGTCTAATGTCCAGTTAAGTTTCTAGTCGAGTCTCTAGTCAAGTTATGTTTCTCCCCCCTCGGGGTTGTTTTTGTTCAGCTTTTATTTGCCTTTTGTTATAATAAATCCCCATTCTCTTTGCTCAATTGAGTCCTCGCCTCATCCCCTTCACTCAACCTGAAATTAAGACCTGCATGTTGTGGGGTGGGGCCTCCATGGATTGGATTTGTTGGTCCATACTTAATTGGATTGAGATATGGGGAATTTGGAGGTAAAGGTAACACCTTTGTCATGTTCCTCAAACCATTTCTCAACCATTTTTGTTGTGTAGCACAGTGCATTATGCAAAACTGAAAGGGGCCACCGCCATCAGGTATACGTATTAAAGTAACAAACATGAATGTAAGGACCCAACGTTTTCCATCAGAACTTTGCCAGAGCATAACACTGCTTCTATCAGCCTGCCTTCCTCCCACAGTGCATCCTGCTGCCATCTTTTCCGCATTTACCTGACCTTATTACTGTATTGTTTTATACATTGTATTCACTGATTATTGTATACTTCTACACTACTTATGTACTTCAACTCTTTTATTTTTATATTTCCAACATTTATGTTCCACTGGGACAATGTGTTTCAGTTTTTTTAATGGTATGGATATAATTGTATTTTGTTCAATTTTGATTCTTCTTTTGATATAATGGTATTTTGTTCAATTTTCATTGTTCAATTATGGTTCTGATGTTGGTATATGTATATTCTATTGAAGTTCAGATATGAAATGTAAAATATTAAACCTGAAAAAGCTGCTCATGTGAACTAGCAACTTGTGTTATTGAATAAAATAATAAAACTGAATTATTTACAGAACAGTATGCTGTTCTACTTTTGTTTGTTTTTTACGGTAATTTTACTGTGGTATGAAATGCAGCAACTACTGAATAATTTTTGCCAGTAGGTTACTGATAATTTGGCAATAAACATTTTTCAGAGCAGCATTAAGGTTTTCAGCAATTTGAGCTGCAGAAGCTCTTCTCTGTGATTGGACCATATAGGCTTGTCTTTGTTTCCAACATGCTTCAGTGAGCCTTGGGCACATGACCCTGACGCTGGTTCACCGGTTGTCCTTCCTTGCAGCACTTTTGGTAGGTCCTAATCACTGCATACCAGGAACACCCCACAAGATAAGCCATTTTGGAGATGCTCTGATCCATTCATCACTATTTGATAATTTAAAGTCAAAGACACTTGAAATACTTACACAGTACATGAAATTCAAGAACTGTACAATTGCTGCTTAATATGTCCCAAACCTTGACGCCATTATAACAATAAAATCAGTGTTATTCACTTCACCTGTTAGTTGTCTTAATTTTGGAACGGATACAGGTTTGGGTTTGTAATAAAAAAAAAGAAAGAAAGTACATATTAGTTCTCCTTTTAGAGAGGCAAACCTGTATGTTGTGTGTGTGTGTGTGTGTGTGTGTGTGTGTGTGTGTGTGTATGTATGTGTGTGTGTGTGTGTGTGTGTGTGTGTGTGTGTGTGTGTGTGTGTGTGTATGTATGTGTGTGTGTGTGTGTGTGTGTGTGTGTGTGTGTGTGTGTGTGTGTGTGTGTGTGTGTGTGTGTGTGTGTGTGTGTGTGTGTGTGTGTGTGTGTGTGTGTGTGTGTGTGTGTGTGTGTGTGTGTGTGTGTGCATACAGGAAGACAAGGAAAGAGATTGTTGTATTTTACTTATTTTTAAATAAATGTTTAAACACACACAGAGACACACATACACACATGCTATCAAGGCTAATGATATGTTGGCTACATTTAATAACAGGTTAAATTAAACTATACAATAATGGGGGGGGGGCTTATATAGTTGGATTTTTCTCAGAATGTCACCAATGTCATGTACCCTTTTAAAAACATGGCTGTCTCATTTAATGTTGGTTTGGTTAGGGCAGTTGTGGAGTGTTGTCAGACAGTCTCACACTACAGTGTCTATGTAAGCCAGGTTGGATGTTGAACTCCCTGCCATTTCCGTCTGCATTCTCTCTCTTTGAAGGAAGTATCAGTTTGACAGCACTTGATCTGAAAAGGAAATAAAAATGGAAAATTATAAAAAATGTAATTATTGACTAGCTGCTATATCATCAACAGCTATTATTAGTTAACATTTCAAAGAACTGTAGCCAAGGTTTAAATCAGTTCATAAATAATTAAATACTTGTTGGCAACTTATACTGTAAAAAAAAAAAATCTTTATCAATAATCATTATAATAACTTTGCATCATAATTAATCATATAAAATAATAATATTATATTATATAAGATAATTATGCTGATTTTTTTTTTCATGGGACATATCAACCAAATTGATAACTACTCTAATACTGTAATAGACTGATTTCATATACTGTGCTGAATGTATATTTGTGTACATGTAAATATAAGTATTTACCCGCAAAATTAAAACGATGCTAGTCATTACCAGCCCATATAAGATCATGGTTCCAAGCACGACCCACAAAACCAGGTGACTGCCATGTTGACAATGCATTATATTGGGTCTTTCTGTTGACAAACACAAAAGGAGCAACACAAAATGTGACTAACCTGTACATGAAGTCTTTGTATTACAAACACATTTTCAGTCATATTAGCAATTGTATAATGCTTATCTGTTGCACATTAACAACCAGCAAACCTACCTTCAACAAACACAATAGTTTGCGGTGTGTATGGCACTGTCTTAAATGGAGGAGGATAGTTAATCTCGGCCTCACAGGTGTATAGGTCTGTGAAATTCAGAGTCACAGCGAGCAGGATGAAACTGGTACTGTTATCCATGAAATTAACACTGAGACTGGCAGGGAAATCTGGGCTGTTGTTATTTAGGTTGTTGGATGTATCATTTATCTTGATAGTAATGGAGGTGACCTGGTCTGAGCCTTTAAATAATTTGAAGACCATTTCTGTGGCACTGACTACAGGGCAGGGCACCGTAACATTGCTGTTCATAATCACATGCTTAACCGGTGGGAGATTGCCTGCAGTGTAGAGAAGAAAAAAGTCACATAACATTTCACAACTGCTTCATGTATTGTAGTCAGTCTTTCATTTTTCAACACCTGAAATCTCTAATTGGTTGGTACAATGTCAATTCATTATACTTATATTACATTATTTATTCAATATGTGAAGAAGATTATGAAAACTACAAATCACCACAGTTACCTATTTTGCAGCAGAAGAGGGCTTCTGTTCCCAAGATCGCTTATAGGCTGTCTCATATCTTCCAATTACATTGCTATTCCATTAAGATATACACACTTATTTGAAATTTTCTTTAAACTATAGCTATAAGAACAGTAAATTATAAGTACTTTTGTCGTTTCAGATCCTGGTGGTCTGAATAACTTTATGTATGATGAATATGCACAAGCAATAATATATGCCAGAATAACAAAATAACAAGTTTCTTAATTTCATAAATCTTTCATCACAATTTTTTGCCTGTAAGAGTGGAGAAATGTTGTCATAGAGATATGGTTTCTGTGTGATCAAATTGCTTTGAAAATTGCTTTGCATTGGAAACCAAAAAGGAAAGACTGAATCATCCTCATGCAAAATGATTAACTCTCTCTCAGTACTGCATTTTCTTCTGTCAGAATGTCAGTGGAAATGCCAAACATGTCAGCTTGTTGCAAAATGTATAGAATTTTGCCGTAAGATCCCAATATATATATTAAGTGTCTTATGCACTAACATTTAAATTAATCATCTGATACATGATGAAAAAAATAAAATGAAAGACTTGAAATTAAATGCACACATATATAACTAACATTATTTATTGTTAAACTGTGTATATTCATCATCCACACAAAAGGACATTGTAGATATATAGAAAAATTGCAGAGGAAGATGATATGGAGGAGCAATAAGTGAAGCTTTAAAAGATTTCAATCAAGAGTTAAAGATGTCTTGGATTCATTTTCTGCTAATAAAATTTTTATTTTGTAAATATTTTGCATTTCATTTATGGCTTATTATGAGTTTTTTTTAATTATTATTATTGTCTTAAATATGATTATTTACTTATATGTGACTACCATAAGGGCATTCTTGTCCCCTCACAAATATTTGTCTGGATGTAAACAAAAGGTTTAATGTTATTTTGTAACTGTGACTTTACATTCCATAATTTCTTCTTAAAAAATGCACCTTTTGACTTTTTCCCTTAAGCAAAGACTAACCCAATCCTTTAGTTTTTAGCATTTTATTTTGTCATAATTCGAAGCTCATATTTGGCAAATGTGATTTTTCTGATAAAAAACGGATGAACTGGAAGTATCTTGATTCTAAATTGAATTCAAATTCTGTCTGTTTCACTTTTACATTTCGGGTGCCTTTTTTTTTGCGGTTTTATTTCAGGCCTTTCAACCCGTTAGAAACCCAAGGGCACTGGTCTCATTATTATAGGCCACAATAATCCCATTAAAAAAATAATAATTCTAATAACTTAACATTACTTCATGTGGTAACAACTAATCTGACAGTAACTAATCTTACAGTTTCAAGTAAAATTATTTAATTGGACTAAATCAGCCTTAAAACATTGGGCTACAAAGGTACATTTCTATTGCCATTTTAAATACAAGTCTTAAGATACATAAGAAAATGATGGAATATAAATTCTATAGCTGTCTATGTTACCCACTGCATTGCATTTTTAAAGTTATCACAAGATTCAAGATCTTACCTTTGCACATGCTCTGTGTTTCAGATAAGGTGAAAAAGAGACAGAAACTTAAGAGGGTCACAGATGTCCTGAAAATCTCCATGTGTTGTTTTCTAAGCTTTCACACAATGGAGGAGCTGTTAAAAACGGCAGATCTACTGCCTTTCGTTTTGGCACTATTTTGTAAGTATGGCGCGCTTGTATGGCAAATTCAACCTTCGGTGTAACAGAAGAACAGATCGCAAGCCAAACAGGAAGTTTCCATCTCTCCTTGCACCCTTTGTGGGTGATGTTATTTGCATGTTGAGGTTTCATATAGTGCGTTTCATAGAGAATCCCGTGGCATCATTACAGTAGCTGGTGTTTCCTCTCCGAGGGGAGGTAGTAAAGGAGACCCCTGTGGGGTTTTTCGAATGAACTGTCTGTTTGAGTAATTGTTGGGGGTATTTAGGGTTAAACTGGGTTTGTTCTTGAGAGTAACAGATGCACAAAGTGAAAGAGCGAGAGGGAGGAAGAAAAAGAAAGTTAGCTCCTAAGAGGGCTAAAATGTTAAAATCACAGAAACGTACACACCCTTGATCAGAAAAGGCCTGCGTGCATTTAAAAAAAAGTGCATAAAAAGCATTTTCTGACTGACTCCTATAGCAAAACATTCAAACACATGTGGAGGAAAATGTCTTTTTGCTGATTTAGTAAGTCTTCATGTTTCCTGTTTTTTATCTAAGACTGGGTGCACGTCAGAGGCAGTGCACTTTCTGATCTCTATGGCAACCAATTCACAGAACACTGAAACCAACCCACGATGCTGATGATGATCTGTGTTTGTTGAGCCTTAATGGAAGGAAAGATTAATCAAGTTGAGAACAGATGCAAACAATGAGGTTTTGTGGTTATCTTTATATTTAGATCTAAACCTAGAACTGGTTTCAGACCCCTACATGCACTAGCACCCCCTTAAATCTACTTCCTTTGTAAACCACAAAACGTGACAACATATTTACTTAACTTCCCATTCATGATGTGCATAACAGTGCTTCCAAAAACAGAAATCATTGGAACATCCGAATGATATTCTATTCATGTGTTATTATATCCAACAAATAGGTGTCTTTGTTTTACAGACCTTAAAAATATTACAAAAGTTTTAAGTTAATTTTGTTCAAGTTCTCGCCAAAGTTAAGCCCCAGCCCAATAAGCCCAGTGGCCTGAAGAGACACCTGTGGAGATTTTACGAATGGACACAGCACTGAACAAATACAAATCAAAGTCATAGTCCAAAACCAGGCAGGGTTTAGAGTTATAAATCCAAACAAACAGAAAACTCCATAAAACAGCTAGACTACACAGGGAAAATCTGCCCGTAACACTAAACAAGACATCCTCCTGATACGAAGCCCTGGGAGCATTTAAATAGACAGAGTTAATGAAATTATTTAAATAAAAAACATCTATAACTGATTAACTAATGAGGAGCAGAGAGTTCTGGGAAATTCAGTCCAGAAATAACAGTCCATGGTAACAGTAAGAGACTAGGCTGCCTTCTGTTGGTGACTAATGGTACTCACAGATGACAGGTGTAACAAGTGAGATCACAAAATAAATATTATTTGCACGTTATGTGCGCACTTTGTGTAGAAATTTTGTAAATTGTAATTAAATAATTAATCTGTGATTTATTAATTAACTTTAACCTTTATTTATTTAACTATTTTGATACCAGGAAAAGATTTCCAATGTTTTGTACTGACCAACTTATTTGTATTTTTTAAAACAAATTTTGATTTTGATGACTGCAACAGGTGACTGAATTTAAGTCAAATTCTCACGCATCATAGATCAGCTAACATGATCATAAAAAAGTTGGGAATACTTTGAATAAAAAGAAAAAAACTAAATAAATGCGATACAAATGTCATCCAGGCTTTTGTGGCTGCATTGTGCCACGTGACATGCATGACGCGTCGCCATGGAAACAAGAGGAAACATTCTAAAATAACGGTCTACTAAAAAAAACTCATGTTGGGGGATCATCCAGAATGTTTTAAACTTACGTGCAAAAGGGCTAGGAAAGATGCAGTCTAGATGGCAGTATATGTCTCTGTAAAATCCCAATAGATGCCCCCAAACTTTTTGTCTTTTGGAACGAGAACTCAATGTATGTTTTTTCCCCAAAAAAGGTAGACTCATCTGACCACAGCACACATTTCTATTGTTTTAGATAATCTGAGATGAGTATTGGAATGTGAGTGGAAGCAACTTCCGGTCGCCATTTTATGGGGCAAGCTCATTGTGTTGAAGACTTCCTACCAAGCGTAATGCTGAAACAGGTCATAATCAAATTATAAGTAGAAATGGCATCAAAGTCAGGAAAGTACAAAGATGGATTGGAGAAAATTGACGAGTAACGTCCAATGCCTCCTGGACATTACCTACATAGACATTTTAAATTATTTAGTAAACACGAAACGTGCTTACACTTTAGATGATTTGAAAAGTTAAAAATCGCTTTAAGCTTACAACCAGTTTGTCAATGGTTGGGTTAAAGACGTCCTTGCAGTGGAAGTGAGCAACAACGTGTTGGTTATTGCAAGTTTGTTTCAGTACCTTTGTCCACACCGTTTCGTATAGACTGACTCGTAATGTGTGGTCATCCTTGAATATCATTTAAACACACATTTCTTTCTTATGAAGATTTTGCAAAAGTTTAGATGTGCATGTATTTCATTTAAAAATGCTCAAAATAACAGAAAAATTCATTGGAATCTCTCTGCAATTTTAGGTATGACACTCACTCACTCTATGAATGACACAATTAAAACCCCAAAAAATGGGCATTGTTGAAGCAGCCCATTGTGATTGTAAATAATGTTTTTTTATTGATTGTAAAATAATAAAAAGAGTGACTAGATATTCAATATATTGTGATGTTGTTGTTTTTTTGTTTTTTTACTAATATAGACGTGGATGCTTATTATAATTATCAACATAACTTACTTAACTTACATAACTTATCAACACAACATAACTAATATATATATATATATACAGTACAGACCAAAAGTTTGGACACACCTTCTCATTCAAAGAGTTTTCTTTATTTTCATGACTATGAAAATTGTAGATTCACACTGAAGGCATCAAAACTATGAATTAACACATGTGCAATTATATACATAACTGTCAGGGTTCTGTCACTTCAGTTTGGGTTTCTAGTGTGCTGGTTGACAGAGCTCTGACACTGCCCCTTTGTGTCTTGTGATTGTAAACCCCGCCCACCTTGTTACCTCATTTCCCTTGAGTGTTGTCAGCTGTTCTCAGCTCGTCACCTTCCCTCATGTGTCCCTATTTAATCCCGGTGTGTTTGCTGTCCTGTGTCGCGTCGTTGTCTCTCTATGTTCTGTGCTTGTGTACCTGGTTTTCTGGTCCCCTGTAAATCCGTTTCATCCGGTTGGTTGGTTTGTTGGTTTGTTTTTGTTCTTAGTGTCTAGTTATTGTGTTAAGTTATGTTTTCCCCCTCGTGGGTTTTTGCTTATTGAGATTTTCTTTATTTGTTAATAAATTACGCCTTTCCCCTGCACTTGAGTCCTCCCCGTTTATGCGTTCCGTGACAGAACGACGCGACCAATATGAGGACTCAGCGGGGGAAGGGCTTCCGTCCTCCACCAGCCGCCGCACAACCCAGCCCCCTATACCAATGGATGCTGCAGTTGAAGGCACTGGGCTCCCTCCACCAACACGGAGCGGATTTGAAGACCTTCGCTCGGGAGTTCAGCCAGACTGCAGCGGGGCTGGGGTATAATGAGGGTGCCCTCAAGGACCTGTTTGATTATGCGCTGGATGAGCCCCTCGACTTCTGGAGTATGAGAGGTCTGGAATCTCTGGACTTCTGGGGGTTCGTGGAATTCCTCATCACGCCCCCCAAGGTTCCGACCCCAGCGGAATTCCTGGCTGCCGAACTGGCCAGGATAACCGCTGCGCGGCAGGGGGCCGCCGACTCAGAGCCCGCTGCCGACCAGGAGGCCATGAACTCGACACCTCGCCGCCGGAGGAGGAGAAGGAAAGGGGCTCCCTCCACTTCCAATGACCTGGAGGCCGCCGACCGAGAACTCTGTCTGCCTGACCCGCCGGCCGACCCAGAACTCTGTCTGCCTGACCCGCCGGCGCCCCGTGCGCGCCTCGCCCTGCCGGCGCCCCCGAGACTGCTCGCCCTGCCGGCGCCGCCGAGACTGCTCGCCCTGCCGGCGCCGCCGAGACTGCTCGCCCTGCCGGCGCCGCCGAGACTGCTCGCCCTGCCGGCGCCGCCTGACCCCCCGGCTTTGACTGAGCCCACCTGGCTCACCCCTCCGGCGCCGCCTGACCCGGCGGCGCTGCCTGAGCCCGCCTGGCTCACCCCTCCGGCGCCGCCTGACCCTGCGGCCCTGCCTGAGCCCGCCTGGCTCACCCCTCCGGCGCCGCCTGACCCTGCGGCCCTGCCTGAGCCCGCCTGGCTCACCCCTCCGGCGCCGCCTTACCCTGCGGCCCTGCCTGAGCCCGCCTGGCTCACCCCTCCGGCGCCGCCTGACCCGCCGGCTTTGCCTGAGCCCGCTTGGCTTGTTCCCCCGGACCCGCCCTGGCCCTCAGCCAGCACTTTAGAGCTGCCAAAGCCAACCTGGCTCATGCCTCCTGTTCCGTCTCCCTGGACTGTTTTTTTTTTTTTTTTTTTCTTATTGAGGACCTTTTTCTGAGTTAATTTTTCATTATGTTAAGGACTGTTTATTTTGTTTGATCATCCCTGGGACTCTGTTATTGACTTTTTCCTTATTGAGATTTTAGTTTGTTGTTGTTGCTCTTTTGGTTGGTCTGTTCTCCCTCCCTCCCCTGGGTTCATGTCAGTTGGTCCCCTGTCTTTCACTTCTTGTGGTGTTGCTTTGTCTGGTGTTCATGTAGGGACGCCAGGTGGCGTCCCTTTAGAGGGGGAGTAGTGTCAGGGTTCTGCACAGATTTCCACTGATCTAATGTCCATTCTTTGTGTTCTTTAGCCCAAACAAGTCTCTTCTGCTTGTTCCCTGTCCTTAGCAGTGGTTTCCTAGCAGATAGCAAGAAGGCCTGATTCACACAGTCTCCTCTTAACAATTGTTCTAGAGATGTGTCTGCTGTAGAACTCTGTGTGTTATTGACCTGGTCTCTAATCTGAGCTGCTGTTAACCTGCAGTTTCTGAGGCTGGTGACTCGGATAAACTTCTCCGCAGCAGAGGTGACTCTTGGTGTTCCTTTCCTGGGGCGGTCCGTATGTGAGCTAGTTTCTTTGTAGCGCTTGATGGTTTTTGTGACTGCACTTGGGGACACTATCAAAGTTTTCCAATTTTTCGGACTGACTGACCTTAATTTCTTAAAGTAATGATGGCCACTTGTTTTTCTTTACTTAGCTGCTTTTTTCTTGCCATAAAACAAATTCTAACCGTCTATTCTGTAGGACTATCAGCTGTCTTCTGCACAACACAACTGATGGTCCCAACGCCATTTATAAGGCAAGAAATCACACTCATTAAACCTGACAGGGCACAGCTATAAAGTGAAGACCATTTCAGGTGATTACCTCTTCAGGAGAATGCCAAGAGTGTGCAAAGCAGTAATCAAGGAGGATAGCCCATCGTTTCAGCGACAGCAGAGACACAAGGAGCCTGTGGCAGGGGATTCAGACCCTCACGGACTACAAACCCCCTGCACGGACGTGTGACAGCTCCACACCCCTTCTAAATGAGCTGAACACTTTCTTCGCTCGCTTTGAAGCACACAACAGCACCACTGCACAGAAGTCACCACCTCCTCCCGATGACCAGATGTTGTCACTGCCCAGGGACAGCGTGAGAAGATCCCTCAGCAGGGTCAACGCACGCAAAGCTCCAGGTCCTGACAACATTCCTGGACGTGTATTGAGGGACTGTGCAGAGGAACTCACCGATGTCTTCACAGCCATCTTCAACATCTCACTGAGTCAAGCTGTTGTCCCCACCTGCTTCAAAGCGACCACCATCATTCCAGTCCCAAAGAATTCATCTCCATCCGGCTTCAATGACTACCGCCCAGTCGAACTTACCCCCATCCTTATGAAGTGCTTTGAGCGGCCAGTCATGCACCACATTAAATCTGTCCTCCCCCCCTCCCTGGACCCCTACCAATTTGCATACCGGTCAAAACGCTCGACCGATGATGCCATCACCACTGCCATCCACTCAGCACTCACGCACCTGGACAATAAAGACACTTATGTCAGAATGCTGTTCATAGACTTTAGTTCAGCATTCAATACAATCATCCCCCAACAGCTCACTCACAAACTGTCTCAGCTGGGACTCAGCACTTCACTGTGCAACTGGTTGCTGGACTTCCTGACAGGAAGACCTCAGGCAGTACGGGTCGGCAGCAACACTTCCAGCACCATCATCATGAACACTGGAACCCCCCAGGGTTGTGTGTTGAGCCCACTCCTCTTCACTCTGCTTACACACGACTGCACACCCACACACAACAGCAATTTAATAATCAAATTTGCGGACGACACGACTGTAGTTGGTCTCATTAGCAACGGCGATGAGACAAACTTCAGGAGTGAGGTGAGCCGCCTGGCCAGGTGGTGCGGCGACAACAATCTCTCTCTGAACGTGAAGAAGACGAAGGAGATTGTTGTTGACTTCAGAAGAATGCACACCCAGCATGCTCCTCTGACTATCAACGGTGCGACCGTGGAAAGGGTGAGGAGTACCAAATTTCTGGGTGTTCATATCACGGAAGACCTCTCCTGGATCACCAACACCACAGCACTGATTAAGAAATCGCAGCAGCGACTATACTTCCTCCGTAAGCTGAGAAGAGCCGGAGCCTCAGCCCCCATCATGCGCACCTTCTACAGAGGCACCATCGAGAGCATTCTGACCAGCTGCATCACTGTGTGGTACGGCGCCTGCAACGCATCCTGCCGCAAGGCACTGCAGCGCATAGTGAGAGCACCTGAGAAGATCGTTGGTGTCTCTCTCCCACCCCTCCAGGACATCTATAACACCCGCCTCTCCCGAAAAGCCCTTGCTATTGCTAGGGACCCCACCCACCCATCCCACAGCCTCTTCAGTCTGCTGCCATCAGGGAGGAGACTACGCAGTCTCCAGGCACGGACCAACAGACTGAAGGACAGCTTCATACCCCAAGCTGTCAGGGCATTGAACTCTCTCCCGACTCTGCCCCCTCTCCCCTCTTCTGCACCAAGGACCTGATCTCTGAATCCCCCCCCACCCCCTACCCACCATCAGATATTCTCTTATTCATCCACCTCATTATGTTGTCCTTGCATTTCTCTCCTATTACATTTGCACTGCCTTAATTTGTAATTTGCACTATTACTATTTACTATTGTTTGCACTATTTGCCATCGCCACTTTACCTCCATAACTCACTTTATCCATCTAGTTTAATTTTATTGTATTTTATCTTCATCTTCTGTTGTTGTTGTTGTTGTTACTGTTACTGTTAAATTATTGTTATTGTTAACTGTATTCGCCTTGGGTCTGAGAGTAACGGAATTTCAATTCTCTATATGTATGCACTGTATATATTGCAGAATTGACAATAAAGCTGACTTTGACTTTGACTTTGACTCAAGGCAAAAGGTGGCTACTTTGAAGAACCTAGAGTCTGGAATATTTTCAGTTGTTTCTCACTTTTTTGTTATGTATATAATTGCACATGTGTTAATTCATAGTTTTGATGCCTTCAGTGTGAATCTACAATTTTCATAGTCATGAAAATAAAGAAAACTCTTTGAATGAGAAGGTGTGTCCAAACTTTTGGTCTGTACTGTATATATATATGTACTATATTTTAATTATCAACTATATAATATAGAATTACTTAAACATGTTATATCACTTAAATAATTTCTTAGAAATAATTAATTAGTAAACAACTCATATATTTATTATATTTTCAAATGTACTATACTTTTAGTATTATTATTAAGTAGATTTTACTTATTAATTTATTCTTATTAATAATTATTTTTTTAATTTAATAAACTTTTAGTATTATTATCAAGTTGTTTTTACTTATTAATTTATTCTTATTAATAATTATTATTACTTTGTTAGTAGCTTGGCGTTTGTTTAATCCTGTTAGTTAGAGGCCAAAAAAAGAGAGTTGCATTTATGATTTTGCCCACTGGGGGGAGAACGTCACTCTCTGTTAGTAAATTTGTTACTACCTACCTACCAAACGAAATGCTAAGTCTTTGAACGATTGATTCAATGAATAAATCATTGAATGATTTATGTAACCTATCTGCCTATTACACGTGACTAAGGAGAAAATCAAATATTTAATCTACAAATTAAATGAACTAAAATATGATCATTTCGAGCAGAAATGAGGACTGCGTCGGGTCTTCAGTAGACATAAACGAATCTTGGTTGACTATCTAATGAAACAGATTAATTTTATAATTCTAGCTGTCTGTATTCCAGTCAGTGCCATTACACATACACATGTGTAGCCCGTGGCGAATGACGCCCAGGTTCAGCTCCCCCTCTCTGGATCTAATAGGTGGAGCTTGATCTAGTCCAGCTCCCCCTATATATACTTAATGAGTAGAGTTATGTTTAGCAAAAGCGTTACTGTTGGGCAGGGGTGCGGTTGGACCGTCTGGTTCCCCGGCCATTGCGTCCAGCTCCGCGTCGCTGGACGTCAAGCTCCACCCACCGCTCTGCAATGAGCAGCCTGTCGCCCGTCGTGCTCTTGCACCACTAGAGGCCAGCTGGTGTGCTTTTATGAAGAGAGGGGCGACCCACGCACGTCCTTATGATCGGCTGATTGGTCGAGCACTGAATCTGGGCAGGACAGGAAACGAGAAGCACAGCAATCTCCGTTCTCCGGGAGAGAGAATGGGAGAGGAAACCGAAATGTGTCAATAGGAGACTGGAAGGATTGAGTCGGGCAAATTAATTTTTTGCCCTCTTGGTGTATATATACGGCGATATTCACCGCCAGGGACGTGGGATATTTACCTTTAGTACTCTTATAAGTAATTTTCGGCTGCTTTCGATACATAGAAGAATTGCAGAGCTGTTTACCGCTGGTAAGTGGCCACTATTATTTCATCTTATTTCTGAGACTCTTGCACATATTCAGGCTTTAACTTGTGCAGAGTTCTATTAAAAGTGGGGTTACGTTAGGAAAGAGCTGGGGATAGCTAAGATCCCACTCCAAAGAAACTGGCTCCGTTATTGGCTGTCTGCTGTTTTTTTTTTTTTTTTGTCCTTATGGGAAAATTGCTTGGACAAAAAGGCATGGAGCGTGTTAAAGAAAGGGATCCAATTCATCTTTGTCATTTGACAATGGGACGGTTCCCACGTGCACAAATGCACTCCATCATCAGTCAATGAATTTTGCTGACCGGGTCGTGGTTAGTTTGCAGAACTGTACAAGCTTGTATGATTGTACGCGTTTGAATTCATCAGCCTCTGGTAGTTCTGGGTGTGTGGGCGAGTATATGTACAGTGACCAACGGATGCTCTGTCATTTTATCATGTTACATTTATTCACCAACAACACCGGAGAATAAAAAGTCCGTCACGTGTTCTCATAAAACGCTGTACTGTATGTTGGCTTGATTCTGGGTGTGTTCAAAACATACGCCCATAAATTTCATGCCCCCTTCGCCCCAGGTCGGTGAATGGAGCTGTTCTTTCCACGCGCTGTAATAATGCTACCATCTCTGCGCTTTAAAATGAATATCACTTCAAGCAATGTTGTCAGCCCTGGTCTCCACCCAATCGACCCCGAAGGCTAGCATGCAATTCTATAAAACCATACACCTCCTTTCGATTATTATAAAGGCTTCATAAATAAATGAAAGCAGTTTATTGATTTTAGTGGGGGAAAGTGGAGTCTATGAAAATATTTCCGGTATGATTAACCGTCTTTTATTTGCGTGTCTCGTGTGCTCTAGGCCTTCGTGTCCAGTCTGTCTTCATTGTCTTGCTACAGTCACTCAGGCCATAAATGTTTTTGTTACACGTCCGTTTTCAACATCGTTCTTAATGTAATTCCTCGCCCATATCCACAAATGGCCATTTAATTGGAACCATGTTATGTCCATGTTCCTATTAAAGTAGGGGTTAAGATAATTGATGTTTTTCCTCAGAAGAATACTCTGTTATCTTTTAGAATATGTTAAACGTATAAACATATGTCCCTTTGTTTTCTTACCTGTGTCATGAGAAGGGGGGAATTACTTGAAGACCTGTATTTTTGTGGATATTCTTTGAGATGTTATTGTTCATAGACACATCTCAATTTTTATAGTTTTAAGTTTACTTATGAGCTTTTGGAATATGTAGTCAGTATAGTTGTGTAGTAAATGACACACTATAAGCTTATACATGCATGTAGGACTAAAGAATGCATTGTGATGATTCATTGAGGGGTGTCCATGCTCTTCAGGTGATTCTGCTTCAAATAAAAGTCCATGTAGCAAGAGGTTGATTCATAACAAGATTTTATGTATTTTTCAATAAGTTTTAGTGACACTTTCTGTCTTTTTTTTTACTCTGTGCTCCATAGTTTGCTCTTGTTGCTCTTTGTCAGATGAGTTGTAGTCAACCATCAACATCCTTCATAGGGTAAAAGGTGGGATGTTGTCTTTGAATTGTTGACCTCAAGAAAAGGAGTGCTTAGTCCATGTTTTCCCCATTTTCCTCAGTTCCTTGCTCATTGAGCAAGGAAGGGAATGCATGGTCCTCTGGGCATGAGTGTGGACAAAGCCGTTTGTATGAAAAAAACAGCTGTTGCTAATGCATCTCAACAAGACAAAGATCTAAGTCCTATGTGTGAGATCTGTTTGACTAAACATGCTTTTACAGTTAATTTCAAATTTGGTGGAGATAATCCAGCTATGCATGGGACACTTTTATATACAGTATATAATTTCCAGTTTCTGACAGCTAAATTTCTTTAAAAAAACTTTTGCATGTTTTTAATGACTTATTATTATTTGTTGATCTTTAAAGAAAATAATTTAATAAATAATCTGAATTTAAATAAAAATTACTTTGAGTAATGATCTCAGAACTGCACTTTGTTTTCCAAGAGCTCGGGCCACACAAAAGACTCAGATGTTAGTTGGTGTTATTTTACCAAAGCTCCCCCACAGAAAAGGGGGCAAACCTTCAAAGAGAACCATAACCCTCCGTGAAACAGTCACCAGGGAAAGTGAAACTAGATAGGTCCTAAGCAACTACAAGGAACCGCAATGGAGCACCTGGAGTCCAGCAAATGCCCTGCTGGTATAAATGCTTGGCACCGGTCATTAGGTGCACTTGGCCCTTGGCTTTCATGCTTATTATCGCCATACTCTTTGCACACAGTTGCCTCTGATTTCCAACAAGTAATTTGCCAAACTTTAACTCCCAAATAGAACTGTTTAAGAAACTAAGGGAGACCGGTTTAGCAGAAAGTGCACAGAAAAACAGAGTTCAATACATAAAAACATAATATTTAGTTTTTCATATTTAAAGCAATATCATGTAAATTCACTTCATGTTTCTTTGATTCTTTGTTCTTTGTGCAAGTATGTTTTAAAAGAACAGTGTTGTGTGTGCCTGACTTAGTTTTAAACTAATTGAACCTTCCTTAAACTATCAGTCTCATTTTATTGTCCACTTATTAAAAAAATTGCTTCAGGAGAAGAATTCAATCTTAATTTACAGTGTAACTGTGAAGAAATCCAATTCACTCAGGCTTTATACATTACCTTTATGTGCAGAGCAGATTACCGTAAGATACACATTAGATTCATCTTCATTAATAGATTCAGTGTGTAATTGCATAGAAATCATGGTATTAGTCCTAAATGCATAGTTTAAACAAATTATTGCGGTTAAAGCATGTGTGAAGAGGTACAAGTTTAAGCATTATAAATATTAACATTATGCATTTCAATAAAACTGCTTTGTTGTGTGTTGTGACCTTGGGTATACACACACACTTAAATACCCAAAAGTGGGACCTTGGGTATTTGGTTAGCACGAGGGTATTGTGACCCTCATGCTAACCAAATAAACTTTGGTTTACAACTGGCATACTTGATCTTTGTGACAAGCTTCGAGAGTTAAAAAAGAAGTCGTCAGAAGTAGAAGAAGCAAAACAATACAGGAAAATCAACCAGGTTATCAAGAAAAGCATGAAAAAGGAAATGGAGACATGGATTAAAAACCAGTGTAGAGCTATAGAAAACAATCTATAGAAAAATAATAGCAAAAAAGCATATCAACTGGTGAAAGACCTGACCAGTGTAAAACAAGGATGCTTCTCCACCATTCAAGATATGGGAGGGAAATGTTTTAAAGAAGAACAAGACATTGTTAATAGATGGACAGAATACTGCTCGCAGACAACATGGACTCATAGTAACTCTCCCGAAAAAAGGCAATTTGCAGCAATGTCAGAACTATCGTATGATCAGTCTTGTATGCCATCCAAGCAAAGTCTTGCTAAAAGTCATATTAAACAGACTGAAGCCGCAGGCAGAGGAAATCAAAGCTGAAGAACAGGCAGGCTTCAGACCAGGGCGAAGCACAACTGAACAGATTTTCAGAGAATACTATGTGAGAAATACCTCCAGCACCAACAAGACCTTTATCTTGTCTTTATAGATTAATAAGGCGTTTGACAGGGTATGGCATGCAGCCCTTTGGTCCACCATGAAGTTGTACAACATCAATGCCAACCTGATACAAGAAAGTATGCAATGTATGAACCACCATATACAAATATGTTATGACTGTTTACGCTGTGAGTGAAATTGTATTTGTAATGTTGGAGGTTAATAATAATTAAAGGTTTGTATCAAAAATCGAAAGTGTTTTTATTGTATACTGTTAAATATCTGCTGTTAGTTGGTGCACATATGCCTTTTGTTGTTAGCAAACATACAATGTATGTACATTTTTATAGCATGCCGATCGCTTCATCTAATAAATAGATATATTGGGTGTAGGTTATCTCACTAAACGGTTATCTCAACATAACCGACATCGACATAACCGAACTCCACTGTATTTATTTATTTTTTCAACGGTGTTTCAGACTACTTTTTACCCCTAAGCAAAAAAGAAAAAAAAACCTTTATTGTGACTATATCTGAGGCTTTTGTCTTGTTTCAGGTAATTCACTGCTGATTCACACAATGTGGCTTTGGAAAAGCTTGTTGTTATATGTGACATGCTGAAATCCTAAAGAATGCTAATTTTTCCCATAAAAAGCTTCTCAAGATTGAGAAACAGAAAATCTGAAAACACAAACAGTTTAATTGGTAATGATGTGTTTGTCCAACCCATTTTGAAATTCATTAGTAAACTTGCTAGTCTGGCAAGAACAAATGAAGTGGCTCATTTCCCAGATTCTGAACTTTCTCTTCCATCTGTGTCCCAATGATGTTTGACCTCTCATGACATTAGTGATCTCACCATGACGACAGCTCTACTTCAACCAGCTGGAAAAGATATAACTGGGTGTTCTTCTTTCGCTCAGAACTGAATTTTCTTTTAGAGTAAGAGAGGGAAGACATACTGAAGAAATATACTGTTTGAATTAAAAGAAGAGGTAATTAAATGAATTGAGAATGCATCGACTACAGAATCTCATTGGCTTTTCTGGCATGATGTCATTTATTTAAAAGTGTCCTGAAATCTGAGAGCAAATGAATGTGAGGAACGAGATAGATCAGAGCATATCCGGTCACTGCTATGTGAATTGTCAGCCCTCATGGAGTTATTTATTTACTGCTAAATTGTTTATATTTGTGATTTATTGTTGCCTATTTTTGCTGCACATTCAAATATGTTTACGTCTTATCCTCTTGAAAATACAGCTGTCATCTGAAAACAGTGAATTTATATTTTGCTCTGAACTCTCTGCTCCATGGTACCAGCGGTATACCAGTATCTAATCTATTGTAATTAGTAAGAACTCCTTTTTTAGCTAGCTATAAATGTAAAGTTATTCTGCAAATACTTATTTTAGTAAAATAAAAATGTGATACTGGACTGTGGCTATAAGAGACCTGAATGAATTCAGAATTGTAAATAACTTTTCAAACTATAGTATCTCAAAAGAGGTTTTATTTTTATGCATTTCAGCACTTTAGTAAGCTCAACTGCTATGAAGCTCATGCTTCACTCTGGGTACTGTGTAACATAGTGGAGCATGGGAAGGAGGTTACAGCAATGTACATAAACAATTCAGGGTCATTCAGATTATTTGAGCTTGCATAACATGTGGGCACTGATGGTTGAAGGTCCCTTTATTGTTTGCTGACTTTTCTTGCTAGGCTTGTGTGTCCCTGTAATGGAGTTAGAAATGTTCCCAGTCATCTAATCTTATTGGTTTCTTGCTTTTCCTCAGACAAAATTGGTTTCACAGATAAAGACTACTTCTACTTTAGATCTAAGCTAATTACACCTAGTCCAAACCTAAGTATTCTGCCATTTATGGTTTCCATTGAAATAGACATTTAGAAAGCAGGCTCTATTGGAGTGGTTCAGATTTGAGGATGCAGATTGTGAATTTTTGGAAAGTCCTGAACCTGTTAATAAGAGCTTCTACTCCCTCTGTTTGTCACACCACACAGACTCTTAGTTTATTTTCATTGTCTCTTTGTCTGAGTTTTTCCGCCACTCATTAACCACCATGTGCACCATGTACATGCATTTTAGCTTTGTCACATTTCATCTTTGTCATTTCCTTCAGCACATGTCACTCATTTTCAGTTGTAATTGGTCCGGTCTATGTTGTGTTAGCATCTTGTCGTCTGTGTTCTCTGTTGGATTTAAAGAACTACTATTGAACTTTATTACCGACTTTGTGTCTGTCTTCACCAGTCTGTCTGTCCTTTGTTAACGCTGTTTGGGGGGGCGAGACAAAGTTGCTAAGTTGGCAACTGAAGTGTTTTTATTTTCGGGAGCTACCGGGACAGTGATAAAGGTCGACGTTTTTATTTTCGGGAGCTACCGGGATCGACGGATTGGTGACCACTGTTTTAAACAGTTGCCTTTATTGTTACAGTTACTTGCATTTATTCAGCAGGATCTGCACTGGGATGGTGGTCAAGTTCATGACGACTCAGAGTCTTACTCAGACAGTGTATGAGTCAAGGATTGGGTTTGTCAGTGTCACAGGCTTAGTAGGTTTAGACCCCTTACATGAATTCAATTAATGATGAGTAGGCAGTGCTTAATGTCTTACACATATTTTCTTGGTATCTTCATAATAAAACAACCATTATGGCTGTTTTATTGTGTTGCTGATTTCAGTTACATTCCCATGTGTCAGACAGGAAATTCTCAAGCCTGTTTCCAGGTCAGCCTCTCTTTTTGGCACTGTGCAGTTCTTTTTTGCCGCCAGGGGCATCACTAGGCCCTTTTTAGGTGGGCTTCAGCGATTGTGTCTCTTCAGAAGGCTTGGATTAAACCTCTTAGTTATTGCAGAGTATGTTTACACAACTTTTTTTTTTGTTTGTTTTTTTTGGAGGGACAGAAATCTGTCAGGTTTTATTAAAAATGTCTTTGTGTTTAAAAGATGAATGAAAGGGTTAATGGTGATGACAGAATTGTATTTTTTTTTTTGGTGAACTATCACTTTAATGAAGCACTGTATAGTCACGCTGATTTGGGGTTCATCTGACCCTGACTAAACCTTGTTTATTGTGAACAAAAGACATTCTTGTGGATGAACACTGGACAAAACTTAATTATAATAAAAGAAAACAACAAAACCCAATAGAACAAAAGAGTAAATAAAGTACCACTGCTAAAATTGTAAATGTTAAAACAAAATAAATTAGTCAACCTTTATTATTCGATTACTAGGCAGTTGTGAGATGTAGCTTTGGTCACAAGTTTCCAGCTGGTTTTCCTTAAAGTTGTGCGGAGAGAAGTCCAAAGAGTAGTGGACTCACAGCAGCCAGTATCAAAATCTGGAAAGACTTAAGCAAAATTATGGTAAGCTGTCTTTTCTGGCAGGTACATAAAACAGTATGGCAAGTGGTCATTTTTATGGAAGATTTTGTATCTTTGGAGGAGCTGGACTGGGGCCTCATCAACCCCCACCCCCCTTTTCACTGTGGGAATTTCAACAGATGGAAGCACAGTATAGAGGATCTAGTTTGTGGCTGTAGAGAATTCTTAACGGTTAACAGTGTGTCTTTGACACTTTATAGAGAATGAATTAAATCCAAATCACAGTGCAAACCTGAAGGAGGACACATATTTATATAATATGCAGTGGGCCTGGCAGCCTGCTCCACACTCATCCTTTGGTCTCCGCAGTTATGTTATAAATATCGTTGTTATATCAGATCAGTGGTGTCCTATTAAAGGACAGTTGGGAGATGATTTAGATTCAGTTAACTTTTCTATGCAAGATATTTCTGTCAGCATAAGTGCTGTGCAGTCAATGCTAATATCTTTTGCCGTTTCATGTTGATCATTTTTGATTGCCCACTCAAGCCAGATGGTTTACCATGTTTAACATGACTGTCTGAGGCATTCTGTTAAATTAAGTATTGTTATAAAACTCTGTCTATACACTTTTTATAAGATTGTTTTCTCCATTTCAAAACTTTCTGCTGATTCATGTCTGCCGTGTGTGTGATATATAGTTGATCAATCAATAACCTAGCATTAGGACATCCCTGGAGACCATCAGAAAGAGAGAGGTGTTCACTTCTACATTTAGCTCTCAAAATGCCATTATGAGGTATTAGTAAACCGTTTCTCTCAATTGTGTCTTTGTTGAGGTCTGCTGATGGGACCTGACAAACTGTGAGCCTTCAGGTCGGTCACTTCAGTTTTTGAAAACTTTGGTTTTGGCATAGTAAATTATTCAAATATGTGTAGAACCATTAACACGTTTACTTTATTTGGTATTGCACTGTAAAAAATAGTTTTTCAAAATTGCAAATAAAGCAAAGCTTATTGTAGTATATTTTATAAGAAAATAGTTTCTTTCTACTTCAGAATATCACATTTATCCCAGAGTGTTATTTGCCGTTTTGCTGCATTCACGTCATGTCATAATTACCATAATTATGAGATGACAACCTGTGACGTTCTACCTCAGACTCGAAATTATGCATTAAGTTATTATCACCAAAGAGCAAGTTTAAAATCACATTTTACGTAGTGCTAGTAATGTGAAGAACGGATCATTTTACTGTCTAATCTTTGACCACATTCTGAACTGAAAAATAATTATTTTACTAGTCAAAGCCAAATAGATTTTTAAAGTTGGTCATATTTTTGTAATGTAACAGATGTACAGGCTCTGTATAGAAAACCGTTTTGATGAACGAAAGGATGTTGCGCATATATGGTCACAAAAACAATGAACAAATCAGTCTCTGAGATTTGTTACTCCAAGCTTCATCCCAATGTTGTGCAGGTCTGTCCCCATGTCTGGACACTGTTCAGTGTGTCCAATCAGTAACAATAGCCATTTTATGGTAAAGTCTCACGACTGGAGTCTTCCTCTGACATCACCCTCACTGTTTTGGCTTCTGTTCTGTGCCCCCCTCACTCCTCATTTCCTGTTCGCCCTTGAAGTCTCTGTGTAATCTTCCGCTTGGTTGTGTTTGTGCCCTTTGCATTAAATGCTGATGATGGACACACCTGGTTGTCATCTATCTCTCATATACTAAAAGTTTCTTGTAAAAAGATGCTAATTTGTCCCTGTTCTTAATTTTTTTCCAATATCACAAACATGTTTTACATGTTAGCCAAGATAAACTGAAAAACAGATTCATGGTGCTGCAAAAGAATCAGCCTTTGTTTTGAAAAGTAATTTTCCTATAAAGCAGGAACAAGGGCCATCTGACACCTGGGTGATGATTTCATCGTTTTTTTTTAACCACTTAGTTGCGTTAAAGTCCAGATGAAACTGAAATGGTGACAGAACTTTTCTTCTGTATTGGGATTATTGACAGAAACAATGTAGGACGAGAACTTGTTTCTATTCATTGGTTGTTGATTGGGGGTTGATGAAAAAAATTCTAATTAAAATAAAAACTAATTAAATTCACAGTAAGATCTATAACATGCATTTTCGTTTAATTCTGAATTTTGAGATTTTTTTTTCCAGTTCTTAGCTTAACACTCTTTCAAACACATGTGTCCAAACACGCACTGTGTTGTGTCACTGTGTGTTTTGTTCATACAACATGGTTAAGGTACAATTGGTAAACTTGTCAGCAGTGCTTTTTTCGTGAACAAGAGAAACAATATGTAGATGTGTTCAGATGCTCGTTGTGAAGAAAGTTTCATTCATCACCTGAGAACACAACAGCCTGAACAGCAAAAATGGTTGTTACCTTCCCACATTTAATCACAGAAATTGGATTTTGTTTTTGACTAAAGGTTTGTGTTGCTGTAAAAGCGTCTTTTTAAGATGTTCTAACAGAATTTAAAAAAATAGAATTTTATTTCAAAATGTATAAATAGATGAATATACAAGTTAAATAAATTGTGTGACAGTATGTCAGCACATGTGAACCCTTCACATCGCTATGAGCAAGTTACTTTAATGTTATTTAAGACTGACTTATGAGCTTTTACTGAAGGGTGAAGAAGCACTAAAATCTATACTTTTAGGCATCTCAATTTCTAATGTTATGAAAGGGAGCTTTTTGTTTGGACAAGCTTTTAAGCACTGAATTATGGACCCACAAAATTATGTTTTTTGTTGTTGAAATAATATTATTTTAAAAATTGTTTTCATTGTATTGTATTCATAATATTCTGTTGTTACATTTTGTATCTTTCCCATATGTTTGACCAGTATAGACACTGAGAATGCTTCTTAATGATTGTGTTACCATGGTAACCAAGTCACGTGTGATGAGGATTTTAGTTTTTTTTTTATAATGACTCTATTCAAATACTCCCACACCTTCCTTAATTTAACAACTTTTTAAGGACAATATTTAGTCAGAGAGTTGTTTTTTTAGCACCGTTGGTGGAATGTGGAGTGACTGTGTTTTTCAGTATGTGTAATACACATGAGTCACACCCCAAGTGTCTAAAGAAAGATCTAATGAGGGAGTATTTTGCGAGGACACCACATGGTTTTCAGGTCGTGAGCCACTGCTTTGTCATGCGACACACACACACACACACACATTATGCTGTCTTGTGGACAGACGGTCAGCACAGTTGTACCTCAGTGTGCAGCTGTGATCTTTGGTCGGGACACACACCCCTTTTCATACTCTTCACTTTTATCTGTCATCTGCTGGGATGTGTGGGACTGTGTATGTTTTGGGAGCAAATAACATGTTGTGTGTTATGGCTTTTTCGATCAAGTTGAATGAGCACAGCTGAGTTATCACACTTTTTGTGATTCGATTTCAAAGGGATTATATAGGTTGAGTCACTGTTGTCGGCGAAAATGCTTGTTTGGTTTTAATTAATTTAACCTTCTTTGTCCTTGACCCTTCTATAAGCAGCATGTGGTGGTGGACTTTTGAAATGATGTATAAAGTCCCCCACTCTGGGCTTGAGTTTTTTTTAGACTAATTTAAATTCAGCTTCAAGTTTCTTCTGATGTGTACCCAATGTCTGTGTTAGTGCTTTTGACAAACAGTTTAATATTAACTTATTATTATTATTAAAACCAGGTCACATCAAAGTACCAAAGTCCAAATCTAAATCTAGTTCTGTAGCTTTTACAGTATTTGCTTTTGCAGTAATTGTTCACTGCTGGTTGTTGATTACATGTTATTTATTGACTAGTGGTTCTTATCCTTTTTGATCCATTAATTTCCATGGATTTCCTTAGATTATTAACATGATACAATCACAGGAGTTATGAGGACACTGTCTTATGTAACTTTTCACTTCTATTCACGCTTACTCCCCTCACATTCACACTGTTATTTAGCTGCCGCCTTCTCAAATTTCATCCACTTTAGTAATAAAATGAGTGCTTTTGTTCAATTTCATGTTTTTATCCTTAGCATTTTATTAAATATGATATAATAATTGCATGTTACTCCTCACTCATCATTGTTTATTGTAAAAAAAAGTATCTTCTACACAAGCTAATAATCCCCCTCTCCAAATTTCACAGGCATAAGTTAATGCTCTTAGCAAACACCAAAGACAAAAGTTAGGCCACACTTCTACGTCTAGAAAATTAGTCAAAATCTGTGCACATTATTTGGAACTACTTGTGTGTAATCTGTGATAAACATTTTTTGTTTGTGCAAAAGGAAATGTTTTCATTAACATGTCTGCTGCACAACTATAGTAAAAAATGTTCTGAGGGTACTTAAATCTCTCATTAAATATTTGCATGACAAATAATATCTGCAGGAAGCTGGGTGCCTTTTTTTTAATACCAAGCTAACAAAAAAATGCCTTCGACAAAGATATTCATTGTGTGCAGTCCATGCGTTTTCAGTGGAACCATTGGAAATGCAGACATGTCTGAGATGAAGCAACGATAGGAAGTGAAGTTGGAAAGAATGATAGAGGTTTAGGAGGCAGAATTTAGTGAAGGTTTAGCATTCTGACATTGCAGCTGGATTTTTGAGAATAATGCCTGGAATGAGTGCAACTATTTGAAGCCCTGGAGGCTCTAGACAGCTCTGTGTTTAACATGGTGAACAAACTGCAGTGTTTCTGGAAATTTGTTAGAAGTGTTTGCATGTTTCTGTAAAAATGATTTCCCTGTTGCTGAAATGATACCATGCTGAATTAAAAAATGTTGTAAATATCTATCCTGAAAAAATGGCTCATTAAAAGAAATGCTAATTGAAATGCTAATTAAAAAATCTTCTGAAGAAACCTATTTTGTGTCTATTTATCTGTCTGTCTATTAGTGTTAGATCATAATAAAAAAACATCTGGTCTTTAGCAGGTCTTAAAACTGGTTAAATACAACAGATGAACAACACATGACATATTACACTGTCATTATTTAATACAAATAAAGACAAAATTGCTTGTAGAACCACCTGTAATACCTTTACCACCTGTAATAACTTGAAGATATAATTTTTGGTATGACTTTATCAGTCTCGCATTGTTCTGGAGGAATTTTGGCCTGCTCTTCTTTACAATGTTGCTTCAGTTCATTGAGGTTTGTGGACCATCTGTTCATGCACAACTCTCTTAAGGTCCTGGTTTTAGGGCTGGACATTGACTGGGCCATTGCAACATCTTGATTCTTTTCTTTTTCACCCATTTTAGTGTAGGGTTCATGGGATCATTTTCCTGTTACATGATCCAGTTTCGCCAAGCTTTAGCTGTTGGATGGATAGCGTCACATTTGACTCTAGAATACTTTATTTGTTTTTGGCCGAACATGTGTGTAATGGTCAAACATCTCCACTTTGGTTTAGTCTGTGCAAGAAACATTATTCCAGAAGTCTTGTGGTTTGTTCAGATGCAGCTTTGAAAACCTTTTGAAAAAGCTTTGCTGCTGTGCTTTCTCCTGGCGACCCTTCCAAGCATTTCATACTTGTCCACTATTTTTTCTAATGGTACTGTCAAGAACTTACTTTGCAAGTATTTTTATTTTATTTTTTCCATCTGAGCATTGCACGTTCTGATCTTGACTGTGAATTTGCTGGGATGTTTGAAAAAAGTCTTGAATGTTTTCCTGGCTGTAGAAGGATGGACTTGTATAATAATCAAGGATTGTTGTATAATAATCATGCACTGTTTGGCTGTTGGCCAGAGGAGAACTGGTCCCCCGACCAGTTTCTCCCAAGGTTTTTTCTCCATTCTATTCTTCATTCGTTACGTCACCTGCCGGAGTTTTGGTTCCTTGCCGCTGTCGCCTATGGCTTGCTCAGTTGGGGAAACTTAACACTTAAAATTCATCAATTGTATTGATTCACCTGCTCTTTTGGGGCTTCTGTTCAGCCAAACAAACTTTGTTTATATTGTTTTTCCTGTAAAGCTGCTTTGAAACAATCTACATTGTAAAAAGCGCTATATAAATAAAGGTGACTTGATTGACTTGACTTCAAATTATTTGAAAATGGCCTTATAACCCTTCTCAAATTGATGGCATCAACAATTGCTTTTCTAAAGTCATTGCTGATGTCTTTTCTGGCATTGTTAACACACACCTGAATGCTCCAGATCAAACCCATATAGACCAAGATTATATAGAACTTGGCAGGTACCCGGTATGTTTGAAACAAAACAAAATTATTGTGGGCATTCATATTTTTCAGTGTCCATATTACTCACAGTACACCTGAATAGTTACTGGTAGATGTGCAAGAGATACCATATTTTCCACACCGTAAGGCGCAGTCTCAATTATGGGGTATATTTCTGCACTTAACCCATACATAAGGCGCACCGTATTATAAGGGTAAAACATACGGTCTACAAAAAAAAAGGTAACGGAAGCAAAACAGTGAGTTTAGCTGAACTTTATTCTACTATTTAACAATACGCTCACATTATGTTTTAATCAATCCATCCTAATCCATAAAAGTCATCATCTGTTGTGTCTGAATTGAACAGCAGGGCAATTTTGCCATCAAACATGCAGGTGTTGTGCTGAAATCTGACTCCCCCCTCGCGTGTATTCATTAATACAAGCTTCCTTAAGCATATTTGCTTATCGCTGAATATTTTTTTCCACACAGCAAACACTCAAAACGTGCAAAGACCCATCCATCATGTGTCATTTTTTTTTTTTAATTATTAAATTATATTTCATATAATTCATGCACAAGTACAATGAGGAGAGTAGTACATTTTTTTCTGATCTTCATGCAGCAGGAAAATCATTTCAGTGTTAAATCAACAGTTTTGCTGGTGTCTTTATCTCTTATCCTGACAAAGCTCTTGTTTTTTTCATTATTTATACACATTATTTAATTTCCTATGTATTAATTTAACTGTACTCCAAACTTCCGTGCACGTTCTGGGTGTTTGCTGTGTGAAAAAAAAAAAAAAGATCGATAAGCGAATATGCTCTAGGAAGCACAAATTAATAAATGCATACGATGGGGAGTCAGATTTCAGTACAACACCAGGTTCAGCAGCAGTAGTATACCTGCCGGAGGCGCGGCGGAGGTAAGCGTACGCAGTGTACGTATTATGTAATGTCCTAATGTTTAGTCGCTGCCAGCGGCGTACTGTACGTGTTGCGTCCCTGTGTCAGCGGGAAATGTCCGACAGTCAATCAAACGGAGCGCTTACCAAAGTCACACAACAAAATTTTTACAGATTTTGGAACTCAGTTCACACATAAGGCGCACCAGATTATTAGGCGCACGGACGATTTTTTTTTTTTTTTTTGTTGAGAAAAACAAGGTAAAAGTATTCAGTATCAGCTTTCCTGTAGCTCAATCAGTAGAGCATTGGCGCTTACAACACCAAGGTTATGGGTTCGCTCCCTGCCAAATGCATAAATGTAAATGTAAAAATTATTAAAGAAAAGATCTCACAAAATACAACGTTTTTTTTTTCATGACTGAAATGTTGCAATAAATATTGATGTGGAATAGTGTGTAGAATCTTCAGAGATCTTGCAACCAGTTTAAAAATTGTTTTTTTGAAGTTGAGACCAAAGAATCTTTTTAAAAATAAACATAAAAGTATGCCTATTACTTGGATGTTAAGACTGATCAGGTGACCTGGCTAAGTATAAGTCTGCGTTCTCACTTGCTGTCTCACCTTTGGTGTCTAAATAAACTGGGTTGACGTGTTTGGAAATACTTTTGGTCACAAACGTAACAAGTAGCTTCCTACTGATTGATTTTTACTTGCAGATTTTTACTTCTTCATTTAAACACTGTAACCAAACCAGCTGCTAGCTAAAGTCAAAGGTCATGGGCTGCCATTGGGTGGGACAATGTGTCGCCCAGCTCTCAGCAACATGGTTTTTTTTTGGGGGGGGGGGGGGGGGGGGGGGGGGGTTGTTGTTGAAGTGCCATTCGCAGCTGCCAAAGCAAGGACTGTCACCTCTGTGGCCTGACATGCAACAGGCTCAGAGTTACACACAGAGTTAGCAGTTGGCCAATTCCACACTTTCCAACTATACATTAAGTGCAAAAGAGGACAGATATATCAGATAGTCAAATGCTCACCATTGTGTTTGGAGGCAATGTGGTAGAACATTGCATACAGACTGCTAGGTTTGTAATATTGGAAATGAGTATCTGGTGTGCCGTAGTCACAAACAAAAAGTTTTTGGACTAATCAAATTCACTTGTTTATCATTTTTCCCACACATACAAAAATAGAATAAATTATGTGCAAATATGCACAAATTCGCATAAAACATATGCACATTACAAAGTACTTAAAACGTTATAAATGTGCAAGGTATTCAAAAGTAGTTGACGCTGATTACATGTAAACCACTGATTGCTGCAATGATTTAATGTGAGTGATATGTTGCTCAGCTCTAACAACTTTGGATGTGATGAAGGGGAAAGTGCAGGTCAATGTTTTTTTATTTAAAATAATAATTATAAATAATTATTTAAATACTAATAATTATAATGAATATTGCAATATTCTAAATAAGAATTGTCAATGTTGATTTTATGATGCCTTATACTATAAATGTATGCATTTTCATCGTTGTATTATCGTTAGTGATAATGTGGTGATTGCAAATTTGTCTCTCGGATTATTGAGGACAAGGACAATGGGGATTTATTCCAGATTTTTTTTGGGGATGCACCAATATATTTTATGCAAAATTGAAGAACGAGCATGTGACTTTTGGTGACACAGATGTTGGTGACACAGATGTCTTTCAGTGGATCAAAACATCTTGCTAGTATGAACTTTCCTTTGCTTCGGCTGTTAAAGACCTTCAATATGTTTCTTGATGATATATGTATGTAATAGGAGCGTTCTCTGCTCTGGGTCTCTACCTTCATTGACGTGAAATATATTCAGCCATTTTGTTAACTCCGTCTGTTCGAGTGAAGTGAAAAAAGTGCAGAATTTTAGAGCAGGTGCAAACATATCCATATCTGTATGATCAGATGGTTTAACTAAGTACTTTTTTTCTTATTGCTCTCATTTTTTGTTTGTTTGTTGCTACTGACAAGATTTACTCTATGTTCTGTTTCATCGCAGTTATATCTGTGAAATATTCGGTGCTTTTTACATCTTCATTGAGCGCAACTCTGACCTAAAAGTTAACGAATCCTCTTGTTGTTTTGCCTACAGAATGGAAGACATTACTAGCATTAATTTAAAGGAATGTTCTTCATTGCACATCAAAGCTCCAAAAACCTAAATCTCCAAAAACTCTTTGTGCTGCCTGTGAGTGAGAGTAGGCGTAGACTAGTGAGCATAAATTGCATGATGGGATGCAGTACGCTGGCAGTTATTATACTGTGGAATATGACAGGTCAGATATCCCCTCTATACTTGTTCTAGTGCAGTGCTGAAGGGTTGTTAGGGGTTTCAGTTCTAATGTTGGAGTTCAAAGGTCTGGCCTGCTGGAAAAAGCTGTCCCACAGCCAGCTGGTGCCAGACGCGATACTGCGATACTTTCTGTCTAATGGAAGTGGTGAGAACAGTGCGTAAGTGTTGTGGAGTGTTATTGGAGTCTCTGGTGATCCTTAAAGAACTGCAGTTCCTGACAGAACTCATAACTTGCTGGATCTAGATACATCACATGGAAGAGCTTTGATCTGTCTGCATAGACCTAAATTCCTTTTTTTTATCTTAATATTTCCTCATGGATAAGTTTCTCAATCTGCAGTATGCTGCAGGTGCTTTTTGCATGCATGACAGCCGTATTATCTTCAGGACTGGTCCATGGTGCAGTGTTGTGCGACTGTCTGTGCCCAGTGTTGTGCGACTGTCTGTGCCCTATAGGCTTCGTGTTTCAAGACCACCTGGGACCCCAGTGGAGAGGAATACTTGCTCATCTTGCCCTGAAGCTGTATATGCCTGCATTTCAGACACAAACACATAGAGCAAAGCGAGGGGGATACCCGACAGACAGCACCATCCGTCAGCATGTCTTTGGTTTTTGTTTCAGGCAGGATGTGGCAGATATAAAAGCAAGAATAGTGGAATAGAACATCTGGAGGATGCAGTTCATGGAACCACTTAAATTTACTTTTATTTATGCACTGAAATACAAAATCCCAAACCAGGTCTGTTATTTTAAAGAACAATCAAAATCAATTGTTGAAGGTTCTGAACTCTTCAGCACAGAGCATTCATTAGGCAGACTCTCTATTTTAAGAGCTGCATCAAGAGCTCTGATGAAAAGTTAAAGTTAAAATTAAAATTCTGTCATTTATTTACTCACCTGTATATTGTTCCAAACCCATTCTTCAGTGGAACCAAAAATAAGATATTTTGAAGATTTTGGTCCATAAAACGATCATTTATCAAAGCTGACCACAAGCTTCAAAAATGACAAGACACCCCACCATTAAAATAGTCCTTTACGACTTGTGTGCTGCGTGCTACATTCCAAGTTTACTAAAAGCTGCACAAAGACAACAAAAAAGTTGTTTTAAGTCAAATGTTGTGAAAATCAAGTCTGAAAATGGAAGTTTGTGAAGGTCCTTGTTTCAGCCTGAAATGAATATTCCCTGAAAGTCCTCCAGATATTACACTTGAATGTTATTGTGCTACATGTTAATGCTACATGACGTTCATGGAATGTTCACAATGTGCATTCAGGGTACTTTGTTGGTGACCTTTTTTTGTTAACTCTGTCTTTTGTGATCATTTCACCATAATGGATTTTACAGATTGCAGCGATACAGTATTGGCACAGGTTTATATGATTATGTGTCGATGACGTTTCAGTTCTTCCTTGTTTCTTGAACATTTTGGCTTACTGTGTCAGACAGAGTTGAGGTCAGACTAGGGAAAAGTGGCACACCTCTTTCGTGTCGAACTTTGGACTGGATGAAAGGATCTCTTTCATTGGGCCACCGGCTATGCGGGTGTGTGCTTTGTGTACCATTTGGATGGCCAAAGGATATGACATCAAGTTCCGAGTGAGAATCAGCCCACACCCTAATTAAATGTCTTAAGACACCCTGTCACTTCTCTCACTATGTTTTTCTCTCTCCTACTGACTTTTCCTCTGTATATATGCCTTATCTTTCTCTTTAACAGTGTAGCCTCTAGAGTTTGCTGTTCGTGATAGCTGACATTTGGCTCAGGGATTTTTTGATCAGTTGTTCAAGTGTGTTCTCTTTCACTTCAATACAATGTGAACTCTGTGCCTGCACTACAGATATATTTAGAAAGACCCTCTCCAGTTGTCCCCCTGTTTTCAGTCTGTGCAGAAAAATGTCTTGCAAAGTAATCATGAACTGCATTTTTTATTTTATGATTTCTGAGGTGCACCTATGATGTTTGCATGATATGTAAAATGTTAATATGATATGTATCACATTTATAAAAGGGAAAGAAAAGGGAAAATTATTTAAAGAAAAGCCTCTTTTTCTACCCTAATTTTATCCCTCTGATTTGAACTGCTTTGCATGTGAAATGAGTATTACATGAGGGACAGTCTCTCAAGAACTGTTGATTTATAAGCATTATAGCTAGAGCTATCTAACTATATCTATCTAACTGTCCAACGAGCATTGCACCAGTGAATAGAGTGATCGACTTCTTCACTCACGAATGCTTTCATCATAACAAAAAGTGCAAACACAATGTATATAAGAGGTTGATTGTGCACTCCAGGCAGTGTCAATGATTATAACAGGAGTTTTGGTGAGAGTCGTCACTGATAAACTTATGCTGTGTGATCTGACAGCTACAGATAGGGCTGGGTATAAGTAAATTTAAACTATGAAAAGGTCTACTACAATAACTTTTATCACTATATAGTTTTTATGATATACAGTGGAGTTCACTTATCTCGACTCGAATCCTATTATGTCGATGTTTTTGAAGTGGAACCTCCAAACTCCCTATTTGTCTTAGCATTGTCTTTTCGGTAATGTCGATTCTTTAATGTCGCCGAATACTAATATCTCGAGCACAAAAGAGGGACAAATTTGCCACTTCACATGGTTATCTCGTGTCTCATGAGCGTACCTAGTGCACTGCGCATGCGCTGAGTTTGTGTTGCACGTCGCTCTGTCAGCTTCTCTCTCAGCGCCGCACAGTACTCTCTGACGTGAAGGCACATATCGTTCTTACGCGCTAAGCAGAGCGTGCGTCAGAACAAAACCAGGTGTGTGTTGATCTAAGCCTCATACTTTGTTCTGACGTGCACTCTGCTCAGCGCCGCAATCTAGTACAGCGTGATAACCTCACAAATATGTTATGACTGTTCGCTGTGAGCGAAATTGTGTTTGCAATGTTGGAGAACATAATTAAAGGTTTTTATCGAGAATTGAAGGTGTTTTTTATTGTATACTGGTAAATTTCTGTTGTTAGTTGGTGCACATATGCCTTTTGTTGTTAGAAAACAAATACGGTGTATAAATTTTTATAGCATGCCGATCGCTTCATCAATTAAATCGCCATATTGGCTGTTGGTTATCTCGATAAATGGTTATCTCGATGCTTTTTTGCAACCCCCGAGGCCGTCAACCTAACCGTATTCCACTGTAATGGATAAATATCTCAAACGGCAGCAGGTATAATAGGCTCACTGTTTAAGACCAAATGCATTGATGCACATGTGTCTTCTTTCTCAAAGAAAACCACTTTCACTCAAGACATAAATTACTGTTTAAAAGGATACTTGCTAAGATTGGCATTTTGACAGCTAAATGTATGCATTTGGCCGTTCAAGCCTGATAAGGTTGAAAAAAGATTTCTGCTCAGTCCTCATACAGCACATGAACAGCAGCTTCACATGTACAACTCTCAGACAGTGCTCAGAAACAATCTCTTAGACACTGTGCACATATAGCAAATTACTTTTCTTTCGAGACTGCGGGATATACTCCTTTTCCTGAAGCCTGATTGAATCATGCAATGAATAGTCAATGGCGCTTGAGCGCTCACACAGTGGGCGGGCTCAGCTGCTATAAGCAGGTCCTAACCCATCATATCTCAGAATTGTTCTCCTTCTACACTTTACTTCGAAGCCTACTTTCCCCTAGACCTGCAAGAAGAGCGGAAGATGCGAGAAATGATCTCCTCCTGCAATCCAATAAGGATGTAGCTTTGACGTTGTTGCATATGCACCAGACCTGTTGAGGTACTGGATTCACACAGCCACTGTGTGCTATGCTTGGCATGCTGAGGCGGGGTTGCCACTCATGTGAGAACTTACCTATCAAGATCCTCCGAGCAAGGCTTGATATCGTGCTTAACAGGGGCCCACAAACCTTCTGCCACTTCCAGTTGCCGCCACTGAGCCATAGGCTTAGAGGAGACTCAACTCATGAGTTAACACTGGCTCAGTTAAGCCTGATGTCTAGCCTGAGTCCCCTACGAACAGTCTCTCTGGACTCCAATTGAGCAGCTCTAAGCTCTCCAGCTCCTTAATATCCTCACAAAGACTGTGAGAGACCTGGACCATGGACCAAAACTTTCCTGTAGCTCAATTAGTAGAGCATTGGTGTTTACAACACCAAGGTCATGGGTTCTATCCCAGGGAAAGCAAGAACTGATTCAAAATGTTCCTTGAATGCAATGTTATTCACTTTGGATAAAAAGTCTGTAAAAAGTAAATGTAAAACTGGTGTGCATAGTCGCCTCCCATCGAAACTGCCATCATGATGCACCTGTGTCAATCACATGGCTTGAAACCCTCTCTGCCTTTAAAGCCATGTAGAGCCACAGCGCGCATCGTTGAAAAGGCATATGTTTCAGGTGCGCATGCAATATTTGCCCTATGTGGCATTATTTAAAAATAAGACTCTACTGAAACCTTCAGATAGTTGAAAATTAATAACCACATTCCTAGGATTAGGATAATTTGGAAGGTAATGTTGTTTTTAGTCCAGTGATCCTGTATCACTCTTCTATCCTTTTGATTAGTCTAATGTGCCAGTGGGAACCTCCTCTAAGGGTTCAAAAGGTGCCTAGGACAGACCCTGGAGGACCAGGGATAGGTCCCAGGTGGGAACCTTGGTCTGTACTGCAAGCCTCAGCCTAATAGTACCACAGAGGAAGCGTGGGACTAGGGGGTCCCTGCCAATAGACATACCAACCAGAGGTACGTGGTAAGTGGCTATGGCAGCCACGTAAACCTTCAGGGTGGAAGCGGACAGCCTTGCAGCGAATCTTTCCTGTAGGAACTCCAGCACTTTGTCAACCTTACAGGTAACTGGGTTCACCTGCTTCTCGCTACACCACGAAGTGAAAAGTCTCCATTTCAGGGCATACAGTTTCCTCGTGGAGGAACTCGTGGAGCTATAAAGATTGAGAAAACCATAGAGGACAATGGGTCAGTTCTTCGGACGCAAACGGGTCTACTTGTGCCCGGCTGAACCTCAACCAAATTTGCTCCACCACAGCCTTTCCCCGGGCCTCAGCCCCTGCCTTGACAGGGAGTCTGCTCCCACATTCTGGGTCCCAGGGATATGAACTGCTCGTAGATGGAGCAGTCTCCCTTGGGATCAAAGGAGGATCTGCCGCGCCAATTTGTATAGTGGTCTCGAGCGTAGACCCCCCTGATGATTTATATAGGAAACCACTGTTGTGCGGTCAGTCTGGACAATCACATTGTGGCCCCTGAGGTCTAGGAGGAACGCCTGCAGCGCCCTACAAACAATTATCATCTCTAGCAGGTTTATGTGCCAGGACAACTGGTGTGCCATAGACCTTGGGCTGTGGTAGAGGAAAACAGTGGACAGGCAAAACATATATTTTTTAAAAGCATCCAAATATGTATTTTTGAATGTCTAATACTAGTGACTTTTACTGTGTGTCTATGTACTAAATTAAGGGACAATCCTCCCTCCGGTTGCATTCTTCTCTCATTGTCCTTTATTTCACTCTGCTCTTAAGATGCTTGAAAAAAATATTTTGTCTTCCTTCGAGCTGATCTGTGTCCCACTGCACTATACAGGAATGCTGTCATATGCAATCCTCCCTCAGAGACTGTCTGGCATCACACACGCACATAGAGAGAGAGACAAGCATCTAATGTTTTAATTTGAAGAATTTATTTGGAGCTTCACAATTCCTCAACACATATGATCTGATATTTCTGTCTAGAATCTGTGCCGCATTTAGCTGTTTGGCTAACACTGAGAGATTATGGATTTTAAAGTGTCTTTAGTTCCAGATGCTTAATTTTTCACTCTACTTAAGTTAATAATTATTCATTCTAGTTTCTAATTTCTAATTAGTCCTCAACAACAAAGATTTTAATTTGACAGTTTTCACCTTTATTTATATAGTGCTTTTTACAGATTGTTTCAGAATCAGAAGGAGCTTTATTGCCAAGTGTGCTTGCACACACAAGGAATTTGTCTTGGTGCTGAAGCTTCCAGTGCACATATACAACACAACATGAGTTTACATGATTCCTAATGTCCAGTAGTTCGTTTTTGGTGAAAACGATCGGAAAAGAATGACTAAAAGCAGAACAAACAAACAAAGACAAGACGATCACTGAAGAGCTCAAAACCGAGGCAGCCATCCACGGCGCCATCTTGGTGGAAGAAATTTCAAAGCAGTTTTACAGTGGTCACAGGAAAACAATACAAACAAAGATTGTTTTGTCTGTACAGCAGCTTTAGATGAGCAGGCCAATCAATAATATGGATGAATATTAAGTGTTAAGTGTCTACAACTAAGCATGCTAGAGGCGACAGTGGCAAGGAACTAAAACTCCAAGTGACAGAATGAATAAAGAACAGAATGGGGGGAAAAAACTTCTCCTCTGGCCAACAGCCAATCAGTGCACAAATATTATTCTGACAACAATTCAGATCAAAATATTAAATCCAGTTTGGTCTGGTTGGAGATGGGATTCACGGTAGAGTCACGGTCTCTGTAGACACTTCAGGGATGTGTTGGGCTTGTGTCCAGGTGCAGGTCCTTCATCTGATCTTGATACGGTCGGATGCGGCTGACCACGGTAACCTCGGGATAAATGAAGACTAAAACCATAGTAGATGCCATTCTTCCTATGATGTTACGAGTACATCAGATGTTATGAGAAGTATTCCCGGTTCCGGCTGACCTAAATTATGCAGCCTAACAATCATTTTACATGATTTGAATTAAAAATGTATGTATAATGTGTTATGTGTATGCCAGGTTGAAGAGATGTGTTTTTAGTCTAGATTTAAACTGACAGAGTGTGTCTGCTTCCCAAACTTTATTTGGAAGACTGTTCCAGTGTTTAGGAGCTAAATAGGAAAAGGACAGACCGCCAGCAGTTGACTTTGATATTCTAGGTATTATCAACTGGCCAGAATTTTGGGATTCAAGTACTGGGGGCTAAACCGTTTAATGCTTTGTAAGTAATTAGCAATAATTTAAAATGTTTCAGTGTTTAATAGGGGGCCAATGCAGTGTTGACTAAAACAGGCTAATATGCTCATACTTCCTGGTTCTAGTAAGAACTCGAGCTGCTGCATTTTGGACCAGCTGGAATTTGTTTATTAAGTGTGAAGGGGAACCATCCAGTAGAGCATTGCAATAATCTAGCCTTGAACTCATGAACGCATGAACTAACTTTTCCACATTTGTCATTGAGATCATATGTCGTAATTTAGATATATTTTTAAGATGGAAGAATGCCGTTTTACAGATGCTAGAAACGTGGCTTTCAAATGAAATATCGGCATCAAAGAGCACACCCAGGTTTCTAACTGACGACGAGGACTTGGCGGAGCAGCCATCGAGTGTTAGACAATAGTTATTACATGCAGAATTTTTTGGTATAATAATTATAATTTCTGTTTTTTGAGAATTATAGTGTGTGTGTGTGTGTGTGTGTGTATATGTGTATATGTGTGTATATATGTGTGTGTGTATATATATATATATGATAGTAAAAAGTTACTAGAGCCCATTCTTCACCTTGCGTAATGCATGACAAGAGCTGAAGAATAGATATGTGAAAAAACAGCTAAAAATATCCACTGGACTCTAACCACCCAAATTTTAACCTCTTTTAATGAAACATCCATTCATTGCTCCACATGCAGATACAATCAGACATTTGTTTGGCAGTAGAGTAAAAAAAAATTAAAATGTCCCAATGTGATATTTTGAAAGGTCACAGGTAGGGTTTGGTCACATAATGACTGATGTGTTCGGATTTTACTACTAGTTATTAAAATGAAGTAGGTCAGTAAAAAGCTGCTTTCATTTCTACAGAATTTTTGTTTGGAAAACAACGGATGTAGAGAATTGAGAAAGTAGGAAAAGGAATGGATTTAGAAAGATGTTTATGTGTAGAAGTATAGATTCTCTTTCTGCTATTATTTATCTGATCAATGTGGAATAACACGAATGTAAAGTATTATGCTCTGAAAATATATGACAGTGCTGAATGTGGATCATAAGGCCCCAATATACTCACGGCACAGTTATTTACCTTTATTCGCTTAGGGGTAAAAAGTTTGGAATACATAACCAGCGGTATACTGTTAGTAAACGTCTGATGCTGCCCACACTGCTGAGAGCAACGTTTAGATGAATCTGTAAATATCTGTTGGATGCTTTAAATAAAAAAATAAAATAAAAATGACAGCAGTGAAAAAACACCAGTTAAGAAAGCATCTAATCTTAGCGATGTGGACATGTTCTGCGCTTTGGCTGTCCCATTAAGTCATGTTCATTTAAGTCAAGCATTATATTATACAATTAGAATTATAACTTGATTTATATTTATAACTGGATTTTCACCTATCGCAGGGGGTTCGCATTAACTGCGATAAACGAGGGATCACTGTAATCATGAAAATAACCTTCACTTTCTTTGTGCAAATAGTTTTTCATTATAGTTGTTTATTTTTATTTTTTTATGTTTGGGTTATTATGATCCAGACATGTTGTTGACTGGTTAAGGGTTGTGAATGCTGTGTCTCACTGAGTCTAGTTCTGTTACTGCAGACATGTCCACAGGGAAGAGGTCATTTGGACGCCATCTGTCCTGACATCAGTCTACTTTGCTGTTTTAACATCAGTGTGTATTCAAAACCACTGGAAAGGACACGCACTAACAAACATTTCTCCTTTTATGCTCGAGTGTTAAGTTAATTCAGAAGTTGGCATCTGCTGGAAAGTGATTTATTAGATTTAGAGAACCCCGTGTTGTGTGTGTTTTGCCATATGTCTTGTGTTTGGGTAAGGCTGAATAATAACATTAGCATGCATGCCACTTGTGCATGTGTGTTTATTTGTGGCCTAGCTTATGTCCGTGTGTGTGTGTGTGTGTGTGTGTGTGTGCGCAAGAGGTGAGGGAGTTAAGAGTGACAGCTGTAGTGTTTCTTGTTGCTCTGCTTTGACACTATGTGCGTGTTTGAAAGACATGGACACATGGAAAAGGGTGGTAGCCTGTTCACCCCTCTTCCTTTTCCTGTCCCCCTCCTTTGCCAGCTATGATGTCATATTCAGCCTCATGAAAGGTGTGTGTGTGTGTGTGTGTGTGTGTTTCAGTTAGAGAACAGCTGCTGGAGGGGGGTGTAAGAGTCTTGACAGAACAGCTCGCGGGGGAAATGAAGAATTTGGCACATCTTGGACATTTCTTGTCTTTCCCTCTGTTCCCCCTCTCTTTTTCTCTATCTATTATTTTCACTTTCTTTCACAAGCCTGAATACAACATATGACCTTCTGAAGTGCACTAAACACACACACAAAAAAAAAAAATATATATATATATATATATTTGAACACACATATACTATGTGTGTATATATATATACATTTATATTTACTATTTTTTTATTTTTTTGTGAATAAAATAATATATATATAAGATCAAATTAATTTTGTATGTATGTATATATATATATATATATATATATAAAATGAATTTGATCTTTTTCCTTGTACATTTTTTACATGTCTGTATAAAGCTTCTGGGGTATATCATAATACATTTGTATCATTAATTTTAATCTACTTTTTTTCCACTATCACCTCAAAGTCAAAGTGAACTGTCATTTTACAGTGATGAGGAGGTGTCATTTAGTTATTTAAATCTTCAGAGAAACTGGATTCAAGTACTAGCAAATTAATAAAGTATTCCACATCACACCATCACAAAACATGTTTGACTTATGGAAATATTGTTGACACCTATTCATGAGATTGGCATAATTCTTATAAGCAAAGCAGCAGTCATTTTGCTTTGAAATGTTCCACCTTTGTCACATTCGAAATATCCCCACATTTTTATTTGAATTTGTATCCATATATTAGTAGGCTTTAAATGACACAATCCAGTTTATTATACAGATATACTTTCATTATAGAACACCCTTCCAAAATATAAATTGCACTAATTTCATAGGTACATTTTTGTAGATTGTGTTCGGTGGCAGATGAAATACAAAGAATGAATTTCATGACTTCATGTTTTGTCACTATTGTGTGAGTAAGAGAGAGCTTAGCAGAGCTTAGTCTAAATCAGATGCTGTTAAGCAACAGGGTGCCAAGATAACACACCTCTCTAATTTCCCTCTGCACTCTTCTATCTCTACCTATATATATTTTTTCTATGGTTCCATAATTCTGCAAAACCTCCTTTTGTCCCACACTCTCCCCTTTCATCCCCCCCCCCTGTCTCTCTCTCTCTCTCTCTCTCTCTCTTTATTTATCCTTTTGGTGCTCGACTGAATATGCAAAACCATAGCCATTTGCAGTAGAGTGACTGAAGGCGTCATTAACATCCTGCTCATCTGAAAGCAGTGAAACAGGAGAATTGGAATTATATATTTGCATGACTTGATTTGAATTAAGCACATTGTTGACCTGAACCTATGAGAGTGTCTGCCTCTGATTATATCATGTATCATGACTTGCATATGCAAACCCTGGAAGATAGAAGTGAAGATAATAGATAATAATGGTTAAAACGTTCAGTTTAGCGTCAGTCTGAGATGCTAGGGCTCTCTTAACCAATCACTGTGTGTGTGTGTGTGTGTGTGTGTGTGTGTGTTAGCACAGCTACCTTGATGAAGTTGGTATGCTATTTACAAGGTCAGGCTAATCTCTAAAACCCCAGGAGAACCGTTGTCACGGTCATTTTAGGTCTAATCAACATAACTACCCATAATAGTCCATTGAAATGAGCTGTGAGAAGTACACTACAGTTCAATGTTTGTGTGTCCATAAGGCTACTTTCACACTGTCGGTTTTTGCAATTGACAGACGCATTTACTTACAGGTGTGAGTTTCAAAAGGTCTTCAAGGAAACTTACAGTAGCGTCTTAAATGCTTTGTATAAAAGTGCAACGGGGGTCATGCCAGTACAGTAAATACAAAATATGGTGTAATACAAAAGTAATAACAAAATATGGTGTTGCCATAAAACTGAAAAGTCTTAAAAGTAATCTTTGAATCTTAAGAGTCCAATTGAGCCGTTAGTTTATTTGTCAAATCTTCAAACACAGCTTTCACGCTGTTCTGGTGTGAGCTTGCACGGGAGGAGAGTGTTTTTGAGTGAGGAGAGAGATGGCCACTCTACCGCTGACTGTTATAGCATAATAGCATAGCATAATCTACTGTTTCTATTTTCCTTATTTTATTTGTGATGTTTGTAAGAGTGTTTTCTTTTTCCTGGTTTGTACTAGCGCTCTTTACATGTTTGAGAAGAGTGTGAAACCCATCTACCATGGTTACTATGGTTTCTGCGGCTGCACGGCACTGGGCCGCAAAAGTGAGTGAGTCATTGGAGAGCGACCATACATGCACGTGCAACGCGAACTCAGCGCATGCGCAGTGAACTTGGTACTATCGTTAGTCACAGGTATCTAGATAACTGATGTAAAGCGGCGACTTTGTCCCTCTTTTTTGCTCAAGATATCAGGGTTCGGCGACATAAAATAATCAACTTAACTGAAAAGAAAATGCTAAGAAAAATAGGGAGTTTGGTGGTTCCACTTCAAAACGTCGACATAACAGGGTTTGTGAGATAACCGAGGTCCCACTGTATTGGAGTTCAGTTACAGAATGCGGTTGTCACTCCCATAAATATCTGAACTGTGTGTGAACGTGACCGTATTAAGGACTCAAATAAAGGAATGACAACCATATTCTGTTGCTGCGTATTCTGTTGTTTTTCATAAAAATATTAAGCAGCACAACTGTTTTTAACATTGATCATAATGAGAAACATGTCAGCATATTAGAATGATTTCTGAAGGAAGGATCTGAAGGCTGGAGTAATAATGTTGAAAATTTTTACTTTGATTGGTGTAGTTTTTCTACATGGCTCACAGGAATATGCCACTGATTTTTGAGCAAAAATGTTTTCTATATAAATATTTTATAACTTTGTGTTGAAGCGAAGATAAAGTTTGAAACATACTTGTCCAAACACACCCTTGTTTGGAGAAGGAGTGAAGGGGGTCATTAAAAGGTTAAGGTGAGATCATAATCCCTGAGGGATCATCTCTGCACAGAAAGTGAAAAGATGGAAAATGGAAAAAAGGAATTTCAGAATATGATCTGTTAAGGTTTATACAGTCTCGCATTGTGTGTAATAATAAATACATGTAGTTAATTATTAGTACACTGTATTTAAATGCATAAACTTTAACACAAACGCCTTCAAATAAAGTGCAACCATGTGTGTAATGTTACATTTAACAGTGATTGTCTCTTGATAATGGTATCTCCTACTGATAGTGAAAGTGAGTCCAGCTGTCATTAATATGCAACTTTTTATAGTTTTTGACTCAATTGGTTGTTGTTTAGCAAAGCTCAACGTTTATCCATTCACCCAACCATAATTCAGGACGAAAAGCCTAATAAATGCTAATACACGTGCTGACTCAAGTGTTCTTGTTCTATTCTGTTAGTTCACTGTCCACTAGAGGGCGACATTCGCCTTATACCCTCACACCTCTTTTCTATAGAGCAGTGTTTTTCAACCTTTTTTTGAGCCAAGGTACAGTTTTTCATTGAAAAACACACCACCAACCTAAATAAAATAAAAAATCTAACTCTGTAGCCTATATTAACAATATACATTCATTCTTATCAAAGTGTCTTGAATGATAATCAAATACACAAAATTTGAAAATACAAAAGTATTTTATGATTCGTTTTCAAAAAATGTTTTTTAGACCAATTAGGTGAAATTGAATAATTTCTATGGCAATCTCTCACAGCACCGCGCACAGTAGTTGAAAAACACTGCTATAGAGGTCCTTTCTACCAACACACCCAGATAAAAATCTTTAGCTTTCCTGTAGCTCAATCAGTAGAGCATTGGTGTTTACAACAAGGTCATGGGTTCGATCCCTGGGAAAGCAAGAACTGATTCAATGTGTTCCTTGAATGTAATGTAAGTCGCTTTGGATAAAAGCTTCTGCCAAATGCATAAATGCAAAATGTAAATGTAAACCTAAATATTAATTTAACATGTTTTGTTGTTCTGTGTGTGCTAATGTGCACGTCTGTGCTTGATGCAGTGTAGTATCACTTATAATGCTTTTAATAAATGAATAATACGTTTAATACATAATAATTTTACAACATTTGGAAGATACAGCCCTGTTGTCATGGCAATGGTGGGAGTGAAAACTGATAATGGGAGAGCTAGAGAAGGTTGCTATAGAAACTATGCCAGTCTTTGAGACCGAACTGAGGTTACCATAACAACCACATCACACCCTCTCAGAAGGCAACCTTGAAGAAATAACTGACTTTATGCAGAGATTATCACTCAAGGTGTCTGACAGAGCATATATAAAGATAATGGCATATTTTTCCTTTAATACACATAATATGCCAGACTTGACAGATGTCGTTCTAAGGGATTGCGGTGTCAGATGCAGATTGGAAGGTGCCATATCACAACCCTCATTTTAAAAAAAAGATTCAAGGGTTACCATGGTAATGAGATAAGGGGAAAGAGGAAGAGAAAAATTAGTATCATGCTCTGTTACATAAGTGGAAGCGAAATCAATCATCATGACAACCTGTGATGTACGTCATCCTTCAGTTTACACTTCAAATTAAATAAACACCTAATTGTGTAGATAAAACGCATCAAATCCAACCAATCTTACTGTTTTGGTTTGCTTTGTCAGCAGGGTGTGCTTTGATGTGCACTCTAGTTGACTCGTTGGCTGTATCATGTAACTGAGGCTGTGTGTGTTTGTATACAGCAGGTATGGAGCAGGTTTCAGATGATGAGCTGGATCATGCTGCTGAAGAAGATAGCGATAAGGAGGATCAGGATCTGGACAAGATGTTTGGCGCCTGGTTGGGAGAACTGGACAAACTCACACAGGTGACACTCCCACACTCGGTGTGATATTGTGATGTACAGTTATACCTCAGTTCATCTCAGTTAAAATTATAACCATTAAGATCTCATGTAAATACTAATTAATAATTGACAAACTCTAAAAATACTTGACAATTTACTGTAGCGCACTTTACCTTTGAGTAGCATCGCTGCTGGCGTGATGGAGACAAGAGGAATTACTGCATATATATATTTCACTACGCAAACAATAGCGATCACAATTATTGTTAACAACACGAGGTAAAACAGCTGTAAATCATTTGTAAAAGTATCACTGTGGTGAATGATGCAACCAAACCAAGCGACGCTGAGAGAATGAACGAGTTAACAACAACAACAAACTTTATTTATAAAGCACTGTAAAACTACCGAAGTAGAGCAAAGTGCTGTACAGAAGGACTAAAAATAATAAAATAAAATAATACATAAAAAACTAAAATCACAAAATGTCAACTTTTTCGCCAAGGCAAAAAGGTGGGTTTTTAGAAGAGATTTAAAATGCGACATTGAAGTGGCCTGTCTAATGTGCAGTGGCAGGTCATTCCACATTTTTGGTGCTGCCGCCGAAAAAGCACGATCCCCTCTTAGTTTTCGCCTTGTTTTGGGCACTTTCAGGAACACTTGATCAGCTGACTTGAGAGAACGGGTGGTAGTATATGGAACAAGGAGCTCAGAAATATATGGTGGGGCAAGACCATTTAGAGATTTAAAAACAAATAAAAGAATTTTAAAATGAATCCTGAACTGTACAGGTAAAGAGGCTAAGATGCATGCTCATGTTTACAAGCTCCCGTAACCAGATGAGCTGCAGCGTTCTGAACTAATTGCAGACGGGCAACAGAAGACCCACTGACCCCCACATATAGAGAATTACAGTAATCCAGCCGGTTAGTAACAAAGGCGTGCATCACTGTCTCAGAATGTTGCCTTTGAAGAAATGGCTTTATTTTGGCCAACTGTCTCAATTGGAAAAAACTCGACTTAACCACAGCCCTGATCTTACTGTCGAGCTTAAGGTCAGAGTCCATTTTAACCCCTACATTTGTGATGGTAGAAGAAGAAGAAATGTTACATTTATATAGCGCTTTTCCAGAGCTCAAAGCGCTTTACATAGTACGGGGGAATCTCCTCAACCACCACCAATGTGCAGCACCCACCTGGAAGATGCGACGGCAGCCATATTGCGCCAGAACGCTCACCACAAACCAGCTTACTGGTGGAGAGGAGACAGAGTGATGAAGCCAATTAGAGCATGGGGGGGTTAGTAGGCCGTGATGGACCAAGGACAATGGGCAAATTTGGCCAGGATGCCGGGGTTAAACCCCTACTCTTGCGAAGGACATCCTGGGATTTTTAACGATCACAGAGAGTCGGGACCTCGGTTTAACGTCTCATCCGAAAGACGGTTATGGTAGGCTTGATGTACTGAGCCAAAGCACCCAACTCAGCAGAACGGGTCCCAGTGGTCACCAAAAATCATTACTTCCGTTTTGTTTGCATTAACACTTAAAAGATTTATAGCCATCCAGGCCTTTTATATCCTCAAGACACTCCAACAGCGGACCAACAGTGTCATTCTTTTTGAGAGGCACGTAGATCTGACTATCATCCACATAAAAGTGAAATGACATGCCATGCCATGCTGGGTTAAGGGGTGATAGTCTTTGTGAGAGGCTGTCGTTAGGATATTTCCAGTAAAAATGCACGCGAAGATGCTGAGCGTTGGGACTTTTCCACAAAGAAATGTGCATGGGTGAGATTTTTCTCGCACTCCGATACAATGATCGTACACCGATGAATACAAAGTCACTAGTAAACTTAGTTATTACTCTATTATCATCTTTAATGTGATATGATTATCTTTATTTGGGGAGCTTTTCTCTGATAATTTTATATTTACAATTTATTAGATTAATAAAGTAATATTACAGATTAATAAATGAATTCATTCTGTTTAAGGTTGCATAATGGTACACCAAATCAAGTGTACCATATCAGTTACTGGTCAATTTTGGTTTGGTTTTTAAGATTTTTTTTATTTGTATTTTTTTATTGAATATTTAAATGTACATTCTCATTTCCCCTATTTTTACATTTAGATTTACACTTTTTTTCTGTAATTTAATGCAATTGGGTTTTTCAACCAAGGGGCCGAGGACAACTACGGGAGCTCAGCAGACTTCAAGGGGGCCTGAAGAGAAATTAAAATGATTTACAATCAGACGAAACAAGCATCAAAATAAGCTAAAACAACTAAAAATCAAGATTATTTAAATTCACCTCCTTTTTTTTTCTCTGCACTGCTTTGAAAAACCTGAATATGGGGTAACCTTCATTTTAAAACTGATTCTAAAATATTTCTAGACCTTAGGCAAAAAGATTGAGAACCACTGATCTAATGTTGTCACAATAATAATTAACACAATTTAATTTTTAACATTCAAACGTAACCAATTATGAATATCCATTTTTCAGACAATGTTGTGATGCCTAAAATCACTTTTAACATTTGAAATCATTGAGTTTTAATGTTTAATTCCATTTATTTAAAAAAAAAATAGTATATAATTTTGGATTAGTGGCCATAAGTAATTTTTTACCAGAAAAAAATGTTTATATTCTGTTACAATCTTTAATTAATTGACAGCCCAAGTAATTCAGATGCTTTTTTAAATATACGGATGCATTATATTCACGATTGTGTTCATGATTTAGATTTCTAAATTTGAATTTTTTTAGATTTGTCTTCTTCCTAATCTTACCCTCTCTCTCTCTCTCTCTCTCTCTCTCTCTCTCTCTCTCTCTCTCTCTCTCTCTCTCTCTCTCTCTCTCTCTCTCTCTCTCTCTGTCTTTCTCTCTAATGTAGAGTTTGGATGATGGGCGTCCTGAGAAAGTACAGAAAGCTCCTCTCAGACAGGAAACAAACCTTGCCAATTTCTCCTACCGTTTCTCTATGTACAACATCAATGGTTAGACTATACACAGACACACACCACCTCTGTTTACTCAACATTCTCTATCACTCAAAATGTATCTAATATGGTGGTGTTTCAGTGTATTGCAATTTTCATTGATGATCATAAAACCACCATCATGAGAGCAAATAACTAGCTATTGTTCAGTTCTATTCATAAATTTGGGGTTGGTAAGAACCTTTTATTTTTTTGGAAGTTTTTGAAAGAAGTCTCTTATGCTCACCACTGCTGGATTCATTCAGTTAAATATAATATTGTGAAATATTTCTACAGTTTAAAGTAAATGTCTGTTTTTAAAAAGTCGAGTTTACAGCACTGTTAATCTTCAGTGTCACTTGATCCTTCAGAAATCATTCAGATATAGTTTTGGTGGTCAAGAAACATTTCAAATGTAAATCTTTTCTAACATCAAAAGTTTCTTTACTGTGATATCCTTGCTGAATTAAAGAATTAATTTCTTTCAAAACAAATATAATTTCCCAAATGTTTCAACAGTAGTACATGTATGAATTCAAATTGTTCTTTATCTATCCATGTAGAAGCAATTAGCCAGGGTGAGACGGTGGACCTGGACGCTCTCATGGCTGACCTGTGTTCAATAGAACAAGAGCTCAGCAAACCGATCAGCAAAACCTCAGACAGCAAATCTAGACAGAGGCCGACAGGGCGTTCGGTCAGCACCAAACAAACTGGAGGGGGCAGCAGCGGAGGAAGCAGCAGCAGCAGCACCCGAGCTTCTCCCGCTTCCACTGTGCACGGTTGCAGCAGCCAGTCACGGGCCCTGGCCTCCAACTTTTCCCTGGATGACATAACAGCTCAGCTAGAAAAGGCGTCCCTGAGCATGGATGAGGCAGCAAAGCAAACTTCTAAATCCTCCTCATCATCATCCTCATATTCATCTGCTACGCTCTCACACCCTCCTTCTAACTCGCATCATCGGCGTACAGGATCTGTTGGTACGGTCAGCGACCAGGAAGTTCGCTCAATCGGTCATTCCTCCATGTCTAGCGTCAACTCTGCCTCAGCATCCAGCATGGACTCTCTGGATATTCGAGGGCAGGAGAATGAAGCACAGTCACTGAATCAGAACCAAAGCCAGACTAGCACTGAGGTAACACACAAACTTGACATTTTAAGTGTTTCATTTTGAATTTTTTTATAGCTGGTACTTAGACTTAAGACTCTAAGAAGAACTGGACCGTAAACATGACAGCCTATACATAGAAGACCCGAGGTATAGAAGCTCAGAGAGAATTTTCAGCAGAGTGAGACATGGCAAATTGAAGATTGAAAGCAAATCTGAGGGGCTTAAATCTGAAGAACAGAAAAGAAATATCCTCAAAAGAAAAGGATAGAGAGGCATTGTCAGTCAGCACAGGGATAATTTGTATAAATCAGGCCTGGTTGCTTTACCACTTAGACTGTAGCCTAATCTCACTACTTCAGTTTTGATATTCCATGTTAAAAGTCAATATGAGATAGTTCAGAATCCATTTGACATTTTCCTTTCTTTAGATCTAAGTACATTCAGTATGTCTAATCATTGTGGTATCCATACTTAAAGAACTCAAAGAACAGTGATACTAAAGCAACTATTGAATGCACCTTTAATTAATTAAAAGATAAATTAAATATTCAATTTATACAAAGTGACTTGAATACACCTCTTCTATGATGAGAATTTTTTTGTGTGTGTGTAAATAGTCACATTTCAAAGTGAATCAATAACCCTGATATCGTAAGGAAGAAAATCTAATTTGAAGAGTGAAGGATTTCTTAGAGATAAAAAGAAAATATTCTTAAAAATATTATATAAAATGCAGATATTTTAAAAAGAAAAACATCTCAGAAGGTTTTTTTTTTTTTACTTTTTGTTTTGTTCATGTAGTAACATTTAATCATAGAAAATAAGAGTGCTCCAAACTAAATGGCATCAGATTAGTTTATTTTAGAGTTATGTAGGAGTTTCTTAACATTGACGTTGGCTTGTATATGTGGGCGTTTAAGAGTAAAAAATCCACATGTAAAATAGTTTTCCTATCTGTATGACTCAGACAGGACAATAATTAGTCTTTGACAGTAAGACATTTATTCAAAATAGAATGATGACAGTCGAATTTCTACCAAAAAACATTGAGTCATTGAGCAATTAAATTGTTTATCCTGTTATTCACTTTACTTGAACAGTCAACATTCCCTGTGACCCAGACATGCACACAGTTCTTTTCATTGCAGTTATTTGTTCTTTTGCTGAGGGCAAAGTCTGTATTGTGGTTTTGGGAAATGTGATGATCGAGGTTTCACTGAATTCACCATGGAACCATTAAAGCTGAGTCATCTCTTGGCTGCCCACACACTCATATACAACCAATTTCATACAAAGCACTCAGCTTTTATAGTTCTTCAGCACTGCTGTCAGAATCTGGGAAGACAATTCGATAAATGTTATTACGCCACTCTTCTAACCACAGCATTGCTCAGCCACGTTAGGATGTACAGACCTTGACACTTTACAAAACCGTAAAGACTGTCGTTTTAGATGTAAACTAGTGCCGTTTCCCAGATGGAACAATGTGATAGTTTTTCATATCTGTGTGTGAAAGAAAATACATGCACAAATCCTGCTGCCACAGTCTTGCATGAGAATATTACATGACATGTAGAGCACATTGTGCTGTACATGGTCATTGTAAATATTACTGTGTGGCAATAACACTGTACTCTAACTCATGTAAATGCATGATGTGTTCGTTTTGGTAACATCTTTGTTGTTGTACTGTATACTTACACTAAAAAAAGTATAGTGGGATCGACAGATGAGATGACATCTATAATGTATGACATCTATATTAATACGAAACAAGGGTTTTCAACCACTGTTCTGGGGTCTGTGGAATTTCTGCATTGAAGATAAAAAGTATAAATGCATAGAGATTACTTGAATTTGATTTACACTGATCTTTTTTACTCTTAGAAAAACGATTCTATATAGAACCTTAAAGGGTTCTCTCAGGCATAATTATTTTTTTTATTTTAGTTTAATAGTTTGTAAGCATACTTTATCACAATAAAAACTTAATCATTAATACATTAAAAATCATTGAAATAATCCATCAAACATGAAAGGATATTACCTTTCATGCAATTTGCAATATTCTGAACTGCCGAAACAAAACTGCAACTTTGCATGCAGATGTAAAGATGAGGACTCATCTTCTCAAATTGATATGGAAAATAAACAGCGGCATCATTCATATCACTGTGTATACAACCACTAAGGAAGCCCCCATAGCTGAATTTCAGATAGGGTAATGGGTATTTCGTTTCCGCTAAGTGCTGCAGGTGGTAGACCAATCACAACTGACTTGGCCATCTCACCAGTCAGAATAGCTCTCTGAAAGGAGAGGTTTAGAAAGACTGAATCTTTGAATAAACCATTTTTGCTTTCAGGCATGAGGTTATGTGCAATGTATATTATTAGAAAATAAATATTAGTAATTTAGGCCTTTGATGCATGTAAATCTATTGTAGGAGACCTCCAAAATAAAATTAGGAACATTTACAATTGCATAATGGGGATGATTTAAAAAAAAAATACTATGAACTATCTGAAATATGTTTTTAAAAACAATTTAAAAAGCAAGTTTGTAGTAAAGATAAGAAATTTGAATTGTATCTGGTTAGGCAGTGCATACATTAGAAACATTAAGTAACACCAAAAGACTTGGATTATACGTGTCAAACAGAGAAACTAATGTGATGAAATCACAATCTGTCATGAGCACATGAAACTAGTAATTTTTGCACATTACTGTGGTGTGAAAAAAAGATTGCCCCCTTCCTGATTTATTATATCTTTTGCATGTTTGTCACACAACTGAGCTGATCGAGCTACAGACGATGGAACATACGCAGGTGTTGCAAGAGCTCAGCAGTAGCGCGGAGGGTGAACCGGAGCAAAACATTTCTACAAGTGAAATTAAGGCAGCGATGGCTACATTTTCTACTGGTTGTGCTTCAGCACTTTTTGACAACACGTGCCTTACTTATTTTGAATGGGAGAAAGAAACAAATCTCCCTCGATAGGTATTTTGTTAAAAGGTCTGTGCCAAGTGAAAGTGAGGGTAGTCAGGCGAAAAAAGGTAAGTAAAGTGAAGAAACATAAAGAATACAAATCGAAAACAGCAATATAAAATAGAAAACGAAAAAAAAAAAACTTAAGCTAAGTTCAGTTATGTTAATTTAAGTTTACGTTAGTTACGTAGTGTTAACTGTGTAAGGTACGATACGGAATCTACATAACAACCCCCTTCCCCCTGCCGCTACTGTCTGTAAAAACTTATAATTAAAACCATATTTTATTTGATATCACACATATCTTTATACTGTATACATATAATGTGTAAACTATATGTATACTATAATTGTGGGAAATCTACATAACAACCCCCTTCCCCCTGCCGCTACTGTCTGTAAAAACTTATAATTAAAACCACATTTTATTTGATATCACACATATCTTTATACTGTATACATATAATGTGTAAACTATATGTATACTATAATTGTGGGAATTATTATTAAGGGAAAACAAAATACAAACCTACCTGGCCTTGTGTGAAAATACTGATTGTCCCATAAACCTAATAACTGGTTGGGCTACCCTTAGCAGCAACAACTGCAATGTTTGCGATAACTTGCAATGCATCCCTTTGCAATGTGTCCCTTTTGAGGAATTTTGACCCACTCATCTTTTTGAGCATGAACTGCCTTTATAAGATTTTGCCACAGCATCTCAGTAGGATTCAGATCAGGACTTTGACTAGATCACTCCAAATTCTTCATTTTATTTTTCTCCATTTTTCAACCATTCAGAGGTGGACTTGCTGGTGTGTTTTGGATCATTGTCCTGCTTCAGAACCCAAGTTCACTTCAGCTTGAAGTCACGAACAGATGGCCAGATGTTCTCCTTCTGGATTTTTAGTGGACAGCAGAATTCATGGTTCCTTTTATTACAGTAAATCTTCTAGGTCCTGAAGCAGCAAAACAGCCCCAGACCATCAAACTAGCACCACCATATTTCACTGTTAGTATGATGTTCTTTTTCTGAAAGGCGATGTTACTTTTACGCCTGATGTAATGGGACACACACCTTCCTTTATCTTTACTTCCTTTCACCTTCCTTTATTGATGAGACCTTTATTTCCTAAAAGTCTTTGGGATTGATCAAAATGTTTTTGTCAGGGTTCTGTCACTTCTGTCACAACACAAACAAAAACTGCCCAGAGGGGAAAACATAACTAAGCTAATAAACTGAAAACAGAACATAAACCAGGAAAACCAGATGGAACGGCACAAACCAGAACAGGGAAACAAGGTAATCAGGAGGGGTAGACACGACATAGGGGCAGTGTCAGAGTTCTGTCAACCAAAACACTAGAAGCCCGAACAGAAGTGACAGAACCCTGACAGTTTTATGTCAAAATTTTGATTAGCCTTAATGTTCTTTTTGCTCAGCAGTGGTATTTGTCTTGGAACTCTACCATGCAGGCCATTTTTGCCCAGTCTCTTTCTTATGGTGGTGTTTTGTGACTTATTGGATGAGTTGTTGCTGCGCTCTTGAGGTAATTTTGGTTGGCCAGCCACTACTGGGAAGATTCACCACTATTACATGTTTTTACCATTTGTGGATAATGGCATGTGGTTTGTTGGAGTCCCAAAGCTTTAGAAATGGCTTTATAACCTTTTGCAGACTGATAGATATCATTGATTTCTTTCTAATTTGTTCCTGAATTTCGTTGGATCTTGGCATGATGTCTATCTTTTGAAGATCTTTTGGTCTATTTCCCTTTGTCAGGCAGGTCCTATTTAAGTGATTTCTTGATTGAGAACAGTTGTGGCAGTAATCAGGTCTGGGTGAGTTATGTTTTAATGGGGGGGGGGGGGGGGGCACTTTTTGACACAGGGCTATGTAGGTTTTGTTTTCCCTTAATAATAACAACCTTCATTTAAAAACTGCACTTTGTGTTTACTTGTGTTATCTTTGATGATCTGAAACATTTAAGTGTGACAAACATAAAAAAAAAGAAATAAGGAAGGGGGTATACACTTTTTCACACCACTGTATGACTTAGTAAAGAAAGGATAGTAAAGAAAGTACATGCCATAATGAGGTATTGATAATATGGAGCAAACTCGCTCACACCCACAGGATTTGCATATAGATAGTGCATAAGTAGAAGTTAATCTGCTTAGAACTGTGTTCACCATAAAAATATAATTTTGAGAACTTTAGTTACATACAAGCCCATTAAGTAGTTCACCCAAAAATTACAATTGTCATCATTTACTCACCTTCACTATGCAATATTCTATAATTTATGTCCATCTCATGAGTCAAGCAAGTAAACAGCTGAGCTTCTGTTTACTATATTTTATGTGCACTATGCATGTTCTTTAATCCATGTTTATATGTGAAATAAAAGCCTAAATTCAATTCAATTGTGACTCTTCAGAAGACTTGAGCTAAACCATGTGGATTAAAATGATGATAAAACCTTAAAATCTTAATTTGTTTTCCAAAAATAAGCCAAAGTCTTGTGAGAGTGAGTAAATGAGGACAGAATTAAATATTTGGGTATCCCATTAACAAAAATAGAATGTGCCCCATAGACTTCCGTTGTATGTCCAATACTTTAAACATTAATTTATGTTCTAATCGACAGTATATGCAGAATACTGTCGATTATACGGATATTAGAATGTATTAAACCCCAACATTCCTTTAATGTTTAACCAAAGTAACAGCATATATTGACCCCTGCTTGTGCATGCCTCATTTTGCATTGTCTCCTTGCATGATTAATGTGTTTGTTTGCACCTTTTCTGTATGTGATGTCACTACCTCCCCCCCACCACTTTTCCCAGCATGTCTCACTGCGAAGGGCCAATGGTAAAGCTACCAGACGGCATCTTGACTTCACCTCGCAGGAGGGGGAGGTGGATCAAAGGACTGTAAGTGTGTGTGCATGTGTATTTGTGCACGACTGGGATAAAGGATTGTGCACACAATGTTAATTCTCAAAATACTGGGTCTTAGCATAACTGTGATAATTCCAGGGTTCATAACATCATAATTTCATTATAAAAGGACCCCAGGACATTTTTATTTTCAGCATAAGAGAACAATATTTTGTTGGGAGAATAAAAGAAATAGACAAGACACCTCTTTCCGCCTCTTTCTGATTTTGTATAATCAATGCTCGGGCTCTTCCACACTTTCTATGCTTTACCACAATCAAGTATGTATTTCTATCATTTTTTTAATCACAGTTATCATTTCACTGATTAATCTTTGTTTGTCTTTTCCCTGCACCCTGAAGCACTCGTATCTGGACAGGGAGACCTCTCTGATTCTGAAAAACATTGCAGGAAAACCCTCTCACCTGCTGACCAAGGTGACGCCTCCTTTCGCTTGCTTCTTTTTCCTTTCTCTGCATGTTTTTGGTTCATGTGTCCACAGAAAGCCGAATAACCTCAGTCTTGTAGCCAGACTTGACACTTTGCTCCACCCAACACTGCCTTCTTAAATTTTTAAAGAGTTGTTTCTTCTGTTTTCTTTTCTCTCTTTGCTGCCATCTTCATTTGTGTGCCACTTAAAGTTGAAATCGGATCATCCTCCTCAATGTTTTTAACCTACAGCACCTTTCAGTGATGAGAAACATGAGTTATGTATTAATTTCAGGTTGGGTTTCCTAGTTTATAATGGTCAGTTGTCAGCATTCACAGATTCTAGGTAGAATGTTTAGAAATGTTTAGTTTTTTTTTAAGTAAAGAAGGTGCTGGGTTTTGCAAGCTACATAGTGTCTAAGACATCCATTTACATTTATGCATTTGACAAGTGCCACGCTCTACTGTTTGAGCTGCAGGAAAGCTACATCCAGCACAAACACACAATAAAAGTTATCACTCTTTCTTTGAAGAAATGGCTGCTCATCATTTACATCGCTTCATTTCAAGAGCTCATATTTAAAACTGGAACAGATTTGCGTGTTCTTTTGTTTTTATGCTTTCTTTGTGATAAAACAGTGTTATAAAATTCCATATATCGATTTAACTGATGAGAAAGAAAGTAAATCATACAGACTTTTAACATTTATTAGGGTAATTAATAACAGAAGTTTTGGGGGTCAGCTATCTCTTTAAGAATTCTGTTAGCCATGCAGCATAGACGACCTTGTGTTTGTTCTCCAATAAACATTAATGAGCTAACAACAAAAGTTTTTCTCCTAAATAACTTTTTGATTTTCATTTATTTCTGAGAACATATATTATTATACATGTGATTGAAAATCCCATGCCGTTATACCAATGTAGATGCTTTTGCAGATGCAGGGAATTGTGAGTTAAGGGCATTTTGTCACGTGCAGTTACTAAATAGTAAGAATCTAAATCTTTTGTGAAATTTTGTTAAACCACAAAGCTTGTACTACGGCCCAATTAATACAGTGGATTTTCTGAAGATCATTGAACTGCATTACGTCATTATTTCTTGTCATTGTTGTAGTATAGTAAGTGTATTTGTAGGGGATTTCCAGTTAAGACCCGAGGACCCAGATATGTTGAATAAAGACCAGGAGTCAGAAGTGCAGTCACTAGAAGACATTTTAGAATTTAAAAAGTTTACATGCATATGTAGTTGCATATATAACTATTTTTGAATACATTTCAGAAATGTTTAGTTTGTTAGTGTGCAAAATGAGATCTGTTATTCTAACTGAATTTCGAGAGACTTAGAAAAAGTGCAGAAGTTTTGTTTAAATTAGATTTTCAGTTTTTTGTACAGTAATACATCGGTTTACGAGTTTAATTCGTTCCAAGAGCGAGCTCGTAAACCAAAATGCTCGTACACCAAAACAAATTTCCCCATAAGAATGCACTAAAAATCAATTAATTCGTTCCACATGACCACAAATGCCCATTTTAAATATTTTTTTGGTTTTACCCTATTAATTGCAGTTAAAATTGTAACCATTAAGATCTCATATAAATACTAATTAATAATTGACAATTAAACTCTAGAAATACTTGACAATTTACTGTAATGCACGTCAGGTTTGAGCAGCCTGCTTGGAGGAGAGAGAGGAGGGAGGAGAGGGGAGTGGGGAAAGCAAGGATGAAAGCAAATGAGTGAATTTATTATAATAGTACAGAAAACAAACGAGTGATAATCCAGAGTTAAAGTCGTGGAACATGGGAGCCGCGAAAGACCGAATTCACGTGAGCTGCAAACGAACGAATTCGCGGGAGCCTGGAACGAACGAATTCGCGGGAGCCTGGAACGAACGAATTCGCGGGAGCCTGGAACGAACGAATTCGCGGGAGCCTGGAGCGAACGAATTCGCGGGAGCCTCGAACGAACGAATTCGCGGGAGCCTCGAACGAACGAATTCGCGGGAGCCTCGAACGAACGAATTCGCGGGAGCCGCAAGAGAACGAATTTGCGGAGCCGCGAGAGAACTAGGGGAGCAAGGGGGGGAAAATAACGCGGGAAAATAGTAACAGCGATTTTTTTTTTTTTTTTTCTTTTTTTTTTTTTTTTTTTTGATAGTTGGAGGGGCATAAATGTGACGTGCTAAAGGGCTTTTCATCACACTGTTTGCACACGTCTTCTGGCCATTTTTCGAGAAATTTCATAGAAGTTTGGATGAGAACCACAGGAAAAACTCTTTTGGCAGCATGTAAATATTTTTTGTTATAGTAGTTTTTTTTTTCGATTTTCAAAGAATGTGTGAAAGATTGTTAGTCTAATCTTATATTGTTATGATTACCATCTTCTTGGCTAAAAGATGGTACTATTTTGAAAGACGTGAAAAACACAAAGTGGCTGCTATCCGGTCCTGAAGTAAACAAGACAGCGCGGGGTTAGTTGTAACACTAAGCCGCATTGAACAAGTTGCATCAATAATCATATATTTTGCATTGTATTAACCTATTAAAACGTTTTTCATGTCATTACATTGTTCAAAACACAACAAATGTAAAAAATAAAGGAAAAGGTTATGCTTATGATCATCAAGACGCAACTTTAAAAAAAAAAAATGCGTGAATGAACTTGCATTGGATAACATGGTGTTACAACTAACCCGCTGTCTGTTACAACGAGCCCCGCTCATGGGGTAAGAAGTCACATTTTACTCCTTGCGCTTTTGCCGATACTGCAGAGAAACAGCAGGTCCGACGAACATGAAAACAGTGCTCATTTGTAGGAGAGGCTTATATGTTGTTTGTAGAAAAATATGGTTTGTCTAACCCTATTACTTTGTTTATTATTTGGCTAAAACCGTGTATATTTCACTACGTGAACAATAGTGATCACAATTAATTTATGTTTAGAATATGAGGTAAAAACTTCTTTAAATCACTTATAAAAATATCACTGATAATGATAGAGCCAATGAATGAGTTAAGGGGTTATAAAAGGGGTTGGAACCTCCTGACTGTGTTATGAGAGGCTGTCATTAGGATATTTCATGTAAAAATGCGCACAAGGATGCTGAGCGTTAGGACTTTTTCCACACAGAACTTCGCATGGTCGAGGGAATTTTTTTTATCGTACACCGATACAATGCTCGTACACCGATTCGACCCTCCTTGCTCGTACACCGATCTGCTCGTATACCAAGTCGCTCGTAAACCGAGGTATTACTGTATTTCTTCTTTAAATTAAAGCGGAGTCATCTGAGTTATTTATTGGTCATGACATTAGACAAAGGCATCATGCATTTACACAAACTGAAGCAGAGATGTTCTTAAAATCCCACTCTGATTTCCTCATGATTTCATCAGACCTCTCAAACAGTGTTTGCTTTCCTGTTCAGTGTGGATGGGCTCACTGCACACTGCTGAGACACAGACTCTCTGCTCAAACACAGACAGGGAGAAAACCAGGGAAAGGGGAAAAAAAAGACTTCAAAGGGAATTTAATGCTTTTTATCATAGCCTGAGCCTTGGATGTTTGCAGAACTCCCCAATTTTTGTTCGTGTTCTCTCTCTCTCTCTCTCTCTCTCTCTCTCTCTCTCTCTCTCTCTCGCTCTGCATCATAAATATGCATCTCCCGTAGACAATGGTTAGAGAAAGAGAAGCTGTTCTTTCATATCACATAAATCCAGCTTTTTTCCTTCCCCACTCTCTCCTGTCTTCATCACATGCGTTTCATTGCACATTCTTTGCATATTGAGATCTTTATATTTCTGAATCTGCCCATCACTGTTCTGTTAGAAAAAACGCGGCATGATAATATTCCAAATTGACGTAAGGGGGTAAAGCAACCTGACTTAAAATCCTTGTCCTTTCAAACCCCTTCCAAATAACTTTTTTTTTATTTAAACAAAAATGGATGAAACAATAAATACAAGGCCTATATATCATTCATCCCCATGGTGCCTCCCAAAAAAGGAGGGTGTTTTCCCTCAACTACAGAAAAAGGATCAGAGAACAATATCATCTGCATTTGCCCTCAACTTTATTGGTTAGTGGAAAGAAGGTCAAAGAAATGAACCTAATTGGCTGCTGAGAAGTATATGCACATTCTGATTGGAGAAGAGGTACGATAGGGTCTTTTATAGCTGATGGTGGCTTGGTCTGCTGGTGAGAGGGATTAAACTCTGTGATTGGGCACGCTACCAGAGACATGCAGCTGTTTCACAGAGAGAAAGAGAGGGGGAGGTCTCAATCCCCTCCCAATGTTGAGCAGTAGAGTTGTCTGTAAGGTACTCTGGGTGTAAAGATATCTGAGGGGAAGCGTTTTCATCGGTCGCGACCAATGCTCATTTCAGCTTTACGTTCCTTTAGATTGAGCTGTGGTAGACATATTTTTTCCGGATTATTTAAATGATTTTCATCAGGCCATTCCTCCAGCAGCTCTGAAACTTCAGTTGGAAGTACCTATCAGGCCTTGTTATAGCTGCTGTTTGAGATGAGAACATTTGTTAATGGAGTTCTGAAACGTTCAAGCTGGTGCGGCGGTGAATCTGTGTATCTCCTTGAATTGGTATTGAATGAAAGAACTGATTAGAATGCAATGTAAGTCGCTTCGGATAAAAGCGTCTGCCAAATGCGTAAATGTATTGAATGAATGAGCAGCCATTTCTCTAAGGAACCGGTAACTCTGTATGCTGGTTGATCAGATATAGAGACTTTGCAATTGTTTACGGATTGTTATAAATGGTCAGAAATGGATGTGATGACTGCATGCTGGAGAGGGCAGGTAAGTAACGATATGTGTAAAACAGAAATCCATTTGTCCGATTTCATACCTCAGTAACGAATGAAACCTGTTAGACTGTTGGAGTAACACTCAGCGAACGTTTCTTTGTTAACATGTCATTGTGTCATCCACAGGAGGAGCAAGCTGCCAAAGCGAAGGCTGAGAAAATCCGTGTAGCACTGGAGAAAATTAAAGAAGCCCAGGTGAAAAAGGTGAGTCAAAATCCCTGTGAATCTCTGAATCCCCCAATGGTCAGTAAACCTCCTCTTTACACTGCATGATGCAGTCTTGCGCTTGCTGTAGCGGGAGAAGTCATAGAACGAATGCACAGTAGAAAATAGGTCACCCATGTGTCTGTGAGTCTCTGTCAGCTTAGACGGAAGATGCACAGACAAGACCATCTGGGCCATCGGTGAGGGTTTTACTTCAAATTAGATGTTTAAAAATTTTCTTTGTGTTTTTTTTTTTATTGTCGTGTAAACTGGTTTGAGTATTGCATTTTATTTGTTAGAGACGATCTATCCATACATTACTCCATTCATCAGAAATGGGCTGTCAAAATAAATGCCACCAGGCACATACTAATACCAAGTGAATGAATTAGATACAGTACAGTGATCGGGCCTCTATAGCCAAGACAGATGACTGTTTCCATTCACTATGTGTATAGAGAAAACGGACAGCATTGAGCAGCAATTGTGCAGCGAGATGAATACAGAATGATACTGCGTCAAAAACGCTTTCAGTTGTCGAAGAAAAAATAGCTGAATATAATTTGCAATGGGGTCCAAAAGTCTTAAGACCCCATTGAAATTCTTGAGGGAAAATGCAATAAGAAATATTTTAAATTTTATATGTGGTGTCCATATTCTATATGTGGGAGAAGTCATTTTCAGTTTAGTCCAAACATACGTCGTATAAGCTTGCACTTTAAAAGTAGTTATTCTGTTAAATTTAACATGAAAATTACTGATTGTTCTGCCAAAATTCTTCCAGAGTGCACGCAATTGTTTCCTTTAATTAAACATTGCACAAAGTGATTGATTGTTTGTGCTGAGGTCAAAGAATGAGGCAGGCCAGGTCCAGATTTGAGAGATAGTGTGGATCCACAAGTTTGTTTGAGCATATGTGTGAGAGCATAAATTAGCAGTGTGTTTTCTGCTGAGACCAGGCTTGGAAAAGTGCCACATACTTCCTGATATTCTTATGACTTTCAGGACTCATGGCTGTGCTGTCTGTTAATGTGCCTATGCAACACTTTCTCTCTCCAAACAGGGTGTGAAATAGAGAGGTAGGAAAGCCAGTTGTCATTTCTGTTCCCAGTTAGTCTTTATTAAAGCCACGTTTCTGAAGATCCACATCATATTCCAATTCTGAACTACATATTTGTAACATATTGTACTAATTATGTTTTCCTCCTATACATTATCCCACCAAGTGCTAAAACTTTAGATGCTTGGCATTTTGTTTATTTCACAATATTTGAAACATTGGATCTGTCTGAATTTTTTTTTTTTTTTTTTTTTTTTTTTTTTTTGGGATATGTGTTCCATGTTATATCTCTGGAGAGACATTTCAAAAGCTAGATTAGTTATGATGACATGCATACCTTGAAATATAAGTGAACTTCAATATGCTTTGGTTTTGCTTAAATTTTAATTTCCAAATCAAGGGAAATATAGTTTGTAATCTTATGAAGATAACACCGTATTTATGTAGCACACATTAAAAAGATTTGTCACAACTTGGATTTAAATGTATTCTTTAATATTAATGCTGTCAAATTGATTCACATAAACATAAAGATTTGTAATGTGTGTGTATGTACATATATATATGCGAACATAAAGGCTGTTGTTTATATAATATGTTTACACACACACTATGTATGCATATACAGTGGAAAGTATTCAGACCCATTTAAATGTTTAACATATTGATAGAAAAACACAGAATTGTTGACATTTTTGCAGATTAAAAAAGAAAAACTGAAATATCACATGGTCCTAAGTATTCAGACCCTTTGCTGTGACACTCATATATTTAACTCAGGTGCTGTCCATTTCTTCTGATCATCCTTGAGATGGTTTTACACCTTCATTTGAGTCTAAATGTTTGATTATACTGATTGGATTTGATTAGGAAAGCAACACACCTGTCTATATAAGACCTTGCAGCTCACAGTGCATGTCAGAGCAAATGAGAATGAAGAGCTCAGAGACAGAATTGTGGCAAGGCAGAGATCTGGCCATGGTTACAAAAAAAAACTTTCTGATGCACTTAAGGTTTCTAAGAGCACAGTGACCTCCATAATCCTTAAATGGAAGAGATTTGGCATGACCAGAACGCTTCCCAGAGCTGGCCGTCTGGCCAAACTGAGCTATCGGGGGAGAAGAGCCTTGGTGAGAGAGGTAAAGAAGAACCCAAAGATCACTGTGGCTGAGCTCCAGAGAAGCAGTTGGGAGATGGGAGAAAGTTGTAGAAAGTCAACCATCACTGCAGCCCTCCAACAGTCGGGTTTTAATACAAAGTAGGCTGACGGAAGCCTCTCATCAGTGCAAGACACATGAAAGCCTGCATGGAGTTTCCTAAAATACACCTGAGCGATGGTGAGAAATAAGATTTTCTTGTCTGATGAGACGGAGATAGAACTTTTTGGCCTTAATTCTAAGCTGTATGTAGAACCAGGTGTCCAAAACAGTCCCAACAGTGAAGCATTGTGGTGGCAGCATCATGCTGTTGGGGTGTTTTTCAGCTGCAGGGACGGGATGACTTGTTGCAATCGAGGGAAAGATGAATGCTATGAGTAACCAAGTTACAGAGATGCTATGAGGATGCATAGAATGCTATGAGGGACCAAGTACAGGGATATCCTGGACGAAAACCTTCTCCAGAGGGCTCAGGACCTCAGACTGGGCCGAAGGTTTACCTTCCAAAAAGATGACCCTAAGCACACAGCTAAAACAATGAAGGAGTGGCTTCACAATAATTTAAATGGCCCAGCCAGAGCCCTGACATAAACCCAATTGAGCATCTCTGGAGAAACCTAAAAATGGCTGTCCACCAATGTTTACCATCCAACCTGACAGAAACTGGAGAGGATCTGCAAGGAGGAATGGCAGAGGATCCCCAAATCCAGGTGAAAAACTTGTTTCATCTTTCCCAAAAGGACTCAAGGCTATAATGGATCAAAAGGGTGCTTCTACTAAATACTGAGCAAAGGGGTTTGAATTCTTTGGATCATGTGATATTTCAGTTTTTCTTTTTTAATAAATCTGCAAAAATGTCAACAATTCTGTGTTTTTCTGTTAATATTGGGGTGCTGTGAGTACATTAATGAGGGAAAAATGAACTTAAATGATTTTAGCAAATGGCTGCAATACTGAATACTTTCCACACCCACTGTATATGTCTGTATAATGGTACACAAAAGTCTTGAACGTAAAATTTGTCAAATGCCTAGGAAGTGAGAACGGGATGAGAAAGTGGCCTTTCTACATTTATTTTTTCTAATGTTGAAGGTTCCTCTTAGGGAAGGGGCTCTGGTGGCCATGGGAGCACAGTGATGGAGTATAATTTAGGACTCATGACCTACCAGAACCTGATTATATTGTAGTTTATTCAGTGTAGTCATCCTTTGTCTGTTAGCTTGGGATATTTTTGTCAACCTTCTTGATCAAACAAACCAACCAACATGAGGTGCATCCTGGAATGATTTTTAAACCGTATTGATGGAGTTACCATAGTTACAACCCACATGTTTAAATTTAAAATAATGTATCGGTAATTAATTAAACCATTTATTATCATTTATTTTTCCAAGTAATTTCATACGTAGGCATACTATATATTTATCTCCACCGCTAATGTCAAGCATTTAAACGTGCGTTTTTTTTTTTAACTCATGACAACCATAAATTCAGTCAAGTATGTCTAAAAGTTTCACTCGTTCGAATGTATAATCTGAATTCTGGCTTACTATGAAAATGTATGTATAAATATAGATAGTATCTGTAAATATATATGCACATAGAAAGTTAATATTAAATGTACTTCAATTAATTAAACTGGGCTTTCCTTTTAAACTACTTCATCAGCTGGTGATACGTGTACACATGTCAGATGAGAGCTCAAAAACCATGATGGTGGACGAGAGGCAGACAGTCAGGCAGGTGCTGGATAGTCTGCTGGATAAATCTCACTGTGGTTATAGTCCAGACTGGGCCCTGGTCGAGACCATCCCTGAGCTACAGATGGGTAAGGATGCTTTCACATGCTTAGATGACCTGTGAACTTGAGAGACAATATGTAGATAATTATGTACTTCATCACTTAACTCACTCTTTATTTCGGCCTTTTCCTCAGAGAGAATTTTTGAAGACCATGAGAACCTTGTAGAGAACTTGCTCAACTGGACAAGAGACAGTCAGAACAAACTGATGTTTATTGAGCGGATTGAAAAGTATGCACTTTTCAAAAACCCACAGGTGAATATCTTTTAATTGATACATTATGTAAAGTCAAATTAAACATTAGGGATTGAACATAGAAATGAGCATAGAACTTATATAATAGTCAATGAACAATAATATACTGAATTCAAAATATTTAAAAAAATTAAATATATACTTTTATTCAGCAATGATCAAAAAGTGACTGTAAAGATATTTGTAATGTTACCAAAAAATTATTTCAAATAAATATTATTCTTTTCAACTTTTTATTAATCAAAGAATCCTGAAAAAATAAATTACGGTTTCCACAAAAATCTTGAGCATTACAACTGTTTTCAACATTGATAATAATAAGAATTGTTTCTTGAGCACCAAATCAACATATTAGTATGATTTCTGAAGGATCATGTGACACTGAACACTGGAGTAACGATGCTGAAAATTCAGCTTTGTCATGACAAGAATAAATTGCATTTCGAAATAAAAATGTATTAAAATAAAAGAATTGCAGCCTTGGTGATCATTGACAGAACTCTTACCTAACCTAAACTTTTGAACAGTATTTATATGAACACATTCTTACCTAAAGTTAGGTTTAAATTAATAGTAATTAGTTATGATACTTTGTGTGTACTGGAGCTTTTATATTCTGTCACCCTTATTCACTTGTTGCATGTTGTGTTTCTAAGAATTATTTACTTGGGAGGAAGGAGACTTCTGAGATGGCAGACAGAAACAAGGAGGCACTGCTGGAGGTGAAACATACATTAAGTACAAATTATAAACAAATTATAGTTTAACTTTTTTGTACTACGGCTAAAATGTCATTATAATGCAACAGCTTAGTATAAAACATCCAATTTTTTACACGCTCAATTAGTGAATGTGACCCAAAGCATTCATCACTATGACGTTAGTTTAGAAGTGATAATTGTGATGTTGAGATAACATGTTTTTAGAATGCTTAATGTTTTTCTTATGTGTATGTCTTGAAGGAATGTTTTTGTGGAAGCTCTGTGTCCGTTCCTGAAATTGAGGGAGTGCTGTGGTTGAAGGATGATGGTAAAAAGTCTTGGAAGAAGCGCTACTTTCTACTGAGGGCATCCGGCATCTACTTTGTTCCGAAGGGCAAAGCCAAGGTTAGTGTTATTGTGTGTGTTTATTTTTGTTTGTCACATGATTTGGTGTCATGTTCTCTTTAAATGGACATAGAACCTAATGAACTCTTGAGTGGAATTTCCTGTTTATGGAATCCATTAACTCTTCTCTACACAAACCATATGCTGTTTGTCGTCCACTTTGACATCCACCCCCATGTATTACTTATATAATTTCAAGTTAAAACATTATTTGATCAAGTCTGTTACAAACATATAAATGAAGCATGGGTGTTCGATTCAAGTTCTGTGACAGTTAAGCTTTGTTCCTCAATATTTGATTCTGCTTTGTTGTATCTTCAGTATATAGTATTATTTTTCTAAATTTTTGTTTTTATTATCTCAATGTCCTTCACTGTAAGATATACAGAATAAACTGTCCAAATTAACAACAGATGGGTAATAAATATAAAACAATATTAATGTTTATTTTGAATGCTGTAGGCTTCCAGGGATTTGGTGTGCTTCCTGCAGTTAGACCATGTTAATGTTTATTATGGTCAGGACTACCGAAGCAAGTACAAGGCCCCCACTGACTACTGCCTGGCCCTCAAGGTGTGTGCATGTGTGTGAGATGTTATGGCTTGTTGTCTTTAAGCCTGTTCCCTAATCTAAAGTGTTACCAAAGGAATTAAATGTTGGCTTTCTGGGATCTCATTTAAAGGTTTAAATGTGTGGGCTATGTGCAAGTATATTAGTTAAAACTTAGTTTTGCCTATATTTAAAGATATAAAAGATGTTTCGTTGACAAATGGCAAACCTTTTGGACAGCAAGCATGTGATTGTGTAACAGATGGCTTTGCATTACACACATTGTGCAAATCCTTATTGCCGCCCTCTTGTGGTTTGTAGGTGTTAGCAAGTCAAAGAAAATGTCTTGAACATTTCATGGTCTTCATGGTCTTGGTAATATTGTTGATTGTGCCCACAGCACCCTCAGATCCAGAAGAAGTCACAATATATCAAATATCTGTGCTGTGATGATGTCAGAACTCTACACCAATGGGTCAATGGAATTCGTATTGCTAAGGTAATCCTTTAGGTAGTCTTGTCCTCTGTTTTTTACCCATTCGAAACCTATGGCCTCATAGCATGCTCTTCTAGTACACTTTGGAAATTTCTTAAACTTAATCTCTGCATGTTGTGTTTTATGCACAGTATGGGAAGCAATTGTATGTGAACTACCAGGAAGCCATGAAGCGCACTGAAGCTGCCTATGACTGGTCTTCTCTCTCCAGCACCAGCATCAAGTCAGGAACAAGCTCAGCCAGTATACCTGGTGAGTAACTTAGACCTAATTTCTGACGGGTCCTTTATAAACATTTTCTAGAAATCTCATAGGTAATTCTGGAGTATTTCCCTATAATGCGGTAATAGTGATTTTACTGACTTCCATTGTTGTGAGTGTATGAGGTATTGCTAATGTTTACTGTGTTTGTGCTTAAAGAGTCACAGTCAAACCACTCTAGCCAGACAGACAGTGGTATATCCGATGGCACTTCGTCCTCCCATGCCCGCTCCCAGAGTGTGGTTAGTTCAATCTTTTCTGAGGCCTGGAAGAGAGGGACTCAGATAGAGGAAAGCACAAGGGTGAGTTGTTTTGTTTCTCTTTCTGTTCTGGAGAGATACATCTTTACTCTTTACCAGCCACTTTCTTCAATTATTCTCTTCAGTTAAGATGAACCAATTATACTGCTCCAAAAAATGAAGGGAACACTTAAATCGCACTTTGGATCTTGATTAATGACAAATGATATTTGTAAATCTTTATTTATATACATTCTATAATTTGCTAAGAACAAATTTGTGACAACAGTCAATGGAAACCCAAATTATCAACTAGCTAGATTGAAAATCGTACCAAAAATCTGACATTACAGGCTAATCCAACTTGCATAAAGTTGGATCACAGCAGCTCATACCAGATACCAGTACTCCTGCTGGGTTGTTGCCCTTCTACGTCTCTGACCAGCTCTCCTTGTGTAACAGTTTTCCATGCTCTTGAAACTATGCTAGGAGGCACAACAAACCGCCTTACAACGGCAACCTGATTGGGTTGCAGGTACTGCCTCATGCCACAGACCGTGACAAAGATCCTGACAAAAACAAAACAAAACTTAAAGAACACTTAATTGTTTATGGCCACCATCTGCAAAATCATTCTCTTGCCTTTCTTTTTGCTAATTGGAAAAAGTTAAATCCCTGAAGTTTAATTGACTTGGTGTTAAACTGTGATGATTAAGAGTTCCCTTAATTATTTTGAATAGCGTATTTAAAGGAAAGGATTACACAAAGATGAAAACTCTATCATTATTTGCTCATCATCATGTGATAATCCGGTGTGATTTCCTGTCTTTTGTGGAACACACACAAAATTCTGAAGACTGGGCTGATCACTTTTCTCTCCTGTTACAATAAATTCACTGGTTTTCACTCAATTGCATCTTCAATTCTGGTCTGTTTTTCACACAGTGCTATTGAAGAAGTGGAATATAGTGTAAATTCTATGAACCACTCTTATGGTCATTATTGAAATAACATTTGATTTAATTCTTGTTTATTTGTTGTTATTTTTTTGTTTTCTGTTCAGGCAAGGCCAGAATCAATCCGTTCTACCCATTCAAGCCATAGCACTCACTCTTCTCATCATTTGCCTCAACAGCAGCATCCACATCTACAGCAACAGCCACATGCACATTCAATTCCACAGTCACGAGGAAGTATCCACCAAACTCCGACACAGGCATTGACACAGGCACCACTCCAAGCAACTCAAGCCCCCCCACCACCTCCTCCTCCTCCACCACCACCTCCCCCACCCCCTCCTATTTCCAGTGTCCCTCATCATTCCACTCCTACCATGTTTGCCAAATACAGCACTATCACTCGTCTACAGAATGCCTCTCAGGCTATAAGTCACCACAAACCTCAGCCTCAAATCCAGCAGCAAGCGCCACCAGTGCCACCGGCATCCAAACCACAATCAAATAATATTCCACCTGGGGCTAATATTCCACCACCTCCTCCTCCACCTCCACCTGCCCCAATGCCTCCGCCAGGATCAGCAATGGCTGTTTTGAAGCTGGGTTCTCAAGCCCCAACAGCAGTTTTACAGTCCTCTCCTACCCCCTCACCTCCACCACCACCACCACCTCCTCGTCCCATAGTGCCTATGCCGTCACAGCCTCTACCACCACCTCCTCCCATAATGACCATGCAGTCACAGCCTCTACCACCACCTCCTCCCATAATGACCATGCAGTCACAGCCTCTACCACCACCCCCTCCCATAATGACCATGCAGTCACAGCCTCTACCACCACCTCCTCCCATAATGACCATGCAGTCACAGCCTCTACCACCACCCCCTCCCATAATGACCATGCAGTCACAGCCTCTACCACCTCCTACTCCCATAATGACCATGCAGTCACAGCCTCTACCACCACCCCCTCCCATAATGACCATGCAGTCACAGCCTCCACCACCTCCTACTCCCATAATGACCATGCAGTCACAGCCTCCACCACCTCCTCCTCCCATAATGACCATGCAGTCACAGCCTTTACCACCACCTCCTCTCATAATGCCCATGCAGTCACAGCCTTTACCACCACCTCTCATAATGCCCATGCAGTCACAGCCATCACCACCTCCGCCACCTCTAATGCCAATTCAATCACACCCTTTACCACCTCCTCCACCCCCTCTCCAGTCTAACGGCCTTCCCCCTCCTCCACCACCATCTACAGTTCAGGCACCTTTCAAAACCAATGAACTTAAGCAGGTTCTTGCCCACAGATTTCCCAATGTACCCCAGGACGTATTTCCCTCAGTCAATCAGACCCCTTTTTCTCCACCTCCTCCACCACCTGCACCTACACTCCCTCTTCAACGGTATGTTGCCCCGGCTCCAAATCCTCCACCACCACCCCCACCCCCACCTCCACCAGGTCCAATACAGCTACCAATTCAACCAGCAGTCTTACCCAAAACTTTCATTAGTGGATTTCTACCCCAAACAGCACCCAAAACCTCATGTGGCATTCTTCCACTGTCCCAAATAGCTCTATCACCTCAAGTTCCAGCGCCGCCGCCGCCACCACCACCTCCCCCTCCTCCTCCACCTCCTCCAGCTCCTCCATCATTGAAGAACCAACCCCCACCAACTCTACCTAAGCAGCACAGCATTTCCAAGACACTGCCCTTCGCCAGCCAAACCTCATCAGTGCCATCTCTGGTTAAGCAGCTTGCTAGCCAGTTTCCTGTTGCATCTTCTGTAGCAGCCAATCAAGTAGAGAGTCACAAGGCTCCCCAGTCCCCACCTGCAGTAAAGGCTAAACCAAAATGGCAGCCTGTAGGTCAAGGCCAGCAGCAACAGCGGTCACCTGAGTTTCCACCACCTCCACCAGAGAGTACCCTTGCTTTTCCTTCTCCACCACCTCCCCCACCACCACCACCTCCTCCTCCAGGTCCTCCCCCTCCTCCTCCTCCTCCTCCTCTGATGTCAGGTTCTCCAATCGGAAAGTCTCCTTCTGGCTCATCTGCAGGTGTCAAGAAACCTCCACAGACTCCTCAACGCAACTCCAGCGTGACGTATAATGCCTCTGTGGAGTATCAGGAGTCGCGTAAGAACTTGGTCAGCAAGTTTAACCCTAGTTCTGATTCTTCATCAGCATCATCCTCCAGTATCTCACCCTCCAAAGAGTTTTCTACAGGCCCACGGGCACCCCCTAAACCAGGAAAGCTCAATCTGGCAAATCTTCCTTTGGCTTTGCAGAACAAAATGAATCAGAACCGCCAGTCAACTGCAGACTTCCCATCCCCTCCACCCCCAGAGAATGAATTCTTCCCCCCTCCCCCATTGGAGTCTGACCTCCCTCCACCACCACCCCTTCCAGGTGATCCAAATAGTGTGGCTCCAAAAATAGCAGTGGTCAATCCTCAGCCCCAGCCTGCTTGGGGCAAGAGTTCCCTGAAGAAGTCACAACCTCCAGCATCACTTCGCTGTAACAACACTATTAGAGAGTCTCCACCACTCTCACCACCTTCCATACAAGGGGGCCCCATTCCCCCGTCTTCTCCCAAAGGCACCACGCAACCCAACTTCTTGGATGACCTTCACAAGACACTGAAACGCAAGTCTTCACGAGTCTTGGGAGAAAAAATGGACCCTGTGGCCACAATGGATGACATGGTGTTGCCACCACCTCCTCCTGAGCTTCTGCATGACCAACAGAGGCACAGTGGGAGTGGTTTCATGTCCGGGAATATCTCAGGCTATGCAACGCTACGGAGAGGGCCGCCTCCAGCCCCACCCAAGCGGGACCACAGCACCAAACTAACAAACTGAGACAACTTTGACTTTTCTTGGACACTCTTGCTTGCTAATTTCATGTCTGTCTCATTGAATTGTAGAGGAGAAATCATCATTTTGTTGATTATGCTAAGTTTATTCTGTACAAAACAACTCAAGAAGCTTTAATGTGACAGTCCATCAGTTCCAGTTTCAAACAACTGAGTGATTCCACTTCAACACCTTTGTACTGCATGAAAGACAAAACTGCATCAAAGAAAAAATTACTGTTATTGATTTTTGAGAAGAGAAATGTGTTGAACTTTGGGGTTGGATGGTATTTTTTATTTTGTTTTTATATTCTTTTTATATTATTGATTATTTAATAATCTGAAGACATTTTGTTATTTTACACAGATTTTTTTAATAATTAATTGGATTGTTATTGTTTGAATATTACATAGATGGCTAAGTCACTGTAGACTGTGTTTAGGTGATATATTAGCACGACTTTCATCATTTATGTGGCAGATCCAGTGCTCAGTGGATGCATCTATTCTGATCACTATTATTTTTGTAGCCAATTTAAGCGTGTTTTTATTGTAATTGTCAAAATTGTAACATGAAGGAGTTGTTCAGGGAGTTGCCTCAATGTCTAGTTCTGTGAGACTGTGGAATGTTTGCTTTTTTTGAGTAGAACTTTGTAAATTGTAGATATTTTAATTTGCTGCAGTATCTTTGTCTAGGTAAAACAAACGACTGCCTTGCTGTTCCTGTTAGTCCTTAGTTCCTCTGGTGAGCATTCAAGCTGACTTTTACAAATTGTTCACCTAAGAATGGACATGTGAATGGACAAGTTATGCGACTGAATGACACAATCATTATTCACATAAACTTATCTTATATCCTGTATTATAGCCTGTATTATTGGCTCATGAAAATAGCCATGCCTTAAAAAGATTCTAGAACATCAAACAACCTATCAAAATATTATCACCCTACAAAAAAGGCCATTAAATGTTACATTGCTGATTTTCCCACTATAAGACATGACATGCAAACTTCAGAATCTTGCGGTAAGCACCAATATATAATGGCTCTATAAGAGCCATTTGGGATATGTACAAACAAGTATGCATATTATCTCATGTTCATGTTTTTGTTATTTTTTAAAGAAGAATTTGTTTATTGAATGTATTTACAATATCATGAAACCTTTCAGGTTGTTGAGAAGTGACTAAATGAAGTTAATATTAAATTATTATAGTAACCGGTCTTGATCCATTTGAGGTTTATGAACATCATGCTCTGCATATCGCTCTGCAAAATGTGTAATTTAAAGTGAAATTATACATATTGACATCCATTATACATATGCTTCTGTTTCTGTTCATTGGGTTTCTTTGGGAGGTTGATGACAGCAGGTATCAATTCATTTATAAACACTTTTCATACAGCAAACAAATTTTGGAGAGAAAAAATTATTTCTAGCCAGTGGCAAAGTACAGTAGTCTTTTCATTTATCTTTATATTTCTAGCACCTTAATATTTGTATGAAGAATCTTCATGTGATTTCATTCTGCAGGTCAGTGATATGGCAGGTGATTGTTGAAATGGTCCACACGAACATGGTTGGTTTCCCTGTTCTCATGATGGCCTGTGTGAGTTGGTGGAGCCATATTAATGCTTGGTGATAAAGTTGAATGTGTCCGGTCTACAAATATGTCAAGAACATTGTCAGCATTGTGGTCATAACATTTATACACCAAATATAAAAGTGTGAAAGATAATATACATATTTTTTTTACCTTTAATCCCAAAATGATTTAAATCGTAGTGTAATTCTAATCTCCCCTGTTGATAGGAAGTAATCACATTTCAGGTCAATACATCAAATTATGTCATTAATTGATCAGTCATTCTGTCATGCACTTATTAAAATATAGTATTTAAATAAAATGTTATATAAATATCATATATAATCATATTATGTAATATATTGAGCTATTCATGACTGTTTACACAGTTCTGCGCAAAAGTCATATGAATAGTTTTTTTGTCCAGTTACATATACTAATGCAAATCATTCTAGCCCTTCCTGCTTGTTGCCAGTCACAACTCACAATGTACATGTATCCCTAACATTAAATGGCATTGGTTTAGCCTTGCAATATAAACCTGAAGAATGAAATGGCTCAGAAAACAAAAAAGAACCACTTTGTCCTTGATGTTAAACATAATTACAGCTAAAATTATTTTCAATAATATGCAACTTGTACATATGTTAACGTGCATAAGCTGCTAACAGTTCAAAAAATGTGTTTTAGGGTTTTTAAGCCCTTCTAAAAATGGGCTCATGCGACTGTTTGTACGCCCATGGTGAAACTTTGTTCACTCACCTCCTCACTGGACTCTGAGCTTGAGCTGTCTGCCTGTGTGCATCTGAGAGAGATGATGCGAGTGAGCTCCTGAGTCACTCGTGCTCTGATATAGCACCCTGCCTCGGACTAAAATACCATGGGAATGAACAGGAACCAAATAAGATTCATGAATAAAGAACATTATATTGCAGATTTTACAAACCATTATGTTATGCAAAGTCAATTCAGTACTACATAGCACTGTGGACATACACTCTTTACATATACATATACACTTTTTAATTTTCTTTTTAAATCACACAACGGAAGATTTAGTGCTTAAGAGTTGTAATAATGTCTTGCTGATTGTTTGATACTTCTAGACAATGTGTGTGTGATATTGATGGGTAGTTAAAATTGAAAATTACAACCACTCAAAGCAGTTATACAAATTATTTACATATTGCATCCTATTTTATACCACAATTCATTTTCAACCACAGAATTGAAAGGTGTGGGGTTAAGGTCTGTCTCAATCACAAAACTTAATAAGTGCCCTGAAACATTCGCTCCCTAAAATTTCCCACAATACAAAGGAAAATGTCCATGATTCCCTTTACAGACGTTTGAAGCACAAATCACATGTGCCAACTCACAAAACATTAGAGATATTTGTTTTTTATACAAAACATTATTTAATCATAGTTCAGCATAAACATGTATCGATAGATTGGTAATGAATATAATCTAGCTAACATTGATCATTTATTTACGGCTGAATATTTCAAGTATATGTAACAAACAAGCTATTATAATGTATTTTAAAAAACATTTTTAAAAATGTCAGAAAGATATCAGCTCTGCTATTGTTCAAAAATACATTGCAATACACATTGCCAAAAATAGAGTAATCAGTGTCCAAATGTGTAGTGAGCCACCGTCGTTTACTATCCTTACCAGTGCCCGAATGCATGTAATCGATATATATATATATATATATATATATATATATATATATATATATATATATATACTGATTGATGAGGAAGTTTGGGAATTGATTGAGAGATTGAATTGCCTGTCAGTTCAGATTTGAATGGTGCACAGCCCTGGTATAATTCCACTAGAAACACCAGCTGTTCTTTCACAATGTAAAGATGCAAATAAGAGCGCTGGCTGCCTTCAAGTGTCATACAAACACCAATTATCTATTGGTCAACCCAGAACTTAGTCATGTCAATCATAACATGATATAAATGTGAATGAAGACCTTAAGATAACTTACCACAAAAAGACCATTGCGGTACATGCAGCCCTGAGGGTCAGCCCCAGAATTCTTCTGGCACTCTGTCTCCCTAATGCCAAACCTCAGATGCAGATCATACGTGTTCATTCCCAGGGGAATAATCTTTATATTAATAAAAGCAAGTGATAAGCAGTTATCACAGGATAATCACTGACAATATGAAAGCTAGTATTTGCTACTATTGATATTTCTGGATTTATTATAAACAATTCATCCGTGCACACATTTTCACTAGATCGCACTAGTTTTGCCAGAAATAAAACGTTTTTTTTAGAGCTTGTACTGACCCTTTTCACTGAAGCCTTGGACACTCTGTAGAGGTAATTCCTGGTATGACGCGCATTGATCTGATTGAGGGCCATCAGAAGAGCATCATCTGCTTTAGAGCTGAGCTCAAACAGAGGCAGGGCTATGGTTGTAAAAAAATATTGTTTAGGCTTTTAGTAAACCATTTCAAAAGATACATATTTTATTACTATAAACAAACCCAAGTCATTTTAACTGCTGACATACATTTCAGCAATGCTCGGTTCAAAGTCTGCATATCTTTTTCCATTAGCAGAGAATCATCAAATAACTATTCTTTATGTCTTACTAACCTGTGCCAATGATGTTATGTCACACTCACCTAAACCACCCAAAACCTGCAGGAGCAGATATAGAAAAACACAGGACCTCATTTTCATCTGTCAGTCAGACTGGACACTCATACTACCAAACAGTCCAGTTTTTAACCAGTATGGCGTCGAGTTCTCCTCCTCTTTTCCTAGTACAAGGTGTTGTTTAATTTGGCATCATTCTCCTGTTCAGGCACATCTGAATAAAGGGGGACTTTGCCATACAGTTGCTTGTTCAATGCTTGTTTTACTGATAATCTGATTTAAAAAATGACTGTGTACAATTAACTGTATAGATGTTGGTCATTTAGATGCAATGAACTTGAAAAGCAGGTTGTATACACTACACAGTGATACAGTTAATCAAATTAATTGTGCATGATTTCATATTAAATTATTAATCATTATAGTAATCATTTGTTACTCCACAATATGACACTTATATTAAAAAATGCACCTTATAATTTACAGTAAAACAATGTTATAGAATTTTCTGCATGATGGATATATTCTGCATATTTTATTCAAATAGCGGTTTCTTGTTTATTTGATTTTCCTAATTATGTTTTTCAATCTTTTGTTTTATATTGTGTAAGATGAAAAATGAACGGCTGAATTTGACATTACAAGAAACACATTTCTGTTATACTTCTTTCTAAAAAATAACTAAAACTGCTAATTTTCCCCCTGCTCTAGGAAAAGTGAAATGCAATAGATTATTATAAAGTAACCGTAGCAGGCTTATTGCGATTTCAGTATAAAGTTGCCATCCTAATTTGTAGGTCAAAGGGGGAGATGAAGAAAGAAATGTCCAGTTCATCCAGATAGCTGTATAGGGGACTATGTGGCTAGTAAATAACTATAAACAGGAACATACATAAAAAGGCGGAGAAGAGAAATTCATAATTTAATGATGAGATCAAGATATTTTTCTGACAGTAAAATGACAGCGAACAGACATCTAATTTTGTCATTACCCAATATGAAATCTGCTTTATTTACAATTAGTAGTTTCAAACTGTTATTATCAAGAGATGCGTTGAATTGGTCAGTGGAGGCTTGACAAGTTAATTTGGTGGTAGATCAGTTTCACAATTCATGATGTATGTTACAGCTGACTCTAGTTAATATTTCTCAGGATTGGACTGTTTTTTAAAGTCAATTTCTCTACATTTTTTTTTAACCTTTACACTTTATTGTCCAGGAATAATGATACTTATCTTTAAAGTTCATTGAGCATGTTGACATTTTGTGTCTCAAAAATGAATGTGTTGCCACACTATATGGAGTTGTTACAATGGAATATGCCTTAAAAACTTATTGAATTATGAAACAACAAAAATGTAAAAGGCAGAAACATCAAACTATTGTTTTGGTCAATAAATATTGCAATTAATAAATTGTTAAACCTATTAAGATTATAAATTAAAATCATACATTTTAAGTTAGATTTTTGAAAAATACCCTTTTTACTTGAAGCATTCTTGCACTTTTAGTCACTGATGTTCAGGTGTTTGTAGAAACGCTCTCAATTTTCTCACTGGTTTCTATTGTGCTAATTCAGTTGTGATTGACGGAAAATATTGGGTTTAATAAGTGGTAATTCTTAGTAATGTTTGACAGATACTAAACGCTACGTCAGTATCAATATTCATCAGCCATTTGTCAAATACATTTCTAATAAACATTATCAAATTTATAGCATAAGATGAATTTGATTCACGAGAAACCTTCCTAAATATAAATATTAATGATCTAAAGCAACATCCAGATTTTGAAAGCTAAAGAAGAATTCTGTTAGCTAGCTGTTTACCCTCTCCGTTCCCTCCTTTCTGTCCTGGAGTACTATGTCCTGTTTAATTTGGCCCCTCTCTGTCACTTTCCTATCAAGTCTAGACACACATACTTTCCCGTACCCAGAATCCGTGCTCCTGTGATGCCTTTTCGGTATATTAGTTATAATGTCAAAATAATTCTTATCTGTTACTGGAGTTTGGACAGCCGTATGTGATAAGTGTGATAAGAATTGATGTAATAACTGTGTATTTATGTAATAATTACACGGAAATATTGCAACTAAAAATGATGTGGATGAATGTGTATATTTCTAGACCACTACTCATAAATTGTAGTTAAAATAAATAAATAAATAAAGTCAACAAAATGCATTGGTATGTTTCAATCTACCAAGAGAACTATCTTTTTTATTTTATTTCATAGTTTCAACTCTCTTTTGTAACTCTGTCACAATAAAACAAAACAGACGTATTATAATTAAGAACTAAATTGATCATCTTATATAATGTACATAAAACAGATATGAAGACAAATCAACTGCTTTCTGATCATCTGCAATATAACTCTTTTATTCAATGTCACTCTTGCCTTTAAACTAAAGCAGAAGGTGGCCTCTCACCAGAACCCGCATTTTCCATGACGCATCCGTTGCCTCAGTCATGTATCTTAATTAAAGAGCAAATGTTCACAGGACAGATCGTTATGAATTGCTCACTTCAGCTCTAGACACGGAATGAGGGCCAGCACAAGCTTGTGAACTAGACTGAAATATACTGGGCTGCTTCACTGTAGTCAGTCAGGAGAGAGACATGTTGAGAGTACCATGACCCCTGCTCTATCACTCTCATAGTCTCAGTGTTGACATTAGAGGCTCCATGGCTGCAAGAAATGAACCTTCAAACTCCTGGTCTGAGAAGCGGGTGATGGACAAACGAGCCCGGCGTCGAATCTCTAACTGGGCTGCAGGAGTCATAGAAAGGATTCGTTCCATGGCGTCTGCATAAGTGTCTTCATCGTCTGCCAGGAAGCCGGTTGGACCGCCATCATATGGAACTACAATGTCCAATTTTGGACCACCAGATTTGTGAGCGAGAATGATTGTTCCTGCAGCCATACACTCCACTACACCTGCAGAGTAATGGGAGAAGATGAGTGGTATTTAAAATGTATTATTTTATTACTGGTTCCACAATGTACATCTGTTTAGTGTTTTGAGATAGTAAATCTGCAAATTCTATCTTACCAATTCCGAAATGTTCATTCCACATTGTGTGCAACCCAATTGTGGCATCTGTTAACTCTTTCTTCAGTTCTTCAAATGGGATATTGAGTTTAAACTCCACCCTGTCCGCTACACCCAGCTCCTGACACAATCCCCTCAGCATCAGTACCCTGTCTTCATCTTCCTGGTTACGACATCCACCAATCAGCACCAGCTTCACAGACTCTCGACCAGCAGGCTCTGCCCCTTTCCTTTCCAGAAGTTTTCTAAAAGCCCTGATCTGCAGCTGGTGGTCTTTTTCGGGTCGGAACTGCCCCACCGAAACCACACAGTGACACTTCTTGCTTTCTTTCTCTTCATCCTTTTCTCCAATAGGGATGTCCAGGAAGGCTTGAACGTCGCAGGGTGGGTAGACCACATTTGTGCGGTTAGGAACGCGCCACAGAGCCAGAATGTGACTCAATGTCCAGGTGGAATTTACCATGACCACTTCACTACAGGAGCCGGCAAGACCATACAGAAGTGCGAAGACACAGTAGTAAATTACTTTGATTGCACTCAGTACAGGGTTACTGGAGATGTAGTCTGCATTATTGAACCTAGAATGAAGATTTAAGAATGCATAAATGTAATTAGAAATTCTTATATGCCAAATATATACACTAACATTCAAACTCTTGCTTTTTGAAAGAAGTCTCTTCTGTGCACAGTAAAACAGTAATATTGTAAAATAATATTACTATTTATTATAACTTATATATATATATATATATATATATATATATATATATATATATATATATATATATAAAAATGCAATATATTCATGTAATGACAAAGCTGACATTTTTCAGCATCATTACTCAATAAGTATACCGTACTCCATTACTTCAGTGTCTGATCCTTGTGATCATTCTAATATGCCGATTTGCTAAGAAACATTTCTTATTTTTATCAATGTCGAAAACAGTTGTGCTGCCTAATATTTTCATGGAAAGCATGTGTTATTTTAAAATATTTTTTAATAGAACGTTCAAAAGAACAGCATTTATTTCAAATAGTAACACTGAAAATGGAAATCTATAATGTCACTTTTGATCATCTTTTGATGCATCTTTGCTGTACAAGTATTAATTCCTTTTCATTAAAAAAATATTACTGAACCCATACATACTTTCGAACGATAGTTTACAAATGTTATTATACACATAAAACAATTCAATACATTTACAACAATCATGAACCACAAAACAACTGGAAAATATAACAAACATTATGTAGTCATAATAGAGTTCTTTTAACCACCGACATCAGCCAAAATGTAAGGTTTTGAATCATTAAACAGTGGAATCGTTTAAATTCACAAAGATTAATGACTAACCTTGGGTTTCTTTCTCGAACCACAGACAGCATATCAGTGCTGATGGTTGGGTAGTGCACATAGCTTCCCACATGACATCCACCCAGATAACGGAACACAGGTAAGGTGAAGGCATAGCCCATTGAGTCAATGTAGAGGTCTGGAACAAACTCAGTCAAGGCCTCCCACCCCAGAAAGATGGAGCCCACACTCTGCCCCAGAAGGGTGAAGTGTGGATAGAGTTTTGCCTCCACCAGGAGACGATGTTTCAAGAAGACAAACTTAACCGGTCGGGGGAGTCTGATGTTGAAGCGCCGGCGTGCCCCATCTAAAATCTCTTCTGCGGTCACTCCCTGATCACCTGTGTAGACCACGAAGGAAACATCTGGGTACCTGTGTAATTATATGAGAATAAAGTTATGAATCCTGAACTTATTAGTAGTCTTGCATCATGTAATAAGCTGATGCTGAAGCCCAGGGATCAGTGACATACCATACTCACTTTGCTGTCCCAAGCAATTTCAAAATATAAGACTATAGCTTTTAAATCAAAATATGCCTATTGATTAAACTATAGTTGTCTCCTACATTTTCATGAGTGATTACATTTTAAGACAATATTCAAATGAATATTCAAATAATTCTAATAAAAACTAAATAAGAACACCCATCCATCCATCCATCGGGTACACACCAAGGAATGAGAGGGGGGGGGGGGGGGATGCATCACAGTGATCTAGAAATAATTTTATATAATAATATACAATTTACATTTTCCATGACTATACAATAGTTACGATTACAAGCCATTCAATAAAGAAAGTAAAAATAGCTTACAAATTAAAATAGTTAAAACTTAAATCTTAAAACTAGTTTCAATATAGTATAAAATTATTTAAATTACAATGTTAGCATTTGTTTGTTTGCATTTTTGGTATGCTTTCACTCCTTATTTGTCACTGACCCATATGTCTGGCTAACTGAAATATCTGACCTGTTTTGAAGAGCACGTACAGCACACCACAGCACTCTCTCTCCTCCTCCACCCGCATTGCAGTACGGGTGGAAGAAGGCCACGGCAGGCCGGCCATCCTGAGCTCTCCTGGTCTTCCTCTTCATCTGTAGCCAGGTTCTCACAGCCATGATGATGAGGAAGAGGATTGACGTCAGGACAAGACTCAGATAGAAGCATGGTAACAGTAGTGACCATAGTAACCTGTGGAAGGCAAAATTCATTCAATAATCAATTTTTCCCAATTATTATCAGTTGGCATACAATTGGTTGCCTATTTTTATAAGTTAACACAGAAAAGATCACAAAACTAATTGCATGTTACAGATTTCTACAGATTAAAATACATATTTGAGCGGTTTTAACTGAAATAATTTATATCAAACAACATTTCAAAAAGCGTCAGTGCCATTGTTTTGTCTCAAGATGTGGACACCAGCAATGATTTTTTTCTAAAGCAAATTTATAAAAGCTAAAATTAAACTAAGGCTTAATTTAAGCCCTGTCTGTGAAACCAGGCCCTTGTCTTCTTTTAACCAACAATACTTCCTCGAATATTTTTCGTACTGATAAGTAAGCGTTAAGCACCTGATGTGTGAGTGACGTAATGACATATGAAATCCTTCAACATCAACAGAAATACTTATGACTGTCTAAAGTATTCAGATGATACAAAATTAGAGATCAACATATATCACTGCGTTATGCAATTACATATGTATTCATTCAGTCGTTCATTCATAAAATAGAAAATAAACAAAAGAAACGGGATTTTAATATACATTTGTACTGTAACAACAAGCCAGTGTTAACTGAATTGCACTTATTTGACACTAGCTTAAAAGATGAAAAAATAGCTTAAAATTATTACCTGATTAAATCGCACAGACAGAGAGACAGGTGATCGTGCGCTGACATCTTCATCAAAACGACAACACGTCAAAACCCGGAAGTGCTTGCCACTGCTCGGCTGTTGTTTTTCACTCTTTCTTGTATTTTTAATGGCGATTGGCAAACAGCTTTTTTCGCCATCTACTGCACTGGAGCCCAAATTGGTCATCCGTGTCGTTGGACAGAATTTGTCCTTGGCTGCCACCTAGTGCTCACCCAACTTGGTTGAACTCTACCCTGTATGTTTAGCAGGTAAATGCAAAATGAACTGTTAAAATAGAATATCAAACTTATATCATATCAAGCTTAATTAAAAAAAATGCAGATCTTATAAAAATTTTACAAACAAACCTTTCCTTTTTTTTAAATACGCCAAACCAATGCAAAGTACAGTTTAACCAACAAACAAACACAAACAGTCCCAGATCAATACTGGACTCTTACCTTGACTACATTATTACACAAACTATTTGGAGAGTGAACAAAAAAAATGAGGCCCCTAATACAACTGGCTTACTTGATATGTTTTAACGTCTTTCTTGAGAAATGTGTCTGCAAATCGGAACAGTAAGTCATTTGTCTTTTCCTAAAATAATGCATTATAGTCATATTTTCATTAACTTGAGTTATTGATTTGACACCCAGGATCAAAAAGCTGTTTATAGTATTTTATAATTGTTTATTGTAATCAATGTGAAAACTCACTATAAGAGAATAAACTCACTTAGAAGAGAAGAGACTTACTGGAGAGACAAAGTACTAATGCAATTTTTGACAGTAGAATCAGTTTTTTTTATTTACACATTTTTAAAGTGTTTTTATTTAACATTTAACATTATTTTAAATGTTAAATAAAAAAACATATGCAACCGTCTATTAATGGGTAACAATATTAGATTATGTGCATTCATCTATATAATGTGGATGTGAAAAAACAGCTCTGATGTATTACTTCTAAAATACTACAAATGGCCTATGAATAACTTATAACAGCCAAAAGTTTGAAATAAACAGAAAATGGTACATCCTTTGTTGACGTGGTTATTGTGAATGGTTCTGTATCCAAATTTTACAAACTTGTTCTTTATAAAGTGCTTGCATATGATTAGATTTTTTCCCCCTTTAACACTATTTTCCTTTCAAATACATATCTAATGCCAACATCTAACAATTAAAATTATTGCTCCTGTTTCCCTATTTATACACAGTGACCAGGTGTTGTCCATCACTGTTTCCACACAGGAACATGTGGACACACTGCTGAACATAACCACTCACAATGAGGTGAGAGGTTATTTACTGCCATCTGTTGATTGTAATTCTGTCAGTGGATGATTGTGAATATCAAATTTGAGATGCAATATCTATATGTAGCTTTTGAGTTACACAGGAAGTCAAGTAAGAATTATTTTTACAAATATTGGTGGTTAATTGATTTGATTTTGTTGAACTGTCTGCTCAGTCAGTGAGTTTCAGCTAACATGTACACTTCTGTGTTCTGTGCTTATTCAGACAGTGTTGTGGCAACCTGCTTCACCCAGTTACATTACAAAAGATACTGAGGTTCACCTTTACATTCAGTCAACGAGTGTGGAGTTTGTCACTGAACTCCTACGTAAACATGGCATTACTTATAGGTATGCAAATCTGATTGTGTGTGTGTGTATATTTGAATAAATTCACATTTATGTTTAGGAGATTTATTATGTTCTGAATTTGTATGATATCTGCATGTTAAAAAGCAACTGATTTTGAAGACTCAAAACTGTATTTATATGTATACAGGGTTCTTTTGGAAAACACACCAGCACTGGTTGAGATGCAGACTAGAAACGATACATCAGATCCCCGAAGTGGAGGCGTGTTCTATGAGAGATATCATTCCTTAGAAGATGTAAATTGACAAAAAATAATAATAATTTACCTCAACCTTTGCATTCATTTAACTAAAATGTATTTAACTTTTTTTTCTCAGATCTATTACTGGATAAATAAGACCAGCCAAGATCATTCAGACATGGTGAAAGTTATTCTTATTGGGTCATCTTTTGAGAAGCGGCCACTCTATGTTATAAAGGTACACTCATTTTTTTAAGGTTGATTTATGTATTCAGAGATCATTCACAATTTAAATTATGACTATAGTCTAATTGTCTCTCTTCATGCTGCAGCTGTCAGGCAGGAGAGAAGAGGTGAAGAGGGCCGTGTGGATGGACTGTGGGATTCATGCGCGGGAGTGGATCGCTCCAGCGTTTTGCATGTGGTTTGTCAAATATGTTAGTATAAAGTGTTCAATCTCCTTTCAGCATTATAGCTTAACCTAAGCTGTCTGTGTCAGGCTTTTCTTCACACTTAAGGTCACCGTGAGTTTGCTAGGTAAGACATGTTTCTGTATCAACATATTCAACACTCCTGTCTGAAAATTTTGTCCTAACCTTATGTCCACCCCTAAACCTAACCCTACCCAAAACCTATTCCTAAAATCAAAGTGGAATGACAGGTAAAAAACAATTAAAAAAACTAGTCGTAAGCTTAAATTTGACATAAACTGTAAACTTTTCTCTAAAATCTGATTGGTTGATTGGAATGTTGTTTTGAGGATCAACAGAGATGTTCATGTAGGAACACAGGTAGTGTGATTAACTGGTGAAATCACACTCACCCTTCCCCATCCTGTAATTCATTTAACCAATTTCTCAATTTGTGCATGATTTGGATAAAACTACGGATTAACCCCTTAAATTACATTTAGAAGAGTCATACATTAGTCTGAGCTTTGTCTATTTAAATTGCATATTTTTTACTTAAAGGCATATCATAATCTTGGCTAGTACTCGAATCAAGGTCAAATTAGCATAGGCCACTTCAAGGCAACTTTAGTTTAGTTTTGGAAATGTTCTTTGGGTCACAGTCCTGTTAGAAATCTTTCTGTTCACATTTCCATTGGTTTGCATGTATTTGGCTTAATCCACACTGATCATAAAGCTTCCCAATTGTTCCTGCTAAATTTAAACTCCAGAAAAAACGTGGTCTCTCTCAGTAGATATTGTTGATGCCTTGAGTTTGTATAATTTCAGCAGCAGAACCCATCAAGTTCATAGTTTCCCTGCTTGCGCTCCTGCTTCAATTGATATTTATGTTTTTCTTGTGTTTTTAATAGATTATCTTGCTTGACTGTGTGGTTCTGTGTCTTTATTTGACTTTGACATACAGCAGATTGAGAAATACATCTTTACAAGCTGTCATGAACAGTAATTGTTCAGTAAATTGGAACATGTATGGGAACTCTAATGGAAAGTTGTTTTTCTGTTTTGACTTGTTTTGCTTTGCCAGGCACTCGAATTTTACAACCAGAACACTGAAATCACAGAGATGCTGAATGAAATGGACATTTATGTCTTAACAGTCATGAACCCAGATGGATACAAGTACACATGGGAAACAGTAAGATGTTGAAATTATTGTTATTATTATTATCAGTGCATTTCATATGCTGTTATCACAAAATTCAAATTTCATCCAAATTTAGCACAGTACTAATTTTAAATACTCTTCTTGTCTTGGCCAACTTTACCATTTCTCATTTGCTAAACAGGACCGAATGTGGAGGAAAAACCGTTCTGTTCATAAAGACAGCGAATGTGCCGGAGTCGATTTGAACAGAAATTTTGATGCAAATTGGTGTAGTAAGTTCCGACCTTCATTAAAAAAATGTTTTATAATTGAACTTTTAATGACATTTTTGTTTTGGACTGATAGTACTCCTGGTTTAATTTTTCCACTCTATTTTAAAGCAAAGGGTGCATCCAGTAATCCATGTGATCCTACATATTGCGGTCAGTTTCCAGAGTCTGAACCAGAGACCCAGGCTGTGGGACAGTTCCTGCGTTCCCATAAGGACACAGTCAAGTTGTACCTCACCATTCACTCCTACTCTCAGATGCTTCTGTTTCCTTCCTCCTGTTCCTATGATGAGGTTTCAAACCACGAGGAGTTGGTGTGTGATGAAGTTCATGCATGAGTGGTGGACCGTCCTAATACATAATACAAGTAAAAAATATTTTTTTATAACTAAAAGTTTGTGTTTCTTTCTGACAGCTTGAACTTGCTAAGGAAGCTTCAACAAAAATCCGCAGATACTACAGGAATATCTATAAATATGGTCCGGGTGCAAAAACCATTTGTAAGCCATTTCTGTCTATTCTTGGAATACAAATATTTTATTGATAACAAAATTATTCTTTCTGTTATTCTTTCACAAGATTTAGCCCCAGGAGGCTCTGATGACTGGGCGTATAATCTTGGGATAAAATATTCCTTCACATTTGAACTTCAGGATCGTGGTCGATATGGGTTTCTTCTTCCTCCCAGCTTTATCCCTCAGGCCTGTAATGAGGCTCTGCTGGCAGCAAAGATCATAGCCTTACATGTGATCAAGAAAACGCAATGAGGGGCTTCCACCCACAACCTGAGCACACTAGAGTATATACTACAGATTCAGAGTATTAACTTTTATTCTTAACTAAACAAAATGTTTACTTAAAATGTGCTTGCATCAATTGAGAATATAATTTCTGTAACAAATAATGATAATAAATAAAGAAAGAAAAAACATTTTGAGAATGAGATTGTTTTGTGCGTATACAAGTGTGTCCTAATACACCAAGTGTTACCCGTAGTTCTGTCTGGTGTGTCATTCGTGCACTTCCTGCCAGTGTTCTTGTGTCAGGGTTCTGTCACCTCAGTTTGGGTTTCTAGTGTGTTGGTTGACAGAGCTCTGACAGGTTGGTATTATTAATAAAGAGTGTGTCAGCATCGAATCCTGTATCTCCTGTTTATCTGCATCGCACACGAACCTCCGTGCATAATACCAAATACCATATCATAATTTACTACAGTTATTTTTACCATAATTGACCTCTAATTTGCTTGTGTGTATATATATATATAAATATATATAAATAAATTTGCTGAATGTCTGGTCACAAACATAGGTTGATCCAGACAACGTCAGCATCTTCTGTGCAATCCTTTGAGTGGGAGTTCAATCTTCAACTGGCTGGAAGGAGTGATATGACCTGCCACTGGCTGGTGGCAGCTGCCAGTCTTATTCTGCTGCACTTGCTTGATTTCACATGTTGTGAAATGACTTACCAATATGTGTAAAATGGACACCATTTTGTTATTAAACTTTGCATTTTAACTTTATCTTCATCTTTGTGCCTTCATCATCTGTCTGTCTCCACCTGGCTGACAATAATATGTATAACTATTAACTATAGTAGTGTTGGACTCGGCATCAATTCCTCAAGTCCGCGTGTTCTTTTAATGAGGAGAGCAGAGACGGCTTTACCTTTTATCTATTTAATCATCAAGTAGATCATATGAATAAAGTATACAGAGCTCTGGGTCCACAGCTTTCCCTGATTACACAATACTATGCGAGTCTCATGCACAGGAGGTCTGTGACAACGCTCGCCTTCACTAAGACCCTCATATTTATACAATGTAACAACAAGTAGGCAGTCCTTTTCTTGACAGATGTTGACCAGTATCTGTTGGCTCAGTTGAAAGCTTCCCCCATCTTGGTTCCTGTTTTTCCTGCACACATAAGCTCTTTACGAAGTTAACATAAAGCGAGGCGCCCAAAGACGCCTCAACATACAAAAAACACCCCCTTATCTGGCATACCACCTTACACACACATCTCTTGTGGTCAGCTCTTAGGACACATCCTGCTTCCTTTGTCATGTTTCATCAGTTCAGAAAATCATTGATTCCTTAACATCAGCATCTTTTCCCCATTCTGGTTAATCACGTGTTCAAGCCTATGAACATACCTTCATTACGTAAAACAATAATCTTCTTAAAAGTACATCATATCATTAAACAATGGAAATCAGTATTAACAGCAGTATTTATTTCCTTCAGTAGCTATAGCAACTATAACTAGCCTGTAGGTTTGTTAGTAATGTACATCATAGCATGTTTCTAACCATAAGGAGCAGTTTCTTTGTGGAGAAAAAAAGAAACAAAGAATAATAATGTTTATATTTGAATTTATGCATGTGAAAAAGAGCAACAGTGATTTAATACTAAAGTCTGGCTGAATTTATATGGTGTGCTACCAACTGAGCAAGCAATAAAGAATAACAAAGAAACCTGAGTGTGCCACCAAAGACAGTTACACCAGTTATCAACAGTTTCAGAGATCATTAAAGAAAAACATTAGCACATAACAAAAAAGAAAAAAAAAAAGAAAAAAAATCCTTCTCCATTTTCACAACAAAAAATGCTCTATATTGTCCCATATGGTCCTTTTGATAAACAGGGTCAAAAGTAATTTAGAAGAAAAAAGTAGGCTGAATGTATTACCTAATAGATAATAGATTTAATTACTATCTACAAACTGGAATGAATATTTTGTTCATTTATGTTTTAAAGAGACAATTTAGACAACAACAACAACAACAAAAAACTTGACAAAAAAGGACCAGTCCTCCAGTATCCCATAATCCACCTCTGCTCAGTCCCTCGGGCAGCTGTATGTGTGCGATTTGCGCTGTCTTGCCAGCATCATGACGGCGGCTAAGGGGAAGACCGCTTTGCAAGATTTTTGCATGTGATTAGGAGGTTACCCCCAATAGTCTGTGAAACTGGACTTGACGTATCATTCATATTCGGGTAAAGTGCATGTTTGTGTTTGTTTACGGGTCAAAACAGCATCAGTTTCAGCGGTGTCGTTCTTGAGGCTTATGCTATCAGTGTAGGCCGCGCGCAGTATATGCGGCGCTCTGCAAATGAATGAAAGCTTAAAACACGCAAATGATTAAAAATCGCCTTTTTAGGGAAACTTCGAATGACCTACAAGTAGATGTAATATTGCTAATGGGCCTTATAGAGAGAGGCAGGCAGTCGCATGTGCACAAATGTGACTTGATATCCGTGTGCTAGTGTTTTCAATGAACGGGGTTCATGGGAAAACAGAAACTATCAAATATTTTTATTTTTAATAGAACAGTAACATTTAAAGTCATGGAAGTTTGCATTTAAATCGCAGGCTGTTGTTGTCTTTTTGGAGACTTGCATACATCGATGAGTAGATTCATGTAAATATTTTAATGGATTGGTACGTTATATAAATCTTCCTCAGCAGTCTTTATTCAATAAAATAATAATACACGGACCAATTTTTATATTTATTTAAAAAAACAATAATACACGGACCAACAATCATGGGTGACTGGAAAAGTCATGGGCATTGGGCATTTTTTAATGGGCTCAACTCGTTGACCCACTCGTTGAAGTAGGTTTCGTTGAAGACAAAAAAAGATATTGTGAACAATAAACCCCAAAAGCTACATCTGAAACTGAAAATTTAGTTATTTGCACCTTTTTCTACATGCTCTGATCTCTATACAATATCTATTATAATTGTTTATTCCATGTTTCAAAGCGACATTCCTCTTCTAATGTCATAACTCAAATTTCCCATTTGTAAATATGACTTAATTTGATCATTCATGTTTAAAGTAGTAATTACCATATTTCAGACTCTACTTGAATAAATTAGGCTGTAGGCTGAGATAGTCTGTGGCATTCAGTCAAGACCAAACAGAGAAGAGAGCTGAGTTTGAATCAAGACATAATCACGATTATATTATATTAGGGTCATATTTTCTTTGTCATTGGTCATGGACTCTGGAGCTCGTGGACTCAGTCTTGACTCAAACTCATTTTCTTCTGGTCTCTGTCTTGACTTATACTTGACTATCTTCTGGTCTCAATCTTGACTCACTGAGCTGGTCTTAACTACAACTCTGCATTCAGCTTTAAAATGCTGGTGCCTTTTATTTGCCATTTTTCTAATGCAGCCCTGCAGAATGTCCAAGATCAGGCGGAAGGTTACAGTGGAGAATTCAAAGACCATATCGGACAGCAGCAGTAGCACGACCACCCCCTCCCGCAGGCCCAGTGTGTTTGAGAGACTCGGGCCCAGCACGGCCAGTAATGCAGCAGAGGTAGGGACACTCATCACCCACTGCGGTGCTTTGAAAATTTGTTGAGCTGTGTACCTAGACAATATTTCGGGTGCCTATGATGCTCACTGGGTTTTCTCCAGGTGCCCTTGTAAAGTTTGTAAATGCAACAGACTATCCCACTTTTGTCTTCTCTTGCAGACTCATTGTAGAAACTGGTTAAAGACTGGGAACTGCAGTTACGGTAACACGTGTCGATACACACATGGAACCCCAACACGAGGAAAAGGCTTCTCTGCAACATTCAACAGGTGAGATTTTAATGAAAACATGCTGTTTTGTAAATGTACCTGCTCAAATTCGTGGCTTGACATTCTGCATGTATGATGGTCTGCAGGTCAACCGAGAGGCCCCCTGGGGATCTCCGGGAGAGGATGAAGAATAAGAGACAGGATGTAGATGGTGACGCTCAGAAAAGAGACACAGACGAACCCACTTCACCCACAACAAGAGTAGGCTGCTCTAACCGCTTACATTTGCTTGGAAAATTGGCCATTGTTGATGGATTGTTTTTAGTAAGTTCTTTAAAAAAAATTGTTTGTCATTAGCAGCGAGATTCATCGCGAGGCAGACGCAGGGAGAAAGAGGATATTAAAATCACAAAGGAACGCACTCCAGCTAGTGAGGAGGAGACGGCTGATTGGGAAGCCAGTCGTGAAGGTGAAGATGCTCTGAAGTACCCACAAAGTGGATGTATCTGATAAGAAGACATTTAAAGGGATAGTTGACACAAAAATGAAAATTCTGTCATCAGTTACTCAACATACAATGCAAGTTATAAAATAATTTTAATCGACATTCTATATGAATTGAGCAGTCTGCTGAAGAGACTTCATCACTTTTTGCGAACAGATTTAATTAGGCTTTTATTTGCATATAAACAGATCAATGCACATACATGGAGCACATCAAAAATGGTAAATAGAGCTGCACGATTCTTGAGAATCACTTCTTTTGTTTCTAACAGAGATCACAGTTCTGAGCAGATAACTAAACAAAAAAAACTTAATTTAATAGAGGTTATAACAAAATGTTAATTACTGCAGTCCTTTTAAAAAATCTATGTAAAAAAAACATTTTAATTATTTTTTAAAAAACTTATTTGACTAATTACTCAACAAATCACTTTATTACTGAAGGAATCAGTGTTTTTGAACAAATGTCTTGAATGAATGATTCTAGGACAAGTAAATTTTTTGACAGCCACTTGTGACCAGCTTCTGATATATCAATGCAATGGTACAATCTTAATTTGAAGTATTGAGTTAGTTTCAAAAGGTAATTTACTCTTATTTTGACTGATTTTGAAGCCGTTTCAGACCTTTACATGAATACCCATATTCATTTCTTTTTGCGATTTCATTGCCTCTAATGGTAAGTTAAACTACTTGTTTGACACACGATAATAAAACCTCATTGTTTCTTGCATGTCAAGCAAGCACGTTTTGGCTTCCATGTGCATTGATCACAGTATTCCATTTAAGCCTAAATTAAAAAAAGTATCTTCATTTGTGTTTTGAAGATGAATGGAAGTCTTAAGTGTTTGGAACAACATTAGGGTGAGTAAATAACAGAATTGCCATTTTTGGGTGAACTTGATGGATGATTGATGTATGGGTTTTGAATGCAGTGCAGTCTTTCCTCTCATCACAGGTAATGCTTTGTTGTCTCCTTGCTGTTTTTCCCCCCAGCAGTTAAATATTTGTCATTGATTTTACTAGATTCCGATAACGGTGACTACGATTACGAATTATCTCTTGAAATGAAGAGACAGAAAATTCAACGTGAGCTGATGAAGCTGGAACAGGAGAACATGGATAAACGAGAGGAGATCATCATCAAGAAAGAGGTATATTAGATTGGGTTGCAGGGTCCGTCTTCAATTCAGTTGTATCAAATTTAAGGCCATAAAAACTCTCAAATCGACATCTGATCGGCTCTTCTGCTCAGCCTTTATAGAGACCACCAATCAAACTATAGTCATTGCAGTCATTTTACAAAAACTGAAAGGTCAGTGCGAGTTATCCTGAATTGATGGACATGGAGAGTAATGGCTTTTGTTTACAACAGGATCCAGTCTCCAAAACCAGGACCAGTAGTTCTTCTAAGGACAGAGTAAGTTTTTTTTTTTTTGCACATACCAGAATAAGCAAAGTCTCAATTAATGGTAATTTTAGTATTAATTAGCCTTTTATAACAGGCTTTTATATGTTCTTTTATAGTTTTATTTTGGTATGCTCTTGATTTGTTTTAGGCTTCTCCTGAGCGCACTAGTTCTAAGGGGTCACCCTCTTCCCGTAAATCCAGCGGCTCACCCAAACATAGAGCAGGGAAAGGTGGGAACTCCAGCAAGAAAGAAAAAAAGTCCTCAACTTCCTCAGTCATCTCCTCTCCAGTATCTGACCAGAACAGGACAGATGAGACAGACAGCAGGTTAGGACAGTTATTTGCTTTTATTTGAAAACAGATTTTTTTATTTAAATACTTGACTGCTGTTAACTTTTTTCCTTCTAGGCCATCTAAAAGTGGCCATGGAAAAAGAAAAGGGCCACGGACACCCAGTCCTCCTCCACCTATCCCTGTGGAGAACCCTGTGATTGGGAAGAAACACAAAAATAAACACAAAAACAAGGACAAATCTGAGGATAAATCTAAAGAAGGCAAAGAAAGAGGACGAGATGTGGAGAAACACAAAGAGAAAAAAGAAAAACGCAGGTATTGTAACTCCATAAGTCCATAAAACAAAGTATTATCTATTGAAGTAATGTTAAAAGTGATACTGAAGTTATATAAAATGTGACTATACCAGTCTTCCTGCATTATCAGCGGTACTGCATCTATTGGGTATCTTTTGATAAACGACTGCTTTGAAACCTTCATGTCAGTGTTGCCAACTCTCGCAAGACATGTAAGCAAACGCAGCTTTAAAAAAAAAAGCCTATATTATTTAATATCAATAATTATATTATCAATAAATGAGCCTACAATATATTAAACTGAAACCATTTGTTTTCAAACAAGTCAAGCAAACTATCATTGCTTGCTTTTACAATGTCACATGCCTGCATGTTGAATGTGGGGTTTTTTTTTCCCAATGAGGGGCTGGAAGGGGTGACTACTGGGACTGGTACTGACTACAGACATAATTGTATTGTTATGGTTTATGCACTCCGAGGAGGTTTGAGTGATCTCTCCTGTCTCACTATTATTATCCTTTCAGCCAAACCAACAGAGGGAGAGCACAGAAAACAAATTATGAAGTTTTACGGAAGTATATGTAACTTATGACGCATGCATGTCTGGCAAAAGAAGAGATTGATAAAACATGAAACCAGATACATATGCAATCATTATAATACTCATTTTGTCTACGTTTTTCAAGTGTTCTCTGCTATTTTGCATCATTTGTGTTTTCCTTATGGTGATGGCTAGCATAAGTAGCCTAACCTTTGTATCATTATTTCACTGCTATGTCTTAAAATAAAGAAAAAAATGTCTTAAAGGGGTCCTATTATGCGTTTTTCACTTTTTAACTTTAATTGGTGTGTAATATTTCTATTTGAGCATAAAAGAATCTACCATATTTTCCAAACCATAAGGCACACCGTATTTTGAGGCGCAGTCTCGATTACGGGGTCTATTTCTGTACCTAACCCATACATAAGGTGCACCATATTATAAGATACATGCTAAAACATACGGTCTACAAAAAAAAGGTAACAGAAGAAAAACTGAGTTTAGTTGAACTTTATTCTACTATAGAACTACTACTTTATTTAACAATACACTCACATTATGTTTTAATCAATCTATCCAAATCCATCAAAGTCATCATCTTCTGTGTCTGAATTGAACAGCTGGGCAATTTCACCATTAAACATGCAGGTGTTGTACCAAAATCTGACAACATTCTGGCTTTTAGATGCGCCTTATAGTGCGGGAAATATGGTTCAAGGTTACAAAGCTTCAAAAGGAAATATTTTAATTACCAGAATCTACTTTCTAAGAACTTGAATATTATAAAACAATATATTAATCTTTGACTTTTCCTTAATTGCAGGGACCGATCAGATAGTTCCCACAAAGCCAAACGCTCAATAACATCAGAGGAACGTTCTGGAAGCCTTTCTCCACCCTCCAGGGAAGCATCTCCCCCAGCCAGAAGGAAGTCATCATCCCCCAAACCCACCTCCCAAAAACAATCCTCACAGCAGAGGTGAGAAGAGCTGCACTTAAATACAGTGGAGTTCACTTCTCTCGACTCACGGTTAACTCGCCAATCCTATTTTGTCAGCGTTTTTGAAGTGGAACCGCCAAACTCCCTATTTGTCTTAGCATTTTCTCATCGGTTACGTCGATTCTTTTGTCGCCGAACCCTAATATCGGAGGAAAAACAGAGGGACAAATTCTCTAGTTCACATGGTTATCTCATAACTAAGATCTTACCTAGTTCACTGCACATGTGCAGAGTTCGCGTTGCACGTGGATCGTACGTGACTCTCCAGTAGAACTTGCGGACAGTGTTGCCAACTTAGCGCCTTTGTCGCTAATATTTAGCGAGTAAATGTGGACTGTCCACATTTTCAAAAAAGCGACTAGCGAGAAATCTAACAACTTTATCTGGAGTTATTGGAGACTTTTGGAGACTCTCTGAAGTGAAAGCACATATCATTCTTACCCTTCTCAATGATCAGCAACTGCTGCCGTGGGCCCAACCCCATCCCAAAGCACTCACAGCTGTGTGCACATAAAGCCCCTTCTCTGATTTGATTGGTTTTCTCTAATATTTTGACATTGACGATATTATCAACCTATGAGGCTTAGATGAACACACACATAAAAAAACACACCCCTGCTTCAGTTCTGACGTGCGCTCTGCTCAGCGCCGCTGCGGATTGAAGAACCCGGTTATTAAAAGACGGGACGAAGCCTAATTTGTTGAGAGAGCTCATTAGACAGGCAGAACGCAAGAAAGTATCCAATCTAGTACAGCATGATGACCTCACGAATATGTTATGAGCGAATGTTTACATGTTGAGCGAAATTGTGTTTGCAATGTTGGAGAATATAATTAAAGGTTTGTATCGAGAATGGAAGGTGTTTTTTATTGTATACTAGTAAATCTCTGCTGTTAGTTGGTGCACATATGCCTTTTGTTGTTAGCAAACATATACAGTGTATTTACATTTTTCTAGCATGCCTATCGCTTCATCAAACAAATTGCCATATTGGCTGTTATCTCGATCATCGGTTTTCTCAATGCATTTTGCAACCCCCGAGGCTGTCGACACAACCATATTCCACTGTAATTCTCAATCCATTGTCACTTCTGACATCTCTGTAAGTCTTGCAGTATTAATTTAAGTGTCAATCAGTCAAATTAAAAAACATTTTAGATTCTAATTCTTTAATATAACTATTTAAAAGGAATTAATACTTTAATTCAGCTGTTTCTGAAGATGTGACTCATCTGACTGGAGTAATGGCTCCGTAAGCCATGACACACCAACCCCATGAGCCATTGGGAAGCGTCAGTCAAATCAGTTTTGGCAGCTTCAGACCCCACCGGCAGCTTTTTGTTTGATTTAACATATTGAATCAGTGTCGGCAGTCCGTCACTCTGATTCAGAGATCAGGTGTGCTCCAACAGTAGCCACATTCAAATCAAGACTCAAAACACATCTTTTTACCTATGCATTTACAGATTGAGCACTGTGATATGTCCGAACTGTTTGCATTTTATTTTATACGTATTATCTTTTTATTCTTTTAATCATTTTTAATGTTTTATTTTTATCATTCTTCTTTATGTAAAGCACTTTGAATTACCATTGTGTATGAAATGTGCTATACAAATAAACTTGCCTTGCCTTGCCTTGATTGACTGATAGCAAACCAGTGCATAAAAATAATGGCGAAAATGATTGAAGGGAGCAAATGAGAATGAAGAGTCTCATTTAATTTGCATATTAAGTCTACTTAAGATTTCCAATATGTGAATATTTTCACAACCACATGGCTGTCTGGAATGAATAAAGTGATTAATAAAACTCAAAATGGTAAGCAAGAGCTGGTTTATATAACTACATTTCTAGTTTCGTTTTTACTTTTTGAATGCCACCTGCTGGTATAGACACTTATGTTCAAGCTAATTGGCTGTTGTATTTGGTGTGTTCAAATTCAACTTTCATCCAGACACAAGGTGACAGCACAGTGGGCTTTTCTCACTACTAGTTCTTTGATGTCGATTGGGTGTGTCACAGCCTTAAATTCCTACAAACTGTCAGATGTAAGTGAAATATAGTTTCAAAGACACTATCAATTTCATCTTCGTCTTATGCTTTTCCTCTCTCAGGTCTAGAACTCCACCGCGTCACCGCCGCAGCCCCTCCCCTGTCTCTCGCCAACTCCACTCTCCCTCTTCTCACTCTGGCTCCTCGGCACAGAGACACTCCCTATCCCCTCGCCACAGACGGGGTTCTGTCTCTCCTCTTTACCAACGAGACCTTCCTCCTCCATCCTCATCCTCACCCCCTCCCACTCAGTCTTCACGTCGCTCCCGCTCTCCACTTACCCCCCCACGAGACCCCTCACCAACACCCGCCCCTCGCAGGAGCCCCAGTGCTCGTCACCGCTCTCAGGGCAGGGAGAGGGGGAGAGCAGAGCGAGACAGGAGTCCAGCACTGCAGGAGAGGCGGCATGAGCGCAGAGATGGTGAGAGACGCATTTCTACATCACACGGTTATTAGAGAGTTTTGCTTTTGATGGTGAAGACTTGTGAACAAATGAGCCAATTATATTTTTACTGAATTTGTCTATATACATTTACAAAACAAGTTAGTGACTTGTTCAGAGTCACAACTGACTGAATTGACATCATTGAATTATGCTGATTTGGTGCTTAAGAAACATTTCTAATCAGTGTTGAAAACGGTTGTACAGCTAAATATTTTGTGGAAAATACACTCTTTTGCTCATTTAATTTCCTTTCTGGCCTTAGAGAGTCGTGGAAAGCGTGAGAAAGACAGCAGCCGTGATGAGCGTGACTATGATATCGATCAGAGTTCTTCCCGAGATGAGCGTGATTGCAGGGATAGCCGAGACCGTCGTGGCGAACGGGATAGACGAGATGTCCGGGATGAGCGGCAGCACCGCGGGGAGGTCAAAGACACTCGGGATGCCCGTGCAGTAGAAACACGAGACCGTTCAGGACGGGAATCCCTGGAACGTAGGGAGAGGGACCGGGAAAGAGAGAGAGAAAAGGAGAGAGAAAGAAATGAGACTCATAGAAAGGAGGAAACAACAACACTGGAGGAAAGGAATTATGGAAGAGGACATGGAAGGGAGGAAATGAGAAATGAGAGTAGAGTGGACAACAGGAACGAATCTCGAGCTGAAAGAACAGGCAGAGGAAGGGGCCGTGGATCAGATGCCACAGAGAAAGGTGAGAGATACTCGCGTTGTGTGGGCCAACTACTTGACATACTTTTGTCAGCTACATTTAAAAAAAAAAACTGTGACGATATCAGAATTTCCCCGAGTCGTAGCCAAATGCGGATATCTAAACAGATGCGTGTCTAAGATTTTACACAAAAATATCAGAATGCCTTTTTGGGAAATATTCACACATACTGAAACTAACTAAAAAAAAAAAAAAAAATTTAGACTGAAACTACATTTTTCATTTGCGACCAAAATTGTAATGAATTAAAATTGGATAATTTTAAAGAGCTCAATATAACAATAAAAATTTACATTTTATGATTAAAATTGGCATGTTCTGTAATAAGTAGCCCATCACACATTTTGTTGTTTTGATGTAATAAAATGAGAAAAAATCTCATTGAATTCAAGTGCCAAAATATGCTAAGGGACAGCGAGCATCAACTTTCATCAATGAAAATGCATGTCAAAACTTGAAATATCAGGCTTTTTCAAAGCCCTCATCTCTATCGAGCAACAATATGAGAGAGGGATAGAAAATGACGAAGATGTATGAATAAGTACCATAAAGGTGCAGGAAATCAGTGTCTATTTTGTGCAAATGTGGATCAACTACAAAGAACAACTTGACAATTCTGATTTTTAATTGATACTTATATGGATTCTTAATATCTTATAATCTTTGCGGTTTTCTGATAATCCATAGCCATCCATAATCACTGTAATATTTGTACTTAATTGTCACACTCTTTAATGATGATTGAGCGATCTGTCAGGCCACATTTCGACCTTGATTGTATAAAACAGCTTGAGAACAATAATTTCAAATTTATCTCAGGAAATCCATTTTTAGTTAGTTATTTCTAGTTTTAGTTTTTGCTGATGTGTAGACAATTGTGAAATTTCACTGATATTTAAACAACTCGTTTGATTGTTTGACAAAAGCTTGATTGATTGCATCAGCCACCAATAATCGTGATTCCTTAATATTGGAATCAATATTAATTGGACCAATTTCCAATAATTGGACCAAAAATAAGTAAAATTCATGCTCAAATTTTATTTTATTTGCATGTGTAGTATTAACATTTCAACATATCATCAATTGCATCACCCCTAAATACTAAAGCAAGCTGCAATCTGTGTTCTTTGTTTTTGTTTTCCACTTAAATATTTAAAAAGATAAACTCACAAGCTGGAGGAGCGTAAATTCTAATTAATCATATTCGTATAATATTTATTTGCTACTTAAGAAGTAATGTGAGAACTTGGAACATTAAATTTAAATACTCAGGCATAGGATGTGATGAATTTTGTGTTTCAGGTACATCTCGTGGCGGTAGAGCATCACAGACTGACGCTAGCAGTGCTAGTGGGCATGACAGCTGGGAGTCGCGCAGCGGTGGTCTGAGAGAAAGGAGCTCAGAGAGGAACACGGATCGTGATCGCTATGACAATGACAGACAGCCCAGAGATGAACGGCGGGGAGGACATGCAGACAGAGATCGGCGTGACAACAGAGAAAGAGGTGACTGATGAGCAAGAGATGTTCTCATTATTGACCTTGGGGGAAAGCTTAGGGTGGGTTGTGTGAAATAAAAGAACAAAACGGAGAGCCGCTTTATAGTAGAAATTGAATTTGTGAGGGATGTCCTTCATGGCATTTAATGAAAATATTTGAATTAAAACAGCTAAGAAAATTAATGCTGAAATAAAAATATGATGTAGAGGATTTTAGAGTTAAAGACCCAGAGACCTGATATGATGGATGAAGACCTGGAGTCAGAGGTTAAGTAAATTGAAGGATAGTTTGCGGTTTTATCAGCAGAAGCCATGTTCTGTGAACATTCACAAATCTAAAGCAGAAATACTTTATGCAGGTCACTAAGCTACTTCATTACTTCAGACTGAATCATTCTAACTGGCTGAGAAATGGATAAACTTAGAAAATATCCACACATGTACTGATATATTGATGTATTGATATTCCATGTAATTGCCTAATTTAGATCTATTGTTTATGAAAACTGCTCAAACTCGTTCAGTCTCTTTATTTAATGGGAAATTAGCTTGCATTTTTCAAGATCATTGGCTGATGGATGGATCTCCATTAAATAGTCAAACTGGATACCTAGTATTCTATTTACATGTGCCATAACTGAACCTTTATACTATAGTTGTGTATACTAAAGTTTGTGTCTGACACTTCAGAAAGCATTAAAGCTTGATTGACAGAATGGCACATTTAGAAGAATTAACACGTCAGTGTAAATTGTATAAGTTTATCTGTCAAGCTCTCATAAAGTAGTCAATGTCACTTATTTGTGATAGTTCAATTTTTCTGAAACAGACTGATATTTATATTTCACTTCTTTGTTGAGTTAAGTGCATGAGTCTGCGAACTATTGCTTTATCATCAGAGGGAATGGAGAGCAACTTTTGGGGATATTAATGGAGATTTGCTTTTGTTTGATAGAACAAAGAGCGCCCTCTCCTGGCCGCCAGCAGAGCCGCGGCGAGGACCTTGAGCGTGAAGAGAGGAGAGATGATCGAAGGAATGATCGAGGGGATGACAGACGAGACGACAGACCCCGGGAGAGGGAGAAGGACAGGGATAGAGAAAGAGAGAGAGAGCGGGAAAGAGAGAAGGAGAGAGAGCGGGAGAAAGAACGGGAAAGAGAAGCTGAAAGGGAACGTGAGCAAGTCAGGGAGAGAGAGCGGTTGAGAGAGAAGGAAAGGGAACGAGAGAGGGAGAGGGAGGAGAGAGAAAGGGAGCGGGAAAGAGAGAGGGAGGAGCGGGAAAGAGAGCGTGAAGAACGGGAGAGAGAAAGGGAACGAGAGAGGAAGGAGAGGGAACGGGAACGGGAGCAAAGAGAGAGGGAAAGGCAGAGGGAGTGGGAGGAGAGAGAGAAAGGGAGGGATGAAAGGCGTGACAGAAGAGATGATCCACGAGATGACCGCTCCGCACGAGATGCTCATGAAGAGAGGAAGAACACGTAAGTGCTCTAGTAATGTTTGTCACATTTAAGTAGATGATCTCTATAGTACTTGCGTTATTATACTTTATGGCTGCTAAAATATTACATTTTGTTCATGTTTTATCATTTTACAGTGTCTTAAGATAAGACAAACCTTTATTTGTCCCAAAATGGGGAAATTTCTCACCAATACTGAAAATATTATCTCTCTGATGAAATTAGCCAATAATTATTCTTTGTTATTGGCCATATAAAATGAAAATGTCTGTCTACATAAAACATTTAAAATATAAGAATATGTAAAAATATGAAATATCCAGTATCAATATATGAATCCAATATCAACTGATAAACCAGTAAGTTTGAATATCTCTAACAGCAGCTGATATATATGTAGTGAACACTGTAGACAGTAACATTTCTTATTAGTGTGAAGAAATTAATACTTGTAGTCAGAAATTATGCATTCAATTGATCAAAGGTGACTTGATGATAATAAATAAGCATTGTTAAAACTATTCCAAATAAATGTGTTTGTTTCTTTTTAATTTCCTGCAATCCTGAAAAAAAATGTATTATGATTTCCACAAAACATTAACCACCACAACTGTTTTCAACTGATAAAGTATTGAATTGAGCTGATTATTAAATATTTGCTGAGCACCAAATCAGCAAATTAGACCATGTGACACTGAAGACTGGAGTAATGATGCTGAGAATTCAGCTTTGCCGTCACCAGAATAAATTGCCTTTTAAAATACATTAAAATGAAAAGATACATTTTTTATATTTCAAAAACATTGAACATTTTTCAGACCTGAACTTTTTAAAGTAGTGCAAAAATCATAAACATTCTGAAAGTTATAGGCTTTCTCAGGTCTTTAAAAAAATGCTGTTTTCCCTTCTGTTTGTTTGTAGCCGTAAGAGGCATCGTCCTGAGAACACTCCCAGTCCACGGCCATCTCCTAAAAGAGGGCGAGATGTTAGCCCTGCAGACAGTGACGGTTACAACAGCACAGAGGAGAAAGGTAGGAATTCAACTAAGCAAGTGCAAGGTTACGTTTTCACCCCTTAGTGAAAACATGCTTTGAGGCATATCCTGCTTCATAGGTGTATTGTGCACAATATTTGCACATAAAATGTATGGTTTTGTTTCAGGTGAAAAGCACCGACTGCTGAGTCAAGTGGTTCGTCCTCAGGAGACCGCTCGCTCACCTGTCCGCTCCTTTACTGATGAAAAACCCAACCGCTGGAAGGATGAAGAACGGCGTGGCGATAAAAAAGAAGGCCGTGGCCGACACGAGGAGGTTGATTCCCGTGGTGAGAGAGGAGCAGGAAGAGGAGCAGAGCGACGTGGAGAGCACGTTCCAGACATTTCTGCTGTGGGCATCTCTGACTCCAAGAGGGGAAAAGAGCAGAGGGACCTACTTTCTGCCACCCTCACTCCTCCCATGGAGGAGAGAGACTCTTTATCAGCCGTTCATGAGGAGGGCAAGAAAAAGACTAAATCTCAGAAGAAAAACCTGAAGAAGAACCGTAAAGAGGATGAAGGGGCATCTGGAGAAGGGGACCGTTGTAACCCTGAGCCGCCGTCCTCCTCCACTGTGGCTGAAGCCCCCCAGATACTCCTCTCACCTCGCAAGATGCCCAAGAAGAAAGCCTTGGACAAGAAGCGCAAACGCTCACAGGGTGGTGAGTCAGATGTTTCTGAGGATGAGCTGGTAGCCAAACTCCCCCTCAGCAAGAGACGACGAGGCCCACGTACACCCCCGCCAATCAACAAGGACGACCTTCCCTCCCAGAGGGCTTTAACGACTGGACCGAGTTCTCTCTCTGCTAAACTGGAAGCCAACTTCAGTGACTGGTCTGATGAAGATGTACCAGAGCGAGGCGAGAGCTCCTCTGCCTCCATGCCATCTGATAGGCCCACGGAGCGTCTGCTTCCCTCAGAGCGTCCCCCCAGAAGGGGTGCGCGTGGTGGTGGCAGGGACCGTACGGACCCCCCAATCGCCCCATTGCTCCCTGACCCTCCGATGTTGATACAGTCTCTTCCTTTACAACCGCTTCTGCCACAACACATGCTGCGCAAACCCCAGCAAACAGACATGCAGCAGCAGCGTAGCAGTAGCATGGGCAGCAACCAAAGCCGCGCATCTTCTCGAAGACTACGATCGCCCTCCAATGAGTCGGCTCACCGGGATGAAGGCCCTCAGGGGCTGAGGTCCCGCAGAGGGCTTATGCAAGGTGGCAATTCCCGGGAGAGAGACAGAGAGCGAGAGAGAGAACGGGACAGGGAGAGGGAACGAGAGAGGGAGAGAGTAGCAGCCAGTGATCAGATGGGAGGAGAGAGGAAGTCAAGGATTGATCAGCTTCGGAGAGGAGAACCCAGTCGGAGTACTTCCTCGGGTGAGACCCCTCATAAAATGCTTTGTTTCTTAGTATTCTTAAAAAAAAAAATTCTGTGGTGAGAATTGTTTGGAATCTCACAATTAGTTCAACTAAAAATGAAGGAACATAGTTTGTCAGGGAGAATAGAGTGCTTGTGTGGAAAGATTGACAAGCGATCAAAACAACATTTAGAAAAATGTACTACTCTAATATGCTCGTTTCATTCTCAGTATTTTGGCATTAGATGACAGGATTTTTTCTTGTTCTGCCATTGCACAGGAACCTGAATGTGTTTCTTGTGTGCCGAATGTACCTGTATGCACTATGCATTAATAAAAATGGCAAGATTTAAAACCATACAAAGAGAATTCAGAACATTTATTGTATTTAAAGTATAGTGCTCTGAATGCTGTGTGAAAGAACACCTAAAGCTTTATTAACAGTATTTTTTAAGGATATTTGAATTCTACATAACATGTAAACTTTTATCTCCTTTCACAGACCGGCAGGACTCTCGGAGTCACAGTTCTCGTCGTAGTTCACCAGAGTCTGAGCGTCAGGCTCGCTCCAGAGCTGGTTCCTACGACAGCCGTGAACGTGACCGAGATCGTGATCAGTTGGATCGAGACCGTGAGAAAAAGGATCACCGTCAGCTGCAAAATCAACAAACCCAACAGAGGGATTGGGAACCTGAACCTCGTGAGTGGGGTGGGCGGGGCAGAGAGCCCCTCCTCCGTGGCAACCGGGAGCCAATTAGAGAGAGAGATTTGCGTGAAATGCGTGAAAGGGAACGACTTTTACCTGAAGGGCTGCTGGCACATGAGCGAATGGATCGTGAGCGTGTTGAAAGGGACCGTGAGCGTGAACGGGAAAGGATGCTCCCGTTTGACCTTCAAGCTCACAGGGAACCAAAGAGCAGAGGTGAAATTAAGATGGAGAGGGGAGAGTATGAACCTCTGTTACCTAGAGAAGCCCTCATGGATGTAGATAAACCAGCTGACAATTCACACCTGCAAGGACAAGCATCTGAATTTGAGAAAATGGATAGTCTTGATGGTAAGACTTCTCCCTCCACACCCCTCAAATGTATAGTTTGATGTGTAAGAAGATTGTTCAATATTGCCGTGTGTGTGTTTGTTCATTCTCTCAGAAGAGGAGGATGGAAAAGGGGAAGATGTGCAGTCTGTGTCTGGTGGTGAGGAGTATGAGCCAATCAGTGATGATGAACTGGATGAGATTCTGGCAGACAGTCAGAAGAGGGATGACCAACAAGATGAAGAAAAGATTTCTGGTATGCAACACTATTTAAAACAGGGTCATGTGAAGACAAACAAACATGTGAAGCACAAACAAATGGCCAGCCATAGTCTAATCTTCCCACCACAATTTCATAATGACCTGAACATTTTTGTAAACTTCACATAATGGCAAAAAAACTATAAAGTTATTTTGCTTCATTGTTTTGGCAGATCATCTGTTCAAACTAAAATCGAAATAGTGATGTATGATTTATATAAGTATATAGTCTGTTGTGCTGCATGTTTTAGAGTGACGCATGACTTGGTTAATAATAATAATAATAAAGCTGCTTTAAAAAGGCGCTATATAAAATACTTTTCACAATAGTGAACACAGATACTGTTTCCTCCATCTATCCCAGAATGTGTTAGCTAGATGTTGCACTTGTCTCCATTGATGTTGGAAAAGATCTTTGGTTCCAAAATCACCAGCAGGGACGACAGGGGGGCACACTTTCTGTGTGAGGAGAATGGAAGGTGTGAGGAGAAATGGGTCACTTGGATCAGTAGATCAGTTTATTAAAATAATTTTGAATAAATATTTCTTGAGATTTTTCTCAAGATTGTCAACAATCTCAAATATTTTGACATTGGTCAGTAATGCAAATGTTAATGCAAATGTTATATCAATATAGGCCTACATATTCTTTTAATTTTTTTATGGGAATTTCCTGGTAAAATTAAGGTAAAATATTATTTTATTTTGCCTTTCCACGAACCATATGCAGTACCCTCACGGACCACTAGTGGTCCGCGGACCACAGTTTGGGAATGACTGCCCTAGAGGGTCCACGATTCAGCTACCATAGTATCACAACATCCAGACAATGTGGGCATTTCTAGCAAAACAAATCTAACTTTTTCTGTTTGAAAAGTTGATTAAATTAAGAAAAACTAAAGATTTAAAGGTTTAGAAAGATTGCTATTTCACAGAATGATACACGCACTCTGACAAAGCCATAAGCAGAAACTACACTGTTCAAAAAAAATTAAGGGAACACAAAGCACACATTGGCTCTCACACATCTGTTCAATTTGAGAATCTTTATAAACATTCTGTAATTTAAGAACAACAATGACAACAGTCAGTTGAAACCCAAGTAAATGCACTATGGGCTGAATTCAAAATCATAACAAAAATCAAGTTCATCACATTGACTCGTAATGCAAGTTAGTAGTGTGTAGGGGCCCCAATGTGCCTGTATGCACTCACAACAATATGTGGGCATGCTTCTGATGCAATGTCAGATGTTGTCCTGGGGGATCTTCTCCCAGACCTGGATCAAGGCATCACTGAGCTCCTGGACAGTCTGTGGTGCTATTAGATGGCTTTGAATGCTCCGATACATAATGTCACAGAGGTTCTCAATTGGATCCAAGTCTGGGGAACATGAGGGCAAGTCATTGGTATCAATGCCTTCGTCGTCTAAACCCTCTAGCCATTGTAATGGAACCATTGGCTACCATGTGGAGGTCTGTGTCTCCAAGGATATTCTTTCCCAGTTCATTACTGACCCACTGTCAAACCAGTCATGCTGATGTTGTACGCTGCATACCTTTCCCTATGGCATCTCCAGGCACTTTCACGTATCTCACATGTGCTCATCTGGGAAGAGAGCGGGATGCCAATGGCCTGATGTTCTCTGTCAAATACCAATCGAGCTGCACGGTGCTGAGCTGTGAGCACAGGCCACACTAGAGGACATCGGCCTTCATCCCACCCTCATGAAGTCTGTTTCTGACAGTTTGGTCAGAAACATGCACATCAGTATCACGCTGGAGGTCATTTTGTAGGGTGCTGGCATTGGTGTTCCTGTTTGTTCCTCCTTTCACAAAGAGCGAATACCCATGTTCCTGTCTAGCTCTCCTTGTGTAATAACCTGTCTCCTGGTATCTCCTCCATGCTCTTTAAACTGTGCTGAGAGACTCACCAAACCTCCTTGTGAAGGCATGTATGGATGTGCCATTCTTGATGAGCAGGACTGCCTGTGCAACCTGATTGGGTTGCAGGCACTGCCTCATGCTGACAATGCTGAAAAAGACCATGACAATAAACAAAACTAAAGACAAATCAGTCAGGAAGAATAAAGAGAGAACAATTATCTATGGCCACCACCTACACTATCATTCCCTTTTTAGGGGTTGTCTTGCTGTTGCCTCTCCGGTGCATCTGTTGTAGTTTAATTTGCACCAAAGCAGTTGAAACCAATTCACAATCACTTTTTCTTCCAAATTGGAGATATCAACATCCCTTAAGTTGAATTGACTTGGTGTTACACTGTGATTAAGTGTTCCCTTAATTTTTTGAGTAGTGTATGTAATGACCTTCTCAAAATTCCTCCCATATTCTGTTCATAATATTATTTGCATGTTCTGTTCCAGGGCCTCTGGATGTGATTGATGTAGATTGGTCCAGTTTGATGCCCAAGCAAAAACAGGAGCCCAGAACCCCCGGGGCAGCTCTGCTGCGATTCACGCCAGGGGCTGTGCTCCTCAGAGCAGGAGTGTCCAGACGCTTAGCTGGACCTCACCTCCTTGCCAGAGTTAAAGAAGTGTGCTCTAGAGAGTTGGAAGATCCTAAAGGTGAATGTACAAATCTACCTTTGAATGAATGCTCCTTAATGATAACTATATATAATATACTAACTATATACTGTAATATGAAACTGCTGATAGCATATGTATTGTAAATAATTTTTTGTGGTAATCAATTGTAGTTATACAAATTTGGATAAATAACAAGTGACTTGAATATCAAAATATGAATCCACAGATGCTGATAAACTCTTAGAGCATGATCTGGGGGCTCTGAACATGGCTGCGTACAACAGAAGAATGGAGAGGGCCAATCTTCTGAGGAGCCTGGGCCCTTGCTGCAAGGCGCTGTGTGCTCGCAGAGACATTGCCATACGCAGACAGCTCCTTAAAAATGATAAGGTGCTCTTATGGCCTTTAATTGGGGGTACTTTTGTGTAATTTGGGTTTTTAGAAACTGTATTGAGCAAGTAAGCTTTATTCTGTAATTAATTGCCTACCTTGACAGGATTTTTAATGACGTCAAAGGAATAGTTATTATATAAAATACAAATATTTGTATTTTATTAAATATATTTTTCATTAAAATACAAAATTGTACAGAGAACTTCCATCTGGTGATTAAGCTGCAAAGAATTGTCAGACAAATTCAGTTTTACCCAAGCTTTCAGTCTAAATTGAATGTGATGAGATAAAATGACTGCAACACAAAGTAATGAATTTTGGATCAGTAAAATGATTTTAAAAGATCTCTTATCACCACGGCTAAATTTATTTGCTCAAAAAGATTAAAACCATAATTGTTACATTTTGTAAACACTGAAGTGTTGCTGCCTTTATATTTATATATATATAAAATTTAAATTAGCTTAATAAGAGTGTACATGATTTAGTATTAGGGGTTTAGCATTTTTTGGGTTTAATGCTTCTGTATTCCTCGTGTAGGGCACAACGAAGCAGATCTACACCAGTGCTCCGGTGGTGGACAATGAACTTGTGCAACTGAGTTTGCGACTCTTTAAAAAGAAAATGGCTTCCAGCCAGTCAAGTGGACAGGAGAAGACTGATTCAGCCCCTGCAGCCCAACAGCTCAGCACATCAACAGAGTTGTGTGTCTCCTGAGCACGCTCAGTGAGTACAGTCTGAAAGAACTGATCTCAGATCGCTGTTAATCCATACTATCAACGATTATTCTAACACACTGAAACTGCTTTTAAATCAGTTCTGATAGTGGATTGCTGCCCTAAACCTCAGAAGAACCATAGAGACTGGAAATACTAGCCTGTGGAGATGCTGTCTAAGGTTTCATGATCCTTGAACTTTGAATCCAAAGTCATAACCACGTACTGCATAAGAACTTTGTCATTTACATTTGTTTTAGAAGTTTTTTTGTAATGTCAGATGTGTGAACAACATTTGCTGAATGTTTGTGAGAGATACAATGGATACTGAAGATGTACAATAAAATTACTGTGTTTGTTATGTGCATCTAACTGAAACATGTTTGTGATGTGTCTGTTTTAGCACTCCTGTTCTCAGTGGTTCCTTGTTTTATTAAAACACGATTTAAGAAAGTGATTTTGTGATGCTTGTATCAACCATTTTTTGTTGCTTTAAAGAGCCTGTTATAAGACTATAAAATATTAGTACAGTTTTACTGTTAGTAAATATGAAATGGGTGTATTACAATATTTGTATTTTTGGTGATCGTAAAAATAGGTGCTAAAAATGAAGTATTCAAATATCTTTGAATACTTTTATTCGATCATTTCATTTTCTTCCGCATCGGAGTCCTCCGCGATCCCATCATGCTGTTCGTGACGGATGACGTGTCTAAGGAGTCAGATGCTGCTACGCAGGCAGCGGTTTTGCTAGCTCTTGTGCTTAGTTGTCACCAATGTCTGGAATTTGATACACATATCTACATTTACGCATGTAAATACATCTGCCGAATCCTTAACTAGTCGGTCGAGGCAAAATGTTCGTGTTCCATCGTGTCCGTGTTATTTTTTTGCTGCTTTTTGTGTGCGGGTCGCTGCGGGACGCGCTGAGTTTCTATCTTCCTGGTTTGGCCCCTGTTAGCTTCTGTGAGAAAGAAGGGAGCGACAAAACCAGCGATGTACCAGACTGCAAGGTAACATTACATTAAACGTAATAAAAATGTATGATTTCAGTAAAATGAATGAGACGTGTCGTGTTTCTCTCAAACGGGCTGTGTCTGCTGCGCGAACGCTAGCTCGATCTGCTATTGATGTGTGTTAGTTGTGGGAAAGATACTCCTTTTATAAAGAGCTAAACCTGCTCGTTTCACCGCTTTTACAAACTTTTTACTGTCATAAAACGGACTTTTACGTTGCTGATAATGTGTCTGTGAGGCCTGCGATAAAAGAGCCTCCGTTTATTTCCATCTCACTCAAACAGAGCTTTGACTGTTACTTACTTGACTGAGTTTCCATCAAGTCTAATCAGCCGATGTTTGTTCCCACTCCGTGGCTTCTTTTTTAATTCATATACATATAAATTAATATTTAATTTAATTCATATATATAAAATGTGTGTGTGTACATATAATGTATGTACCGGTATGTGTTTTACAAAGAGCACAAAATAAGACGTTTGGAAGTATGGCAGCATCAGTCATAATTTAGTTTTAATGTATTGTGACAGATTATTATTATTTTTTTTTATAACTTTATAATTTTCCTGTAGTTGAAACAGGAGAGCATGGCTCTTGCAAAGTCAAGGTCATGGGTTCGATTCCCAGAAAAAGCAAGAACTGATTAGAATGTCAATGTGTTCCTTGAATAAAATGTAAGTCAATTTGGATAAAAGTGTCTGTCAAGTGCATCAATGTGAATGAGTGAACTACTCCAGCCTCACACCACAAAGCTTTCAAATAGAAGTTTGTCCGCGTGCAACAAAAAAAAAAGCCTTCACATGTATGATGTATAAAAGAGGTCACGAATGAATTTAATAAATCCCATTGACTAATGCGTCATGACATAAATTTCATTATATTATTATTTATTCAATGCATTAATGTATTTAATAATAGTATTAAATATTGATAGTATATTTAATACATGAGTTATTATTATTATGGGTATGGGAACTGGTCCAACAGGTGTGACACGTTTTCTTTCTCCTCGTTTTCCTTATTCTTCTCATTTCCCTATTCATACTGTGGACAATTGAATAGTTCTTTACAAAGGCAATGCATTTAAAAATCTGTGGTTATGATAGACATATTTTTCACCTAAATACAATAGTTACTACACTAATATTTTTATACTACAGTGTCATACAATATACTTTACTACAATAAAAGGTGACTTTGTTCCTGTCATCATCAAGAGGATAAAATAAACCTGAAACTTTACACCATTTTGAGGAGATCCTATATGAATGTGCTGTTTTTAGCATGTCCACAGATTATTAAATGCATTTCCTTTCCTCTGGCTTGCTTATTTGGGGACACTTAATATTCATCAATATTAATATTGGTCTGCTCTTCTAGAGCTGCTGTTCAGCCAAAGCAAACTTTGTTTTTATTGTTTTCTGTTATCTCCGTAAAGCTGCTTTAAAACAATCTCTGTTGTAAAAATTGCTATATAAATAAAGATGACTTGTCTGTGACGTTTTGTTGGGGGCTATGATTCACATGAGAATTGTTTTTCCTAAATTCTTTATTCTAATAAAGACATAATAGACACACAGGAATAAAGCATATGTATACTTGCAGAAAGTAGAAAATATTTTGGACTTTGTCTTTACCTTTGGTTCTTCTCTTTTCAACAGTCATCCATCGAGCTGTTTGTGAACAGGCTGGATTCTGTGGAGTCTGTTTTGCCCTATGAATACACAGCGTGAGTATAAACAACAATTGTTATTGATAGGGATATATTGTTATATACCGTTAAAGTATTTACCTATCAATTTGTGTGTATGTATATATATATTCAGACTTCAACTTTATTTTAAGGTTTATCATTTGTACGTGCTTTTTGTCATTTTTTTTATTAGTTTTGTTTTAGAAATATTACTGTTTAGCTGTGTTTTTTTGTGCTAAATAACTTCAGTTAGTTGGTTGTCAAGGCAGTGCTTCTTATTCAAATGTTTATGTTTGTACTTCATCTAATATTTATATTTTAGTTTATTTGAGCTTAATTTCAATGAATGAAAACAATTTTTTAGTAGTTTTAGTGTTAGTGAATGAACACTGAAGAAATCTCACTTTTAACATGGTTTTGCTCAATATTTGCTTTTTGCATGGTTCTAACGAGTTGGCGATCTCAGGTTTTGCATGACACATGATATAACACTTTCTTTGGCGTTTACAAAGCTGAGGAAAACATTTAATAAGATGAATTGGAGTGAGTGTGTTGGTGAAACACTGGAGAGGGAGGGGAGGAAATTTGAATGTAAAGATTTGTGTTCGGACTGTCCGCAGGCTGAGGAGGGAGTGCTGTTATGTTAAAACAGACGCCTTTCAGTCAAACCACCGCTGTATAATCGAATGGAGGCAAAAATGTCTTGCTTTTCCTCACAAGACATTCAATATGGCATATGCTCTGCATTATTAATCAGCCTTGCACTTACGGTCTGTTCAAACGACTGAGTTTGTTCTGTCTGAATTAACATGAGTACATATGCGACTGCTTTCTTTGAATAAAATACAATTAAAACGACAAAAACAAACATAAAAGGTTTCACGTAAAATGGAAGTGTCATTGTAATGGGGGGGATTTGGTTAATTTAAAAATAAAACATTGCTTAGTCTATTGCTTAGTCTAAATATGCTGATTATTATTGTTACAGATACAATCGTTATTCAGTCAAGAGCAGTGAGTTTTTTTGTGTGTTTTGCGGTTTGATTTACATTAAGCACACAGACGGAAGCGGGTTTGTTAGGCTACTGTCACTTTAAGAGCTTCGCAGATTCATGCACGCTTTCTCAACTGTTTTTGTCCCTGTGGACTTTTTGTGATCTTTTTAGAGTATTAATATCATACAGTAATCGCAAGCTGCTGCGGTATATACATTTGCATGTATATGTAAAAAAGTATATGCAAATGTACATTTGCAATATACAGTAATACCTCGGTTTACGAGTTTAATTTGTTTCGAGTGCGAGCTCGTAATCCAAAATGCTTGTACACCAAAACAATTTTCCCCATAAGAATTTACTAAAAATCAATTGATTTGTTCCACATGACCATAAATGCCCATTTTAGATATTTTTTGGGTTTTACCCTATTAATTAGTTAAAATTATAACCATTAAGATCTCATATAAATACTAATTAATAATTGAAAGTTAAACTCTAAAAATACTTGACAATTTACTGTAATGCACTTCAGCTTTGAGCAGCGTGCGTGGAGGGGAGGGGGAGCGGGGAAAGCACAAAACCCGGATTCAAGTGCAAATGAGTGAATTTATTATAATAATGCAGAAAACAAATGAAGTTATAATCCAGAGTGAAGGTCATGGAAAATGGATACACGGGATACAGGGAGCCGCGAACGAACGACTCGATGACACAAGAGTGAAGAGAAGTGAACTAAATAGGCAGATTATATGATAATCAGGTGTGTCAGTGCTCAGTGACTACGGCCCCTTTCACACACACACGGGCAGAACTAGGAGACAATGAATTCATGATCCGTGACAGTTACTGCTTAGAGGTACTGTACGGGTATATTTCACTATGTGGACAATAGCGATCACAATTAATGTTAACAACACTAGGTAAGACCGCTGTAAATCACTTATGAAAGTATCACTGTGGTGAATGATGCAACCAAACCGAGCGACGCTGAGAGAATGAACGAGTTAAGGGGTGTTAAAGGGGTTGGAACCGCGTTTTATGAGAGGCTGTCGTTAGGATATTTCCAGTAAAATGTGTGTGACGATGCTGAGCGTTAGGACTTTTTCCACACAAAACATGCGCGTGGGTGAGGGAAATTTTTTCTCACACACCGTTACAATGCTCATAAACCGATTTGACCCTCCTTGCTCGTACACTGATTTGCTCGTATACTAAGTCACTCGTAAACCGAGGTATTACTGTACATTATATACATATTTCCTTCAATTTATTGTGCAAACCTACTCCAAGGCCTCAAAGTCAAGAGTTATAAAAATATGTAATAATATGCACAAAGAGAAGCCTTGCTTTGTTACAGAAACATCTCTGTTGCAAACTGTACATATCCTTGTTTTGTTACTGTGATACAATAGGTCTTACAGTGATACAAAAAAACCTCTATAGCCCATGAATGTTTGGGTTTCAAATTATTTGTTACCTGAGCATACATTTTAAAACTATACATGGTGAATAAGTTGTTTACTAATTTAAAAGAATTTAAAATGCCCGCACTCACCCAGTAACCAAGTGTATAGAGAATAGGCTAACTTGTCGAGATGCAATTAAATATTGACAAGCAAAATATTTTTCACTCAGTTTAAACATGTCATGTCATCTGATAAATTATTATTATTTATAACTATAAATCCATCTTAGTGCAACAAGGAAGCAAATCTGAAACCTAACTTGTGACTGGAATTTAAAGCACATTGTTGTATGGTTTATTTTGATGATTAGCTGTCTACAGAAAGCTTTATACTTCATTATTTTTCATCTTTCAGGTTTGATTTTTGTGCTGAACAGACAGAGAAGCGTCCATCTGAGAACTTAGGTCAGGTGCTGTTTGGAGAAAGAATTGAGCCTTCCCCGTATAAGGTATATCACACACCATTCTCATGTTGGTAACATCAAGGTCCTAAAATATATACACCTTAAGTGCAATGTAAGTCACTTGGGGGAAAAAAAAGTGTATGATAAAAGCAAATGTGTAAATGAAAATGCACGTCAACACAAGCCATGACTGTCCTTGCTTCAAAATGTACATTGCACTAAAATGATTCTGTTAATCTCTTTAAGATAGCATTTTATTCAATATCCTTGAGTATCCTTTTTTTTCTTCTAGTTTTCCTTCAACAAGAATTTGGAATGCCAGCCTGTCTGTGTTAGATCTTACGTAACAGACAAACCGGAGGATAAAGCCAAACTGGACTTCCTCAAGAAGGGAATGCTCCTCAATTACCAGCACCACTGGTGAGGCTGTCACATGGTCTCTCTCTCCTCTTCCAGCAGTAATGAAGTATAGCATGCTCTGACTTATTTGTCTCCCTCAGGATTGTTGATAATATGCCTGTGACCTGGTGTTACGATGTAGAAGACAATCAGAAGTTCTGTAATCCTGGTTTCCCGATTGGTTGCTATGTCACAGATACGGGACGCGCCAAAGATGCCTGCGTGGTCAACGTGAGTAACACTTACCCCCAACCTTTTCGTAGGTCATAGGTTAAGTGTTTAATACAACCTGTTCAAGAAATGATCATATTCTTGCAGGCTGACTTCAATGATAAAGACACCTTCTACATCTTCAACCATGTGGATATCACCATCTTCTACCACAAGGTGGAGACTGAGACTGCTAGTGCCAGACTGGTTGCCGCTAAATTAGAGCCCAAAAGGTATTTGAGGCTATAAAAAAAATTCTAAACAATAATATGGCAGAAGAAAAGAGCACCATTTAGCCAATTAAGATTGAACAAAAAACGAAACAATATATTTAATTGTCAAATTAATATGTGCATATTAATATGTACGTATTTTTGTCTCTTTTTTTAAAGCTATAAGCACACCAGCACAGACAAACCAGACTGTACAGGACCTCCCATGAGTCTAAGCAACAAGTTCAATGGAGAAATCAAGATTCCCTACACTTACTCTGTCAAGTTTGTGGTCAGTATTTTAAATACTTCCAAATCAACCTTAAAAGAATATTTCACCTAAAAAGGAAAGTTGTCTTCATTTACTTAACCTTATATTGTTCCAGACCCATGAGGCTCTTTCATCTTTGGAACACAAATTAACACATTCTTTACACATCTTTTTGTCCATCAAAAAGAAAAAAGTTGACCTCTGTATGTGCGTTGATCAATACTTGCGGTATATATGAATAAAATCCTATGTTAAAACTATTTGTCATATAAAGTGATCAGGTGATCCCAAGTATGTACATTTGGGTTTATGCACATTACAGACCAGGTTTACAATTTGATAAATTATATAACGGTGTCCATGCTCTGTCTTTCTATCAAGGGATTATTAAGCCTGTAATAGATTGGAGACCTTTGTTTTCTTATATCAGTGTTTCAGCAGAACTCTTGTCTAACTGCTGGTTTGGTGTTTGCAGGAGGAAAAACACATTCGCTGGGCCTCTAGATGGGATTACATTCTTGAGTCTATGCCACACACCAACATTCAGTGGTTCAGGTCAGAGCACATATCACACACTACATTATATGGTCCTGTCCCAAATGACACAATCAAAGTGGACTTGCGTTATCACAAGCTCCCTCTTTGCGACTGCAGTGCGCTATAGGTGCATCCCTTGCAGTGCCCTGATATACTTCAAATGAGATTGAAGATTGAACTAATATTACGTCATTTCAAACAAAATCAGGCCAAGATGAACTCCATTTGGAGTTTGTTTTGGGAGTTCGAATCAGCTTGCCAAAGTACACTTTCTGGAAAAGTTCACTCCAGCTGGTAAATACCTTTGTACTACCATTGGTCCATGGCAATTGTGTAATAGGTTGGTGTGCTCTGAGCCTCCGACTTTTTTTTGTTTCTTCTTTACCCCTAAACGAAGAACGAAAAAGAACTTTGCCCAAAGTATGTCGGGGCGTTTACTTCAAATGACTTTCCCATGTGATGAGGTTGGTGTTTTCACCAGGATTTTCTTCCTGCATTCATGTATGATCTATGTGAATTACATAAATCACTGCAGTTTCAAATACCTTTTTAACATGTATTTCATGAATGAGTACCATAGCTTCTGCACAACACTGCATTAGCCATTGAGCATCTGTGTGTTGAGAACAGCCAGGGTTTAAACTCAACCCTCAGCAGTCACCACAAGCGAGTATAATGAAACCTGCGAGTATATGATTCTGTGATGGTCGCCAGCTGGTCAGTATTTGTCTATTACATATTTCAGATTGAAGAGCAGCACTGTTTTCATTTGCATGTGAGCAGCTCATGAGTTTTTTGCATTATCAAAGTTGCGGACCCCTTGCATTTTGTCACCAAAGTTGCATTGCAGGGACTGAGGGTGTCATTTTGCTCCAGGTCCATATCTTAATAAACTCATGATATTGTTTAGCAAATAAAACCGGTATGCTAAATTTTTCTATTCTCTGCCTCCAGTATCATGAACTCTCTGGTCATTGTGCTCTTCCTTTCGGGGATGGTTGCTATGATCATGCTCCGGACACTCCATAAAGACATCGCTCGCTACAACCAGATGGACTCTGTGGTGAGTTCTCCTCTATAACCATCACATCACTGGATGATATGTGGTCATTCCTCTCATATGACCCTATGTGTGTGTGCAAGTATGTTTTAGTACAGCCATGTTTTTGTCTTACACAGCGTTTAGCACTCAGTGTGGTTGGTTTGTAAGTTAACAAGTGTAACTTATGAACAGGATGTGTATGTCACTCGTGTTTATATGGCCTGGATTATGTGCTGCTAGTAGTAAAGGTCCCACTGACGAGAAGAGATGAGCACACATCTACCTTCACAGGGGCGGCTCCAGGGTGTTTTTTGGGGGGTGAAAGGGGGGCTTAACAGTTCAGAGAGTAAAATAATTGAATTCTGTTTGTAATGAAGACCTAAAATGCTAGTATCTAAACAGCACGCAGTTTCATTCATTTAGTGTTGTTTACGAACACCGCTTCAACAAACGTTCCACAGCAGGGGTGTTCCCCCCCAACAACCTCTAACCCTAATTTTTATTTTTATTTTATTAAATCCATGAATAATCTAAACTTCCTGCCTTTACTGTATTTATTAATTTTCCCTTATAAGGGTCCTTTTTCAAACTTATTGTGTAATTAATGTTTTAGCATGGAAAAAGGTCTGCACAGGGTCACTCTAAAGCAGGGGTCTCAAACATGCGGCCCGCGAAACGATATTTTGTGGCCCGCGGGACCATATGAAAGTTTAATGTAAGTGTGGACCGTGAGTTTTGAATGAATAGCGCTTTACCGCGTTGTGTGTGTGCGAGCGAAAGGTTCCTTTTTCGTGCGAGCTGGAGCTGTACAAGCCAACCAATCACAGTGGAGTACATGACTCCCGGGGGCCAATCACAGTGGAGTAAATGACTCCGGGGACCAATCACAGTGGAGTAAATGACTCCCTGGGGCGGGGCATCAGCCGGGCTTGAGGCAGACAGAGAAAATAGCTGCCCGTGTAATATCACATTTGTCAAAGCCGTCATAGAATTATTACTTCTTATTGTGTTTGAAATTGAGCATGTTCTACTCTGAGCTGGACAGTGAATGTTACTGTTATCGGCGTTGGATTTAGCGTCATGCGGATTGTATTTTGTTTTTCCATCATTTGAAATGGGCTGATTTGCGGGACATCGGTCTTATAATATAGAAAATAAAATCCAGTAAATAACGCCTCCGTGGCTGCATCCCATTGTTTGTATATAATACATTTATTAATGCTGTCCCACAGTCCCAGCTGATAATTATCAGCCTCAGTATTTTAGTATTAGCAGTCTCAGTATTTTCTACCATAAACAAATGTTACGATGTTCATGTCATCAAGAAAGTATGGAAACCCGTTTCAGCCACAGTTGAGAATTTGTATTTATTTAAATCATAATAATGAGAGGGTTTCTCATAATAATGACTTTGTATCTCGAAAAAATTAGTAACTTTTTCCTCAACCTTGAACTTCAGTAAGTCCAAGTTCAGGTCTACTACTGACAATCATCTTCACGCTATACTGAGAGTCTCAACTGTTTCCTCTCTCAAGCCAAATGTGGCTCAGCTGTGTGAGAGGAAGATCTGCAGGTCTCTGGCAGCAAGAAGTAGGCAAGACAAGTCATATTCAGAAGAACCGTTCATGTTCTTCAATACTCTATGTTCAGGACAGTTCATGCTCAGAAGAACCCATTGAAGTTAAAGAACTGTCAATAATGACGTTTGAGAGACATTTTTTTTGTGGAATTCTTGATGCGGCCCTGCCTCACCCAAACTCTGCCTCCTGCGGCCCCCGGGTAATTTGAGTTTGAGACCCCTGCTCTAAAGGGAGTTATTCTCTAAATCAGTGAGCCCTTGATTATTAATTATTAAGAGATAACACTTTTGATTTAGACACCTATGTGGTCTTGTAGGCTAACAAAGTGAAAAATTATGTGTTGAAATCTGTATTGTTTGATACAGTACATGACTAAACTAGATTTATCTGAAGTTCACAGTCTTTTGTTTTATATTAAATGGCACTGAACAATGTTTGACTTCTGACTTGTTCTTAAAATGATCACTAATGCGAGCCTAATCTTTTCTCACATCAGGACAATTGTTTATACAGTACATATAGGCACATTAAAACATATACATTAACCTTCTATATAATATAATATACAGTAATACCTCGGTTTACAAGTTTAATTCGTTCCAAGAGAGCGAGATCGTAACTCAAAATTCTCGTACACCAAAACTATTTTTTTGGTTTTACTCTATTAATTACAGTTAAAATTATAACATTAATATCTCATATAAATACTAATTAATAATTGAAAATTAAACTCTAAAAATACTTGACAATTTACTGTAACGCACACTTTACCTTTTAGTAGCATCGCTGCTGGTGTGATGGAGACGAGAGGAGGGAGTTTTACTGCTTAGAGCATGGGTGTCAAACTCTGGCAAATTATATTTGGCCCGGGAGATAATTTTATTAATGGCCCGCGCTCCAGCTGCCTCGCCGAACACTTCCTGTATTAACCAGGAAGTGGCTTATGATGCTTTGCGCTCGCTCTCCGACCCCCCCCCCCCCCCCCCCCCACTACCGCGCGCACCCCCTCAACCGTCAACAATCTAGTTCTGCGCGCACCCCCTCACCCCCCGTCAACAATGTAGTACCTTCGTACTAGTAGTATTTCGTACCTTCTTTCTTACTCATCTTGAGGTCATTGTCCATATGCTGTACTGCACGTATATATATTTCACTACGCAAACAATAGCGATCACAGTTAATGTTAACAACACGAGGTAAAACCGCTGTAAATCACTTATAAAAGTATCACTGTGGTGAATGATGCAACCAAACCGAGCGATGCTGAATGAACGAGTTAAGGGGTGATAGACTTTGTGAGAGGCTGTGTTTTGGATATTTCCAGTAAAAATGCGCGTAAAGATGCTGAGCGTTAGGACTTTTCCACACAAAAAATGCGTGTGGGCGAGGGAAAATTTTTCATGTACAATTGATAGTTCCCACATGACGTCACACATACAGGCACTTTACAGCCGTCCGCCATCTCGATAGGCAGAAGCAGCGTAATGGTAGTTTCTTGTTGGGTGAAAGGCTGTACTAATCGTGGATCAGGGACAACGAAGCATAGCTCAGGTTCAAATCCCTGTTAGGGAAAGGATTTTTGTCTCATCTTAGATTAATTAAATCATGGTGTCAGAAGTAAACAGAAGCCTGGTGTGATTGTCTCAAGTTCATTATAAACTGACAAGGTGTTTTATTCATATCAGATACACATTGCATAGATTACTATAAACTTCATATTCTTCTCCCGCTTCACCGGACACTTACTGTCATGCATTTTGAGAGAAGTGACTGAATTTACGTGTTTACTAAAGCCGATTCTCTGAACTGCGTGACAAGCATGACGCGTCGCCATGGAAACAACAAGCAGAAACTAAATCTTTACCGCAGATTTCCCATGCGTTTTTGTTTATATCAGTCACGGCGGGTTTAATAATGACCACTGAAAGACGAGCGAGGTGTGGGAGTATTTTAAAGTACGAGGAGACAGAAAAGTGTTTTATAAACTGTTCCACTGGACAGACACGGAAATGTTTGGAGAGACGAGCCGAAACAGCCAAATCATCGCGTCATTTACTACAACTGTCCGCCACTGTGATCACGTTCAGTTTAAATAAATATATAGATATATACTTTATTCTTTACCTGTTTATTGAACTCATTGTCACGGGTTTCACCATGGAAACGGAATAGACACACACGCCTCTCGCTACATACAGCTGCAGAAGGTAAAGCGCGCCGCAGAAACGATCTTATTTCTAACGGCATTACTTTTAGACTAGTCAGTTACAAAATTTTCGTTTAAATGACTAACAAATTAGTCGAAAAGCACATCCCTAATATTAACACTGGTTTACTTACTCGGCCTGTCACTAGTACTTTGTTGTTGACTCTCATTGACAAAACATCTTTTCCCCATCCAGTGAAGCATTGATTGTACGATTCCATTGCTTTCAAACTTCTAAGTTCTTCTGATGAGTAAGCACTTTTTGTATGTACCAAATAGTTTACAATGTCATAGTACGAAATTGCCGGGAGCAAATCTACGTCGCTAGACATCTCCTTGCTCGACACTTCATATGGATCGATTCCAATACGCGATCTTCTGGTCGTATCTAAGCCTTGTCTGCTCATCTAATCCATCCCTGTATTTCTTCTTTAGTTGTGGTTTGGATGCCATTTTCCTTGTAATGAAAAAATGTTTAGTCTTTTGTCCGCAGAACGATTTCCTTTAGCGTTACCAGCAGCAGCTGCTTTAAACTTCGCGCTTACTGCCTATCAAGATGGCGTCACGGGGACCTGCCGATGCTTGTGGGAACTATCAATTGCAATCATATTGTTCATATACAAAGTCACTCGTAAACCGAGGTATTACTGTAATTGGTTTTAGCTTACCAGTAAGTATTTGTAGTTTTTTTGTGTGAAAATGACAGGGTAAGAAAATTGTAAAGAAACTTTTGGGATATTCCGTGCTGGTGTTATGACAGGGCATTAGTGCTGCCACTGGTCTTCACCCGTGACATGAATCACCTTAAATACGTACACTTTGCATTCTGTTTACTTCATATTTGTGTAAATTTAGCCCCTCCCATCTAGTGTTGGAGATCACGCAGGGTCAGGTGTGGATCACACATCTGTTGCTTTCACGTCTTCTCTCTTTCCTGTCTCACCATGGCCCCTTCTCCCTCCACACACATCAGGCTCATTAAGGACAGATCGAGAGTGACACAGTATATCATTGGTCTGACTAGCAACCGGCATCTTTTCTTTGATGTCTGAGAGCCGTAATTGGGCTGCAGACCCAAACCTACGCCTGAACTGGGTTCCGTTAGGTCCTGCTATTGTTATAGCCTCGCTTTTCCACTCCATCTCTTCCAGGAGGATGCCCAGGAGGAATTTGGCTGGAAGCTTGTTCACGGAGACGTCTTCAGGCCTCCCAGGAAAGGCATGCTGCTGTCTGTGTTTCTGGGCTCTGGGACTCAGATCTTCATCATGACATTTGTTACTCTCTGTAAGTGTCTGAAGAGCTGGGCTGTAGCACCAAATTCAAGCCCTTATTTATAGAATACAGTTTTCCTCACTTTTTTATTTCTTTACTTTACTTTAGAAATGTGTCTTTGGCATAACAATTATTTAAGTGATGGTACTGAGTTAAATGTAATGAGAGAGAGAAACTGTCAATAAAAAATTAACTTTTTATAAAATGTAGCACCACAAGTATAATAAAATGTTTGGACAAATTAATTTTACAGTAAATGAGGAAAAAGTTTGCACTTTGTTACAATCCTGTTCACTGTGCACTTATTACAGTCATTACAATAACTGGGTTATTACTCGATACCAACCCTGAACCTACACCTAAACATATTCTTAACCTGTGTAGTTGCCTTACGTCACACTGTACTTTCTTGGGTAAGTGCAACCGAAAAAAAGATTGGAATAATACAATAAGGAGAAATGTTTACTTTGTGATAGCGTATACAATGTATGAAACTGGAGTGCCCTTTTTATGGACGTTGTCTACATTTACTTAGTGTGTCACATTTTATACGTTTATGCAACCTCCAAATTTGACTGTGTTTTCTTCCCCTCTCTCTCGTCCTGTAGTTTTTGCCTGTTTGGGTTTCCTGTCACCTGCCAATCGTGGCGCTCTGATGACGTGTGCAGTGGTGCTGTGGGTGCTGCTGGGTACTCCAGCTGGTTATGTGGCTGCCCGCTATTATAAATGTAAGGACGTGGCAGAGGTTTGACCTTTGAACTCCGATCCTCCCTTCATTAGGGCTGTCTGCAGTTCGTTACATTTAATTAGTGTCAAAGGAGCCTTCTACACGAACAGGCAGGCATACACACCCCTGCTGCTTTTTTGCTTTAGTTGTGTTTGACAGCTTGTGCAGATTACAATGAGAGCTTCCTCTTCTTTTACAAGACCTGCCGTGTCCCACTATGATATCAGTTGTTGATCCGTCTGTTTTATCATCAGCCATAGAACAGATGTTTCATTGTCAGCACAGTTATTATAGTTAACTGAAATTAAAGCCATAAAAATAAAATGTGTTACTTGAAATAAACGTTAAATACGATAAAATGGAGACATGACATAAAAATATTATTTCGATGAATTCTAAGAATCAATTTAAAGTGCCCAATTAAAAATCTGTAATGAAATAAAGAACAAAGAAAAAAAAAATTAAACTTGTCAGAGCTCAAACTGAAAGACAGTGTTTGAAAGCAGGGTGTTATCGAATGTTCTCTGTACTTCCAAAACAGTTTTGTAAAAATTACAATTTCAGAATCGACTGCTTTTTCACGATGCTAATTTCTAGGGTTTTAAGAGAAAATTGATTCTCTGAAGCCACGATTCTGAATATAGTTTTTAATCACAGATGTGCGATGACGCTATGCATACTGCAGCACTGCCCTGAAGTGTCTGCGGAGACCGTGACTCTACTAGACCCTCCCCTGTGAAGATCATGAACTATCTCCAATCGGACCAAATTAGACTTCACATCAGACTTGAATTATCAATATAATAATCAATCAAATCAATCAATAATCAAAACTTAACACTTAATATTCATCAATTGTATTAATCCGCGTGCTCTTTTAAGGCTGCCGTTCAGCCAAACAAACTTTGTTTATAATGTTTTCATGTGATCACTGTAAAGCTGCTTTGAAACAATCTGTATTGTAAAAAGCGCTATATAAGTAAAGGTGACTTGACTTGACTGGGCTCTAAAAACAGCCATATTCTACTTGTTTCAGTTTCCACACTAGGGCTGGTCCATAAAATCATGTATCTCTGTATTTTTGGTTAAATAGTGGTATATGGTATGCATCTCAGTATTATCTACGATCAAATTTGTATTTTGAAAAAAAGATATTCAAAGATTTCTTACAAACAATGTTCACATTGAAGGTTATGAAAACAAATCTAGTGAATGTAATGTATGCTGCAGTGTATAAATTATATGCAAATAAGGGGTTACATAAACATCACATTACATTCTAACCTTGTAACATTACCATCTAAAAACAGAAATGAAGATGTTTATGTTTTAAATTCACTGCAAAATGAAAATAAAAATGAATTATATTAGCCTACATTTTATTATCCCATTATAATAGTCACTCGCATAAATACACTCAAAATTCTACATATTGGATTGAATTATGAGGTGCCTAAAGATTCCCACCCCTACTAAATAGAAGTAAAATCTATGCTTTTAGAGTGTAGTAGAAGTATATGATAGAAGATGCAGCCTCACGTAATGGAATATTTTTAGGACATCCTTTTTTACGCACCTAATGAATTTAAACTGGTCATTGCTGTTAACAAATCAAGCAAATTCCTTTATTGAATACAGCTCTATAGTGTAGGGGAATATGCAGTTGAAGACCTAAGGGCCAGGTTTGATGATTGAAAACTAGGACTCAAGAAAAAAGATAGTCCATTCAACACTAAGCTACATCATCATTTCATGTTGATTCCATTTAAGACACAGGTAAACGTATACAATTTCCACATATAGCTGTTAGTCAGAAGCATAGATCCTCTGAATGACGACCAGGATTCTGGTTTAGACTCAAAGTTACCCACCAAAGTCATGTATTAGCATTTCTAGCCTCTAGTTGTTCTAACAGATGGTCATGTTATCTTGCATGGATGCCAGTTGTTCACAAAGTTAGGACCTGTAACTATGGGTACACACACACACACACAGAGCTTTGAGGTTGGAGTTGGTTGCGCTCTAGTTCTAAACAGAAAACTTTTTCTCATTGAGAGATTCAGACAGTATTTGTCATTTTTCTCTAGTGATTTAAGATAAAATAAAAATAAAAGTAAAATAAAGGCTTTAACGTAAGCTTGAATCATTTAATATTTCCAAGGATAAATATTGACTAAAAGCTTGATTATAAGCCAGTCTAAAGACATACATTGAAGCAAAAGTGGATTTTGGAATCCCTTTCTTCAGTAGTATTATGTTGACCATACTTTGTCTTTGTGGTTTAATATTTGGTTTGTACCCTTTTTAAAATATGAGGTAAACTGATCTCTCTCATTTTTTCCCAGCCTTCGGGGGAGAAAAGTGGAAGACCAATGTTCTGTTGACAGCATTTCTCTGTCCAGGGTGAGTAAATGAGAAATCTATAATTTCCTTGAATTTAAATCCATGGTAGTTATATTGATAAAGGCTTTGGGCTGTTTTACTAAATTTTGAACTTGCACTTTGAAGTCTTGTGCTTTGACTTGTAGCTTGATTTAAAGATGGCTTGTTATTGATATGTATTTATTAATGCTTTTTCAGAGTGGTGTTTGCTGATTTTTTCGTAATGAATCTGATTTTGTGGGGCGAGGGTTCATCAGCTGCCATGCCATTTGGCACTCTGGTGGCCATCCTGGCTCTGTGGTTCTGTATTTCAGTGCCCCTCACATTTATCGGAGCCTACTTTGGTTTCAAGAAAAGTGTAAGCTTTCTTTACTTTCCCTTGAGCATTTTTCTTTTAAACTTAACTCTTTCCCCGCCAGAGTTTTTGAAAAAGGTTTCCAGCTCGTGGAAGCATTTGTTGATCATTTTCACAAAACTTTCACGGCCCCCATAATATTTAATTGGATGAATAGCTGAACATGCAATACATCAAAAGAAAAACAGTTGCTTTTAAACGACAGCAAATCAGTTTTATTGTAGCTTCATGGATTACTTTTTCATCAACACTTGAATGTGGGCAAAAAATCACATTTTCGATCTGAAAACTTGCACAGTCCTAAAGGTCATCCTTAGTCGTTATTTCACCCGATAACAAAAATAGTTTTCATGTTGATGATCGTGTTATTTTACATATGCATTTGCTTACATATGATATCATTGCAGCTTCTTCGCCAGATTCAGTAATCTTTCAAAAGATGCATAATAGTGCACCCTATTGAAAAAAACTAAAGCCAAAAAATTCCGTCAATGGTGGGGGAAGCATTTTCTCATAAATTATGGAAAAATCCATCAATGGCGGGGAAAGGGTTGATTTGGTTTGTTGTCAAATAATCCAGAAAACCATCAGTTATGCATAGTTCTCTCTTTTTACTCAAGTTTTACATGTGTTTCAAATCAGGGCATTGAACATCCCGTCAGGACCAATCAGATCCCCAGACAGATTCCAGAGCAGTCCTTCTACACTAAACCTCTTCCTGGCATTGTCATGGGTGGAATCCTGCCATTCGGCTGCATCTTTATTCAGCTGTTCTTCATTCTTAATAGCATCTGGTCAGTGCTGATGTGAAGTTAATGGTGTTCTTTACAATCAGAGTCTAAAGCTCTTTGCGTGTACAGTAGTACATAGTAAATACACTATATAAGTACCTCATTCATTGATTATTAATGTTTACTTGGTATTCTTATTCAATTAGCCTTCACGAATACCAGACCATGAAACAAACTGGATTAGGTTTACAAACTAATGTAAATCATTGATGTTTCAGGTCTCATCAGATGTACTATATGTTTGGCTTTCTCTTCCTGGTCTTCATCATCCTGGTCATTACCTGCTCTGAGGCCACTATCCTCCTGTGCTACTTCCACCTGTGTGCTGAGGTGAGAGTTTATACGCGTGACCAGAATTGTATATTTTGTATTTTGATTTATTATTTTTATTCATTTGTTTTGTGTTTGTGTCATCTTTTAGGACTATCACTGGCAGTGGCGTTCCTTCCTGACCAGCGGATTCACAGCTGTCTATTTTCTGGTCTATGCCATCCATTACTTCTTCTCTAAGCTACAGATCAGTGGACTTGCCAGCACCATTCTTTATTTTGGCTACACCATGATCATGGCGCTAATCTTCTTCCTCTTTACAGGTATGTGTGTGTGTAGAGCAGTTGAAATCCATATTTGCTTCAGCCACCTAAGGGTTCGAACCCCCAAGGGAAAACTGAATATCTTAAGACCAATTTCATAACTCATTATCTCACAGGAATTTTACAAATCTATTCTACACAACAAATCTTTAACCATATCATGTAACAAACATTTGGGTAAAATTACCCAAAAATTAAGAATGAATTATAGGATGAATTATATGTTGGCTAAACAAAATGAGGTAGAAATGACACAATGTTAACATTAGTTAGCCATGTTACTATATTGTTGAGACTGAAGGAATGTGAGATTAAACGTGGAATATTCATGAGGTGTGTGACCTGGGGTCTCATTTATAAAGCGTGCATATGCACAAAACGGGGCTGGAAACGTACGTACGGCAGTTCCCACGCAAAGGTTGATATCTATAAAAACAAACTTGACGGGAATATTAATTAATATATTATTAATTAATAATAATTTTGGAGACGGAGCGGTTTTGGTTTTTCACGGTTTTATAAGTCTAAATTTTTGTTTGCGTACGCCATTTTTGGCTTTTGGGCGCACGTAAACTACTTGTAAGGATCCTACGCACAGTTTTATAAATGAGACCCCAGATGTTTGTGTTACGGTGGTCACTTGACACAGTAACACAAACTATAGTCTTTTAATAATCTTGATCTCGTATTTTTTGCTTCCAGGTACAATTGGATTCTTTGCCTGCTTTTGGTTTGTCACCAAGATCTACAGCGTGGTCAAAGTGGATTAAATGAACGCAATCTCAGATGAGACTGAACTCTTCTCCGCCCAATGTGAGATCCCAGAGGGGTGGGACCTGAGTGCTGTCTAACTTACTCTGTTGCCACGGCGACCCTGCTTTACACCAACAATTCTGAATCAACAAATTCCATTTACATTGCTGTTTTGTGTGCGTGTGCATTAAGTAGTGCATATTCAATTTGAAGAAATCAACACATCTGCTTCTTTAGTTATGGAACGGAATACAGCAAACATACACACTGGCCATCGCGACTCGCTCGAATAATTACATTTTTGAGTTGTCCCATGTAAATATTTCTTGCTTCTCTTTTTTCTAACATTCAATTGAAAGGGTAATGCATACATCACAGAGAAAACTAGCTCACGTCACTGAATCGTCAAAGTTTCAGAAGTATGATTTTGTAAATAGCATTTTTTTTCCTAAATGCATCAACAAAAAACTAGAGGTTAAAAAAAGAATTGAGTTAAGAGTGAGGCTGTGTGAATTTTCTTTCATCATGTTGATACTGTACAATTACTGCTTGCGTATACTTGTGTATAACCAGTGGGGGGAATGTCTATTTAACTTTTTGTTTGGTCAATTTTTTTCTCTCTCTTTTTGTTTCTGTTTTTGCCTCAACACATTGTGTGCCTCGTTATCGCAGAGGAAAATCAAGACAATTTTTTTCGGATAAGAACAGGTTTGTGAAAATGTGACATGCCGGTGTGAAATGATTTCCTTTGTATATATGCACAGCATTTAAATGTGTCCATAAAACTACATTAGCTTGGTTGGTCACTCAGTTCAGTTTTTTGTCTTCTTTGATTTTGAGGTAATGAAAACAAGAAAAGCATAAAAATATTAGAAATAAATCCTCCTTGTCTCCAAAAATGACAGTTTGCTTTGTCCTCTGTCTTGATAATTTGTCCTTTTTCTTTTCTTCTGGTTTGACCTTGTATTTTGCTATTCTTAAATGTCAAACATTTTTATCCATAAATTATGGGGAAAAAACATCCATCTACACTAGACCATCTACACATCAACACTATTTCACCTTAGAATAGTAGTACTTCATAAAAGGTGATAGAATTGATATTTCCAAGAATTCCTAAATTGCTATTTTCCAGCGTTAAAGCTCATTGAATTTGATTCCAAGGGACTTTTCATTGCTTTTACGTGTTCTTTGTTTTTTCTTCCTTTCAACAGGTCACATCGTTGTCAGTAGGTGGTGTCGTAGCGATAAGTGACTGTTTTTTAAAGTTACTTGACTTTTGAATTGAATTGTGAATTCTTTTTGAAGGTTTAAAACCGATGTTCGTCTAATTCGAGTGCAGATTCCAGAAGCGCTTGTGCGTCAGTTTTGCAGAGCCATTCGCTGCGCATGCGCAGTGCGTTCACAAAGGGAGAACGTTCTTCGATGTTTGGGAGACCTGAAACTGTAAATAAGTTACGGCGTATAACTCGTATAGTAAGAAATATCACATTCGCATCTGTCTTGTTCGTTTGAAAATCAGCACAGTTGTGATTGCTTGAGTTTTGGTGTCCATTGTTCCTGAGCCCGGCAAAGCTCCCATTGGGCCAAGGTTGCTGTAAGTCACAAATAAATATATAAATACTTAACGTGTAATAAACGAGTGGAAAATAATAGTGGAAGAACAAAAAAGAAAGTAGATCGTTTTACGACCAGCAGGTGTCACTATGTTTGGGCTTGTAGGGTATGAAAATAATGAAGGCGCCACTCATTCTCAATTATTTAACACCTTATGTGTTTGACTAAAATAATATAGTTATTTTTATTTATTTTTTTGATTTAGCGTGTAAAAAAATGCCAAATGTTTTTTTTCCTAACAAAAAATGTAAATAATGTATAAGACACTTTCATACCTTTTTCTGTTATTACATTTGCAAGGTTACTTCCCTCCCATCCCCCACCCTCCCCTTTCTCTCTCTCTCTCTCTCTCTCTCTCTCTCTCTCTCTCTTGTTTGTTTATCCTTTCCAGATGTCTACTTCAGTCACTCTTTTGTTGTGTTCCTTTTCTTTTATTGGAGACGAGTTTTATGGTTTCTCGTAATGGGTCTGGAATATATTCCACACCTGACAAAATGGCAACCAGCTTTGATGGAAAGAGTATCCTGCAAGAAATGCAACTCAGTCTTTATCATCAGATAGATTTTTATCACAGACAGATTTCACATGGTTGAATAATGATTCCTCTAATTTCCATTTACACACTCTGCAGACATTTACATTGTTCACTCTGAAACTATTATCAACACAACAGAGACTTTGATGAGTAACAGCCGTTTCCCGGCATCATACAATGTTTAGTTGTGTTGAGTCATAGCTTCATCTTTTTTATGGCAAACTTCACCTATATTTTCTCTCCCAAACAGGAAAAAAACTGTTTAAGATTCTTTTTTGTTTTAAATGTATTATTCAGCGCAAAACATAATTTGGTAAGTTTTTTTTTTGGACATTAACCATTGCAAGATGCTAGTTGAGCTCGATTCTTAAACTACTTTCATGGCGAATACAGCTTTTTTTGAAGCACTGGTTGCAAAAAGTAAAAAGAACGTGTTGCTTGTGTATCTAAAAAACAGTGCCCACTAGGAAATATTTACTGTACAGTATATTGTACACTATTCAGAATACAAATGCAGCTCCTTGTGAGAATTGGTTTTATTGCATTTCCCCTTTTTTATATCTTCTTCTATATTTTGTTTTGTTTTGACCAAGTTAGTTGAATCAAAATCTTTTATGAATTGATATAAATTATGTGAAGATTTGACATGAAGATTTAAGGTGAATATATTGTCAAAGAAATGTGTAGTAGAGAGGTGGCTGAATCAGCAGTTCTATATTTTTCCTTTTCCATTCAAGATTCTCTGTGATCCTTCCCCGCCATCATCCTTTCTTGTTAACGTGTTCCTCTGAACAATGGCTGACTGTGGCAGTGGTTTCGTAAATAGTGTGGGTGGACAGCCTTTCTCTTTCCAACTCACTCCATATGAATGATCGCTTTCTGGCTTCCATCACATCCTGATCTGAGATCGGCCGGTTCTTTCCAAACTCAAACTTTTAACTTAGTCACACAGACTGCACAAGTGCTCTCAAGTCAGCTGTAAAGTGCAACTTTTACCAAGAGCCATTAAAATAAGGGATTTTCACAGCTGAATCACTCTCTATTCTAATCCTGCTTGCTAAACGCTTCATTTTGAGGCTCTTGTTCGTATTCAGAGACCCAGATGAGGGAAAGTCTATTCATTGGATCAAAGGCTTGAGTGGTTTCCTTTAAGGACAGAATAAAAACTCCTAAGAGTGTGTCTGCTGGACAGCTCAGTGTTAGTCAGCTGTGTTGTCGGCTTTAAGAGTGAATAACGCCAGCCTCTTTTGTTTAATGAACATATTCAGCATGATAAAGAGTCTTTGTGGGGGTTTTCTTGCAAATGTAGACAGAATCAAGAAGCTGCAAGTAATTCTCTTTTCGTTAAGATTCCTGACTATTCAATTATTCTTCATATTTATTCTCATTGGACAGTGCAGTGTGTCTTTGAGAATTTGGTCTTATTTTATCATATATCACATAACTGAAATGTTTCCACATATTTATATATTGCCCCCTAGTGGCTATGCAGAGTTTTATGATGCCTCCGTTATTTACCACTTTCAATCTGCTGTTGGCCGAAGAAAGAGTGCATGTTATCCAGTACAGTCACCTTCTCCACAAGCTACAATCTATTCTAATCCTTTCATATATCTTAGTATGAGTTTTTAAGGTAAGTACAATTATTTGACGTGACATAGAAGACTGGAGATAACTCCTAAAATGGAATCAATTACAATTTAAAATATAGTAAAATAGAATAAATAGCACTGTAATTATTTTTTTCATAATATAACAGTTATTGTATTTCTGATCAAATAAATGCTGCCGTGGTGAGAATAAGAGACTTTCTTAAAAAATCTTACCAAACTTTTGAACAATAGCTTGTTCATTATTTTTTTAATTACAAGAGCATGGAAATGAAATAATACTTGACTTTTCATGCAGCTTTATCAGTGTGTCCTGAGAAAATCAATCCAAATGAAATAATGGCGTTTGTCACGGTTCTGCAGCACTGCGGAGGCTTTGATGAGGTCATAAAATGCAAAGAATGTCGGTGACACCAAGACTTTCTCTCTCTTTTTATCTCACTCACTCTCTTTTGTCTCCTTCTCTCCTTATGTTGTTCTCCCACTCTTTCTTTTTGTGGTACCTCAGCTTTGATGAAGTGATTTGCTGACTCGTTTTTTTTGTTACTCTCTCAAAATGTCTCTCTTTTATGACTACTAATAAGACCACAAATCCATCATGAATATATTAATTAATAAAGAAAATAGATAAAACACCACTCAACCACGGAAAGTTGTTTGTTTAAGGGTAACTCATCAGCTTCTCTTTGATCATTAACTAAAAACAATTTTTTTGGCATTAGTCATACTTTTAAGATATACAAGCTGCAATTCAATCTTTATGATAACTTCATCTAAACCTATACATCCTGATTATGGATATATTGTCCATATTTGTGCCGGAAATGACCAACTGGCATATATTGTCTTTACTCTTTTGCCTCACCAAACACTTTTGTCCAGCTTCTCTCTCTTTTATCTCTCTCTTTCTCTTTCCTCCGCCCACTACAACCACTCGCTCTCTCTTTTTCGTCACGGGTCTTCTGGAGTCTTTGTCCCTCCGTCACACTGCAGACGTTCGTCACTCCCCTTCTCCTTTTTTTCCTTCAACTCGTTTTTCTCTCTCTTGCTGTCTTTCTTATTTTCCTCCCTCTCTTTCTCACTCTTTCACCCCCTTTTCACCTGGAAAAGAGGGTCAGTTGTGGCCCTGTGTCTCTTGGGGCGTCCCGTCAGATTCTGATCAGTGGGGTGTCTCTTTGTCCTCTTTCATTTGGGTTACAATAGGGCAGTGGAATGCCAGCGTGTCCGTGTCCAATCCTCACTTGGCCCACAATGTCCCTGTGTCTATAACGGATCGCACAATCTGGTTATTTGGTTTGCCAGGAGTCAATAAAAACGCAAGGCCTTGAAAAGATGACCCTGTCCAGCCTGTGAACCCCTCCCAGTGCTTGTACAGGTCCTCCCTCGGATGAGAACCTCCTGTCTCACGTTTGCTTTCAATCACTTCATTTATGAAGAAGAATGGCTATACAGTAGGTAGTTATTCCCTAATTAAGAGGACAGACACATTTTACCTGTTAGATTTGGATTTTTGTTCCACTACATACACAAACAATCCCACAGTAGAATCATCTCTCTCCGAAACGTTTGACTGAATTCTTCTGTTCTCTACCACGTTTTAACAACTGATGGTGTTGAGTAAGTGCAGACTGTATGAAGTAGCTTCTTTGCTAAGGTAGAAGTGGCCTTTCAAAATCATCAGATTAGAATCTTGAAGTTAATTAATCCCACTTTATCTTGTTTCATACACAACACTGCCTTAATCCAGTCTAATGACTCCACTAAGACCTGTTTCACGTCCTTTGAGATAATTTTGTAGTTTTGAGGTTTGTTTTCCATTCTAATACTTAGTGGTTTGACTGAAATGGTGCCACTGAAGTGTAAATAAGAATAAGAACGTCATAGGGTCAATATGTACATTTAATCTGTGATCTGGCTTGGGTCTTGGGGTTAATTATGCACTGAGTCCCAGTAAGTCTGACGCTGATGGATGCTGGAGGGCGGTTGGAAAGCGTGGATGATGGGATTAAGACCCTATTGAAGTCAATGAAGAACTTACACCCTCAAGAGAAGTAGCTATCAACTTCTTCATTTGAAGCCTCTTAAGAGCTGTAAGGACAAATGTCCTCCATTTTTACCATACCAGCTTAAGTGTAGTTTATCTATATCTATTGATCATTTTTAACGCAAAGTTTAATTGATTGTGGAAATAAAGCTCTATTCTATTTAATGATGTTATGTAGCGATGCACAGTGCCATATTGGTTATTGGACTATTATTTGGTTATTTTTTCAATTTATTGGATGATATTTGGTATTTAATTTGTTATGCTCATTTCCTGGTTTGTGAGTGTTCATGTTTTGGTTGATTTTAGCCATCGTCTAGCACTCATTAGAAGTAAATCTTTAAAAGCACAAATAATTGAATGACGCTTTTAAACGTAATCTTTAGTCAATCTCAAAATTAATATTGCATTTTTTATTTGTTGTATTTGTTGTACACATACAGACATAGCCAAAAGTTTTGAAATTGGCACAAATTAATTTTCAAATACTGTATTAAGATTAACATATTAATATAAATCTGTGATTTTTTGATATTTTTGTCAAATGTTACTATGGTCTACTGAAGTATAATTACAAGCATTTCATAAGTATCAAATGCTTTTATTGATACTTACATTAAGTTTATACAAAGAATCAATATTTGCGGTGTTAACCTTTCTTTTTCAAGACCTTTGCAATTTGCACTGGCATGTTGGCAATCAACTTCTGAGCCACACTGATGGCAGTCTATTCTTGTATTATCAATTCTTGTGGGTTTTTGTAGTGCTCACCTTTTCTTCTCTGGACAAGCCTTTTTCCAAATGCCCCAAACAATTGGAAAAGGGGATTCATCAGAGAAAATTACTTTACCCCAGTCCTCAGCAGTCCAGTCCCTGTACCTTTTACAGAATATCAGTATCACTGTCACCTGAATACTAATGAGCACCAGCTGTCACCCATCACTTCACCAACGTAGCACCCTTCTTAAGGACTATCCGCACTCACACACACACACACAAGCACGTACGTTATCTGGTCTGGTCCTTTTTCTCAAACAGACTCTTTCCGACCTGAAGCCTACCTACCTCGTTCTTTCCTGCGATCCCTCTAGTTCATGTCTTCCAATCTTCCAGCTTCCACCCTCCATCCAGTTTTTTGACTGATCCCATGGGTTCTATCCCAGGGAAAGCAAGAACTGATTCAATGTGTTCCTTGAATGCAATGTAAGTCGCTTTGGATAGAAGCCTCTGCCAAATGCATAAATGTAAATCTCATCTGCAACAGAAAAGGAAATTTCTCAAACTCATAACTGTTGAACTGTGTCTGTGTGTGCAACTCACCATTCCCCATTCTCCTTTACTGCGTAAAAGTGTGTGTAAAACTACTTTACGGTGTAAAACTACTCCTTTAGTGTGTGAAATAAACATCTGCTATGCTTTAATGTACTTACCTGTGTATTTCCTAACAGTCAGTCTGTCCATAATGTTTTTCCTTGAGATAAGTGGTTTCTTTTCTGCTTTTCTTGACAATAGGCCATCCTCCAAAAGTTTTCACCTCAATGTGCGTGCAGATGCTCTCACACCTTTCTACAGCATTCCTGAGCAAGCTCTGCAATGATGGTGCCCTGATCCCGCAGCTGAATCAACTCTAGGAGACGGTCCTGGCACTTGCTGGATGTTCTTGGGCATCTTGAAGTCTTCTTCAAAACAATTAAACCTCTCTCCTTGAAGTTCTTGATCCAATAAATGGTTGATTTAGGTGCAATCTTCCAAGTAACAATGTCATATACTAATATAACAATTTTGTGCAAAACAATGATGACCGCATGTGTTTCCTTGCAGATAATCATGGTTAACAGGGGAAGAAAAATGATTTCAAGCTTCCAGTCTGTTTTTCTAACTCAATCAGCACGACAGCGTGATCTCTACCCTTGTCCTTGTCAACACTCTCATCTGTGTTAACTAGAGAATCACTGATATGATGTTTGCTGGTCCTTTTGTGGTTGGGCTGAAATGCAATGGAAATGTTTTTTTGGGATTGTTCATTTTCATGGCAAAGAGGGACTTTACAATTACTTGCAACTCATCTGATCACTCTTCAAAACATTCTGGAGTATTTTCCAAGTTCCATCACAATAACTATATTAATTTGTACATTTTAAACCAGTGGTTCTCAATCTTTTTGGACTAAAAACATTTTTCCTCTGGGTTTTTTGTTATAATTATTACAGTTTAGCTTAAAATACATTTGGGAAAAAAATATTTAGACAAAATAGTATAGAATTTTATTGATTATTGGCTAGTAAAATAATTTCCCAGACTTTAATATTTGTTTTGTTCCAAAATTTTTCTTCCATGTATTTTATTTCATGTAACTGCACATTCAATTTTTGTGTGATTTATCAAATATCTATATTCATAATGCAAAATAGGAAAGCTTATGATTAAGATTTTTAACAATGACTATCTGCTTTGATCGAAGTGTAGTGAAGAATCAAAAATACAGATGCCTGCAAATTGTGCACATCAGTAGAATCTCAGTGTGAACTCAAAACTCGATGGACCTCAGATAGTGTTTATGCCAAAACCCTCTGGCTTCACTTTGTTTCTGCCTCTCTTTATAAATCTCTCATACAGGCTTCAAACTAAAATGTCTAATGAAAGTACTTCACTGCCAACTCTTTTTTTTCATTCTGAGGCAAAACAGTAGTGAAACAATTGTCATGACATTCCCTTGTAGTGAACCAGACGTTTAAAATAACCATATCATATAGTTTGCACTGTGTGAACTCATAATAACCTGGAAAGAAATGGACATTTATGACCTGAAACAATCTTCACAGCCAGAGACTCCATTAGTGTCCTCTTTGCCTGTGGCTCCAACATCAGTCTGTGCTAACTTCCAGTTATGTGAAGATAATGCTGAACTAAAGCCAATGAAACACTATTGTATTGTCCTCCATCACCTGTTGTCCACAGATGCCCGGCGGGTGAGAGCCTCCTCCTATGTGGATGGCCTAAGGCCATGTGCCGTCCATCCTGGTAACCCTTCTCTCTATAGGCATTGTTCCCTGACCTTTAGCCTCTACAGAGCTTCTTCGGCCCGGTCATCAATTCCACTGTCCCCCTCCCTCTTTGGCTTGGACGAAGGGGGGTTCTATCATAGATATCTTGCTGAGAGCAATGTGACCTGGTCATTTAGCAATAGGTGATAAAATGAAGAGGCTACAGAATCTATTGCTTTCACACACTGGAGATAATTTAATTGTAAATGGGGGTTTATATAAACATAAACCACATAACTGTGTGCATCCATATTCTGTCAAATGGGTTGCATCACTTCTGGTTCAGGTCTAGTAAACGTTTTACCAAAGATACCTTCAAAGGAGCAAACAAAGATGAGCGATGAGCATGAGCGATGTCGATTGCAAATATAGATTAATACCTAAACTTTTTTTTCCCACTAGCATTTAGATATTTAACATTTACATTTATGCATTTGGCAGACGTCTTTATCCAAAGAGACTCACATTGCATTCAAGGATACATATACATTCTAATCAGTTCTTGCTTTCCCTGGGAATCAAACCCACGACCTTGGCGTTGTATACACCAATGTTGTACTGATTGAGCTAAAATAAATTGCTAGTTTAGCCATTAATGTTAAAAGTATGAACTATGACACAAATGACAAATGAGCAAAATTATTATCTTGGAAAACATTTTAATTTGATTAAAATCTGGAAAAAAAATAATAACATCCCTCTTCCTAGCAAATATTCAAAGTGATTATATTGTTCCAACCATTGGACAGTAAAGTTGATTGAATGTATGTTGATTTAAATGTCATTTTCTAGTAACAAATTCCCTCCATCATCAACATAATCTCTTTCTGATCTTCCCCCATGGTGAAATGATCTCCTCAGCTCCATAGAAACATTTAATCTGCCCCCTTCAGCCTGTGTGCCTCTCTCTCCTGCAGAGAGGTTTAATTGAAGCTAGTCCCACTGCTTTGGTCAGTGTTATGAAGGGTTATATCAGATGAGCATGTCTGCCCCATAATTGACACACAGCAATACGATGATTCAGGCAGGAGTGTAAGAAAAAGAAATGTTACAGCCTTTACATTGTATATTATAAATAATGATTTTGCTAACTTTAGGATTTTAAGTGTAAAACGACTTATATATTATACTTCTATATATATATATATATATATATATATATATATATATATATATATATAACGATATATTGTTTGCTCATATTCTTAAGTTGTAACAGCTAAGCACCACACAAATAATGAATTTCTCTTTACTCAGAAGATTTTAAACTGAACTAACTAACACTAACACTAACACTGTTTTGTTTTTTTGTTTTTTTTTGGAGGGGGGGGGGGGGGGGGGGCAGTTAAGCTCAACTAGGCCCAGGCGAAGAAAAAAAAATATTTTGCTCTCTTGCCAGCATTCACTGGGGCATTAAAATTGTATATAGTTTCTATTTTCCAGTTTTATATACAGCACTACTGTTAAAAAGTTTGGAAGTGTAAGATTTTTAGATCATTTTTTCCCCCTCAAAGATGGATTAAATTGATCAAAAGACAGTAAAAACATTTGTCTAAGATATCTATTTCTTTACTTTCTATTCTAAAAGTATTAAAATATAATTTTTTTGTAAGAATTAAGACAATAATAATAAATGTGTATTGAGCACCAAATCAGCATTTTAGATTGATTTCTGTAAGAGACACTGAAGAATGTCATAATGCTGAAAATTCAGCTTTGATCAATCACAGGACTAAATTATATTAGAAAAATATTGAAAATAGATTATTTATAATATTAACATATAATAATTCCACTGTTTTACTGTATTTTTTTGTAAATAAAACCTTGGTGATCATAACAGACTTTCAAAAACATTTTTTTATTTAAAAACCCACATTTTTTATCAGTAACAACTGGCGTTTTAAAGTATTTCATGAGAGGTTTTGGCTCATGAGTGTTTATGTGATGATATCATTTATTCATTTATAACACTGACTTTAATAAATAGAATGAGAAACACTTTAAAAAGGGTTCGTTGCGTTTATGGTTCCATGAACAACCCTTAAATCCATGAAAAATTTCGAAATTAAAAATATTCTTCTTAGAAAGAAAATGGCACTTTTAGAAATGTTGACTGAAAGGTTATTTGGGGAATCAGTCAACAATCGTTGCTGCTGAAACCCCCTTTTGGAACCTCTAAATTCTTTAAGTGTAATTAATATAAGGAGATGCTCACTCCTGGGAAACGCAGGTGGGACTGACACCTGCTGCTACTGTTTTCAATAGGACCAAACATGGTTGCTTGTTTCTCCCTGCAGTGGTTCTGTTCCATCCTGTCTGTCAGTGTGGATATTATGCTAAGCTCTCCAAACTACCCTTTTTATATATATATGTATGGTTGCCATAGCAGCATTATTCCTGGGGAGTAGCAACTTCAAATGATTGCAGAGTCTTTTGGGATCTGAACCTCAAAAAATGTGTGTGTATGTGTGTTTTTGAGAAAAGGGGACCACGAAGCAGAAAAGAGATGAACTGTGATGATGAAAACCTTTTTTATGGTATTTATGCAAATTTGCCAGATGTAACCGTCAGATTGCATCTACCCACATTCACGCCATACTTTTTCTTTTTGGACAGCCAAACCACCTCAATTTGAGTTAGCCAAATTTGAGTTAGCCAAAGCTAAATATGCAGTGTGTGTTTATATATATATACATATATATACATATATACATACATATATATATATAGATATATAGATAGACTCCTATATATAGATAGACTCCTATCATGCATGACAATAACTTCACCAGGATATATATATATATATATATATATATATATATATATATATATATATATATATATATATCCTGGTGAAGTTATTGTCATGCATGATAGGAGTCTGATGCCAGCAGTAAAACCAGACATGCCAAATATAAGATTCACCACAGATCAATGATGAATCAGTAGAGGGAAAGTTCTGTTTGTTTTTATACACAAGTCTGTATTTGTTTTGATTACTAAAACTCTAAACTGACAAACGTTGTTAGTGTGTGTGTGTATGTGTGTGTGTGTGTGTGTGTGTGTGTGTGTGTGTGTGTGTGTGTGTGTGTGTGTGTGTGTGTGTGTGTGTGTGTGTGTGTGTGTGTGTGTGTGTGAGAGAGAGAGAGAGAGAGAGGGAGAGAGAGAGAGAGAGAGATGTGAAAGCACTAGACCACTAAAAGATGAACTAATTTAAATTGTTTTTAATAATTATGAGCTTTGCAAATTTTTTCAAACTCAGGATGTCATACACACATATACACACAAATTAATTTATGTGTATATGTGTAAAAACTGCACAAAAACTCCACCAGGATCACAATATATATTTATATATATAAAAACACACTGCATATTTACCAAAACATTGGCTTGAGACTGGTAACTCAAATTGAGGTGGTTTGGCTGTCCAAAAAGAAAAAGTAAATGTCTTCAAACTCAGAACGTCGTACACACATACACACCCAAAGTAATTGTCAGTGACACCAGATCTGGGGATCATTAAATTTATCATACACCAATTGACTTTATATAAAAATAAAATTATTTATAATCTTCTGGGTCACCAGCCATGCACATAAGCCTGGTCTCCAGGATGTGGAAAAAAAGCCATCACCTGTTCCAAAATTAATTTGATAAATTGATCCGTGTCCCAAGACTTATTCAGTGAAAATGCGTTTTTTCTTTCAACATAAAAAGTTGTATCCTGTCTTTTGCTTTATACAACTTAATTTGCAAATGTAATTAACCAAAATGATAATTGTATATTATATAATTATTTTCTCAGACACTGAGAATGTTTACAGACCCCTTCTAGTCACTCTAGCTTATTATTTTTCGTTGCTATCACAATATTGAGTCAACAATGGGTAACAATAAACTTCATGTGGCTAAATATGCACAGGCTAGTTTAAATAAATCACATCTCTGAAACATTTATCTTTCCTTAATTTTAAAACACTTTTCCTTTAATCGTTTTCAAATATATATATAAAAAAATATTCTTTTTAATTTGAAAACGATTAAAGGAAAAGTGTTTTAAAATTAAAGTGCTTCTTCAACACAGACCTATGTCGTGCTGAAAAAATTGTGAAATGAATAAGCTAAATTATCAAAAAGGTCTATCTTTTGAAAAGTTGGAAAGATGTTCAAACGGTTCACAGAATAGGGCAAAAGATTATGACGTGCTCAAGGTAATTGATTTAATGAATGTACTTCGAATTAATTTACAGGTCAGTTGTTAAGAGCATTTGTTGGATGACATTTAAACTTCATATAGGGCGTCCACTGTGAAATTATTGAGAAACATGACAGGAAGACTGAGTTTGTCTTGACCATTTTCCTTTTCTTAAAACAATTCTAGTTTCAAAATAAACCATTTTAAATTATTTTTATTATGAGGCTCAGATATTGTAATTGACTAGTGGAGTGAATGCTTTTGAAACACGCTTGAAGTTGTTCTGTGCTCTCCAGAAACGTTGAAAAGGGTCACTTGTTCCATTTTAACCTCTTGACTCTGTTGGTTTTATTCTCATGGCATCGCGGCGTCTCTTCGTCTGTGTATGTCGCCAATTCAAGTCTCGCCACGTAAATATGCGTCTAAAGGTTAGATATCCTCTGAAGAGGAGCGACTCGACCACAAAGGAGACACTTCCCATCCCGCCGCCGTTGTCAGGACAACCCGAGCGGTATCTGTCCCCATAATAAGTTTCAGTTCAAAGCCGGTGACTTACCTCTTTACAACACTCTCATGTCCTCCCTCTTCCTTCTCTTTGACTGCTCATTCTGAGACTGAAGGCTTGAGCCCTTGTCCAAATAAACTATAGACAAAAGTGTTGGTTTTCGGGGACGCGGAAGGAGAGTGTGTTTTTCTATTAACTTTAAGACTAGATTTTGTTAGAGAGGATGCAAACGCATTGAGGTCGACTAGCTCTTAAAATATGATAGTTAAACATCAAGAATCAAATGCCATTATATATCGAGTTCTTATTGACTCTGCGCCGGATTCGAATGGATGCAAATCATTCATCTGTAACGCACAATTTGTAGTGTTACTAAATAATTCATCATCTCTTTTCACACTGTAGATTTTAAAATATCTCTATTTGTTGCAAAAAATAAATAAAAATGGAACGTTATGTAACATGATTAACTTAAACTACTCATCACTTTTTACTCTGGAGACTATGATTGAGATGTTTTCATTGTGATTTTTTTTTAAGTATAACGATAACCCTTTATATTAGGCACAATTGATCATTGTATGCAGTTGTGTAGATTACCGATCAAAATACAAAAACGGCTCAGTTCTCCATAACGCAATGGCGCGCGCTCAAAACATGTACACCCATGCCATAAATATTAAAACCACATTTACTGATGCGCTGTAAATTAGACATTATTTTAAATAAAAGGTTCGATTATAACTGGCTCACAAATGAAAATTACACCTACGTCTCAGTTGTTTCATATATTGTTGTGTAGAGAAGTGAGCGATTTTACGGAATATGTTTAGTTAATAAAGGTTTTTGACCAAAGTAAATAAGATAGACATGCAAATGTACGTTATAACTTTGACTACTAAACAAATATGTTTAAGAATGATACTGAATACAAACCTAGTGCCGAGACAAAATAGTATTGCACTACAATGTTTTGTTTTCATTGATTTCCCCCCCCCCCCCCCTCGCATCAAGCGCAGACTCTTCTCTCGTAAACGCATAAAACTGGGCGGAGTTGCAAGAACAGTCAGCCCTGATTACTCACGGTGAGTAAACTCATGATGATTGGTCTAGTGAACAGGATTTGGGAGTTACACGGGCCAATGAGATTCTTCGATGTGGGAAACGGGGTTACTGCCGTGAGGGGGCGTGGGGTGCCCCGGAGAGACCCCAGAGATAAGCGCAGTCAGGAGCGCAAAAACACTCAGTTGGATACACGACGCACAGAGAACCCGTGCAACCTCTACTAGTTCCACTTTGGGTACAGATTGTACCGATGTGCATATTTTGTACATTTTTAGAGCTTTTCCATCGTATCAAAATGATTGATTTGATTTCACTCTAACTTCATCACGTGGAATGAGTTTTAATTAACCTTATTACGGATAAGTGCTTATAGCCTACTTTTTCTGTTTAAACGCGGGTGTAGTCTCTTCGCATCCTTTAATAAAAAATCGTGGTGATGTTACTGGACACCGGCCACCAGATCTCTGGTTTAGGAGTCGGCACGTTCTCAAGGCATCACTCGGCTGTGAGCGAGACGCAGGACAGAGATATGAATTTCATGGAATCGGCACACATGGGTGCGTTCAAACTGAACCATCCCGATTTGTCCCCGGGCCAGAGCGCAGCTTTTGCGCCCCAAGCAACCAGCTACTCTGCTCTAGGAGCGCATGCGGCGGCCCACGCCGCCTCGTACGCCAGCTCCACTTTCAACTCCACCAGGGAGTTCCTCTTGCGCAGCCGAGGTTTTGGAGACCCGACTCCGGGCAGTGGACAACACCCCATCTTCAGCTCCACAGCAGGGCCTCTCCATCACTCTCACCCAGAAGGTCAGGGTCACCTACTTTTCACCGGAATTCATGAGCAGCACGGGTCCCATCACGGCTCCCAAAACATCCTGAACGGACGTCTTGGATTACCCGGAGAAGTTTTCGGGCGGACGGAGCAGTACCATCAAGTGCCCAACGCGCGGGCCGATCCTTACAGTCAGTATGGGCTAAATATGAGTATGAACATGGCGCACCACCCCGGCGCTTTCTTCCGCTACATGCGACAACAGTGCATCAAACAAGAGCTCATTTGTAAATGGATCGACCCGGACCAGCTTGGTGACCCTAAAAAATGCTGCAGCAAAACTTTCAGCACTATGCACGAGCTGGTCACGCATGTGTCCACGGAGCATGTTGGCGGTCCCGAACAGTGTAACCACATCTGCTTTTGGGAAGATTGTCCACGGGAGAGCAAGCCCTTCAAGGCAAAATACAAACTGGTGAATCACATCCGAGTGCACACGGGAGAGAAACCCTTCGCGTGCCCCTTCCCGGGATGTGGCAAGGTGTTCGCGCGTTCAGAGAATTTAAAAATACACAAACGAACACACACAGGTGATTATTTTGCTACAGTTCTTTTCAAATACTCCTATTTCGTTGTGCATGACATGTTTTCGTTTCAACTGACATTTCATTCACATTTATGCATTTTGGCAGACGCTTTTTATCCAAAGAGACTAATCAGTTCTAATCAGTTATTGCTTTCTCTGGGAACTGAACCCATGACCACGTTCTATAAGAAAGCTGTAGATGAATAATCTGCTATAAAGGCACTGGGAGACTTGACCTTGCTCTTTCTCAGCATTCGCCTACCAAAAACAGCATCCCCCCCTACGTTTGTTAAGTGTCCTGGTGTCAGGAGCTGCTAGACAAGTTAATAACCAGAAATCCCAGAGATATAAGTCATTAATTAAGCCTGATGCTTTTTGTAACTCCGAATTGCTGTTTATTTTGAATGCGTAAATTGGTATGAGGTCTATTCCGCCATCATCCATCAAAGTCAGCCTCATAGAGTAGTTGTAGAAGTAGCATTCATTGATTCTTTGTTTAACTAGTGTGTTAAAGCTTATATCTAAACAAAAAATAAATGAATAAAACTTGTCTTCCAGGGGAAAAACCTTTCCTGTGTGAATTCGACGGCTGTGACAGACGTTTCGCCAACAGCAGTGACCGGAAAAAACACATGCACGTTCACACGTCTGACAAACCGTATCTGTGCAAACTGTGCGACAAGTCGTACACTCATCCCAGCTCTTTAAGGAAACACATGAAGGTGAGAATTGAATCCGTCTGACAGCTATTCTCTATTCACCAATTCGTTCGTTAGCCACTTCATTGCCTCGCAAAGCAGAGTTGAGACGGATTTAACCAGCTGTAAACGTTTGATGCTTATTTGCAGGTTCACGAGGATCAAGGTCCGGTAGTCGACTCTTCTCCCACTGGGAGCTCCGGGTACGAGTCCTCCACTCCCTCCAGTTTGATCTCTCCGTGCTCGGAGACGCACGGCACCATGTCGCCCGACTCGGCCGCGATGAACAGCAGCGGACACGGCAGCTTAACCTCTAACTTTAGCGAGTGGTACGTTTAAGGACCAAAATCAAGTATTAAAGACAATATTATTTGTAAATAGAAGCCTAAATGAGGGTTTATGTTCTCAGCATGTCTACCATTGAGTGTTGCACTGTGAGCCGACAAGTATTACGTGACTAAAATGAAGGCTGTTTTTATATGAAAAATGAAATGTAGCCTACTTTGGTGATTTGTTTGCGAAGGGTGTATGTAGTTTTTCTTTTACTGTGAGGTCAGTTGTTTTACAGTAAAGGTCGTGTCAAGTTACCATATTTTAATACACTTTTCCTGTCATGTAGATTAGAGGTGTTTGATGTTACATGAATGTCTAACCATAATGGGGATCCATAAGTGCCGAAGTTAAATGTGGTGCGTTAAAATGAATGCAATTTGTGAATGTATTTTATTGTAAGAGTTATTTCCGTGTGTTACAGATGACTGGGAATCATCCACTTCGAGTTAGAGTCATTTTGTGAAAAGCTTCTTGTTCTTAAATTATGGTTATACTTGATTAAAGAAAAAAAAATATTTATGAAAAACTCCTCAAATAAAATGTGTACAGAATTGTTACCTTTAAAAGTGTTTTGTTACTCAGTTTTAAGATGTACATTCTTGTGATGACAAATGCCAAACGATAAAATGAAGGAAAATATATAAAGGCAATAAAGTGAAACCAAAAATAAAACAAGTGTCATTCGTTTTTTTAACATTTTGGGAACGATTTTAATTCATAATCACATGATCTGGTTCAAGTTCAAGTGTGTTTATTGTCATTTCACTGGAGAAACGAAACACTGTGTCTCAGTGGCACCAAAAACATATCTTACAAGATAAAAAATAAATAATATACAAACACAACAACAACAAAAACACATAAATCTGGCAATAATATAAATACAGTAATGACTATAAAGTACAATAAACATCCACATAATCTATTTTGTGTTTATACTCTTTGATATTTACATCAAGAGCAAAAAAAGTTCAGAATGTTTTCTCCTGTGTGCAGATACAAAATTATTTAGCATTTAAATAGCCTAATAGTAATTATTTTTATTGTAATAATAAATAGTCTATTGAAACCAAGAAAGTGGAACTGGGAGATGTATGGTTGCCTGCACGTTTAAATTCCCAATTAAAAATAGGCCTATAAACTACAGACACTATAAAATTGAGCTTTGTATCCCGAAAAAGACATTTATTCAGACAATTAATCTGGATAAACATGTAGGTTATCTGACTGAAATACAGATACAGAGTGTAAAATAGGGGTATGGTTATTTTTCAGGGAAGTGTGTCTCAAAAGAAGGAAATCATTAATAAGGATAATCGTAACTATTGGATGATTTTATCTGTTGAATAAAAAAATTACATAAAAATTTAAAACAATCCAAGCAACAGCCAAACAAACTAGAATAATTAACATTCACCTATTTTTATGAATTACCAACAGTCATGTTATTTAATGCATAAATAATATACATATAAATAATAACAGTCTGCTTTATCGATTCGTGCTGATACAAAATAATAAATGTGAATGAGCCTCCAAGGTCACGGTTTTCATCAGCAACCTGTCGTCTAACTTCCAGTGGTTGTCCCATATCTTGAGCACATCTGATTGGTCGAGAGGGCAAACGCCCCTAAATTCTGTTTGTTACGTCATAAGAGCGCGCCTCTCAGGCTGTCGTCGGCTCCTACTATCATGGCGGTTTACAGAAGCTCTGCTGGCTTTCAAAGACTTCTGCATGCTGTTAAGGTGAGCGTTTAACTAAAGTGTCTGCGTGTTGGAGAACAATTCATATGACGAGTTTGGCGTTTTGTAAGAATTACGTATTTAAGCATTGTAACATTATCTGACTAAGCGCTGATCAGCAACAATGTTCACTTGTCTTGACAGTTTCATTAATTGGTAACTGAAAGGTTTCATTTACGAAACCTCACGTTCTGCTTCTAATAATATGATGTGTACTTCAATATTGTCGGTGCAGAGAGACACAACCAAATGTCTTTATCAGTGCCTACTCGTGAACTCGTGTCAATGTCAGAATGATTTCATGAAGTGTTTTCGCTTGCCGATTCTGCTGTGCCATTGTATAGGGAAACTCTGGGCATTTAAGGACGTCTGTACCACAAATATGCCATCTTCTTACTAGGAAGTTATAAGTTTCATTCAGATCCACGATAGCACAGGTTCATCTCAGAGATCTATATTTGATTTGCTGCTTTACATCTGGAAGACAACTTTTTAGAGTGTGTGTTCATCTGCAATACGTCTCTTGGACGTTTTCTGTCAGACATTAAATAGACATTTAGAAAACGTCTTTAAGATGTTTCTGATTTAGAATGAGTGTAAAATTGACAACTTAAAGATGTTTGTGCCAAGCAGATGCTTTCCAGATAAAGCGCTCTTTAACAGATGTGTATGTGCTGTCAGGGAACCTAATAATTAAACCATTTTATAAAAAACGTATTTCTGTATTTTTATGTTTTGCTGGTGACTTCTTTCATGTTTCGTTATTGCCACTTAAAGGATAGTGTTTATTATTTCATACATTTGTGCTATTAATAAACTTAAACTATAAACCAGAGATGCCCAAACCTTTCACTATGAGGGACTAAAAATAAAACCTGGTTGGCTGTGGGCTAAAATTAAATGCTTCATTATATCCAACTATCAATAAAATCATATTTACTCACATTGACTCGTTTTCTTTGTGATATGGCATAACATGCCAAATCAAAGGTCTCTTTTGGATTTGGGCATCTCTGGAATAAACAGTTCCATTACTTGCTGACAGGACTCTTTGTATTTTAGCATGTCTGTCTTAAGCAGAGGTGTGGTGTTATAATCTGCCGATACTCTACGGTGAATGACTCAAATGAGAAGGTAAGTCAGATAAAAGTGTATTCATATTCTTGCGCGCTTCTCGTGTCTTTAATTGTGTGTCCTTATTTCCTTTCCTAACATTCTTGCGAGTGCACACTGTGCCGTTTTTACAGTCCTGTACAACTGTTGCTTGTCAGACTGTAGGATAGATTCCCAGGCAAACACTGAAGGTGCACGACTCGCCTCAGTCTATTATGTCATTTGATGTGGATGATGACAGGACAGAGGAGTGAGGTAACCATATCTGTAGGTAGATACCGTAGTACAACACTCAATAGCAAGTTGAATGCGCCTGTAACCTAGTTATTCACATGTCTGAATATTTATATCTGCTATAAACATTAGAAGATTATTTGGTTAGACTAACACAGAAAAAATTATATTATATAGTTTAATTATGCATTTAAGCACTGCATAATCTGAATTAACTACATGTACTTATAAGGCTAGGATTTGGTTTAGGGTTAGTCTCATGTAATTTATAGTTTTTACAATAGTGACTATATGCAACATTTTTTAACAGGAATATTGTAAAATAAATTGTTTCTCCTATTTTCATAATTAGATATTTCTGCATTTGTGAATTAATATAATTAATATTTGTTAAAGCTTTTGTAAATGTTGTTGATCTTCAGAGAAACCTACTATAGGGTGGTCACATGGAGGTTTATTAGTTTTGTTTTCATTTCATTTGTTGACATGGTTTTAGGTTGTCCTTCTTTGGTTGTTATAATTACTGATTTGGTTTCCCTCATTAATCATTTGGTTTCCCTCATTAATCATTGTGATTTTATTTAAAATTACAGTATAAAAACATATTTCATTAACTGAAGCAATGTTATAAAATGACAAAAAAAAGTGTTTTATAATACTCATACTGACAACCACCTTAAAACACTGATGTTAAAAAGAAAGCCACATGATGAATCAAAAATCATCACAAGGAGCTTTTTCCAAAGCCGAGGAAAATACATTTGTATTGAAGGTGCGCATGTACACAAATATAAAAACATCGTAATGGTAATGTGCATGACACTAAAATAACGCAAGAAACATTTATTTAATGAGATAAGATGTAACCTAAAGCTCTAATACACATCTGATAAGAAAAAAAGAAAAGAATCAAATCAATCAACCATTATTTTAGTGATAAAAAAACATCAAATGTGAGCTGTCATAGAGAATTTGTGGAATGTCAATTTGCAACTGATCAACTGAATGTCATCTGATTGCTGGGATTCCTCAGGGTTCAGTTCTTGGACCCTTTCTCTTCTTCATGTACACCACATCACTGGGTCCCATCATATAGGGGCACGGTCTCTCCTATCACTGATGACACACAGCTGATTCCATGGTAGCTGTGCGAATCACAAGCTGTCTAGCGGACATCTCGACATAGATGAAAGAGCAGCTCAACCTGGCAAAGATGGAGCTTCTTGTCTTCCCTACCAATCTGACTCTACAGCACAACTTCACTGTTCAGATCGGCTCCTCAACGACTACCCCATCAAGGTCTGCCAGTAATCTTGGAGTGATCTGAGGACCAGTTGACCTTCAAAGATCACATCGCAGAGACAGTTCAATCATGCAGGTTTGCACTTCGCAGGCCATTCCTAACTGAAAAAGCAATGCAACTTCTCGTACAGGCCATGGTCATTTCCAGGCTTGATTATTACAATTCTCTTCTGGTTGTACTTTCTTCAAGTTCAATTAAACCACTGCAGCTTGTCTAGTTTTCAACAAGCCCAAAAGTGCCCACGTCACAGCCCTCTTCATCTCTCTGCACTGGCTCCCACTTGTAGCTCATGTCAAATTCAAAGCACTGACACTTGCTTACAGAACTAACACAGTCTCAGCACCCTCATTCTTCCACTCGCTACTACAAATCTACACACCTACCAGAAACCTCCGATCGATCAACAAGCGATGACTCGTGGTTCCATCACAGAGAGGAAAAAAAAATCACACTCAAGAACATTTTTGTTCACCATTCCTTGCTGGTGGAACAATCTCCCTGCCTTCATCCTGTTCAACCAAAATCCTGTTCCATCCATGTATCTTTGACGTGCCATTCTCCAATAATCAGCCTTTGCCTGGAGGTTGTGTGTGTGTGTGTGTGTGTATGTATGTGTGTTACGGGTTTAGGGGTGTAGCAATATGAGCAAATGGGAAAATATGCCTTGAGTTTAGGAATGTGTTCTTGGGAGACACGTTGCCCAAGGCTCATCTTAGTTTATGGTTTATGGGTAGACACTTCCTTCAGTTTTTCCATAAATTGTTTACATGTGGCAGACAACATTAGCAAAGCCTTATGCTTTCATCTTTAAGGCATACTATTATCTACCTTAACACTCTAATCATCTAGATCTCCCCATTAGAACTTGTGAATGTTCATTACACTTCATGGAATAGATACTTTTTTTTTTTTCTTCTCCCATTTCTGTGATTTAATTAAATTTTTTTTAATCGGTTCTCTTTACTTTCTTGTCATATAAAAAACAGTGTGTGTGTTTGTGTTGAACAGCTTTCACTTACAACTAAATGAGTTGAGCTTTCGTCGTTAGTTAGAACACACACACACACACTGTGGACAAATCAAGTGTTGACACAACAAATATCTTAATCGCCCTGTTCCCTTTTCCTTTCCACAGACCTTTGATAAAATCCTCATTGCAAACAGAGGCGAGATCGCCTGCAGGGTAAGCGAATGTCTGTGTTGTTCAACAGGAGGTTTCTTTTCAGTGTGTTTATGGAAAAACATTTGTCTTTAGGCCATTTTCATTGGGTGAAGTCCTACATGTATAGATCTTTCAATCTGTTCGAGTTTTGCTACTGTAAAATATAAACACACATTTATATACAGACATTTATTAATTCTCTTCTTTTCCGTTCATAGGTGATTAAAACTTGCAAGAAGATGGGCATCAAGACAGTTGCAGTTCACAGTGATGTGGACTCCAGTGCGGTGAGAGAAACTAGTATTTAAAAAAAACCTAAGTATAGATACTAGCAATGTTTCCACCCAATTATTTTTATGCACTTTTTGGAATATTACATAAAAAAACCCAGCTGGATGGAAACACCAAGATGCACATAAATTCTAAACGTGCATAAAAAAACGGATGCGCTCAATTGATGTGTATAAACTCTTAATCCGATAACAAGACATGCATAAACTACGATTGAAACAAACGCTTACCGAATTAATACCTCATTCAATAAAAACACAAAACAAAATGACTTTGTTTCAAAAGAGTATGTGATTGGTCCTCTGGTTAGTGCAGTTATCCAATTTCATTGCACAGCCTCTTAAATGTTGGTTTGATCATTCTGGAATGCCTGAGCCGAAGTCTTTTATTACAAATATTTAATTCTGTCCCAGTTGTGCCTCACATGATTGCTTGGGATGAGACACATGGGATGGGAACAGTATGTTTTGTATGTTTGCGACTATTCCAATTTTGCAACTTTAGATGGAAACGTGCTTAAATACAGTAAAGTTTAAAAGTCTGAGAACACGTTTGAAATTTGAGATGATTTGAGTTCTTTCTTGACTCGTGTGTTTTTGTTTGAAAGGTGAAGAACCATCATTTGTTTTCTGTAAGACTTCATAGTCTGTTAAGCATATCTTACAGGACTGCCTTGATTTTAATACCACTACACAATGTTTTGTTTCAGAATTCTTTTGTTATTTTAAAACAATTTCACAGAAATGTTTCAGATATTCTTGCTAAGGAGATTTACTGTTTGTCATTTTATTATAAGCTATTCAAAAAATGACCTTTGGTTCTCGAATGGTATATGAAGTAAAAAGCATTCAAATCAAGTTTAAAGATTTTGACATTTAAAACAAAAGAAATATAATAATTTACATTCTTGTACACTCAATAAACATGATCTTTTTATTTGGAAGATATAGTTGGTGACCATTATGCTTTATTGTATAGAAAAGATAATTTCTTGAAATATCTTCTATGTTTAAATTCTGTGCTGAATTATAATTATTGTATTAAATTAGAAAAATTCAAAGTAGAGGTTTTCTTTTTTTGGTCTCTACTATTTTATTTTGTATAGTTTCCACATATAAAAGAAGAGATTACTAATGCAACTGCCAAGATATGTAGTACAGGAAGACTGTGAATCATTTGAATTGAATAAATAGGTTTGCAGAAGCAGGTGAGTCGTCTGGAGGCAGTCTGATACTAATATCTAAATTACACCACTAGACTTTTACAAGCATAGTAAGATAAACCAAAGCTTTTGCTCCTCTCCCCTTTATCTTTTCATGGAGTGTAATCCTCTGTTCCCATGATTGATAGCTGTCAGTTTTCTCCCCCTCCTATTCCATATGCATGAGAGTTTGATAGAGGCAGTGTTTTAAACTCTGCTCGGTTCCCCTGCTGTGTTCTGTGCTGGATTGGGGGAATGATGGTGGGGGGTTAGAGGTGGGGATCTTTTGCATTTGATTTGCAGCCTCCAAAGAGCTTCTAAATGAAGATGTTTAAACAGAGCAGTGGGGGATAATCTGGACTCTGTATGGAGGAACAAATTGACATTAGAAGTCCATATACTGACCCCACGATTGATGTTCAGATAGTTTGCAAACACATTCCTAGTTCTAGAGTTTCTTTCATCCTTTTTTGTTGTTGTTGTTGTTCTTCTTAATGTGATTTTCTATAACACCATGAAAGACTTTAAACATAAAGACATTAAAGTGTTTCTTTAATAGTAATGGAACTGGACCCATTGGCTATCTCGCATCCACAACAGGGTAGGTTCTGATAGAAAATGAAGAAGTTTATTGGGCTCCTGAAACAAATGGTGGGAAGCTGTCAAGTTTTGTTCTGCTTTAAAAGACTCTAAGACAAAATACTCAGTAAACTCCCTGACTGTGAAAACATGTCTAGAGACTGCGACTCAAGTCTTTTTACCAAGACTGTATTATTGTAATTTTCATTTAAGATATCATAAGTAATCAAAATGGAAAAATAATTGCAATCAAATGATCAATTCTTCAGTTAACTATAAGCTGATGCCTAAAGTCAGAGTTTACAGTTATTAAGTGCTGCTTTAGTCTTTTGGGCTCATTGCATCTCTGCTAGATACTTGAGCTCACTCCTCCACCTCTGTTTGTGTCAACTTTGTTAAATGTGAGGAAAAGCGACTTTGTTTCCTTTTTTCACGTGTGGAGAACATTAGCAGAGAAGCAGCAGTTGGCTAGCGAGACTTTTCCAAACCTTCCCTGTTGATGCAGTTGTCAATATTAATGCTTCCCCATTGTGAGGTCTGTCACTCAGTCAACTCAGTCACAGTTGCTTCACAACATCTTGGCCACACAGACAATCTGACAAGCTCCTGGGCATTAACAGAACTGAAAATGAATGTTTAAAATAATGAGCTTTTACTCAAATTTGGGTATGACAGAAAAATTAATCGAACATCAGACTTAGAAAAACCAAAGCAGTGGATAAAAAAAGTGTCTTAAAAACGGCAAATGCTCACGTCTCACACATTCCATCAATTTTCCATAAACTAAATATTATTGAACAGTAACAGTATTTTTTTCTTAACTCTTTTCAACAAAACTTTAAAAGCACTTTTTGATGGTATCTTGAAACTCAAACAGAGAAGCATGGCACTAGCATGTTAGATTTTGTAGCAAACTGAACATGCATGAACTGTTTAAAATGTACAACTTTCTGCAAACATTAAAAATGTAATTTGTACATGCATTACACAATTTTGTATGCACGTTCCATAACGTATGAGACGATACTTATGTTAATGAGAAAAATGTGTAGTATTTCCAACAGTTCAAATTGACGTGCATCATATTGTTTAAATGCTGATTTTCCTGTTTGTTTGTTTTCCCCATTCCTTTAGGTTCATGTGAAGATGGCTGATGAGGCTGTGTGTGTCGGTCCTGCCCCTACCAATAAAAGTTACCTAAACATGGATGCTATCATGAATGCCGTCAAGCTGACTGGAGCTCAAGCTGTGAGTGTGTGTGTGAGTGTGTACGTATGAATGGATGCATATGTTTGTAAGTGTGAGGTAAGAGGTCTTTTGTGCAGTTCGAGCCTAATCTGTGTTGGTATAAACAAGGTCATATGTTATTAACATGATGAACTGATAAGTGCTATTATATATAAACATAGCTGAATGAAGCAATGGAGCTATTAAGTATCACCTGTATGAAATACTTTGGATGCGTGAAGGTAAATAATTTTTAAATAGTTCTCTCTTTCACAGGTTCATCCTGGCTATGGATTCCTGTCTGAAAATAAGCAGTTTGCCAAGAGACTAGTGAGTTTGCCTTTTTCCTGAAAGAACTGTGTTTAGCTAAAGAAAAGAGAAGTGGATAGTTGAATATTTAAATAAGCTGAGGGAAGAGTACCCTCTTCACTTATTGTTCTAAGTCAGCCAGTGTCCCTCCCACACACACACACACACACACACACACACTAACATACATACAGTTTTTGTAATTAACAGCTCGGACCCCCCCAGTAGTAATTTAATTAAAGGTGTGAGTTCTGAGGTGAGAAGATTATTTGTAACTCAAATAAAGACAGAAAGGCCAAAAGGGTCATTTGATAAAGAGATTCAATTCCAGTTTCATTATTATTTTTGAAGGACAATGCTGTATTTCTTAGAATGTAGTCAGTGCTGATAGATAAAGTACATTTACTTAATATTGAGAGTAATTAAATTACTTTTCAAAAGTTTGGTGTTCTGTTAGTTTTCTAATGTTGTTGTTTTTAAGTCTCTTTTACTCTCCAAGACTATTTATTAGATCAAAAATAGAGCAAAACGGTAATCTTGTCAAATATTACAATTCAAAGTAACTTATTTACCGGTAAATATGTTGTCACTGTGAAGACAGCTGAATTTTCAGCATAAATAGTCTTCAGTGTAACATGATCCTTCAGAAATCAAAATATTATTATTATAATAAGTAAACTTAATATTGTGTTGCTTAATATTTTTGTGTAAACAGTGGTATATTGTTTTAGGATTCTTTGTTGAATAAAAGGTTTAAAAGAACAGCGTATATTTGAAATGAACATTTTAACAATGTGAAAGTCTTTACTTTCAAAAAATGAATAAAAATAAAAAGATTACTGACAACAAATTTTTGAATGGTAGTCGAGGTGGTTGATGATTAACAATCTTAAAAGAATGAAGCCAATTGACTTAATTTCTTCTGTGAAACACATAAGGAAGTTGTTTACAAATATTATTAGAATTTTTCCCATCCAAAAATACTTACTGGGGACTGCAGCTTCAAAAAAGGACACAAAGCACCAATTGATCCACTTGACGTGTGAGCTTTATAACAATGTTTTGTTTGAAGACGTACATTTACATAGTAGTTTTGCAATGTTCTTTCACATCCAAAGACCCGTTGAAGGATAAATTAATTGATTTTCAACCAATTGTAATGTTACAATGTGAATTTTCAAATCACATTGGTTTTGTGAACTGATTCATTAAAAATATCTGACTAAAAAGAATGATTTTTATTTTTTTTAGACTGCTGAACTATATGCAAAATCCTTTTTAAAACAAGACTTTTATATGTAACACACAAGCCAAATGTACTAATTTTATAGCACATTTTTGCATTGTTTTTGGCGTTTGAAAGCTCCAGTACCTATTTTTCGTAATAGCATGAAAAAGAACATGTATTCGTTCTTCTTTCAAATTGTATTACTTTCTTCCACGAAAGAAAATAATACAATTTTAAATAACACTGCGGTTAATAAAGGTTGAATGGAATTAAATTTTTGGGTGAACTATCCCTTTCACCCCTGTGTCCCAGAATAATTGAGCCATGTGCTTCGGCGCCAACAAGTGCATGTGCCAACCTCCAACTGTGCCCCTGTGTTGCCATGGCAACTACACTCAGAAGCTACCATCTTTTTTTAACCCTTCAATCGATTATGACTAAATAAGGACATGCATCTTGTCATGGCAGGCCTCAAAAACTCTCAGAGTTTGCATGGGGCCGTCACCCTCTTTTTTGATCTAGATATGTTTGCTTTTTTTAGGATTCCAAATTTCTTCTTTTTGCAGAGTTTTCCGCGTTGTAGAACAGAGAGAAGAGGAACAGACAGAATTTAGAGTAGAGATGTGGGAAGATGATACGCCTCTCTGTTTCTCCTTTTTCTTTTTGTCTACAGTAGTCAGTCCTGGTTATGTGTTGCTTGTATCACCTGTGTTCTGTGTGTCTTTTTCTCTACGCATGAGACTTTCCAGGCATTGACATGTTTGCAAGATCTGCTTTGATATAAATCAATTTCAGGCAGGAGGGAAACACACTCAGAGCGTCGTCACAGCAACGGCGGACTCACATTGATAATGCCTAGAAGTAGTTGTAGATAAATATATTTTTGCTGAAAATCTAATATAAATGAGCTTTTCTAGTGCTGTTTTAAAGGCTTTTGATAGAACATCCTACTGTTAATCAACAGAGCCTGTTAAAAATTCATCGGTATGTCAAAGTAAGTGTTAAATATTAAGCAGTCAGAGACCCCAATCAGCTCAGCTAAACCCAGATTTGTTTCATGTCTCTTCGAAGTTGACTGTTGCACCTTTCAGTTTGGCTGTTATTCTGCAGTGAAAAAATCATGAACCCATGTTTTTTTAAAATCTATATTGAGGAAAATCTGCCTAGCAACACAGAATGAATGGAGCCAGTTTTCTTTGAAGAATTTCTGTTTTGGGTTGTATCTTTAGTCATTAGTAGGCAAGCAGAATTCATTGAGTGATGTTCATTCTAAACTCTCTCTAAATATTAGTTTAGTAATAAACTAGTTCAGTAAGCAGTTTTTCTTTTAAATTATGCAGATTTTAGGAAAATATTTTGCATAGTCAACCAAAGAAAAAATAGAGGGGCTAGCTACACTTGTTTTAGTGTTGTTTGTTGTGCAGAAATTACATTCATAACCTTTGAATATAATACAATTTTTAAAAATTGAATTAATGTCTTTCAGCTAATAATAGTAGTACTTTAATCTCCTATTTTACCATGAATAATTCAATTTTCCCAAAAATTTGTCTAAAAAGCAGTCTGGTTGTGTGTGGGATTTCAAATGAGACTGGAGTGTCATTGTAATGCATCACTAATAGAAATGGTAAATCTAATGATTTGCAGACTTACAGAAAGTGGTAAAAGCATAAGTAGTTCTCTTAAACCATGTTTGCTTCGTGTTATATATATATATATATATATATATTAGGCTATTAGAAGATTTTTTTTCCTTCAGATATTTGCTTCTAGTTTGTCCCATATATTTAACTGCTTTGGATAAAGAGTTTGCTACATCAATAAATGTAAATAATGAATTTAATAAACACCTCAAACACATCTGTACCCTTTCTCTCTACCTTTTCATCCCCCAGATACTCTTTTACATTTCCCTTTATGCATGCGTGCGTGTGCCCACACAGATGAGTGGGCCATACATTGCCTTGTGTGTGTGTGTGTGTGTGTGTGTGTGTGTGGAAATGAAGATGTCATTACATTAGCAGTTGAATAGCGATACCCCCCACATGAATAAGGGTTGAATGAGTCCCCCATCCTGAATAGTTGCCCTCTCTCCCGAACTGTTAGTACAGTTTTACGCAGCGCAAACGATAGGCCAGAGCCTCTGGGCATGCGCAGCTTCAGCCTAGAGAGCTCTGTTAGGATTACCTCTATAGCCTCTTTAGCATATTAAAAGAGAAGCGCTTTTCAATAGCAGAGAGGAGATTGAGTTTGAGTGGAGTGTGCGTGTGTGTTTTCATGCCTTTTCACTCTTTGGATGTTGTCTTGAGCAAGATGTTTTCATTGTCCTGGTGTTCTCTTGCTCACATGCACAGTTGTACACAAGTTCTCGACACTTCTATTGGCTTACACTATTTTTACTGTTGTTGTAGTGGCTTGCTGGTTGTTTTGCCCTTTAAATGTACCACATACACAACATGCGCATGAAGGAAGTGTAAAAATGAACAGGAGGAGGAGAGAGATTGATTGACATCTGAAAGGGCCCAACAGTTTTATTGGATTTAAATTTTCGGAACCTGATAGAGACACAGACAAGGGTTTAAGCGAAAGGTCTCTAGCATGACCGGGGGCCACTGCAATTATTTGCCAATGCATATAAAAACAGTGATGTCCCATTTATGTTCCCCCCCCCCCCCCCCCCCTCTTTTATTTCATGTCTCTATTTTTTTTACAGTGAGTATTGTTCCATTTTAGTTTTTTTCATTTCATGTCCCCTGCTTTCTTTTTTGGTTGATACTTTTGCGTTCTGGTTTTTAACGGTTTAAAGATTTAACATTTGAACTTTTGATTCAGTGAAAAATAAACTCCTGTATGTTTTTGGGATTCTTTAAAAAAAAGAATGTAATGGACTTCAGTTGATTTATAGAAGTTAAATTTGTTGACGCGTTAGTTTGTTTTTTTCCCAAGCACTTGTCAAGAACAAACAGATCTCTTTTTTTGCCTCATTTAGATTTATCCTTTATCTCATGACACCATGTGTCCAGTTGGAGCTGAAAGAGTCATGGGGTCAAATCCCTCTTTTAATTACAGAGCTCCGCAGGTTCTGCTCGCCTCAGGCATACTATCTGTAGTATATTAGCCAGGAAGCAATAGCCTCCTGATTCTCAAGACTTAACAAAGAAAAGAACAGATCTCCCTTTTCCCGTTCTTTTTTTTTTCTGACTTCGTTATTTAGATGTATGTTTCTGCGGGCATTACCTGAAGCTATTTTTCTTTACTTCACTACAGTTAATACCCTGGGGTTCATTTTTGTGAAGGGATTTGCTTCCCCTGGCAACAAAAGTGTGGTAGCTTGCCTCTTTTGAGATTTTAGGTAGTCAAGATATCATTATGCCTGCATGACCAGTGTTCGTTGTAACTGTTTAATATATAAATGTTTACTTGAGTTTATATGTATCAGTCAATAAAAATATACCTTTATAAAGGTGTATTTGCTTAATGGTTTATAGTGGTTTACAAGAGTAATTTCAAATATTTCATCATAAATCTTTATATATATATATATATATATATATATATATATATATGTATGTGTGTGTGTATAATATATATATTTTTTTTAATATTGTAAAATATTATTACAACTTAAAATAATATTCATTTGATATTAATATTTAATATTTATTCATTAATTCATATTCAGTTGAATTTTCAGTATCATTACTCCAGTCTTCAGTGTCAAATGATCCTTCAGAAATCATTCCAATATTCTTAATTAGTGCAAAAAAAAAACATTTTTTATTATTATTATTACTAATGCTGAAAATCGTTGTACAGCTACATAATTTATATTGAAGCAATAATAAATTTGTTGGATTTTTAGATGATCAGAACATTAATAAAGAACATGCATCCTGGCTGAATTAAAATATAATTACCTTTTTAATAAAAAAAAGGTGACTCCAAACTTACTGACTCCAAACTTTTGAACTCTAGTGTAAGTATACATCAGTTATGCGTTTTGACTGATTCCGTGAAAGGTGAAATGGTGGAATTCAATGTTAATCCACAGTAGCGTATTATAACCAGAAAAGCACAGGTGGATCACATAATGTGCAGGTGTGTTGAGCTTTGATGTAGGAATATAAACTGGAGATGTGTGTTATGACACAATCTGTGCATCTGAGTCATATAAATAATAATGATTCAAATAATAGTTCAATAATAATCTCTGAGTCATGAGTCGTACAGTGAAACGTGACATTTTCTGGTGGTTGCCTTAATACATTTGATGCCTATGGTCTTGATTTGTAAGTAAGATCTCCTCAGAATAAATAACTTAGATGACATAAAATGTGCCTTATTATAAATTCTTTCTCTACAGGCGGCTGAGGGGGTGACCTTCATTGGTCCTGACACGCATGCCATCCAGGCCATGGGGGATAAGATCGAGAGCAAACTCATTGCCAAGGCTGCCAAAGTAAACACCATCCCAGGCTTTGATGGGGTAGTCAAGGTCAGATTAACATTCGAGTTGGTTTTTATTTAAAAAAATTTTTGTCCTCAGTCTTTTCTCAAGAATCCTTTACATCACACATGTATGTGCTGTTTATTTGATAAAAGTGTTTTATCAAAAGTGTTTTTTACTGAAATACTGTTGGCTAGAATACTGAAATGTACTACGTATGCAGATAACAATACATGACAACATACATATGTAATATAGTTTATATATATATATATATATATATTAGTACATCGTGGCCAAACGTTTTGAGTGACAGATATTAATTTTCAAAACTTCAGTGTTTTTAAGATCTTGTCAGATTTTAAGTATATATATAGATAGATAGATAGCATTTCATAAGTGTACTTTTAAGTTTATGATATATTGACAATCAATATTTGCAGTGTTGATCCTTCTTTTTCAAGACATTTTTGAACTGGCATGCTGTCCTTCAATGTTTTAGCCACATCCTGACTGGTGGCGGCCAGTCAAAAAAAAAGTCCCCACCTGCCTCTTGAGGATTGACCACAAGTTCTCCATGGGAGAAAGGTCTGGCGAGTTTCCTGGCCATGTACCCAAAACTTTGTTCGTTGAGCCACTTAGTTATCACTTTTACCTTATGGCAAGATGCTCCATCATGCTGGAAAATGCAGTTTATTCGTCACCAAACTGTTCTTGGGTGGCTGGGAGGATGTTTTTGTACCATGATTTTCTTAAACAAAATTGTGAGTGAACCCACTCCCTTGGTTGAAGCAACCCAACACATGAATGGTCTCAGGATACTTTACATAACACACTTGTCACCTTTTCTTCTTCTTACAAGCTTTTTTCCAGATGCCCCAAATAATCACAAGGGGGTTCATAAGAGAAAATGACTTTACCCCAGTCCTCAGCAGTCCAATCGCAATACTTTTTGCAGAATATCAGTCTGTCCCTGATGTTTTTCCTTGAGAGAAGTGGCTTCTTTGCTGCCCTTCTTGACACCAGGCCATCCTCCAAAAGTCTTTGCCTCAATGTGCGTGCTGATGCTCTCACACCTTTCTGCAGCATTCCTGAGCAAGCGCTGCACTGATGGTGCCCTGATCCCGCAGCTGAATCAACTCTAGGAGACGGTCCGGCTGGATGTTCTTGGGCATCTTGAAGTCTTCTTCACAACAATTAAACCTCTCTCCTTGAAGTTCTTGATAATCCAATAAATGGCTGATTTAGGTGCAGTCTTCCAAGAAGCAATATCCTTGCTTGTGAATTCATTTTTGTGCAAAATGATGATGACTGCATGTGTTTCCTTGCAGGTAATCATGGTTAAAAGAGGAAGAACAATGATTTCAAGCACCACCCTCATTTTAAAGCTTCCAGTCTGTTTTTCTAACTCAATCAGCATGACAGCGTGATCGCCACCCTTGTCCTTGAGTTAACTAGAGAAGTCAGCCGGTCCTTTTGTGGTTGTGCTGAAATGCAATGGAAATGTTTTTTGTGTGGATTAAGTTAATTTATTAGTTAATTTGGGTTAAGAGGGATTTTGTAATTAGCCTGATCACTCTTATAACATTGTGGAGTATATACGTATCCATCATAAAAACTGAGGCAGCAGATTCAACTCATTCTCAACTTTTGGCCATGACTGTTTATTTGATCAAAAATGCTTAACTTGAAATTATTACAGTTTGAAAAGGTGTATTATTATTTTAAAATGTAAAGGGTGAGGGTGTTGCCATATGTAAAATGACTCTTGGCATCATCGTCAGTCTGTGATGCCTGATGACAGTCTGGACAGAACAGCTTACCTCCTCCTGTCACCTTATATTGATTGAGTGCAACTGCAGTCGTGTGAGCTACGACTAGTCAAAACAGACCCAAAGCACTAGTGGCAGAAATAATCAAGTAGTCAGTGCAACTCCTGTCATTTATTGTCACGTTTGTTATGAACTGCGTGAACCAAAGTCAAACAGAAAAACATGGTAAAGCAGAGACTATTGTTGTTGAAAGTACAGAGTATGATATTCATTTACATAACACGTGGTCCTATTTTGTATTCCATTAAGTTGTTATATATACACTTAAATTCGAAAGTTTAAAGAGATTAATATTTTTATTCAGTAAGAATGCATTCAATTTAGTTTAAAAGTGATGGTAAACTCATTAATGATTTCAAAAGATTTTTATACTGTAATGTTTTTGAACTTAAAATTACCTGGTGATAATTTTTTTTTTTTCTTTAGCACAGAATCAGCCTATTAATTGATTTCCAAAAGATCATGTGACACTGAGAAATGAAAATTCAGCTTTGCCATCACAGTACTGTACATAATGTTTTAAAATGATTTGAATTAAATGATTATATTATTAAAATAGAAAATACTTTTGGATATTTCACAATATTACTGTTTTATTGCATTTATCAAATAAATGCATCCATGGTTAATAGACTTATTTCAAAATCATTAAAACCTTTGAACAGTGGGACTTATATTTGTATATGCCACTTGTTCGGTTGCAGGCCACATAACAAAGCTCTCAACCACAATCAGGCTACAAATCAGTCCTCCAAAATGTCTTTAAACTCTTTCTCCTGCCTCTATTCCTATTTCTCCTCCCCCACCAATCCCCTCCTCCTGCATGCTGCTTAAATGGCCTTTAATGGCCATGTGTGGTGGCCGTTTTGACACTTCCTGAGCTTATAGGGCTCTATAAAGCAAAGATGTGCCGCATGACACTCTGATTGTATGGGCATTACCATCTGTGAACACCTCCTCAACGACCCTGATAGCATCAGCACACTGATCACAGTCTGACTCTCACACACACACAAAAATCTCTTCTGCTGGATTTCTCACCTTGGTTTAAATTAATTTAATGCTAGTGTAGAACTCGGCTGTTAATGTATCTTGATGTTTAGTAAGAAATACATTTCAATACTTGTTTCGTTTTTTCAATAGTGAAATGGAAGTAATTATTTTGTTACTATTTTTAGCCACTCAGAGATTTGCTGCTGCATAATTTCAACCAATTCCCCCCACCCCTCATTTATATATAAATGGGGCTGTATTAGAAATATAAACATTTGTTTCAGCCTCTTAGTTCACTGGAAACATTTATTTTAAGGTTAAAGGAGCTATTCTATAAGCATCTGCCTAAATATGCAGTTGTATATTCTATACCAGTACCTGAATGAAGGCCCGATATACAGCAATACCTTGAGACATGAGCGTATTCCCAGATATGAGCAAGCCTTCTGTCACGATAGGCAAGGATGAAGACGAAGATACTGATCAAATGGAACTTTTAATGAATGCAGGGTGATGTAACATGCAGCAACCACAAACCCAATGTTCAAACCGACATGTAGTTTACACAAACAACAACTGACAACTAAGGAGTGAACAAGGAGAACTAAATATGCAAACAGTGATTAACAAATGACAAACAGCTGTGATGAGTTTCCATGGCAACTGAACAAAACAACGTGACCAAAAGGAAGACAAAATAAGAGTCCCGGTAGACATGCTGTGATGCCTTCGAGAAATGTTTTGCTTCGAGATACAAGCACGCTTACACAGGAATCCTTATTTACTATACTTTTTGTGTCCGTGTATGTCTTTATAGCAATTAAAAACATGTTTTTTTTCATTGTTGTTAGCACTAATAAGGGAGGTTTTTTTTTTAGACGACTGGAATGGATTAATTTTTTTTATGTTATTTCTTATGGGTGAAAAAGATTTGAGAGGCAAGCGACGCAAGTTACGAGCCTGGTCCTGGAATAGATTATGCTTGTATCTCAAGGTATTGCTGTACTTCAAGCAAGAGTGGACTTGTTTTGAAGTAAAAAAAGAAAAACAACAACAAAAAAACTAAATCAGGCTAAAATCAAGTTTGTTTCGGAAGTTCGAAATAGACTGGCTGTGTCTGAAATTGTCCACCCTATACCTTTTATTTACCCCACAGTAGTCCACTAATATAGTTCACTTGAGGAAGTGAATGAATTCATTCGGAGCGCCACTTGCACAGTGCAATATGGCTATTACATTTATTTATATAGGCTTTGAGCATACAGCGGTTGTACCCTCGGTATTGTGGTATTGAATGAGTGAGCTTGATAATATCGACTATGGTTTCGGAAACCTCTACAAATCGCTGTCCCCTCAATTAGTGCCTTATTTAAAGTTATAGGGGGAAGTTACAGACACAGTCCAGAAAAGTTTGCTCTGGCTTGTAAACGCCTTCAAACTACCATTGGTCTTTTTGATTACGTAATAGGTGGGTGTGTTCCGAGGCTCCGCTTTCTTTGACGTGCAAATCTTCTCCAGTTAATTTCTTCTGTTCAGTCCCTCGAGGTTGGATAGCTGCGAGTAAAAACACGAACATACTGAAGATCCTCTTTGTTGTGAACCATTTTTGTTTTAATTCTAATTGAAATTTAAAATGGCTATGAACAGATGCTTTCTTAACTACTGTTGTTTTTAACGGTATTTAGTTGTTTATTTTTTAGCAGCACAATTAACATCTTCATTTAAATGTTATCATCAGCAGTGTGCGCGGCATCAGGGTGTTTGGTCACAATATATCGCTTATTTTTACACTAAAGCGAAGAATGAAAAATAACTTCTCGGTCTTAAGGATTTCTTAGTCGCATCTGCAATTATTATTTTTTATTAACAAACTGATTTCAGCAATTTTATTTTTATCACGTGATTAAACGTTAAAGATCACAGTCTTTGTAGATTTGTTTTCTTTTGCCTTCAAAACCATTGTAGTTTTTTCCCCCTGACTTTTCAAATACCTTCTTAAATAGGTTTTGTTGTTAAAATCTTGCCCCAGAGCCGGACTGTGGAACCAATCTTGAAACTTAAAATCCATCATGCATCATCCATAGCATATTAAAGAAATCATCTTGACTTTTGACTTAATGTTCTCATTGTTAGTTTACAATTAAACTAGGACTATGAAAAACATATTTTTTAGAATAGGAATTCTGGTCCAAGTTTGCCCATACCTGAAGAAACATGCATCACTCCTTTAGTTTCATACTTAAGTTTCATACATTCAGAGATAATTATGTAAATTTGACTTCTTAATCAGGTGGGGTTTTTTTTGGTCAAATCTGATCATTTAGCCTTAAATTACAGTAAAAACTATTAAGCAATGTAGCTCCCTCTGCTGGACTAGATGAAGTATTGAATTATCTTACATGCTCCAAAGCCAAATCTCGCAATGTATCTGCATGTGTACTAAAGTTATGTTTATTTTTCATTCAAGGATGCAGAAGAGGCAGTGAGAATTGCAGGAGAAATTGGTAAGCCTGATCAAAATCTAGACATTTTATCATGATTTTTGTCTATTAATAATAAGGTAAATAAAGCTAACTCAGAATTGGTGTTAATGTCTTGCAGGCTACCCTGTTATGATCAAAGCGTCGGCTGGCGGAGGTGGTAAAGGGATGAGGATCGCCTGGAATGATGAGGAAACCAGGTGAGACGTGAGGAAAGCCAAGTCAGGGATATATTTAATACTAAAGGATCACAGACATCTGATCACTTGACAGAAGATGAGACCCTGTGTAAGTTTTCTTTGGAGAGCATTTCCTGATTTTTCTAGTTTTTTTTTTTCAAGCAGTAATAAGCTTTATTAGGTTAATTAAATTAATTTGGTTATGGGTCAGTGCTCTAGGGAATAGTACAGTTTTACAGTTTAAATCACAAGGGTCTTATAATTTTTTGTTGTATAATCCATTTTACAAATTGCCATTTTCAGAAATCAACCTGTTAGGTTATTTTTCTCTCTCTCTATACCTCTTTCCCTTCCATCCCTCCCTCCGTATCATTCTTTTTTTCTTGCGAATGTTAATAAAAAAACTTCAGTGAGGCATGTTGCTGTTAAGTGTGTCTTTTATTGCCGTAAGCTGAAGCCGGGCTTTTGTTTAAGCTTTAATTGGATTTATCTCGAGAGGCAAAACACTCAGAGCAATTCAGTGGAGACAGAGGAGTGAGAGAGAGTGAGAGTCATCTTGCAAAGAGATGCTTATCTGCTCAAGTTCCCTTGCAACAGCTACTTGACTTCCAGACAGTTGAACTAATCTAAGGAAGATCTGGTAGTTCACTCTTCTCTCTTTTGTATATAAGCAGACATGAATGGTACGTTCAAAGTTAATAATAAAAAACACTAACTCTAAACAAAAGTTATTAACAAACAAGTAGTTGATGCACAGTGAAATGTGAAGATAAGAACATGGTGATCAAAACGTGTTCTTTTTTTCTTCTATTTAGGTTTATGAATTAAAATAGTTGATTGATATTAGAATGCGATTCAGTCTTATGAATCTTTGATGTTTTTTTTCAGGGAAGGCTTTCGTTTCTCCTCTCAGGAGGCAGCATCTAGTTTTGGAGATGACCGTCTGCTGATTGAGAAGTTCATAGATAACCCCAGACATATTGAGATTCAGGTATTTACTGGATGTGGCCACCTTGCTTATGTATGTAAACAATTTGCGACTGTTTTATAATGTAAAAATAATAGTAGGTTCAACAACATGCATGTCGTGAGCTAAAAATAAAATATTCCTTTTAGTTCCTATTAATAAATAGCCAGCTTTTGACTTGATTTCCAGTTAGATAACACTCTTTGTTTTCTTTAAGCTAGTTTCATGAGTCTTCAATGAGTTCCTATACAGTAACATTGAAAGGTTTGGGGTCGGTAAGAAGAAAAAAATAAATATTATATATAAATTTTAAGAATCTCCTATACTCACCAAGGCTGCATTTGTTGATCAAACATACTGTAACAACAATAACAAAGTAAAATATTACTATAATTATTAATTCTATAATTATAATTCTATTTTAAAATATAATTTATTTTTGTGATGATAAAGCTGAATTTTCAGCCTCACTACTCCAGTCTTTAGTCTCAAGATACTTCTAAATCATTCTAATACAGTGAAACCCACTTATCTCGAGCTTGTTAACTCGGCAACCCTGGAATGTCAACGTTTTTGAAGTGGAACCGCCAAACTCCCCATTTTTCTTAGCATTTTCTTATCGGTTCTGTCGATTCTGTGTTGCAGTGTTATGCCGCTGAACCCTGATATTTTGAGCACAAAAGAGGGACAAATTCGCCACTTAACATCAGTTATCTCGATCCCCGAGCCTAATGATAGTACCGAGTTTACTGCGCATACGCTGAGTTTGTGTTGCACGTGCATCACGGTCTGTATAGTTGCTCACTCCAATGATTCTTCACTCACCCTTGCAGCTGCAGAAGAACTCGCACAAAAATCAAGCTTTACAGATGCTATCTTGTAAGAGGAGGCACAGGAGTTTGCCTTCACTGTCCAGGAATTCCCAGATAACATTGACATCGACAAAGACGTTGTTACTGATAGAAGCTTAGAAGCATTTTTCAATTAGACTGTTAAATGCAAAAAGCAACAAAGCATTTTAGACTTCGTAAAGAAACTATAGTAACCACTTGTGCAGTACTTTTCAGAACTGTGACTGAGCGAAATGACTGTGTTATGAGCTAATGTGTTTGTGTTTTGTGACTGTTTACGCTGTGAGTGAAATTGTGTTTGCAATGTTGGAGAATGTAATTAAACGTTTTGTACGTTTGTTATCGTATACTGGTAAATATTGTAACGGCTGTCAGAGTTGTTGACTACTGTCTAAATGAAAGAAAACTCGAGGTGATTAAACTGGTCATACGAGTAGATGATTATAGATGAGTTTCGTACCAGCTCACTCTTCTCAAACATGTAAAGAGCGCAAGTACAAACCAGGAAAAAGAAAACTGTTGTTTATTCAACAGTTCATTCATTCAATAGTTTGTTTGTTTGTTCGTTCAACAGTACATTAGTTTGTTCAACTATTTGTTCATTTGATAGTTCATTCAATAGTCCGTCCATTCATTAATTCAGTCAACAGTCCATTTATTCATTCATCTGCTAACCAAAACTAAACTGATAAAATATAATGATTATTGACCAAAAATGTGAAACAGAGTTTAGAGTACAATAGAGAAATAACGACTCACAGTTTAGGTTAACTTTAATCTGATGAGCAAAATGATTGTGTAGGTTAGTGTTACTGTTGGATTACCTTTTAGCTTGTAGGAGGTTAGTTTTTTTTGGTGTAGTTGTTAAGCGCTAGTAACCAGCAGGTCGTTGTCTATTCCCAGGAAAAGGGAACCTTGAATTTTGGTCATTGTACCGCTTACTAAACACTTTTCCTTCTCAGTTGAGTGTAAATAAAAATAGAAAATGTTATGGAAAATAAATGAATAGATTATGTATACCTTGACTGCAAAGTAAGTCACTTTGGAAAATAGTCTGCCAAATGCCTACCAGTAAATGATTCATTTCACTACAGCAGTGTTCTATACACTATCATAGGATTTAGTTTAAGTGCCACAGTGTGGCTATATTTATGCTAATAGATTTTGTTGTCTGCAGGTGCTAGCGGACAAACACGGCAATGCGCTATGGCTGAATGAGAGAGAGTGCTCCATCCAGAGAAGAAACCAGAAAGTGGTGGAGGAGGCACCCAGGTTTGTTTCAATATATTTATTTTATAGAATCTAAAGTCAGCCTAAGAGATGTTAAGGTATGGCACCTAAGTCTTGATGCAAATTGGGAGGCACTCACCCCAGAAGAAGGGGAAAATAACTAAATTAATTAAAATGGAATGAAAAATATTTTTAAAAGACTTGAATTAAATGTGTGCGGAAAGCAAGCACGTCTGCCTTATGTTTGTGTGTCTGTTTAGCACCTTTCTGGACCCTGACACTCGGAGAGCGATGGGAGAGCAAGCTGTGTCTCTAGCTAAAGCAGTGAAATACTCCTCAGCTGGCACTGTGGAGTTTCTTGTTGACTCAAAGAAGAACTTCTTCTTCTTGGAGATGAACACACGTCTTCAGGTTTGTATATGCATGGGTACATTTGATGCACATTCTTTTTTGCTCTCTTGAAATATCATTACAACTACATTCAGGTATTGAAATGAACACCCTCCAGCCCACCAAATGCAGGTGATAATCTACTATGGTAGGTAAAGAAAATACTCACTCATAATTATGTCCTCCAATCACAGCAAAACAAAGCATAAAGTGCCATGTTTTTTAAGATTCGAACCAATAGTTTTCTGTACACAGAATTGTACAGAAAATTCACCTAGATAGTCGTACAGATAGTCACACTAGGCAGGAAGATTGTATCTTGTCCTTTCTTGAAATTAACTTTTGCCAACATACTAGTGATTGAATTCACTGTTTTGGACTGCTGAAGTATGCTGTGCTGTCTTTGACTTGAGTATGTGAGTAAATAGTGAATAAAGTTTACTTAGAGTTCAGTATTCTCAGATCAGTTCAGGAAACAGCTGATCACTTTATGAAGTGGCAACACAGATGATAATGTTTGCGTACAGTTGAACACTTAGTCTTTCAGTATACTCCATTCGATAGCGTGCGCGAACAATCTTGTCTTCACATGCGGCGTATAAGGTTTCATCTTTGTCCAGTGTCTGTGCTATTTTTCCCTAGAAGTTATAACAGATAAAAATGTCTTTGTACTCTTTTAAACTAAAGTTTTAAAGTTTTCTCTTTATTCCCCATCTTAACACAAGTGCTTGTTAGTGCATCTTATAGTACTATTTTGTAGTACAGTGGAGTCCACTTATCTCGACCTCGTTTAACTCGCCAACCCTATTACGATTTTACAGCGGTAGGACGCATTATTTTGATTGGTCATACTGTTATAAGGGCTGTATGTTGTGTAATTGATGATTTCATGTTATATAATTGTGACCTCGAGCACTTTTGTGATATACACAATGTTTCGTTGATTATTTTTCTTCTTTGAAATTATTTTCTTTACGTTAATCTTTTTCTTTCACAGCGCGTTGTGTATTGCTGTGCACGCTGTTTTCATTGCTTCAGAGTCCTCAAACTTATTTGTGTTACTCCAGTGATCCAATAAATGACATTTCGATGGGACTAATGCTGGTGTTTAAGAGTGATTACGAAATTACACAACGCAGATTACACGCCTACAGAGGCGCATGAGTTCCTAGATAACATTGACATCAAAGACGTCAAAGACGCCGTTACTGATAGAAGCATTTGTTTTCAAGCAGACCTTTAAAGGCAAAACGCAACAAAGCATTTTAGACTTTGTAAAGAAACCATGAGAAGAAACCTTTTTAGCGAAATGACTATGTTATGAGCGAATGTGTTTGTTTGTTATGACTGTTTACGCTGTGAGCGAAATTGTTTGCAATGTTGGAGAATATAATTATGGGTTTGTATCGAGAATCAAAGGTGGTTTTTATTGTATATTGGTAATTCTCTGCTGTTAGTTGGTGCACATATGTTAGCAAACATATACAGTGTATGTATATTTTTATAGCATGCCAATCGCTTCATCAAACAAATCGCCATATTGGCTTTTGGTTATCTCGATCATCGGTTATCTCAGCGCTTTTTTGCAACCCCGAGACCGTCGACATAACCGGATTCCACTGTATCTGTTATTTTGTTGGTCTGTCTCTTTAGTTTCACTTTCTACTCTGAAGCAACGGCTCTGGCCTGTGTTACCATCTTGTGGAACTGATTAGTGCAAAACAAATCTAACGCCCACCTCTGACCTGCACGTACAAATACACGCGGTTACAAAAACCAGATGACGTGTACCGTGTAAAAAAAAAAAGAAGACCTCTAAGCATACTCTGGGTTTTAGTGGAGCATGAAGTTCTGTTCTAGGCAGTTATTATTAGCAGGTTTATTTAACAAAAACACTGATTTGGTTACTGATCTGAAATATATTATTTTAATGTGAGTTCAGCAAGCAGTTTTAGAGATCTCAGGATTCTTCTTTTCAAATAGACAGGACTTGGTTTTCGATGCCTGAAATTGCTGCCCGGAGGCGTTGCAAATATGGCTGACAAGTGAACAGAATTTCCTTTTTTTTTAACACCTTACATTAGCTTTGCAATTTGTCTGACACCCATTAACAACTGATTGTCTGCATGGGAACTTTGTAAAGAGTGCTGTCTGTCATTGCCATTAGAATAAAATATACCTGCCACTTAACATAAAATGTAGACTTTTAAAAAGAGCTTTAATTTGTGCCGTCAAACAACTGCATTGCATGTAGAGTTCAATTATATGTGAAGTTCAAGTACATTAACAACTCTGAAACTAACACGCGCACACACACACTTCACACTCACCTTTTAAAACATTAAATGGAATGGAATTAGCAATCTTCTAATTTTGTTCTTTCTACATATTTTAGCAGCTACAGAATACAATGCAGAAGTTTTTTTTTTTTTGAATTATTATTTTTAAATGCTTATGCCTTTAATTGCTGTCACTAAATATCCAGGTCTTTTATATTTCTTTTCTATCTAAACAAGTCTTGCATGGAACGCAATGTTGATCTTCATCACCATTTCACTTGCCACCTCAGTAGAAACCCAGAGCCACAGAGGACATCAAAGTGCCTATAAAACTCATTAGTGTAGACCTCCCAAAGGATAACTGCTCTGGGCTGGAAAATGTTTTAACATTTCCGCTCCGGGTTAATGAGTAGTTGTTAGTGGCGCTGTCTGGTTAAAAAGAGTCTCTTAAACACCTATGTTATTTTTTTTGAGTGCGTTTGGTAGTATTTAATTCTGGTGATGGATTCTTTTTCAGGATGTATGGTTAAATTTTATACTCAGTAGTTCATGTGTTATTGTAAGATGTTATTGGATGTGTACTCCTTTCTCAGGTGGAGCACCCCATCACTGAGTGCATCACAGGGCTGGATTTGGTGCAACAGATGATCCGTATTGCAAAGGGTTACAAGCTCCAGCACAAACAGCCTGACATACCTATAAATGGCTGGGCCATTGAGAGCAGAGTCTATGCTGAGGTAAACCAACAACCAATGCAATGCATAATACAGTGAGTTCTGAGTATTTCTGAGATTAGTCATGGGCTGATCAGTTTGGTTTGGTTTTAATTTCAAGTATCAGCAGATAATGATGCCCGCATTGCTGGGTAACAAAAAAATCTACTGGTAGCACCGTATTTTCCCACATATAACCCACAGATGCAGATAATCCGCACCCTCATATAGCCCGAGGGGTTTGCGTAAAAAAACGTTTGGCACAACCCGCAGCCTCATATAACCCGCACCCATAGATTTATTAACTTTTTTTTGTATAAGTTCACATTTCAAATTTCGAATCCGTTATCCATAACTGTTCAGGCTCGGTACACAGTGCTTGTGCGCGAAATTCAAACAATAAGAAAACAAACACAAGTCTGAATCAGAACAAAAAGAAAAAGCAGCCTCTCCCGCTGTGCAGCAGCACGTCCCATAAGAAGCCTTTTCTACAGGTGTTGATCATCGGATGAGATGAGAAGAGCACGCCCTCATGGCAGCACAGCCAATCACGTCTTCTTCCATGATTGACAGGTCAGACAGCCAATCAGCGCCACCTGTCAGTGATAGTACAAGCGCCAGAGTCAAGTCAAGTCACCTTTATTTATATAGCGCTTTTTACAATGTAGATTGTAGATTGCAGAGACAACAACCCTCGCAAGAAAGAAAAACTGAAAGAAAATACTGCAAAAAAAACCCCTTACGTGCTTAAGCATGTAACAAATATATTGAAATATTATTATGCGTAAAAAAAAAAAAGTCTGATACAGCCCGCACCTAACCCGCCCCCCCGCTGAGGGTTTTTAAAATCTGGTATAACCCGTGGGTTAAAAATATTTGTTTTAAGATGTTGATTTAATCTGATCTCACTATCATTGGGCTTACATGAATCAGTTGAGAGAGCCTGACTCCATAGAAGAACTCTCACATCTTTTCCAAGATGCTTCAAACAACCTTCTTAAGAGAAAACTTTGGAAAAAGATGATTATTTATCTTTGTGTAATCTTTATAACTGTATTACATTCTATAACTGCATCGGCCATCCTGTTTTCTTTGTTAGTTTGTAGCATTGATTACTCACAAAACCAAACGTAATTGTTTGTTCTCTTTCATGGATATTTTGAGTAGGTTCTGCTCCATTAAAGGATCTGTCTTCATGATGGATTATCCTGGCAAAAAATAGCTTTGATGCTTTTCCCCTTACATTTTGGTTTTAGAAAACCATTAAGTGGGAATATGGAGTAATCACAAAACTTAATCCTGGACTCAGTGTCTGACAAACGGGCTTTTATGTGCTCAGGATTTATTATAGCCAGACATTTTTATAAGCCTGAATAACACCTATTCAGATGAGGAGAATATTGAATTTATAAATGTTTAGTAAACTTGCTCCAGCACAGTGTGGGTCTTCTGTCTCATCTCATCATGCTGAAACCCAACTCAACCCATTCTGGATGGCTGAAGTGTTTGTGCCTGCCAAAGATGAGAGAAAACGATCAGATCTTGTTAACCCAGCTTAACTTAACTCAAGCCACAGTTTGAACTGAGTTTAGACATAAGATTTGAGGACAGACACTTGACTTTTTGTTTCCTGTGTTGTATTTGAGAGATAACATTTCTTCTCTGTATTTCAGGATCCATACAAATCATTTGGGCTCCCCTCCATTGGTCGGCTGTCTCAGTACCAGGAACCGCTCGACTTGGCTAATGTTAGCACTGTTATTCTGCTCTGTTGTGTTTGTTTGTGAGTGTGTGTGTTTTTGTGTATATGCATCTGCGTGCAGAACATTATATTCTTTCTCTGCCTGAGAAAAAAGTGTGATCGCTTCACATTATGTACTATTAAATCCTTATGCTAAATTTGAGCCTTTAAGCAAAAACTATATATATTTTATTCCTAGGTTGTTGATTAAAAGTTGAATGAAGGCTAGATATTTGCACACAAGAATCTAGGTTGCGAGATTGGGGCCAATTGAAAAACTTGTTGTGGTTTCAGTAAATTTTTAAACAAAAAAAAAAAACTCAAACAATATACAGTTATCATAGTTTTTTTGTTTTTTACTAAAGTAATTACATAGTTTTAATTTGTCTTCATTTGCGTTACATTGGATAAAATTCTATTGGGGCACTTCTGACTTACGGAAAAATATAACATGAATTTGTAGCAGTCTGTGAGTTGTGAAGGATAAAGGGGAAGATTTTCCATGAGTCACCTTTACATAGTCAAACGTTTGAGTGTGTTTAAGTGATAGTGAATGTGTTTTTGTGTATGATTCATACATCAATCAATTAAAGAAGAACAGGTAGGTTCATCCTCTTCAATGAAAGATCTCTGGTTTCTGCGAGCTGCTCAAAACAGGATGTATTTATTTTAGAAACACACACACACACACACACACACACACACACAGAAAGATTATGTTTAAATGTCTAAAGAAAGCAAACACCACTGAGGATATTTACATTATTCTTTTATTTATAGGCAGGTCCATAAAGATACCATTGTGTGATGTCTTCAGTAGTTATTAATAGTTTTGTGTTCCGGTTATTTTATTTAAAAAAAAAAATCCTTAAAAAGATTTGTTTTGAAAAAATCACATGAAACGTTGCACACATTTTGTGAAGTAGGACAAATGATACATTTCTTTAATTATTTTAGACATTCTGCTAAAAATCTTCATACTGGCCAGTTCATGTATCAAGTTTTTGGAAATGATGTTTTTGAATAATAATTGTTGTTTTTTCTTTTAGGTTCGAGTAGACAGTGGAATTGAAGAAGGAAGTGACATCAGTATTTATTATGATCCCATGATTTCTAAGGTAATATAATAAAAATATCAGACCATCTTAACAGTCTCTTTTGATTTAAAATGTCAGAATAATCCAATGATTTTTTTTTGTGTATTTTGTTTTTTACTGTTGTCATTGACTAGTTGGTCACATATGGTAAAACACGAGAAGAAGCTCTGAAGAAAATGGAAGATGCACTTGATAATTATGTTATCAGAGGTAAATTGCTTAAAGTATGCAAAACATTTAAATGTAAAAATGATTCCAAATTTCTAATTTAGAATTTCTAATTCTGTCTTTCACACAGGTGTGACCCATAACATTCCTCTACTGAGAGAGATCATTGTTCACCCACGGTTTGTGTCTGGTGATATCAGCACTAAGTTTCTCCCTGAGGTGTATCCTGATGGGTTTAAAGGTCACATGTTAACAGCAGGAGAGAGACGGGAGCTTCTGGCTACGGCTGCGGCACTCTACGTAGCAGCACAGCTTCGCTCTCAGAGGTTCCTGGGAGATCTGAGGTGAGATACAGATGGAGCATCTGGATTACACACGCTGACTACCAGTTACAATGATTAGGTGCATATTCTGCACTCTTCACTGTAGCATTGTGTCTTTTTCTCTGAAGTGTTACAGTCAAGTTGAACAGTATTTCACATGACCATTTCCCAGTTCTCTACGACTCTTAACATGATTAAATAGTTTCTTCAGATTTGAGTTGAGTAAAGGCGCATTCACATCCGATAATAACTGTACCTATAATCATTCTCATTCTATAAAAATAGTGAGGTCCACACCACAGTTATGATGAAAATGACCCAGATGAACGATATCGTTGGAATCACTTTCAGAACTGGTGAATGATAAAAATCCGCGATTAACTGCAGCATGCTTATAATAAACAAAGTATTCGCCGCTTGCTACGAATATTCTGTGTCTTCTGGTAGTAGCAGGACTCAATATCGAAGATAATTCAATATCGAAATTCATTTCTCTTGTGCAATTATTTTTTTTTCCAATGTTTTGAGTGTTGTTGTTCTATAAATTCTGCTGATGAAAATGTCAAAAAGTTAATGTTGTATAGCTGGCTTGTTGTTGTATAGCATAAAAGATGATATTTTGGTGAAACTGTGAAACTAATGACAGTCTTGGTAACATGAGTTAGAATGAGTCTTAAATTCTAAACAAATCAATAACGTTTCAGACCATATGGCATCATTTTTAAGTAAAAATGTTTGTAAAGATGTTAATTTTAGCTGTAAAGTCACTGGCACTTATTGCAAATGAAAAACAAACAAATTAAAAATATTAATTTCGAATGTGAAAAGGCAAGTGGGTATGTGAAAAAGTGTTGAAAATGGCAGCAGAAGAAATGCTTATTGTTGATCTCTGGGTAGTAATAAATCACCTTAACAGGATCTTCTCTCCACCCAGCTGATTCAGACAAAGTTCTAAACATCTGCAGCAGTCTAGTATCTCACTGTTCTTGTGTGAGAGAGCACATGCCTTGAGGAAGCACCATGTTCCAAATGAACCATTTCTCCTTTTACTCCTGTATAACGACATTAAAGCAATATTATGGCTTAAGTACAAGCTTCAGACAATATCCTCCTTATGCACAAACAGAAAATGTGCTTTGCCGTAATCCACTTTCAAGCATACAACACTGCAAATAAACATGTAGTGCATGCAACTGTCAAACTGCTTTGGAAATTATAAATACAAGACATAAGCTGTATTTAATATAAAATAGTCCATTCAGTGTAAATTAATTGGTTATCAATGTACCCTTTTAGACTCGGCCAATGAAACAGTCATGAATTATTCTTCATTTGGAAAGAGAGACCAATTTACACTTGAAAAAAAAAAAACCCCAATGCAGAGAGACCATCTGTCTAAACATCTCTCCTGTTTCCTCCTTCACTGTCTCTTTCTTTTCTCTTTTTTTATGCGTTTCAAAAGTTATTGGTGGGGGGTAGCCTTTCTCTTTGTAGTGAATGCAGCCCACCATAGTGGAAAAACACTGCATTCCTCCTTATGCATTTACTTTAGGTCTCCTAGCAGAGGAGCTGTCAGTCAAACAGCCAGTGACCAGGTGGTTTGTGTGTGTGTGTGCTGTGTGTTTTAATCCATCCGTAGAGGAAAGAGACTTTATAGTTGATGATTGAAGTGAGAGATTTGTGAGCGACTTAAAGGGAGGAAAAAGAAAGTGTATTTGCTACGCCTGGTATGACAGATGATAAACGCTTGTATGTCTGTGTGTGTTCCAGGGTGTCCAGTGTTCCTGCAGAGAGCAGAGTTTGGGAGTTGTGTGTGGAACTTGATAAAGGTGTTCACATGCTGGGTGTGTCTCGGTCTGGAAACAACTATACGGTGAGTGAAGTTGTAAAATTGAAAATAATATATCTCAAGTCATAATTCAGTTTATCTTTCACATGTAAAAGCTATGGTGCATATATGCTTGACGCATTGAGTTGTGGTGCTTACTGGTTCAATTCCATTCCTTCTTTTTATCTTTAATCATTTCCTGTCAATCCCTAAAAAGAGCACAATTATTTTTCATGCTTCATTGGTATTGTCGTCCTAAATCTGGGGTCAAGATTGTGACATGATAGCATGGTTAAGTACACCATCTGGAGTTTGAACCCAATCTTTTTAAAATGTTTTATGGCCATTCAAAAGTGGATGTGTATAAAGTGTAAATGTCATATTTAATCTAGGTCTACATTTGTTCAGCACTGTCAATAGATGTGTTATGTCAGAGTGTATGTCCCAAAATATCAGAGTTAATTCCTTGAGCTTTCCTGTAGCTCAACCAGTAGAGCATTGGTGTTTACAATGCTGAGGTCATGGGTTCGATTCCCAGGGAAAGCAAGAACTGATTAGAATATCAATGTGTTACTTGAATGCAATTTAAGTCACTTTGGATAAAAGCGTCTTCTAAATGCGTAAATGTTACATGTGTTGCTCAGGTGGTTAAATTAAACTTCTATGGTTCCCATAAGCGAAATGAGAGATTTTCCACAGTTGTTGCAACAGATATTGTCCTCATTAAGTCATATCTCATCCTGCCAATCGAGATGATTTCTGTGAGAGCCTATTCTCTGCTTCTGTTATCGTACTTCCAGTGAGTGCTCCTGCTCCCTCTCTAATGTCTAACACAATGTTCTCTGTGGTGGTATTTGCACTGAAATCAATCCCTTGACTCTTGAGTCTAAATCACTTTAGGATCTGTGTGTCTTCCTCTTCTGTTACTGAAAGACCCTTGTGGAGTGGCAGCTCTCACACTCTCCCCTGTACGTCACTCACTAACAGTGTGTTTAGACACCTGTGGCCCTTCCGTCAGGGATAAAAGGAGCCTCGGGGGTTCAGGGGCCTCACCTGATCTCCGTGGACCCCTCTCTCTCTCTTGCCCTTACAGCTAAGGGCTGGATATGTGTTTCTCTCCCACAACTGCACATCAAACTGAACCCCCTGCTCCACAGATGGTCCTGGAGCTTCCAGTGTCCCAGCATGCTTTGGGAATGTAACTGATTATTCAGAACGGTTGTTTAGACAAGTGTTGGAGGGCTGAGGGTAATCAGTTTGACCAGGGACAGTGGTTTAAAGAAAGACTAACATGAAACCTCCACCTCCCCTTACAGGCATCAGGTGGATTCGAGTGCATAAACTACTGAATGACCTTACATGGGTTCAGAAAATTTGTCTTGCTGTTTCTTTCACATATTAGCTCAGTTTCACACATAGTAACTTTATTATTACATGGACATGTTGTCTTATGTCAAACTTGTTTGTTTTTTGGCTCAGGTGGAGATAGATGGCGAGAAGGTTGAAGTGTCTGGAGAATGGAACTTGGCCTCAGCACTGCTGCCCGTCACCATCAATGGCAAACACAGGACTCTCCAGGTTCACAAACATACATATGCATATGTAGGGAATAACTGGCTCTGGTTCATTATTGAAATGTAATGAAAACTTGAGGTGGTAAAATTATACCATGACTGTAATTGCGTTATTGTTCAGTCCAGTTAAACCTCTCAAAAAGCTTTGAAGAGTTCAGCTCCAACCCTAATCAAAAACACCTGAACCAGCTAATCAAGCTCTTGATGATCGCTAGAAAAACACTGGCAGGTCTGCTAAAGCAGGTTGGAGACCTCTGCTCTAATCTGTGTTGAGCCTTGGAAAACCTGATTCATTCTGATGAATGTTGGAAAAAGATCCATGCATGGCATTTCATGTATTTTTGTATCCTTGTTAAATAAATTAGAACTTTTTTTCTAGTTATTTAAAAAAAAAAATTATTCATTTATTCAAGTTTCATGTTGTCATACTAACTGGGATTGTTCTTGGGAAAACCCCACATTGATATATATATATATATATATTAATTTCTGGATAGAGGCACAAAAAAGGGGTTCACAATACTTCATAAAGACCCACTTGGGGATTTCTGGCCTCGCCACTGGTCTAGAGTCAGTTATTCAGCTTATTACATGAGTCTTTGGAATATTTAATTCTGATTCTGATATATTCAAAATTTTGTTTCCTTATAAAGATGGTTAAATTTTAAATTGACAATTGGAGGCTGGGACACTGGTCATTCTTATCACTGCATGATTTATTTCTTCAGATAAAATCAATGTGATGTTTGTATATTTAATTAGTTAGTTAAACATGCTGTAGATGTGATAAATGTACAGTCAGTTGGTCATTATTGCAAAATAAACCCCCCTCAGCATAATACAAGACTAAAGCATTTTGAACGTTTAAGACTTTTTTTTTTAAAAATGGCTTTTTAAATACCGTTGACTTTTTTACTTTTTATAGCATTTTAATAAAATTTATTAATATTAACAATCAATATACATACTGTATGTCTGTGTGTGTGTGATATATATATATATATATATATATATATATATATATATATATATATATATATATATATATATATATATATATATATATATATATATATATATATATATATATATATATAATATATCATAGAGATAGATATAGAATTTTTTTATTGATAATGAGATTTATATTTATATTTGTCAAGTTTGGTCAGTCAGAGTTGACCGATTTAACAGAAAATCACATTCTACCCAGTCAGAAAATATCAAAATATGTTTGATATTTTTAGCCAGTTTTTGAACCCAGATCACAGACTGTGACACGTTGCTTCTGAAACCAAACACATAACAAATTAGCCTCAATATTTGACTACTGACTGCGCCACTTACCTCTAAGTCCATTCTGACCGCTCATTACCATATATTGTGTGGAACTACTTTCTTAGAAAACTGCATCAGTTTTCAACATCAGTCCCGAAGTGTTTAGCTTCAACCCCTCACCTGCTTGTAGCCTAAGGCTGTATTCGAAACCACCCCTATATCCTCATTCATTATTCCCTACATTATTCCACTAATGTTGTTCATTTGAAGGAGCGAGTGAAAACGAGTGAGTGAATTCAGACACTGAGTGCACAGAAAGTGCTGCTGGTTTTGCATAGTTTGTGTTTTATTAGGGTTGGAGCTTCACTCTGCAGGACAGGGGCACTCCAGGACCGACATTGCCCATCACTGCACTTGGCATGTCAACTATGACATAAGAATAAAGAATTCACCATTGCTGTGGTATAAACACATCACAATATACATTCAAAGACATTAATAGGCATTATGTCTTTGTTTCTTCTCTGAATGCAGTGCCTCTTGCGGACTACAGCTGGAGAGATCACCCTGCAGTTTCTGGGCACTTCAGTAAGTCCTTAACAAGCATCTCATCGTGGCATGTACCAATATCAACTGTATGTCAATGGTTCTCAACTGGTTTTACTTCAAAATCCAGATTATACACTGGGTATGAAGTAGTAACCCAGCAAATTTTATGCTACTGTGTAAATCAAATTCAGAGTATGCGCTTAAACAGTCTAAATCATGTCAAAATTAAAAAAACAGTCAGTTATGTAAACAGCTAAGAAAAAAATCACGTGTAACAGTATAATAGATCTTTGCGTCAGGTCTTAAAGTGACAGCAGCCTAATATACCTGCTGCCAAATTGATATATTAAAAATAATAGTTTTCCCCTCCCATGGTATCAATGTCAAAATTGTGGCCAGTGAAAATGCTGAGTCGCTTGTAACTTTGCTCATCAGCCATTGTTGCTAGTGGTTTTCCAAAAGGATTATCTCAAGTGACCACAAATGGTCTTCACATGTCACTTTCAAAATGTTCTTATGTTCCAAAATTGAAAAGTATTAATTAGCTTATTTATTATTAAGCTACAAATTTTCCACAGCACACTAATTTGCCCAAGTTTATCCTTACTGTAAAAGAACTTGCATTTAATATAGTGATGGTCATATTTTCTTTTGTTGCAAACATTTATTCATATTTTTATGAATTTTTATCAATATTTCATATTTATTCATCGTCACGTTTTTTTTTGTGTGTGCACTGTTCAGTAGCTGTAAATGGCAGTAAACTGAAAGGCTGTGCATACCAAGGACGATAAATATAATCTATAGTTTTAATAATCATTCTGACACCACAGCAATAAATGCACAGAAGAACAATGTAATTTGAATCACTTTCAGAACATTTTCCAGCTTTTGAGTGATTTAAAAAAAGAAGTTGCTAGCCAATCAGTATCCACCTACTTTAAAAAGCTTGAGCATTTAAAGCAAAAACCAGAACATTATCATTTATGGGTTTGTGTGCCAATTTAGTTATATTTATTGTTGTTGGTGTTTTTGTGCCTTGTTTGTTTGAGTGTTCATGAACACTCTGTGGTGTTTTTCTTTGTACCTCATGCTGGGTGATATATGCAATATTATGTCACTCACTGAGGCATGTATCCTGTCTTTACACTCGAGTCGATCTCCCAAACATTCACACACACAAATGCACAGACTCTCACACTGAATGCACAGGTGTCTCACCCCAACTACAAATCAAACCAAGCCGTCCTGTTTTTGTTTACCCGAAGCCAACTAAACAATCAGCATCAATGTTCTGCAAACTTAAACAGGTTTAAAAACATAGTGACTGTAAAAGAAGAGGAAATGCCGTCTTCCAGACTGCACACGCGTATGCTTCATGGGGGGTTTCTGCTTCAAAGTCCTTCTGAGGGTGTTTGTTTCAAAGTTCCCATGGGTTCACTGCTATTATTGGATGCCTTCCGTTCATTCTGTGTTAACAGGTCAGTGGGGTTGTGGTCATCAGTGCTTGTCTGTTTCCCTGTTAGGTCCAGCAAAAACCAGATTTTCAAAGTTTTGGGTTTCCTCCTGTCAGAAAAGTAATATAGATGTTTGTTCTCAGGAATTGTGATTTAGAAATTTTGTGAGAACATTAGTAGAGTATCTCAAGCTGCCTTCACTCTAACCTAGTGTTTCCCATGAATGCCCGTCCTAAATGATATATGAGATTAGGATTAGTACGTCCCAAATATTGGTGAATTGAAAGTTGACAATGGTGCCTGGGTAGTATAATGTTTTCCGATTTATGGTGCATACAGTGGGGAGAACAAGTATTTGATACACTGCCGATTTTTTTAAGTCTGTAATTTTTATCATAGTTATTCTTCAACTGTGAGTGATGGAATCTAAAGCGAAAATCCAGAAAATCTCACTATGTGAATTTTATTTATATATATATATATATATATATATATATATATATATATATATATATATATATATATATATATATATATAAAAAAATTTGTATTATTATTATTATATATATTATAATTTAATTTTATAATAAATAATTTGCTTTGAATTGCATGGCATAAGTATTTGATCCCCTACCAACCAGTAAGAATTCTGGCTCTCACAGACCTGTTAGCTTTTAGCAGCTTGGTGAGAAGGCAACAACTGTTGCCGCAATTATTAGAAAATGGAGAAACCAGGCTCAGTCGGGGGACCAGTTGGGTTGAGGCTGGGTCTTCCAGCATTACACGAACCCGAAACACACAGCCAGGACAGCTAAGGAGTGACTCCGTAAGAAGCATATCAAGGTTCTGGAGTGGCTTAGCCAGTCTCCAGACCTGAACCCAATAGAAAATCTTTGGAGGGAGTTGAAAGTCAGTATTGCTTAGTGACCCCCCTGAAATCTGACGGATGTGGAGACGGTCTGTACGGAGGAGTGGGCCAAAATCCCTGCTGCAGTGTGTGCAAACCTAGTCAAGAACTAAATGGAACGTATGATCTTTGTAATTGCAAACAAAGGTTTCTTTACCAAATATTAAGGTCAACTTTTTGGATGTATTAAATACTTTTGTCATGCAACAATATATATATTATTCATTTTCCCCCCTCATTAATGTACACACATTGTGTGTGTGTGTGTGTGTGTGTGTGTGTGTGTGTGTGTGTATGTGTATATATATATATATATATATATATATATATATATATATAACATACATAAAACGTGTGTACATTAATGAGGGAAAAAAATTAACTTAAATGATTTTAGCATATGACTGCAATATAACAAAAAGTGAAAAATTTAAGGGGTTTGAATACTTTCTGTACCCACTGTATATATTGATTTCTGAAGGATCAGGAGACACTGAAGACTGGAGAAATTGAGAATTCAGCTTTACCACCACATGGATAAATAGGAATAGAAAGTTATCTTACATTTTTATATTTCACTATTTTTGCTTTTTGATTTAATAATTCTAGGTTTAGTGAGCATAAGACAATTTCTTGTTACCCGTCTCTGCACAGTAGTGTAATTTGCAATGACACATGATTGAAAAGTAGTGGTAGTGGTCCCAGACTGTTTATTATTTTATTTATTATTATTTAAAAAAAATTTTTTTAACAAGTACCCAGATTTAGTTTGTAGTACTACTTATAACCACATGCTAGTAACGTCTAAATATTTCAGACACAGTGTTCCTCAGATTTAGTGAGTTGACCCCAGTTTAACAATTATCACCCTTCATTACTGTGAGTTTAACAGAATGATGTAAGGCTTCCTTTGTTGAATTCCTGGAAAGCAGACATATTATTTTCAGAGAGCTACCCAGTGATTTAAAAGTGAGCAACCTTTTCCTTTTTGCTAAATATAGCACAGAAATGGCATCACAAATATACAGGGGGTCTTCACAATGACATACTGGTCAGGAAGTACCACTCAGGGTGAGAAACTTGTAAAGTACTAGTAATACAAAAGTATCTGGCTCCTTTCCTGAGGACAGACAACATTCAAAACATAGATGATGTGCTTGTGTCCGTCTGTCTGTCCGTCCGTCCATCCATGCATGCCTGGACTAATGTATGAGAATTCATACATGCATTATATATGTATGTAATATTATATTACATAGGGGGCATATTAAAATATTACCTTGTCCTGTTTTTTTTTGTTTGTTTTTGGGCCCAATACATTTGTCAGATAAATACCCTCATGTAACCAGAGGGTATAATTGTTTTTACTGAAATATATAAATGAAGCATTTGCTAAGGTTTTGAGTTATGTAATTGATTCTCTGAAAATGGTCCTGGAGTTATGACCCCCTTTGGTACTCAAATATCCATCTCACCTCCCTCTCATCCTTCCTTCCTGTTGTGTCAGTGGTCTGTTCTTTATGTGACTATTAATTAGCTCTTCATTTGCTCTGCAGGCAGTTATGAGCTAATGGCTCTCCATTAGTGTCTGCACGGAGAGCAGGGGGCTGACGCTCTTGGCATACTGCTGCTACTGTGAGAGAGACAAAGTGTTTGTGTGTTTGCGTTGGTAATCATTAAATTGACAAAACTGTTTCATTCATTGCGGAGGGCCAGGCTTCATTCGTCTGTTAATTGAATTAGACTGGGCACTGAGAGAGCCTTTCGGCTGTCTGAGACATGCAAAGAAAAGCAAACTGATAGCTGCCCGAAATGTGTTTGGAAACAGATTTGTGCTCCAATCTTAAGGAGGTGGGAAGCTTAGGAGAATATCATGGGAGATAAGATGAGCCTAGCCTAGCCTGTTCACTGACCATATGTTGACCAAGCTGGTCTGAAACACCCAAAGAAAAACATCAGTTAGCACTCCTGTTTTTCTAATTGGCAGTCTTTCACTGGATCCCCCTGAAAGTATATGATTGGCTGACGGCATCGCACCACATGAATGTGTATCCCAAGCCTTTTTTTTTTAGCAACTTTTGTGAGCTGTGGCTTAAAACGTGGAGAAAAACTAGTAAATTTAGAGCCTTAGAATGATTGGGAAGTGGTTAGACATCTGCTATAATATTATAAAATGTTAGTGATCAGAAAGATTTTTTTATATTTTAAGGAAATATGTATTCAGTGGAGATGGATTAAATTGAAAATTCAACGTTGCCATCACATGAATAAAATACAACTGTACTGTATGTTGCTCACAAAAACACATTCAGAATACACTTCTTATTTTGAATGGCTGGTAGTTACGTCATCTAGCAGCTAAAACAAAATCATGTCTGACACATTACACACAAAAATGATAGTTTGTGAGATTTCAAAATTAGTTTGAGATCGTTAGCAGCAGGTAAATTAAATATGCATGTGCATAATTAATTGATATGTTGATGCTCTGCAGCATTTCAGTCTACCTAAAAGTATCTAAAAAGACCAAGTAAGTCTCCACAATTTTTTTTTTTTTTTTTTTTGGATATGCAGTTTTACAAGAGTAATGTGACATTATTAGTAAGATACAATGTCCACGAGATTACACATGAATCTTAAAGAACAAAGCTTTGGTGAAATGTGTGTGTCTTTTGGTTATGTCATCTGTATTGAATTCATTGAGGTATCTGTCTACCCATTTCTATGTTTTTCATGTGTTCAGTTTAAGTTGCGTGTGCTGAGTAAACTGGCTGCGTCCCTCAGTAAGCACATGCCAGAGAAGGTTCCTGAAGACACCAGTAGTATCCTCCGCTCTCCCATGCCAGGATCAGTGGTGGCTGTGTCTGTGAAACCAGGGGATAGCGTAAGTGAATTTCTGGAAATACCGCATATTCATATTACTATCATTTTCTCCGTTTATGATGTGGATTAAACTTCAGTCAAGATTGCTTAAAGGTCCTTAAAAAAAAAAAACTGTTCCAAATAATTTAAACTTTTAATGAATCTGACAAAAACAATCAGACTGTAGTTAAATGCCAGTCACATAGACCCAAGATAATTAAGGTTGGATGAAATATAGCACTTTAAAGGACAGTTCCCCAAGAAATGAAGATTCTGACATAATTTACCCACCCTCATGCTACAAAAATGTGTGGCTTGCTTAGCATTGTCCTAGTTTTCCGCTCTGTGTTCATTTAAAATACAAAACCTTATACTGCAACAGTTGGACTGTAGAAAGGCACCTTTTACGTTGGTTTAAAATAATTCTGAATAATGGCACATTTCCGCCACCCACTGGACTGGAGTATGCATCACAAAGAAATTGATTTTTTTTTTTTTTTTACTGTTATAAATTCTTAAAGCTGCATTATGTATCTATGCAAGTAACGATTAAATGATAGAATTACAAGTTATTTGTGAGGTAATGTTTGTGTGAGTACCTCCGCTGTTCTTTGTTGATGAATCTGTGTGCCCATGGGCACTAAACAGATGATTGTCTTATTAGTGTCAACTCAGTTCATTCAAATATCAATGACAATAAAACTCAATGAATAAATAATGAAAAATGGATGCATTTTGTTTTATGGTGCCAAAAAAAAGTTATTTAAAATAGTTTAGAGCAGAAGACCTCTCTGTAGTCTGTTCTTGCATCATAAATCAAAATACCCCGTTTCTCCAGCAGTAGAAATATTCTACAAATACTCTATATAAGTTTAATAAGTAAAATGATCTAAACGTTTTTCAGTCAAGGAAATATCAGCGATGGTTCTGGTGTCATCAATTATATTTACAGACATATAGACTGAAATAATCGGTTCAGACATTACCTTTGGTAGCTACATAGGCTAAACATAGTTTTGTGAACCTGGTCAATGTCATGTCATGTCACCTTTGTTTACATAGCACTTTATACAATGCTGATTGTTTCAAAGCAGTTATAACAGGAAAATTATGCATTTCAGCTGTTGTTGCACAACAATGAACAGCAATGTGATGCTATGTAAACCAAATGTATTTCTGAAAATCCAAACTTACTGTAGTGATTTTAAGATAAAGCAAAAACATGGTTTGGGAGATGGATTATGGATTTTTGAAGTGCTGCCGTTGTATTTAGTTCACCCAACCAGGTATCTGTCCGTCAAATGATCTTTTGTGTTCCAAAGAAAGTTATACAGGTTTGAAATGAGGACAGAATTTTCTATACCGAGTGAATTATTCCTTTAAGTTACGTGCTTTGCATTGGGATGACATCATTTGTAAAGCTGACAGTGCGCTTCAGAATGACAAAATGTCTCTGTGTGTGCGCGCGTGTTGCTGTCAAGTTGAATTGAATGCGTCCTGACTCAGTTTGTTAATGACTTATATATAATGCACAGACCGACTGGCTCCGACTAATACATCTGAGTCCTTCCAGTAAAACATCTCATTCACTCAGCAATGTCATACACACACAAGAACACTGCAATGAAGAGCTCTCACGCTGATTATTCACCACACACACACACACACAGCAGTGACGTTTGCACCACCTGATTTTTACCACTTCTGCATAGATAAGACAGAAATTAGTCCTTGTGGATGGAGGAAAACAGCAATTCCTCAGTTCTCGCTTATTTCCATAATCCATTTCCCTAATGGAGAGTTTGATGGATATAAACAGAGGTTTCTTTTATAGATTTAGCTCTCACGTTACAGGGAGCTCTGTGCGTTTGTTAACCGGTATCACTCTTCTAATGCATGCGCCTTTATGAAATGATATTACAATTTTCTGCTGCTCTTTGTACTGAGGTCGTTTTATGTACTAGACCTGCTCGAGTCTATGTAGTTGATAAATGCATGAAGGGAGATATTCTGTGAATCATACATCTCAAGGCATTATTAGAAAGTACTCATTGTGGAATGCCTGTTCATTTCTCTGTGTTCTGAAGGTTGCTGAGGGACAGGAGATTTGTGTGATTGAGGCCATGAAGATGCAGAACAGCATGACTGCAGCGAAGGCAGCCAAGGTGAGCTCACAGACATGCTTTGATACATAATTCTCCTCACTACTCTGTGCATCATTAATCGATATGACATAAAGAACATGCTCCTCAGCTACATTACAGTACCCAACACCATGGGAGAGACAGAGACATCAAGGGGCCACAGTCCATTATCCTCACTTGTATTCTGACCAGACCACTTAGCTCCTGTGAAAAAGTCTCTCCTTTCTTGACAGAGGGCTGAAACCAGATTGTGGTCATGGTGTTTATGATTCTTTTGGTGGACAGCAGTACTGTATCGTGCTTCATACCAGGGTTATCAGTTAACGAAGTCTACAACCGTAAAATATATTTTTACTTTAATTAAATATATATACATTTTGACTTGGTTTGACTTGAACTTAATAAACTAAAACTGAAATAAAAATGTAATATTTACATAATCGAAATTAAAATACTAAACTGAAGATGTACAACACTGTTTTTTGTTTGTTTTTACATCAGAAGTACCAGAGGGATATTTCAGCTTAGATAGGAGGACCTTTGCATATTGTCTAAGGGCTCTATGTGAATGAAAACGAGTGAATGAATTTGGACTCTGAGTGCACTGCCGTTCCGCTGTTGATGCCTTCTTTTGTTAAATGTGGCAAGTGCAGTGAGGGATCTGCACGAGGCCGGTGGCATGCTTGGTAACGAGCGCCACATACACATTAATTTGGCATAACATTGGTTGAACACGTTATTATTGTACATTTATGAGATTAAATGAGTGCACTTGATAACGTCCACAATGGTTTTGTACACCACTACAAATGTCTGTCCCCTAAAATAGTGCTCCATATAAAGGTATAGGTGGTGATTTTAGACAGCCATTTACTTGCACTTACTTGTATAAGTTGGTATTATATTTTAATGCTTTTGAAAACCTCAATATTAAACATTTTTTATGTTTGTGAAAGAAGTTATGCTCTCCATGGATGCATTTAGTCAATTAAAAATACAGTGAAAACCATAATGTTGTGGAATATTACTATTTAAAATGATTGTTTTCCATTTTAATTTATTTTAGACCTTAAAAAAATCATTCTAATAAACTATCTTTTAGTTGGTACTCAAGACAAATTTCATATTATCAATGTTGAAGACTGGGTAACATTTTATTTTGTTGGCCCCTTTTGATTATTCTGTGTTAAAGGTACAATCAAAATAAAGTGAAACAAAACTTTATAATGTTTATTGAAAGCATGATACTTTTTTTTAAGGATTTTTTGAATAAATGGAACGTTTAAAAAAAACAGCAGTTATTTGAAATAGTTTATAACATTATAATTGTCTTTTATTGTCATTTTCAATCAATTTAATAAAAGCATTAATGTCTTAAAAAAAGAATGGTAGTGTATATCGAATGGTTTATAGGACTGGGAATATCTCTTTACTCTTCTGTGATTAACAGCTTGTATATTTCAAATTTTCTGTCAAAAAATCAAAAGATTTTTTTTTTTTACTTTTATAAATTAATTATTTTATATATATATATAAAATAATTAATTAATTTATAAAAGTTTACAAAAAAATCTTGGTATTTCTGGTATTTCTCAAGTGAACATAAAACATCTTACTATTTGAGCTTTTTATCTTTAGGAATATGGAAGCATTCATTTCTTATTGAATAATTTTCTCCATTGTTTCTCTGAGAAGCTTGCTGTGTCCAGGAAATATTTGATGGACATTGATGTATTCGAGAACACAAATAGCTTCTTCAGATGCAGAATGTTTGGACTTTTCTCATATAACGCGTGGTGTTTTTCAGGTGAAGAGTGTGCATTGTAAAGCTGGAGATACAGTCGGAGAGGGAGATCTACTCGTGGAACTGGAGTAGCAGGACCTCATCATCTGCAGGTTCAGAGAAGACCATCAGTCGCTGTAGAGGAGCAAACAAAGACTCTAATAGAGTAGATGGAACATTCCTCCATTTGTTCCACCCAACTCTATTTTCTACATTTGACTATAATGTGTCAATCTCCTTGGAATTCCACTAGATCCCAGTGAAAGAAATGTTAAAACACATACATTATCTTGTGCCTTGGCTCTCCGTTGGAGGTGTTCTCATTTCACATGAAACAAACCACAATTTGATACTAGCAGCACCGATTGTATTTGAACACGTTTAAAATCAGTCAATGAAAGCTGTTGACACGTTCACTCCTTTTCTCTCTACTCTCTGCGTACATTTAACCTATGAAGTGCTGTGAATGACTTGCATTGCTTCAACTAATTCTTAATTATTAGGTTATAGTATGCAATGATTTTTCTTTTCCATGGTTATTCAAAAAGAGTATGGCTTCTATATACTTTTCACCTTCAAATAGCCAATTCCATTCAAGTGTTTCTTTAGAATGTACAGAAAAATGACTAATTTCTGTCATTAAACTAGTCAAGAAACATACAATTAAAAATACATGATCATCATGATTATTTCTGCACAAGACATGCACCTGCCCTATTGAAACACTTCATTTGTGTTTCTATAAAGTGGAAAAGAACCAAAGTGGACCATTAACACAAGTGGAAAGACTGATATGATTTTACTGCGAAACAGACAGCTGTGGTCAGGCATGGAAGCCAGAAGAGCCACCGGCACTAGTGAGGCTTTCTTTTTTAAATCACTCAGCCACTTGGATCCACTTCTGTCTGTATTTGCGTTAAAATAAAAAAGGGATTAATGTAAACATTCCAAGAGCTGTTGATTGTTTGAAGCCACAGGTTTGGAAAGCAAACGCATTGGAAGTGGAACACATAATGCATTACTAAAATTAATGATTTGATTGAATATGATGTGTAACTGGAATCAATTAATTTCTCTCATAAGAGAAATAGAGACACACACAACAATTAAACCTTTTTTTAATGTAACAACCTTTTTTGTCTCTCACATATTTAACAAATGTAAACAAAATAAGTCCAAGATTTGCCTCAAATTGAGGCTTTTTTTTTGTAGTAGTAGTAGTAGTTTGATTGCGGCACATTGTCTCCACTGTAACATGGTTTCCTGTTATTGGTGTACAAGACTGTCAAAATCAGAGGATTGTTTCCCTAAAAAACTGCCTAAAAGTGTAAACACAATCGTTTGATTCTACAATACCCCATTTTGGTTTAAGAAACAGATGTAGACTTGTTTATTCTCGCAAATGCCGCATTGACATTTAAGAATAGGATTTTATCTGAAAATACAACCTGTAGTAATCTGAAAATTAGCATGATGCTGCATGTTTGTTTTTCACTTTGAGCCATTTTAGTTCATTGTGGTGGCAGTCAGTGTAGCAACTGGATTGCATTGTTAAGGTTGTGCTTCAGAATGGTCACATCTCTGATATTGAGCTGACATTGAACTCAACACTCACACACACACATGCTCAGAGACTCCACTTCTCTGACCTTTGACCTCATTTTAGTGGCTTGAATCACTTACAGTATGCAGCTTCATGGCCATAATCTTTCCTGTAGCCGCTGCAAAAGAAACTGCTTGTTTTATTCAATACTGTAAAAAATAGAAAACAAAACTACTTAAACCTGAACAGTACTGCACTGGGTCTCTGGGTAACACTGTTTAATTCTCACTGAATCCTTTCTTTAAATGTGTTGCATGCAGAGATTCGTCCGTAAACTAAGCCTCACACTGTAGTAACTCTCATAACCAGTTCGCGGTTGCTGGTCTGTCCGCGTGGCTCCTGGGGCCTCAGGTGGTGGCTGAAGAGATGAAGGATGTTGTAAGCACAGTGGTGGTCTGGCAGCGAAGGCTGCCCGTTGCTGGGCTCAGACGAGTCCTGTGGCTCTGTCATGGCACCTGCTGCCAATGGGACAGAGTTTGTGGTGGGTGTTACAGTGCCCGCTGCGGTCGCTGCAGCCATGAGGGAGGACGTAGAGGTGGAGGCTTCGCCATCCGTACCGGAAGGCCCCATGCGGTTCGTCAGCGGCAGAGAGAAGGTCCGGAATGTGGTCTTCTGGTGCTCCTCATTGTCTTTGACCTTGTCGTAGTTTAAGACTTTCCACTGCTGATTAACAGCCTGCCAGCGGTGAAAGATGCGAAATACGGAGGGACCCTCATGGACAATCAGAGCTAAAAGAGATGGACAGACGGATTTATTAAGTGAGGGATAATGTACAGTCAGAACAAATTGGTTTGTCTAAGGAAGTGATTCAACTTTCTGAAAGACCTGTTCATTAACTTTATACAGTGCCTGGTTAAAAATACAGCTTTAGTTATAAATGTATATGTTGTACAAATCAGTAGTTTTCTGTAGGATCATGTGACACTGAGCGCTGGAGTAATGATGCTGAAAAATCAGCTTTGCTATCACAGAAATCAATTACATTTTAAAATGTTATTGTAATATCTCCCAATATTGCTGTTTTGATAAAACAATTTAGCTTTTGAGATTCAAACCATGCTCTCCAGCATAAGAGGCAAGCAGTCTAACAAGCAGGCTAAAGACTGCAACCTCTAGCATCCTTTCCTAGAGCGCCTCTTGAGGCCAGGAGAGTGAGGTTTACATGCACAGCTCTTGCTTGCCTATGACAGTTACAGTGGCACTGGTTTCAGTTGGTTTCCATTTTGTCATGGACGATGGTAACAGGAAATATCACACTATTGGATTGGGCGATTGTATTTAGAAATCAAGTATTTTTATCTTTTACTCAATTACATTTCCCAGGCAAACAATTATACTTTTTTCCTTCTCATTTACTGCGCATTTTTCAGAGGAGGTATGACATTTTACTGGACATACAAGCCAATCTAATTACCATTTATGAATTTTTCAAAATATGGTGCACCACTCTCTGTATTTAATCACTGTATTTCATAACCTCTTTAATTAATATTTTATAAGGAATTGAATGTAATCCTGCTATTGGTAAACACTGCATGTCTTGAGGCTACTAGATTAATACAGGCGTTTTACCACCACTTATGGAAAACATTTACTTCAGAATTTTAATTGCAACAAATCTCAACGACCTCATGGATCAATCAAATTTGCAATGTACTGTGACAAACAAGTATAGGAAAGTGTTTGAGGAGCTGAAAATGCATTTCTTTGTATTTGTTTTGTCAGAATTCCAAAATTGAAGAGAATGTTGATCTGCATTAATCTTGCATAAACTGCACACATATCTACACTTTTTACACACACACACCAGACTGCTACTAACTTCCCCGCTTTTGATTTGTACTCTCTGAGCTCTGATGACATTCAAGATCACTTTTTTTATTTCTCTGCAAATGTTGGATTACAAAGGCTTGTATTTTGTGGAGTTGAAACTGATCTCTGATCACTGAAAGGCTATTGCCCTCCCTAGAGCCCTGAGGTTCTCCTCTCACTCTAGCTGCTCCAGAATCAATGAGACAGACCACTAACAGACGTTATCACTGTACACTGCAGACCACTAAAACAAGCAGCGTGTGAGATGGTAATAATAACCCACGGTGTTCAATCGACTTTTCTACAACAGCCTAAGCCAAAGCCCTGTAAATGTTAGAAATGAAATGAAACAAGACTGCACAAAATCTGTTTCACATAAATGGGGGGAAAAGCATACATTTTAATCTTGGTGTTGATGCTGTAGTGGTTGTTGCTGTTATTAGTTTTATTGGAATAGATAACTGGAGTTTTGGTAGTCAGAGCAGAGTTAATGTGTCCACAGTGGCATTTATTAGCAGCAAATGTCTATGGGTTGAAATTAGATTGTGGAGGAGTTTATAAACGCATAAACGTTCCAGCATCATGAAGATGCTACTGCAACTTAATTTCTCTCTCTCTCTCTCTCTCTCTCTCTCTCTCTCTCTCTCTATCAGTCCCCATTTGGACTGCACATCCTCTCATTACATGTAGAGAATGTGAGACATGTATTGATTTAACACACACACACACACACACACACACACACACACACACACATTTTCCTTGTGCCGAGAGGATAGCTGAAGGAAATTCTCAGGGCATAGCTTGAAATTTTTATCAGCAGTTTATTCTGCTGTAGTGTGGGATTTTTTTGGCTACCAACCAGGCCCACAGTTGATGGGAACAAGGCTCGGCTGTGAAAAGCCACTTTGCCACCTGTCTCTTCTCTTAGCTTCTCTCTCAGTCTTTCTGTCGTCTTCCTTTTTTTGCTTATCTACATTATGGCAGATGATATTAAACTAATGACTATAATTAGACACAATATTATGTCATATTTCAATATTAAGCTGAAAGCTGTATGAGTAAGATCTCATCCCATCTGAGCAATCTTGAAAATAGACTACTTGGGGAATAGTGATAAATAATAATATGTTATAAAATGGTAATGAAATACCTTTAGAAAAGCTTTAAAATATTTCTTGCATTGTCACATCAAGAAACAGAAAAAGACTATTCCCATTATATTTGGGGTAAAACGTCAAAAAACATTAATTTAGTCTTTTGATATATAATATCTATATATATATATATATATATATATATTTTTTTTGGTTATTGTTTCAACCAAACAGCAAAGTAGAATATGTAAAATATGTTCTTGGAAGAAGTAAAACTAATAAAAATATAATGAAAATGATCGTTGTTTCCACTCACTGAATAAACAAGGAACATTTATATTTAAATGAATGTATTTACTTTTGAAGTAATTTTGAAATTTTGAATGACTCACTGTTTTAAATAAATTGATTCAAACTTTATGAAACTTAGTGACCCGATTATAATCATAGCTATATTCACAAAATTGATTAAAAAAAATAAAAATAAAAAAAAATATATATATTGGCAGCAAATTGATTGAAAATATTTTCTATAATGCTTTTTGCAGAAAAATTGTATTGGTTGCTGAAAACATCAACAGTTATCCAAAATATTGTATAAACACATTTTGGACAAAAGCATCAGCTAATTAAATAAATATAAATGTTGTAGGATACATTTTTTGTAAAACTCTCAGAGAACCTGTCAGAAGGGGAAATAATAAAAGGCTAATGCTCTTCATAGTGATAGTGTTTCAATGAAACGATTGCCTTTAGGCATTATCTCCATTCTCTCCACCTAATCAGACAGAATGGACTCTTGGCCTGTCTCCCTCACAGTCTGGCTGCTTACAGAGACGGAGTGATGCATCACAGAGAGAAACTCTTGAGGAGTTCTGCCGTTGATCTACAACATGCACACGCACAAACGGATGAGCCACTAAAACAATCTCGACATCACCATTGTTCAGCTCCCTCCCATTCACCCTCTTTCTTTTTTCTTGTAGTAGCGATTACCCAAGATAGCACTGCTCTGAGAAAACCTCATTATTCCCTCTGAGTCACTGGAGAGGTGAAACGGCCATTCATCTTCAACCTCTACAGCTTTGTGATACCCATTTACATTGAAGGTACTAGGCGGCAGATATTTTATGTTGCGGCTGTCATTTGTGGATGTTAAGCAGAGGGCTGCCGTTGTTGATACTCTTGCTGTAATTCCCATATGACTAAATGTCCAATTTGCAATACATCAGCATAGAGAGCTATCTAAACCTTGTCCATCAAACTGCAGCTATAGCGCAGGTACTCTGTCCAGTGCATTTATTCAAATGGCAACATTTACTCAGCAGCAGAATATAATTGTTAGTGCTAAATATAGTTGTTCATACACATTTTTGCTCTGAAAGAGTTAAGGCGTTAGAGGATATCTGTTGTCAGTTGACAGTTCACACAGAATTCCGTTTCAAACCAAGCAGCTTTTTGTTGGTGAACGTGGCGAACTAAACTGAAATTAAATTTGCACTGGAACATATTTTGACTGCATAGTCCTATTGAATTGGCCAGGGAAAAATCTCCAAACAAAAATAAATTTGACCGCACCTTTACTATAAATAGGCTGTCTTTACACACTTTCACCATTCACAGAAAACATGTTATTGAAAAATGTTATTAAAAAAACAACCATCCATCACGTGTAAACACCAAAAATAATGGTAAACAGCACAGATGAATGCAAAATCTTGTTCTGTGTGAACAGCCCCTTAGAATCCGGTTTGTTTGCATGATGTGATCACCGTTTTCCAAAATCAGGTGTGTGCTAAATTATCAATTTTTCTGCATTTCCCTACTTGTGTTAGATAGCAAAACCAGTTGATGATGTTGATAAAAACCAGTTGATAACCACTTTGATGATGTAGACATACCATGGTTCTGACCCCCAAAAATACGTTGTGAACAGTTTCCAGCAAGGCCAGCGAGAGACGAGAGCAATAAGACTCTGGTTTGGTCCAAGCAATTGAATCAAGTGTGAAACCAAATGTGTTTTCAACCGTATTTACCGAGCCTTAAATGATCCTGTTGATACAGATGAGCTTACACAAGCAGTTTAAATGTTGTCTGTGTGAATGAACAGCCAAAGTTGAGGCTCTTTTCTGTTCTTGCAATAGTTGTACAGATAATGTCTGTATCAGTGATGAAAATAAATATAAAAAAATTGTGTCTTTCATAACACTGGAAAGTCTCATTACAGTTAACACGACTTTATTTGATTTTATTGATTTTATTCTATTGGGCTCGATGCCCACTAGAGCCTCAAATTCATCCATTATCCAACAGTAGCATTGAATTGTTGAGTGTGGAGCAAAGCATTCGAGAGGGACCCAGACCACAAAAGCGATAAAGGCTTTGATGGAAGACAGTGATTGGAAGGGCTCATAACTCCTTCTCTGTGAGTTATGAGAACCCCACAGGAAAACATGAAATACACAAGTCAAGTGTGTGTGCAGTGTAGACTGGCTATAGCACTGTATGGCTTGACAACTAAATGTGATTCCATTACTAAATGGGACTTTTTTCATTATCAAAATAGTAAAGTAAGGTCTGAATCCTGATAATTTAAGGCAGTGAGTTTGGCCATGGAATATATTAGACAGTCTAAAATATAACTAACTGCATATTATACTGCTTCAATGTGGACATTTCCCTAGTTATGGGTGTCATGTGAGAGAAAATACAAAGAGGACGGAACCAGAGAATCTTTGGCTGCATATCTAAGAAAATGAAAAGAGCAGGAACTATCTGAAATAGTTTAGACATAAAAAGGAAATACTTAAGTTGCAATGCTAAGTCATTATCAGGTTAATTATCTGTTGCAATAGTTACAAGCATATTGCAACAGCATCGCAATATTATTGACATTTTACAGGCAAAATCCAGTCATTTCAACAGGAATCTGTGGAATGAGGAATTTCCTGTTAAGGCGAAAAAAAATACAGATTTAAAGATTCACATGAGGTTCAAGAGTCACATTAAACATTGTACATTTATTGCGGTTAATGTGGACCGGAACCCCCCGCGATAGGTGAAAATCCGCAAAGTAGGATCAGCCAATCAGCTCACGGGATACATCCACTCGTACTCTCATTCGTCAATCTCGCGCCGGGAACCAATCACGTGCCCGTGCCCGTGTACAAAGCCTCTGAGAGAGTTTCTCTCTTTGTTGGGCATCCTGGGAAACCGTTTTTCTCGCATCACGATAAAACAACGCTGCTTTCCGCAATACGGAAATGTTTTTTTTTTCCGATTAATATTTTTGAAAAATCTGCGATGCACTGAGCCCACAAAACTTGAACCATGAAGTAGCGAGGGATTACTGTATATGTAGAAAAAGCTTAAATTCAACCAATGTGTCTTCAGAAGACTTTGATTGATGAACAGAATTTGGTTGAACTATCTCACAACTACCCTCACATTTCTGTTTTTCCTCCCACACAGCTTTTCTTGTCTTTGTTGTCCTCTAACACTTTGGGAAACTGTTTTTTCTTTCCCCAAGTACTGCTCTAGTTTTAGTTGCAATATACCCTGCCCCATCCTCCCTTAAAATGGTTTTGTTACAACAATGCAAAAATTAAGCTCTTCAACTGATGCTTAATTGAAATTTTTTATCATTTAATTAGAGCACATTTCCTCTGAGAGACAAAAATACTGTGTGTGTGTGTGTGTGTGTGTGTGTGTGTGTGTGAGTGTGTGTGTGTGTGTGTGTGTGTGTGTGTGTGTGTGTGTGTGTGTGCGCGTGTGTGTGTTATTTACTTCCTCATTTGTATGTGGATCATAAGGGAGCATAAGTGTGTATTTTCTCTCATAGCCAGGCATTAGAAGGATCACTCCTTAAGCTGGCCTGATTAGACTCACCTTTTGCTTGCCTGGGTTCAAACCTTCTGCTTTCACTGATTTTACTCACCTTTCCTCCAGAGATCAAACTCAGGATGTCCTTCCCTGTAATACTTCATACCAGTGTGACAATGCATTACATATCATAGAAAGTCCTAAATATTTGCTCTATTCACTTACAAATTACATGAAAATTGTTGCATCTGCAAATAGGGTAAATTCCAATCAGAATTGAGCACTTCCATTCACTCTGAAGGGCAGAGCTCATAAACTAGAACATACTTTTACATTTTGAGATTGTTGTGGAAAGTATACTTTTGCATCAAATATTGACCCTTTGTAATTCTATTTCCACTGATGGTCCTTGGTCGCATGAGAATAATTGAGAGTCCCTGGCAAAATCACATAAATGGCAAACAAACTGCAAAATTGCTTCCTTTAACAGATGATTGTCTGTACACTGTAACGGCCTTGTGAAAAAGGAATTCAGTCGAAGGGTCATTCCAAATGCGAGAAAGCAAGTAATAATGAAAGTACCATTTGGAACAGAGGGGTATTGGAAGTAAAAATATCATTGTTTTTATCAACAGAGAAATTGATTTGTAATGATTTTGCAACCTTTCAAGACAGGCCGACTATTAATCTATGTTATGCTTCTGTTAAAGCCCTAAGTTTTTACATTTTAAAATTAAGTTTTCAATGTTCAGTTCCAGCAATTAGAGAATCCCAACAAACAAATAAATACAAAAGAGCTCAGCAGTAACAATGCACTCCCATAAAGCATTGTCTCCCTACACTCTTCAACTTCTTAATTCAGCCATTCACTGAATTAACTAATGGAATGAGATCATGAGACAACTATGTAGCTAACTACAGATTGTAATTATTATCGTTGTGTACAGTTATCTTTCACATACTAAGTTATCAGTTATGAGAGCCGTAATTGGTAAGATTGAGTTTCATTCTAAATATAGCTGATTAAGTTAGCATTACTACTGGTAGTCTAATATTTTAAGTCACTTAATAGTGGATGGTTTTAAATGATACATATTCGTAGTGTGACATCCAGTGTATTGTGGCCAGTTTAATTTGATCTATGCAGGAATCAATTTCCAGTTCTCAATCTTTCAACCTTTACATTTCTACTGCTAGAAAGTATATTAGAGATACAGTTTAGATACATAAAAATGGCATGCTATAGTGAAATGCAGCAATTATTCATGACTCCCTGTGGCTTGCCTGAAAACACAATCCTCTCAGTTCTGCCTGCATATTTTGTTTAGTTTCCTGTGTTTTCAGAGAAAAGTGGGTTTGTTATTCAACAGTATGTCTTGTTCACTTTCAACTGGTTCTAATAGATTTTGATTACCACTCTCAGACACTCTCAGACAGGCAAACAGGCAAACATGTAAAAGCAGAGCATTGTTTTGCTGTGCCAGGTGGCTGCAGTTATTGAGCATCCAGTGACCTACCAATGCAAACCAGGTCCATAAAGCCATACATGGCATAACAGATCTGGAAGAGCAGGTCCTGCCTTTGCCACTTGGCCGAGGGGCTGAGGGAGGACCACACCAGCCAGGAGATACTGGCTATCAGGAACAGGGAACCCAGAACAGCTGCAGCTATCTGTACTTTCTCTATCACTGTCAAAGAGATGGCCTGCCACTGGAGACACAGAAAATATATGATAGCACAGCAGTACTAAACCCACATTTTAACACACATTAAAAAACAAGAAGACACTCAAAATATTTATACAGTAAACAGGTAATATAAGTGACTTAATATCAGTCAGAAGAAAACAAATGAGCTGTTGCTAGAAAGTAATTATGTCCATAAATTAGAGATACACTATCTTTCAGCAGTTTGAGGTCAGTAGATTTTTTAAAATAGATTTAAATTAAATGATATTCAGCAATGAGGCATTAAATTGATAAAGACTTATTACAAATATATATATGAATATAGAAAGTGCTTACAAAGGCTGTTCTGTTGAACTTTCTATTACTCCTGAAAAAAGGGTATGTGTGTAGTGCTTAAAATATTAAGCACTGTTTACACAGTGTTTTTAACACTGATAATAACAAGAATTGTTTCTTGAAAAAAAGACAAAAATATATATTTTAAAAATCTTGCTGACCTCAATATTTTGAATGGCAGTGGTTTACTTATTATTCATAGAATTACAGTGGTACCTCGAGATACGAAATTAATCCGTTCCGAGGCGGCCTTCGTATAATGAGTTTTCCGTATCTTGAAACACATTTTACATGTAAAATGGCTAATCCGTTCCAAGCCCTCCAAAAACACCCCATTAAATTTCATAATAAAGCTAAATTGACCTATAAACAATGAAATAACGTAAAATGTCGAAGCTTACCTTTCGAGTGAGGCTATCTCCGAAAGTGGCGGCAGAGGAGGAGGAGGACAAACGGCAGATAAAGTAAAGTTTCGGGTGCGGAGTGGCTGAGCTAAAGCACGCCAGCACGTATGTATAGAAGATGCATGATGGGAGGGATGCTGTCCAATTAGAGAGAAGGATCTCATGGCTTGGCTAGCATCAGGAACCAATGGGAGAGCAGGAGGATGGTGGCGAGTCTACTATAACTAAGATGGCGGCGTGCGGCGCGAGTTTCAAAATTGTTATGGGCGAATCTCGGACTTTCAGAAACCTTTCATATCTTGAAAACTTTTCGTATGTAGAGCAGTAAAAATTTTCGTCTTTCCTTTCGTAACTTGGATTTTTCGTAAGTTGAGCCTTTTGTATCTTGAGGTACTACTGTATTTTGAAGGCAAATATCTTTGAGATGAAAATGAACAGAATTCTATTATTGAGGAAGTACATACAAAAATAAAATAAACTTTTTTTCTCACCCCAGTAAGCTCACAATAATATTATATTTTGAGCTTTTGGGATGAATTTGGCAAACAACATTCTAAATAATTAATTCTTGCAGTTTTACATTATTTCCATAATCTAAAATGAGGTCTGTCTACTTGCTCAGACAACTTTCTTTTTCATTTTTTTCTTCTTTTTTTGGTATGTGACCTGTAGACCTTGCAGTAGATTGCAGTAGATTGACAGATCCGATCATAAGCAAGTCAACCATTGGAAAGTACAACTGATGTTAAAAAAAACGACTTTTCCCCTGTAATTTTCAACTGCTGATGGCGATAGAGAAGCCAAAGTTCTGTAGTGCACATCTAAATAACCAAAACAAAGAAGAAAATGTCCAATTAAACATCTGAAGGTCAGATCAAAAGAGAATAAAAAAGGCTGACAATAAAATCAGTGAAAGCAGAAGCTTTGATACCAGACAAGCAAATGAATAATATGAGTTGATAAAATATGAACGAAAAAAGATAAACATAGCTAATGCTCTCAGTATTATGGTGGTACAGGTTTTTAGTGCTAAATGACTACCAGATTCATATATCATACATGGTATGCCAAGGTGGATTATTGGGCCAACATATGCAAACATCACCTTCTAATGATTGTGTCCAAACACTGCAATGCTCTCTGCTCAAAGCGGGATCTATAAAGAAATTATTTACTGACTCTGGTGTGGAAGAACTTGGCTGGCCTTCAAAAAAAGACCACCGGAAACTCAATGAATGTCTTTATGATGACTGCGAGCCAAGCCCATCGAATAAAATAGGTGTCTGACCTCACTGATGCTCTGGAGTGTAAATGAGAGCAATGTTCCGACATCTAGTGGAAAACCTTGCCAGAGGAGTGAAAGGGAGGATTGATGCCTTATTAATGCGTATGATTTTGAAATGAATTGTCCATGGTTTTTCTTAACAAACCCATTTTTCCACATACTGTTTTGGCCATGTAGTGCACTGCAAAGAATACCAGCATGGTGTACAGAAATGAAGCAGTTTTACTCCAATACACATATAGGCCTAAGTACATTTATTATTTGGAGTGTTTTCCTTTGACAATTTTTTTTTCTTAACTACATTTTAAAGAACAATAACAAATCTTTCTTTAGAGTAAACTATTTTCAATGAACTCTTTACAGTTACTGATTCAATGACTCAAGTTCAAAAATCACTGAATTGATCTCATCTGAAATAAAAATTAGCCTAGAAGCAGGAATAATATAGACCTTCCCTTCACATAATTTCTGAAACCTTATAGGATAACGCCAGTTGATCACTGGCCAATTGTCGCTTGATGCAGCTCTGGCTGACAGACATTATGAATAGCATAAGCACGGCAATTGCGTCAGAATCATGAATGAACGCTACACAGCTGGTCAGGTGGCGAACACTGTGGTTAATTCGATGTCTCGTTCCCGTCTCTCAGGGAACCGAGATTACAACAGTAAATTGAGACGTTCCCTATCGAGAGCGGAAACAAGACATCGCATTGAAATGCATTTGGGAACAGTGTTCAATCCCGCTGTGAGAGACGTGGATCAGCCTCAAAACACAGGGAATCATACGCCAATCACAGCGAAGAGGTACACAGCCCAACCAATGGCGATGCCACTAGGTGTGCTCACAACTGATAGGTGCAGCCAAACCAATGAAATCAACAGCTGAAGCCTACCAAAATTTACATATCAGAAAGCCTGAAAAATAGCGAGCTGCACTGAATACAGGGCAGACATGGTGCAACATAGTGCATGATTTGTTAAAAATTGTTAGTGGCTAGTGAAAATGTTGTAGAAGTGATCAATTGAAAATGTAAATACTTGCAGAAATGTATAGAAATAAAGTGTTGCATATTGATATTGACCTGTTTCCTATTTTGTTAAATAAATGTTGATAATTAGAATGATGATCAGTGTCTTCACATAGATGAACTTCATTAATTATTCAGAATGACATATAATTAAAGCCAAATTGAGCAAATTTGTTATTTTAGAAGTGTGTATCAAACGGGTAGCCCTTTGCAGTAATCTGTACCCAAGAAGTAGCCCTAGGTTGGTGACCCCTACTCTAACCTCATTAAATTCTATACTATCTGTTTGACAGTGGCATCTCTCTTTTAATAGGTATTTTGAGCATGATGAAGCAATATAAAAGATTCTATGATGAAGTATATCAATTAAATAAAACATATAGATCCATTCTTTTACTTTTCAAACATACACTCACCTAAAATATTATTAGGAACACCATACTAATACTGTGTTTGACCCACTTTTGCCTTCAGAACTGCCTTAATTCTACGTGGCATTGATTCAACAACGTGCTGAAAGCATTCTTTAGAAATCTTGGACCAAATATGTTCGCAGTGTGTCTTCAGCTCTAAGCCTGATTTCCCTCCGTGCATTTGGACTAATCATAGATCGTCGTCCAAGCCCAGACAAGTACAATCTCTGACAGACAATTTTACATCTCAGTTAAGGATTCTCGGTCACCTATTGTCCCCCTTAAGCGAGGTGTTCCCAGGGATCTGTTCTCGGGCCTTTATTATTCATAATTTACATCATACCACTTGGTCAGATTTTACAACATCACGGTCTTAACTGTCATTTTTATGCTGATGACCTTCAATTATACTCAATCTGCACACCTGCTCTACCTCCTCAAAAAGAGGAAATCTCTGCTTGTGTTAAAGAAATAAAAAATTGGCTATTTAATTCCCTATTGAATAAATTTTCTAAAACTCAACATGGACAAAACTGAGGTTATTTTCATTGGAACTCCCTCACTTACTAGCCATATTTCTACAAATCTCACCTGTGAAATAGATGGTTCTCATATCAAAGCATCCAATACTGTTAAAAATGTTGGTGTAATCATTGACCCCACCCTTTCCTATCAGGCTCATCTTTCCTCTGTAACCAAATCTGCATTCTTTCACCTCTGTTACATTGCCCAATTGCATTGTCCTGCCCTTTATCAGTATCAAAGACGCTGAAACCATCATCCATGCATTTGTCTCATCACACCTTGATTACTGTAATGCTCTTTTCATTGGTCTACCTGCAAGCTCCATTTCTAGATTACAATACATTCAAAACTCTGCTGCTAGAATACTCACCCATACCAAGCGCTCTGCTCACATCACCCCAATTTTGTGTGATCTTCACTGGCTTCCAGTTGCCTACCATATTAAATTTAAAATTCTTCTGCTCACTTTCAAATCTCTGCACTGTTTGTCTCCTCCTTATCTCTGTAAAATGCTCGTCCCCTACCCTCCGACTTGCTCACTACGTTCCTCTGACTCAAGTCTGGCCTACTTGTTGTCCCTCGCCATCACCTCTCTTCAATAGGGGGCAGATCATTCAGTGTTATTGCTCCCAAACTCTGGAATTCTACCCCATGCTCACTCTGTTGTGTCAATGATATCTCTGAATTTAAATCATTACTCAAAACTCACCTTTTTTCTGATTGTTACACCCCTGATTTGATTAATTGATTCTGCATTACTACTAATATTTCTCTGAATGTAATCTTGAATGAATGTTAAGTCCTGTTTATAATTTTGTACAGTTTTCTGTATACTTCCATTATTGTTTCTATTAGTCTACTTGTATTATTCTCTTCCCTGTTAATTGTCTACTGTAAAGCGTCCTTGAGCTCTGGAAAGGCGCTATATAAATAAAACATTATTATTATTATTATTATTATTATTATTATTATTATTATTATTATTATTATTATTATTATTATTATTATTATTATTATTATTATTATTATTATTATTATGTGGTGGAACAGCTCCTGTTCCACCACATCCCAAAGATGCTCTATTGGATTGAGATCTGGTGACTTTGGGGGCCATTTTAGTACAGTGAATTCATTGTCATGTTCAAGAAACCAATATGAAATGATTTGAGCTTTGTGACATGGTGCATTATCCTGCTGGAAGTAGCCATCAGAGGATGGGTACATGGTGGTCATTAAGGGATGGACATCGTCAGAAACAATGCTCAGGTAGGCCATGGCGTTTAAACAATGCCCAATTGGCACTAAGGGGCCTAAGGTGTGCCAAAAAACATCCCCCATACCATTACACCACCACCACCAGCTTGCACAGTGGTAACGAGGCATGATGGATCCATGTTTGCATTCTGTTTACACCAAATTCTGACTCTACCATCTGAATGTCTCAACAGAAATCGAGGCTCATCAGACCAGGCAACATTTTTCCAGTCTTCAACTGTTCAATTTTGGTGAGCTCATGCAAATTGTAGCCTCTTTTTCCTGTTTGTAGTGGAAATAGCTGGTACCTAGCTGTATACCTTCTGCATACCTCGGTTGTAACGAGTGGTTATTTTAGTCAAAGTTGCTCTTCTATCAGCTTGAATCAGTCGGCCCATTCTCCTCTGACCTCTAGCATCAACAAGGCATTTTCGCCTATAGGACTGCCGCATACTGGATATTTTTCCCTTTTCACACCATTCTTTGTAAAGCCTAGAAATGGTTGTGCGTGAAAATCCCAGTAACTGAGCAGATTGTGAAATACTCAGACCGGCCCGTCTGGCACCAACAACCATGCCACGCTCAAAATTGCTTAAATCACCTTTCTTTCCCATTCTGACATTCAGTTTGGAGTTCAGGAGATTGTCTTGACCAGGACCACACCCATAAATGCTTTGAGCAACTGCTATGTGATTGGTTGATTGATTAGATAATTTAATTAATGAATAAAATATAAATAAAAATTAACTATATAATGTTTATAAAACGTGATTATAATGGTGTCATTGTATCGAATCCAGCATAATAATACCTTGCATTGCTGTACTAATTCCATAGAAAGCTCAGGCAAACATTGAGTTACCTGGAGAGGGTTCTTGGTGCTGATGGCGATGACCTGATATTTGTAGTAGCAGAGTTCGCAGCTCCAGGATCCTCTCTCACTAATCCACTTTATAAGACAGGGCTCATGAGTGCAGCGAACTGAACCACTACAGCGACATGGACTCAGCAGCTCCCCCTGCAGTAGACAACACATGCTCACATTAGCAGTAGCTAATAACCCCTGGCTTACCAAATCATTCTGAAACCTCTTTAAATAAACACCCAGATCGATGATAAATAAGCCAACAATATTGTTATGTTGTGTATGGGTCAATATAAAACTCTTAACAAAGACATAGTAAACAAAGCCTTTAACTCTTTCCCCATCAGCATTTTCTTTAAAGGTTGCCAGCCACTGCCAGCATTTTTTATCATTTTCACAAAAATGTCATGGCCCCCAGAAAATGTTGTTGTATGAATATCTTTACATGCAATATATCAAAATAAAGATAAGTCCCTATTCTTTTAAACAAACAAATGAACATTTATTATAACTCAATGCATTATTTTTTATCAACACTTAAATGTGTTAAAAAGTAAAAAAAAGAAACAGTTTGAGCAAAAAGCTAGAGTAGATTGGGCCCATTCAACACACCTAAGCTTGCACAGTCCTATAGCTCATACTGGGTTGATCATTTCATTCAGTAACTTTAGACAGTTTTTTATATGCTGTTTAATGTTAGTGATTGCATTATTTTACACATCTTCTTACATATGCCATCACTTGTTTCTGCCTCTTTTTAACCTGTGTTTTGATCCAGAGATTCCGTACACCGTCCAGAGATTCCGTCCAGAGATTCCGTATAGAAATTCCGTACACTTTCAGTATATATAGCACTCTCTATTGTTTCAGAGTGAAAAGTGGAAAACTAGGATTTTCCATCAATGGCAGGGAAAGAGTTAAAAAAACTGTCAGGGTTCTTTCACTTCGGTATAGGTTTCTGGTGTTTGGTCGACAGAGCTCTTACACTGCTCCCTCGTCGTGTTTATTTGTCACGTCTTGTGTCACGCTCTCTTGTTGTTAGTGTCGCGCGCAGTTGGTGTGTTTACTAACTGCGCTGTCTCGTCAAGTTCATGTGAACACACGGCGTTGTCCGCATTTGCTACGTGTTCGTGTCTTGTTATTGTGTAACCCTTATTGTGTAATCTTGTTCCTTTGTTTCACTTGATTGTTTACAGCTGTTTTCTGCTCGTTACCTTCCTCATGTGTCCCCTTTTTAATCCCTGTGTGTTTACTGTCCTGTGTTCACGTCGTTATCTTTCTATGTCATTCCCATGTCAGTTCTTTGTTCTTCCCTGTCGTTGTGTTTCCTTGCCGTGTTCCATCCGTGTTTTCTGTTTAGCGTTCTGTTTCTTAGTTTAGTCCCCTTGGTTTTTATTTTCATTATAATAATAAATCCTTTTTCACCTGAATACCTGAGTCCTCTCTACTTGTTCCGTGACAAAAACATAATTCAATAATTATAATAAGATAATAATTCAGGAGAAATCATAGTCCACAAACATTGAATTAAGACAAGAATCAACAAGCAATAGAACCAAACAAGGAGTATAAACTATGAACTAAATGAGACTAGGTGTCAGTAACTAAAGAAGAGTGACTAACAGAGAGTATTTAAAGTCAAATTGAAATCAAAAAGTCAAGGTCATGGGTTCGATCCCAGGGAAAACAAGAACTGATTTTAATGTGTTTCTAGAATGCAATTGAAATTGCTTTGGATTTTTAACCTCTATGTTTCATAAGAAAATATGCAATAATATTAACATATTCAGTGTATTTGATTATATTTATTAAAATAACAAATACAGTGGGTACAGAAAGTATTCAGACTAAAATAATTTAGGTTCATTTTTTCCTCATTAATGTACACACAGCACCCCACAAAATTGACAAAATTGATTGACAAAAAAAAATCACAGAATTGTTGACATTTTTGCATATTTATTGAAAAAGAAAAACTAAAATATCACATGGTCCTAAGTATTCAGACCCTTTGCTCAGTATTTAGTAGTATTTTCAACTTGTTGCATCTTTCCCAAAAAAGACTCATGGCTGTATTAAAGCAAAAGGGTGCTTGTACTAAATACTAAGCAAAGGGTCTGAATTCTTAGGACCATGTGATGTTTATTTGTATCACACAAACATTTCTAAAAAAAACAAAAAACTTTAAAACATGCTCATCATATCATATAATAAATCATATAAATATATAAATCATATTTGAATGTGTTTTTGAGCAAGTTAATAGGTCCCGACCAAAACAAAAGTGTCACTTTATTGACCCGTCCATTAGTTCACAAATTATTAATGGGCTCCACTTAAGACTGTTATTAGGGACATGACCTTAGTGACCTTCACAAGAACTATACCCATGGGAAATTAATTTGTGGTAGATGTTAAACAGTGCTTCTTGCCTTGTTAAAACAGAGCTATGTCAAATTTTACATCAAATAATAATAAAAGGAAGAATATCTTTTTAGCAGCAAAGGGACTTTGCTACTTTGCAACCCATTTGAATAATGGATAAACAGAGATAACCAACCTCAAAATCACACGTCTCACTGCAGGCTTAAACATCTCAAGAGCTGCATGTCAAAATGTCTTCACAGAAGCCTCGCAGCAGTATTCACAATGTTTCAAAACACAGCACATCTCAAACGTGCCTCATAGTAGGGGTTGTGTGGGTGACAAATAGTTGCCAAATCATTGCGTTTATTCTTAGCTTGTTTAACCAGTGCAAAGCATATAACATAATATCAAAATTACAGAAATAATTACACAAGTGCAAACATTAGTCAAAGCAAATTTATTTAATTAACAGCATTGGTTTGTGAATAGGAACCAGACACAATGATGGCATTCATCGTTTACCCTTTCAAACACATACATCCACACTTAACACGTATCATAATGAGGGATGATCAGATAAAAGCACCTGTTGGGTCCCTGGCAGTGTTGTGCTGGGACTTGCTCACTGATTGGAGCAGTCAAACGATCCCTTTGGCACCGAGAAATTACCTTCCTATGCTGATCAGACTTGGTGCACTGTCTCTTTTATATTGCTTCAGTTTAGCACCTAGATAAGGGGGACTGAATTTCTATCAGCATAAAGTATGAATAATTTACTCAGAACATTCTTAGAAGAAGACATTTAGGGAGAGATCAGGACTCCAACTCAACTTCCCTTCAAGTTTTGCAGTGTAAGAAAACACAGATCACTTTGCCTAGGAGCTCAGGGCTAATGAGCATTGTTTCCAGCAATCGGCTTCATGTCTCTCACTGAACTTACACTCATTTTGCTCTACATGCACACAGTTATGACCAACCTCTTTAAGAAGACACTCATTTATAAACTGCTGAAAAACTAGATCTAATTTTGGTCACGTATAAGCAGCTGTTTATCTGGTTTCTTGTGGAAAAATGAACTATGCAAAACCTGAAATTTGTAGCTCAACTGCTCAATTTCACAGTTTTATTTTTATTGACAAAAATCAAGATTGGGGGGAGATACAGATAAACCAGTTTGATTCAGTGTTGTTATGATTTTGACAAAAAACTAAATAAATAGTATAAACTGAATGTTAGAAAAAACTAATAATGAAAACTAAATAGAAATAAATAGATTTCTTGCCTTTAAAACTGCGCCTAAAAAGTTTACATATTTGTCATTTTTCTTTCATTTTCCCACCAAGACTCCAGAAAATGTTATATAAAGTGGAATTTGGTTATGTCGACGGCCTCAGGGGTTTTCTAAAACAGCGTTGAGAAAACCGAGGATCGAGATAACCAAAAGCCAATATGGCGATTTGTTTGATGAAGCGATCGGCATGCTTTAAAATTGTACATACACTGTATATGTTTGCTAACAACAAAAGCATATGTGCACCAACTAACAGCAGAGATTGTAACGGCTACTTTATCTTTATGCTGGGAATATACCTGTTATGAAGACGAGCTCCCCGCTTTCCCCCTCTGGCCACCGGAGGGATCTCTCACACGTCTGCTGGCCTCATCCCTTGTTTGGATTATTGCTCGTGATTGTTATCTGCCCTGTCTTGACTTCCCCACCTGTACTAGAGTTCTGATTCTGTCTGCCTGCCTTTTTGACCCTTATACGCTATTGGATCTCTGCCTGTGAGTACCATCCATTACTATACCTTTAAGACGGCGTATGTAGTTCTGTGAGCGCTGTTCTGGTGTGAGCGCGCAAGGGGAGGAGAGTGTTTTTGAGTGAGGAGAGAGATGGCCACTCTACTGCTGCTGACAGGAATTCCTATTCTAAAAAAATCTATTCCTATTCCTATTCTATTCTATTCTATTCTATATTTAAATCTATTTAAAATTTGTTTGCATTTTTTTCCCAATCAAATGCATTTATGCAAGTTATTAATCTGTGGACAGACAAATGAGATGAGACAGCCGTATGCCAACTCCTGTGGACAATTAAACAGTGTCATATTCAACAAAAGAGAAGTTAATCCTATCCTGAATCCAGACACCTGAACATTCAATGAAGAATGAACAAAATGGGCTCTTCCAACTTTGTTAGGTCAATTCTGAATTAGAGCGTTTAAATATGTTTTATTATTTGTTAAAGTATTTGCAAATGACTATTAAAATGTGGAATTTTGTGCAGCTTAGAGTAATTCATATTGTATGTCATTCTAACAATCAAAAGTGCACAGATGGATTTATGTTTACAAACAGTGTCCTCTGTTAACTGTGTATAACCTGTGGTGAAACGATGACAAACTTAGATGCAATACGTGTTCTTTTCAACACTGCAAGCAGAGCTTGCAATTTACCACTATGAAATGTTCTAGTGAAGCTCGCAATTATGGTAAAGGCAGTTACCTTTAAGTGTTCAGCCACTGTGCTTCTTGGAAGGAGGGGCTTTGTAGAAATCTAGGCATTTTAGAAAGACTGGGCATAGAGGAGCTACAATAATATACACTGAAAAATTATGTATTTTTTGAACATTAAAGCATGGTAACATATTCTATTACACCCAATACACAATATAATGATCTTTGAAAATATCATAATATATCATACCCCTTTAAAGTAATTTGTACAAAATCTTGTGGTGTTTAGTTTTTCATATTAACATGTCAGTTATGTAAAATCTAATAATTATTCTGTAATTATTTAACCTTTTCAAGTTTTCTGACTCCTGCTAGAAACTTGTTGAAGAACCCAAGTGTGTAAGGTCATATCAGTATGTCTAAAGACCTCTTTATAAAAAAGAAAAGTGTTTTCCAATGTAGACTTGGGCTAGACTATTCAAGGCTGGAGAAAATGTAAAGAGGACCTGAACAAAACATTTGTGTCTTTGTATTCTCCCATTTAATTTTGACCTTTATCAATGTTTTGCAAAAAGCGCATTTTAAGTCTAAAGTAGGTTACATATCCTTTTCCATTTAATCACAGAAACAAAAGGGGAATGCAGCGAAAGTTGTCCTTTCAGAGCTCTGAAAAAACTTTCATATAAACATGTTTTCTCCTTTTTAAAAAGCTGATAAACCTATATACACTGTATAAAAAAAATCTATGATATTTACTATTAAAATTAGGATACCTTTACATCTTTTATCCTGTTCTATCTAATTAATTTTTTTGTTGTTGCATAATCTACTTGGTTTATTTACTTCCCTTGACAACTAAACAAATTCAAATTGTGACAATTGTACATGCAAATTGGTCATGCACATAATGGCTCATAACACACTCGTGCCCACACATGCTCACACATTCACTCAGACATCACTTCCCTGCTCATATTACCTACTGCAATCCAATGGGATAAATGGTCCAGATATAATTTGACATGAAAGAGTGTCACTTTTCCCAGAAAGCAGAACTAGAGAAAAACGTGCACCTTTTAACTCAGTGTACAATGTTAAAAAATATATATAAAAAATATAATATTTATAAAAAAAGTTGTTTTACTAGAACGACTTGTACTTCAGATGTGTGAAATTTGAATTTGAATTAGTAAGAAATCAATTATTGATTTCAACAACTGAACTGTATTGGCAGCGTATGGATTTACCTTATGAAAATACTATTGCAGATATCAAGAATGACCTTATCCTTAAAAGATATTCTTGTTATAAATTATTGGTAAGAAAAATTTGTATTTCCGTGATGACATCAGTGTTATATAAAAACATTGCCATTGTTACTAGAGGATATCTAATTCCTGATTTCAAGAATTAGCATTTTAACTACTGAAAATTGAATTGTTGATGTCAAGAATTCATATCCTGTGAATGAATAAAAAAGTCAAAATGCCTTGCCATTGCATTCAGAGGTGATGAATATGCCTCTGCTATTGAAAAACTACTGTAGGAATTTGATCAGCATTTTCCTGACTTCAAGGCTCACTGTAACACTTTTAAAGCTGTTTTGCAGATCCTTTCTCAGCTGAAGTTGAGAATGTCACAAGTTTGTTTTAAATATAGATTTCCTGTAGCTCAAACAGTAGAGCGTGGTGCTTGCAATGCCAAAGGTCATGGGTTAGATTCCTAGGGAAAGCAAGAACTGATTAGAATGTCAATGTATATCTTGAATGCAATGTAAGGTGCTTTAGATACAAGCAAAATGCATACATTTAATGGAACTTATGGACTTGCAAAGCAACAGTGAGCTAAAAGCTAAATTCAGAGAGGCACAGGGAAAAACAGACAAGACTGGACAGTTTCTGAAAGTATTACCTCCATGCTTCCCAGAGCTGTCTAAAGCGTTCAGTCCGATAATGTGCCGTTTTGGAAGCACATATCTGTGTTAGAAGCTTTTCTCAACAATGCACTGCAATAAATGCGAGTACAGGTCCAGGCTCAGTGATGGCCATCTTGAATTTGTGCTCAAGGTTTCAACTCCATCAGGGCAAATGTGGCTCGGTTTTCTGAGAAGAAGAATTGCCAGATGTCTGGCAAGAAATAGAATAGAGTGCAAATGTATTCAAGGATTCTGCTTGAATGTTAAAATGTCCCTCCTATGAGAAGTCCATCACAGCAATGGCCCCCGCTAATTTGAGTTTGAGAACCCTGATCTACATTGTGTGGACCTCAATTTATGCTGGATTAATATTCATACTTAATTAAAAATACTATACAAGTACATTAATCACATAGTTTTTCAAATAGCATGTTATTTTGTCTTAGTAAAATGACATAATTTATTTATCAATATATCAATTAATCATCAATTATTTAATTCTAAAACAAAATGTATTTATTATAGTACTCTTACAATTTTCTGTGCTTTAAATAAGTCTTAAAACATATACAGCTGGAATATAAATTTTAGGAAGGGGGCATTTGAAGGTCTTTGACATTAATTTTTTTTGAAAACTCCTGATCTAGAGTGCTAGGCTTGATGATGTAGTAAAGATATGTTGATATGCACAATAAAAAATTGCTGAAAAAAATCATTTTCTTTTACATTATTATTTTATACCCCCAAAACAGCAGTTGTTTATCTATTGACAAGTAATTTGTTTTAGAATTGAATGACTCAAGGGACACTTAATCAGCTAAGTGGCTATCCGATAACCTCAAAATGGCTGTAAAGTATATATATTTATCACTACTCAAGATCAACATCAAAATTCAAGAATAACATCCAAAACATTTACCCTCAGCAATAAAAACAGGAAGAATGTTTCCACATCATCTTTTTGTCAAGGGTCTACCTCTCACCCCCTCTCTGTCATCTCTGACACAATAGCAATGTGTGTAAAGTTAAATCTGTAATTAAAAAAACATTCTGTTATCTGTTTCTATCTGTGACAGCCTCAGCTATTGCTGCTACTGTCACTCATATCCTTGTGTGTTTTGAAGCTGCTTATAGTCCCTCAAATTAATGATACAGGCTTGTATTGATTCAAGGGTGATATCTCATACACACAGTACAGCTGTCTAACTTCACAAAGATTTATGTTTCTAAAGCACATATGGATTCGCATATGACAGGAACGTAAAGATTAAGGATATATCATATGTATCCAAATACATTTATTAAGGGTACAATGGTTATTAGACTATAAACTAATATTTTATGAATGTTTTAACCCTCCAATCCCTGCAAAATAGTCCCACGGAAGGGGATCAAGTGGCCTTCAGCTAACAGCCAAACAACGCTGTCACAATTCGACACCAATGTTACCAAGATCCTTAAAGCTAAGGGGGAAGTAGACATCTGGCTTGAGACCATGACGATGAAATACCAAGCCTTCCTACACTAGGAACCGTGTAACCAAAAGAGCTTTGAAGTCTTAACCAACAGTACAAGGTGGCAAGAGAAGAAGAAAAGCAACCACAACAGCTTAAGAAAGAAGCTTAAAACCCTTTTCATGGCAGAGTGGCACCAGAGGCAGGGTAACAGAAGAGCGAGGAAGTGTACTTCCTTTATTTCCAACCCTTTCACCAAGAGGCTTCTAGGTAACAAGCGAGGGGCAGCCTCCTGCGCTCAACTGATGAGGTTTTATGCACAACACCTTTACCTTTAGTGACCCACATAGGGAACTGGAACTAGAACCACACATAGCCCTCACAAGCCAACAACCTCTAATATTGAGTCTGTCAAGAGGGAGCCCAGCTGGATGGAGGTTCAGGAGATGGTGAAAAGAGATAGATAAGCTTCCGCTCCAGGACCCAGTGGAGTTCCACTCACTGTGTACAAGCACTGCCCGCAACTCATTTGGCACCTGTAGAAGAGTCTGAAGGTGATCTGACACAGGGGAACAGTTGCCAGGTAGTGGAGATATGCAGAAGGTCTATGGATTCCAAAGAAAGAATTCAAAGAACAACAGTCAGTTCAGAGTCATTGCAATGCTAAGTGTTGTAGGGAAGACATCTTCAGTATTCTGTCGCAACAACTAACTGAGTTATTCCTGAAGAACAGCTATATTGACACCTCTGTTCAGAAGGGTGGAATCCCAAGAGTGCCTGGCTTTTTGGAACACACAGGAGTCATACAACTCATCAGGGAGGCTTGTGAAGGAAAAGGAGATCTCTCAGTGTTGGACCTTACTAATGCATATGGATCCCTACCTCATAATCTCATTGTGCTTGCCCTCATGTGCCCAGTAGATTCACAAATACTTATCCTGGACTATTACAGCAAGCTCAGGCTAAGAGCCTCCACTGGGTCAGCTCCAGCAAGATCAATTGCTTGGTCGAAGCAGAGACAATGGTGATGTCTGGATGAAGCTTGGTGGGCACTTCAACCATTTACTCAGATCCACTTGAAGTCGAAGTAAAGCAGCTTGGCCTCCACCCAGAGAGCCACAGCTGCGCTTTTGGTGAAGTACAGGAGTTTTAGGGCCCTCTCATCTCGAGAGTGTACCCTTAGGTTTTACAGTGCCGCTTCCTTGAGCAAAGCAGCACTGCACCTCAGTTCTTGCTTGAACCCAAGTGACTTGGGTTAGCGAGATGGCAATGGAGTCACCTCTTGACTCCAGAGCTAGACTTGACAAGCTCCGCTTGTAAGAAAAGTGGTTCCTCTAAACCACCTTGCTGTGCCACAAGTGTTGAGTGCGGCTTTGTTCTATAGAATAGAAGAACAGCTACAAAGTACTGGCCACCAGCCCAGTCACTCTAAGAGCTCAGCAGCGCCTAAGCGTTGTAGGCCAAGCAGTTGCGGCTCTAGGTCTCTGCTTCACTGACTCAGTCTTGAGCTGGAGGGTCTCCTGTACCCCCTTGGACTCTAGATCGAGCGTTGTTAGGCCTCAGCCCAATGCCTCGAGGCCTCCGTTCTCTAGTAGCCCCGGCCAGGGTCAATGCAAGTCACTGGGACAGTTCCTCTGTGGGTTATTTACAGCTGGCTTTCACCTATTAAGTGCAGTCACACCCTTCAGCATGGTGCCGTTGGTACCATTGGTACCATGCTTGGTACCATGTACGGGATATATGTACGGGATACAGCATTGAGTTCGCTTTAGAAAGCCATGCTTTAGGCATTCCTGCAGGTGTCTCCTTCAGATAAGAAGTAGATGACGTACTGTTCAGATGCCTCTTTTATACCTGCCACTTACTGCTCCTCGTGAAGTAGTGGCCGTTGAAAAGAGAGGATCAAAAACAAAAAATAGCTTATTACTTCTAAATTAAGATGTTTTTTTATGTAAAAATTTCGATAACAAATAATATCAATAATAAATTTCATGACCCCTTTAAGGCCTGTCAACACCAAGGATTATTACAATAATGATATAGTTCTAAAATAGTTCTAAATATAAAAACATTGCGGAGGCCACACCACAAATATAACAATAACAGCACAGAGAAGCAAAATGAAATAACTGTCAGAACGATTTATTCCAACTGATGTATTGATAAAATGATAAAAACACTGACAGTCAGTCATAAACCATCCTGTAGAGGGCTTAGAATAAACAATGATATCATCTACTGGTGTGGATACGAAATATAGTAATCATTATAGTTATATTTATAATATTTGTAAATGGCCTTTAGTCTAACATTTGTTGTTGAGTCATAGCAATATTGTTTTAAATGGCCTGTGCATAGCACTTCCTCTTTAAAATGTACAAACACAACATGTATATCCAAAATTATCAGAAAACCCCTGATCAAAAACTTTGGTTTGGATTTTGAATTTTGGTAAAATGTTAATAATATACAGACACATGCAAGCCACAATATCAACTCGGACAGCAAAGCTTTTAATTATTTTAAAATACTAATTTTTTCCCCATTTTCTGAAAAGTAGCAATTTTGGAAATACAAAGATATAGTGACAATATTAATTTTCAATACATTTTTTTTCTTTTACTTTTTTGACAATTTATTCACCTTAAAAAAAACACCATATACATTTTTCCATCTCTGACTATTCATATAGATTATATTTATTTTCAGGTTTAATTGACAGCATTTGTAGCTTATATTGTGACCAAATAATTAAATAAATAAATAAACTTCTGTATTTATTTAAGTATTTATTTTAGTGATTTTAGGTGGCCACATTCACTTACTTTTTGTTAAGAAAATATATATTAATCTTATTAATTTTGTGATATATTATATATAAACATTATGGAACAAGAAGTCATTGAGATTTTAAATTCATTTAAAATATATATACAAAATCATCACAGCCAAAACTTTGCCTAGATAAAATGCCAGCCAGACTTATACTACTGTTCAAAAGTTTGGGGTTTACGTACAGTAAGATTTTTGTCAATGTTATGCTCAAGACTGCATTTATTTTTGTGGAAACAAAATATATTTTGTTCAGGATTCGTGACGAATAGTTGAAAAAAACAGCATTTATTTGAAATAGTTTTTTTTTTTTTTTACTTTTAAACAGTAGTGAAAACAGGAAACAATATCTCTGTGTTAAAGTCTACACATTAATTTCATAATTTAATGTTTTAATTAGAACACACAGAGATACACGTCTAAGTTGTAAGTGCATAAATACAAATGCATACATTACACACAGCTGAAAGTTTTACAATGGAAAACAGCTGGATTTGGCCTTAAGAGACTTAAAAATGACTTATCCAAAGATGCGTTTGAATGTGTACTGTGCATTCTGTGTGTCTAAGCCATTTATTGCTTTCTACATCGCCTCTTTAAGAAGATTAGAGTTTCCAGCTTGACAGACACAGTATAAATGTGTCATTTCATCCAACAAACTTCAATTAACAGGATTGCCATGATAGGCCTTAATCTCAGCTCTAGTCTATGCTCAAAAGAGATTACATTAGCTTTGGAAAAATCTGTCTTTGATGCAGTTTAGTTCCACAGTTATGAAACCTGTATCAAATGCGGACACTGCCATTCAGATTCACTCGTCCATAGTGCAGAACATTAAAAACTGAATGCAGATAATTCCCCGAGCAAAGTCCTTCTGATTTCATTTGACATGCATTATTATGAATCTAATCTGAGGACGGGGAGATTTCAGAAGTGAATGAACATCCATTTGTTGAGTAAATTCAGATTCACTTGATTTGCTTTACACTAATTATGCACAATCACCGATGGTTTGGGGTTGTAATGATAAGTTGTGCAGCAGAGATGTGTGATGGGAGATCAGAGAGCGGCTCGTCAGAGTTAGAGAAGAGGCCACTTTATATCTAATTGTGGTATTAAAGCAGAACTACCAATACAATCTGAATGACTGATCCTTTATAACACAACCCCTAACATCCCACGGTGATGAGCGCAGCCTTAATTTATTGCTCTGGATGTTAGGTCAGCGCTACATAGCAGCCGATTCATTGGAGCAGAAAGGAATGAGCCTGAGTAAGAAACGTGTTTTATGATAAGAGAGAAACACTATACAAGAGTTTGAGAGTTAAAGAGCCACGAAGGGAAAGAAAATAAGTAGTGAAAACAGTAAAAGAGACAGCAAGCCCAGGCAAGTGTGAGAAGAAGAAAAATGAAAGAGAGAATCCTTGTAAACAGCCCTGAGCAGCGATAAAATAAATCGTATTTCATGTTATTAGCATACTTGAAGGGTGGTGAGAGTGTATTTGAGACAGTGAGAGAGAGAGAGAGAGAGAGAGAGAGAGAGAGAGAGAAATCACTGTTTTCATGCTTTAGCACTGGACTGTGCAAAAAGCATATTGCAATGCAAATTTTAAGTGATTCTTTTCAGCCAGGATCACCCTCTATTAAACACACACACTGCTAGAGAAGGACGCAGTGTTGGTAGATGGTAAAAGTGGCTGCAGTCAAGGATGGATTGGGCCTAAAAAATACAAAATAAACCCAATTGAATTAGCTATTGCATGCATATAATACAATCTTGCTTTCTGTATTATAGTGTCTCTGCGGGTTTGGAAACATCCAAGGAAAAGTAAGGTTTTGGACAATATCATAAATCCTTATAATTTTGTAATGGTGCAGCAATTATAAGGGTTAACACAAACTGTGAATTGTATTTTATTCAATAAAAACTTGGACACAGAAATGTTCTAGAGCTATTTTTAAACCATCTCTATGTTGTTTGTTAAGCAGCAAAACAACCTACAACCAGTTAGTTCCAGTAGACGAATTTGATCGACTGACTGGAATTACAGCCCAACAGAACTGGGACTTACTAAGTGACAACAGATTTGTTCAAAAACAAAATTCATTCAGGAAAGAATCAAATGGCTGTTTTTAAGAGTGAGTCATTAGGGAATTTTATTCCTGGGTCATTCTAAACCCAGTGATGGTTGTAATGGAATACTAGGTTATCTTGTTTCACGTTTCACACTGGTCTTAATTTACCCGTGGTTAATCATTAATCCTGGGTATTGATAGACTGATGTTTCACATTGTACATTCCTAAACCCTGCAATAAAATTTATATTTGCATATTTGTGGTGTCATTGATTGTATGAATGCAGCACACAACCTCTAGCATTGCACATCTTCATATTGCCAACAGTATTATTGAGTTTATACTTAATGGACATTTCAGACTATAAAGGTAAGAATGAAATGGTCTCTTTTCATTCAGCTCAAATTGTCACGTTTTCTGTCAGCATTTGAATTTGTTTCTTTCAAACGCCGAATTTACTATTTATATACAACACAAAGTGTTTCCTTGACTGTCCAAAGCACCCAAATATGAGAACACGACTGATTGTCAGTTGCTAAGCGTCTAGCTGTAACATTCTAACACTGCATCGTTTCACACTGTGCAAGTTTGGCCCAGCAAAACAAAACCAAAGCAAAGCAAAGCTTAAAAAACTATGTAAAAGCTGTGCTAGCCCTACTCTAGAGGGTTTCATAAATTCTAAATTACAAGTGTGAAACATTTCTTTACCCGGGGTTAAAAGCAGTGTTCTGAATGATGAAACCTGGGGTTAAGCACAGTGTGAAAAAAACTATTGAATCATTCACTTAATCAAGTCCTTCAAAAACACTGATCCATGGTGTTTCTACTGTGGCTTTGGAATTTTCTCTGATAGCACACAAATATACAAAGCCCTCACAAGATATCAAAAAAAGAAAGAAAAAGAGATATTGTGGCCACAAATAAAGAATGAATTAATTAACTCTTACAACTTATATTTGTGGCCATGTTTTAATTTTTTCATTAGATTTGTGGCCACAATATCATAATACATACATGATAATAGAATAGAATAGATAATAGATATAGGATAAAAAGTACTATATATGTATATGTAGAATTTATTTATAATTCTACATATACATATATGTGTCACGGTTATGTTAGTGTCACGGTATTCTGTACTCTTAGTTTGCCTTTTCCTTGTAATATGTTCCCTGTTCCTTTTCTCACTCATCAGTTCCCATCACAGATTGTTCACAGGTGTTTTGTGTTTCAGTTTAATCACGGTCAGTATATTTAGTTCCCATTGTGCACTCTTCAGTTGTCGGTTCTCGTTAACACTGTGTGTTTATTTCCCTGCCTGAGTTTGGTGCTTCAATAAACCACTATGTTTCTGATACCGGTGTCTTCGAGTCTGCCTCCGAAACGCCAGTGGTGTTATAACAATATAACAATATGGGCCATTCTACAGAATTGGTGACATTTGGTGTCCCACATCCAAAAAAAAAAAACACATTTGACAAGCATTTAAATATTCAAATCTTGGATGTTTACTAAGATCCTTAAATTATTTATTGAAACGCACAATAATATTTAAACTATTTAAAAACTTTTTATATTTATAATATCATCATGTATTGGGTACTTTCAATTAGGAGGTGGCTGTCCCAAACCCTTACATGTAAATTTCAACTTGTGAAAATGATATTTAAATATTTTTTGCAATTTTTTCCATTCTTGTTTTAAAACACATTTTAAATCATGAATCTTTATGTAAAAAAAACATGTCCCGTATTTTCATGTCACTACCAAAACACTGAATGTTTTAGTCCATTGGGTGACTGATTTTAACCACAGCCCTACATTTTTGATCAGGAAATATTATTATATATTATATATATTAATATTAATATTAATATTAATATTAATATTATATTAAATAATGTCCCTCTCTCTCATATGCTATATGGTGAATAGATTGATCCAATCATTTTGAGGTAAATGTGTTCTAAAGTCTGAAAATCTGTGTGTAACTTTAAGGAATGTCACTACCAAACATATTTTTTCTGCTATTAAGAAAACTTTTTTGGATGTTATTCCATAAAATGTAGTTTTTATATGTGTACCGCTGTTCTGACCAGTGATTGCTAACCATGTGCTGATTTGCATCTTCGAGCTAGGCTCAAAATTATCTAAAATTGTCACTACCAAAACAGTTTGCTTGAGTGTGTTCACCTGGCCCTCACGTGCTATGCTCCCTTTATATTGTGCTTGTTTTACTCATGTCCTTGCTGGTTCGTTTTGTGTGAATGCCTTGCGGTTTGCTAGTGTTAAAGTGTTAAAGTCTAGTTATAGTTTTGTCAGTTTACTTGTTCAAGTGTTGTTTCTCTTGTCTTGAGTATTGTTTTTCGTTGGTTCCTTCCCTGCCTCCTGTTTCCCTGGCTGTTGATGTTCCTGGCCTGGCAGCTAGCTGGGTGCTACATCATATCCCCAGGCCTCAAGCCTCTGGTTTCCTGAGTTGCTGCCAAGTCTCCACCATTGGCCTGAGTGTCGTCTGCCTTAAGACCTGACCAGCCAGCTCTCCTGTTGTGTGCCCTGCCTAACTGTTTTCTCGTTCACTGCTGTTTGACCTGTTACTGTCCTGTAAATAAACCCATCTCACTCACTCATCTCACTGCAATTGGGTCCTCCCTTATCCAGAAAACCCTGACAGAATGTCTGATTCAACTATGTCAAACTAAGTATTGGGGTCACTACCAAAACATTACTGTCACTACCAAAACATGGAAAGTTTTGTCAAAAATAAAGTATATTGAATTATCAACTAAGACGTTATGATAGTGTTTAGTTTAATGCATATTCAACCTAATGAATCCTTAACTTTAAAATCAGTATGATAAACTTTATGCCTTGTACAAAGAAAGATTGGGTTCAAAATACAACAAATCTCATAAATGACACTTAAAATATTTTTATTGATTTAACCTGTAAACATTTTTTTTAAATAGAGAAAAAATATATTTACAAGGTTGATGTAAACTAAATTTTAATAGCCTGCTTAATTTATGATATATTGTTGTGTTTTGGTAGTGACAAATTTGGGGTGTATGAAAATATTCCAGCATTTTCTGAAAATACAATTTGAGAACTAACTGCACAATTACTAGAAATGTATACCTTGGATATTGTACAATTTGCATAAGTGCAAAATTTGTGGGGGAAAAATAAAAATGTCAAGATGTTTCCAACTCTGTTTTGTCACCAATTCTGTAGAATGGCCTATATAGTACTTTTAATCCTATTTCTATTATAATTTCCTCTTTGTGATTTTTGTAAAGTTTTTTAAAGTTTTTAAATTTGTCATTTTGACTGTTAATTTGCACTGTCCATGGAGCGAACCTGTTTACATTTCCCTACCGGTAATATATTCTGTATATAACTGTGTATGTGACAAATACAACTCTTGAATCTTGAGTGGGACTCATAAATAGAGAAAGTAACTGGCAAAATTCTGTGTATATGATCAGTCTGTTATGATGACGAGCTCCGCGCTCCCCCCTCTGGCCACCGGAGGGAGCTCTTACACGTATACTGACACATGTGTACTGACACACTCACACTACATTTCCCATGATGCCGTTCAGTGGACTGATTACTGCACCAGCAGGACACCATTACACAAACTATAAAAGACTTTGTCACACGCACGTGTAGTCTTGATTTGCTGTGGTGATCATTCTGAGTATTTATAGTCGTGTCTTGTTTTCCTGTAACCGATTCTGCTGTTACCTGTTCCTCATATTCTGTCTGCCTGCCTCGACCTTTGCATGGATTATCATTTATCATTTATCCTGACCATTCTTATTAAAGACACGCTATTGGATCTCTGCCTGTGAGTACGTTCCGTTACACAGTCACTCAATAATTAGCTTCCTGTTTAATAAACTGTTGATACTACGGTTTTGTTTACCTACAGCCGAATCACATGAAAGCAATCCACGTGATCTAAATTGCTATATTACAAAAAATGTGCTGACAGAAACATGGTAAAAGATTAATCCACTAATCAGGCATACAGCTGCTCAAGGGCTATGTCTCACATATGTATTTCCATTACTATGTAGGAGAAATACATAGATGTATAGAGATATTGTTTTTCCACTATATTTTGAACGTATGAAATGATGGTTTACTTTGTTAAAACCAGTGTGACAACTTTTCCAAGTTCAAGGATATAACATGATTTTATTAATTGGTGGTTGACTGGATGTGAAAACTCACAAGTTGAACGTCCCAGTTAGAAAATTCCCAGTGTTCCTTGTGGCCAGACAACCCTGACAGCATGTAACGTAACAGCTATATTCTGGTACAAACACTGGGGAGACACAGCTTGACTGAGAGGCATTTCAGATTGTTCTTCATTTTCTGTTGCTTGCACATTCATTTCCTTAAAGAATTTAAATAATGTTGACTATTTCCATTTCAGCTATTTTTTACTGAAATATTCAGAAATAATTTCAGCTATTTCACCACTGATGTATAAAAACATCACTTTCACAAACACTATAAATGAAATGTTTCATGTATCCATGTTTCATGTGAATGACATATTAATCCCAGGTCACACAGGGATTTTACAACACCATTCTAGAACACCAGTAATTTTGATAGAGAAAGAAAAAGAGCAACTGTGAAAGTGAAATCTAGAGTGGTTGACTATGGAGGACATGATGAATGTTTGTTATCACTTAACCAACCCCTCCATACCACATGTATAATTCTATAAATACACGTTAGATCTCTTATGAACAGCATAATAAATGATGGTATAATTTTAGTCAATGTTAATATTTGGTGGGATTAGCTGTTTGTCCAAACACAAAAGGGAATGTTCAGGCAATGTTGCAGTCACTATTTTTGCAATTCTTTTTGTAGTGCAGAGTGGTGCAGAAATTACACATTTCACCTTATTCCCATTTTTACATTTCACGGGACATAGTCAATTTCTTGATCACACCTACTTTCCTTGGTCACTATGAAATCCCACCCATTACACCCATTATCTGAAACAAATTCTCTATAGACTAAACCAATTTGTTGAACAAATGAGTCAGTAAAACCTTACAAAAGTTCAGGCAGTTAGACACCATTTGCAAATTTCATGTACAATTTTTTGCAAAACTCTAAACAGATTATCACTCACCAAGACTTATTGCACTGTCACAGGCAAAAGTGAAATACAACTAAAACTGTCACAATACATATAGTGATGCAGACAGACAAAGACGAGGGTTTTTCAAATTATTAATCCTTAACTCAGGAGCAGGTAAACACACGACCTTACATAGACTAGAACGGACAACCATCTGAGGGAGAACACAGGGCAGATATACACAGGGGATGATTACAAAAACGAGACACAGCTGATCATGGTGATGATTATGAAGATGGATGGCAATGATTACAGAGGAACAAGCATATGGGAAACAGGCAGAAAACAAACAAACCAGTTATATGACAGTACACCCACTGTCCATAAATGGTACAACTGAGGAAGTAGAGAGGGTGCTCTGGAAGAGGACAAGGAGAGGAACAAGACAGTCCAAGGGGGAGTGCAGTGTAGGAGGAGCCAAAAAACTTAGTTCAAACAAGGGAGGGAAAGAAGGAGTACAGAAGGAGAACAGAAAATCCATTGGGGACTTGAGGGCACTCAGAAGTAGGCTCAGGGCTTGAGAGAGTTATGGAGCAGGTTCGGGACAGAGCCTTGGGGTGCAAGCCTCAGGTGAGGCTGTGAGTCCAAACACACATTAGTGCAGCAGTCATTACGGCCACAGCCGCTTCCATTGTAGAGCATTCGGGGACTTGTCTTGCTGGAGACCATTTGGGAACTTGTCTCACCAGAGCAGACTGGAGAATTTGTTTTGCCTGAGCAGACAGGGACACTTGACTCGTAGGAGCAGACGGGAGAATTTGTCTCACCAGAGCGGACTGGAGAATTTGACTTGCTGGAGCAGACGAGGAAGCTTCACTCGCCGGAGCAGGCTGGAGAATTTGTGTCAAGTCAGCTAGAGAGCTCAACTGCTTTCCAGATGGGGCTTGATGACGGCTGAGAATGTCCTCTACCTCCGACAATGTAATCACAGTTTAGTAAGAGGACATGATTAATGAAGTCCACTATGGGTTTATAGCAATTGAAAGAGCTTATGATGATAAGTCCCACACAGAAACAGGAATTGAGGGCAGAGACACTCAAGCTCACCAAACACTCCAGCTCCAGACACTCCTCAATGAACTGCTCCAGTGTATGGCAGTTCTGGCAGAGAGAGAGAGAGAGAAGATGATCCTCCAACCGCTTTCTCCTCTCTGCCAGACCCATCATATTGTTTAATGGGTTTAAAAGGTCTGTTCTTCTGTCACGATACTTGTGGTGTTGCAGACAGATGAAGACGAGGGTACATCAAATAAACAATCCTTCAATGCTTAGAGCGTTATTTTCTCTGTATTTATCCGCTTGTGTGTTTGACTCTGTTGTGGATTAGTCAGTCCAGTTCTTTGATGCCTGCCTACCACAGTCCTTGTTAGAGGTGCGTTCAAGTAATGTATTTTACAAAATGAATGCACATGAACACCACCACAAAAACATACTAATTAGTGTGGAATCTAATATTTGCTTTAAGCCCTGAGTTTTCGTGTCACTAAGAAAACATGGTGGACACATGGATGCATCGTTTGTATTAACTGTAAATTCATGAGTTCACCCTTAAAAATAATTCAAGTTCAGTAAATGGTGTATATTTGGCATGCTGTCCAAAGAGAGGGCTCCAAGCTCAAAATGTAGGAGAGTCATATTTATATATACAAAATACAACAGTATTGTACAATTATGATTTAATGTTGATTTAGTTTACGGTACCTTCATTAATTGAATAAAAAACTAAATCTAATGTGCTTTAATCCTTAAAATGTTTATAGACATGCAAGTTAAAAATTATTTGATCACACATGATGTCGTAATTATAAACTTTCCACGAGGACTTGAACTCATCATATGTCACAGCAGTTTTGTGTTTAGTGTGGAAAAATTATTTGATTGGAAGTTCATCATAACAGAGCCTGAAATAGAGTTGTGCTCCTCCAGGATCTGTGATGATTCTCTCTCTCTCCATTTATTGTTTACACACTGATTAAAACAAGACCAGGGGCCTAGGGTTTTCCTTAGTGGTTTTGTGGGTGAGAGAGAAAGAGCAACAGGATAGTGGAGAAAAAGAAAACAATAATTTATTTTCTCAAGAATGTAATTGTGCCTGCATGTTCTGTGTACAAGATAAGTCACTTCGCTGTTGGCTTTTAGACTTTCCTTATCTACTACTTGGGGTTCTGAAAATGAATGAGATAGATGGAAAAAGTGAGAAGCAGCTGGAGAAAGTCAAAGCATACAGTGGATGGGAGAGCGAGAAAGAGAGGGAGTGTGTGTGTGGATTGGAGATATATACACAGTTCAGTGAGAGCAGAGAGAATCTCCTCAGTCCCATCTGCTCTCTACACAGCTCTCATTACACTCACAGGCCCATCCATCAGCCCGCAGCCACAAAACTCTGCCATAGCCCACATTAATGGAAAGAGGAAGGAGAAAGAGACGTGGGGAAAGTGAAAAGCAAAAAAGACAAGAAACAACTGAAAGAGAGAGTGATAGAAAGGGGGGAGAGGAAGACACAATAAAATAGTGAAGAGGACAGAGTGATATACTTTTTAATACAAATTACTTAACTGTGTCACTGCATATAAACTAATTACACACAAATGAATCAAGGGCAAGAATCAAACCGATCAATATTCAAATGTCCATATGCCAAACATATAATATTCTGCATAATGGCTGTCAGTCTTTGAGAAATGTTTTGTGTCTAAACCCTTGACCTTTCAGTCATGTGGTGCTTTCCATTAGAAAAAAAAAACACTTTAGCTGTAGATAAATGCCACTATCATAAAACCACTGAGGCAGAGTAACAGTCAGATTTATGGGGACAAATCATTTCAAGAACAGCAGCAATGATGTGGAATCTCACACACAGTATGCAGACATATTTGGATAACAAAATATCAAGAGTAATGGAGGGAGTACCATGCTAGACCTTTCACAGAACTACCTATGCATGTTTATGCATGGAGTCAGATTTTGATCTATGAAGTAGTGTGGCTCTTACTTCTCTGGAACTCAAATATATACTCAATGTATATTCAATTTAAAGATATTTTGAAAGTATATGTGTGTGTGTGTGTGTGTGTGTGTGTGTGTGTGTTTTCCTTATTCAGTGAAAGTCAGTGTTGTTGTTTGGAGCCCATTGACTTTGGACAAATACAAAAAATATTTTCTCTTGTGTTCTGCGGAAGCAAGAAAATTATACAGTGTCGGAACATTCTCAATGATGGAATACATTTTCTTTGGTGAAATATCCATTTAACTGTGAGCATTTTCAACTAAGTGTCCACCAAAAACATGTTTTAAACAGTATTAATTGGTTTATCATTTTAAACTTCCTTATGGAGATGTTTTGGTTTAAAATGTGTTCATGCTATCTGTTCAAATAAATACTACTGGTTTGATATTTGGTTTAATGTGTGATTTTAGATGTAAAAGTAAAATTCATGATGTACTTTTGAGCCCACTCCGAAACTGTCTTAAAGTTATATTATAGCAAAATCTTTGTTTTATCCATTTAATGACAAACAATAATTATGGCCATTATAGTTCAGTTTTCAGAAGTCCAGCTTATTGTTCTTCATATGTAATTACATTCAAAGTGGTCTATAAAAAGTGTAACAAACTCATGTCAAGTTGTCACTTTGGTACCACTTTGTAATTACTGAGGGTAATTAACCCCCCATCCCCCAATGCTGTATGTGTTGAGCAAATCTGTGCAATACACAGTCTACATATATTCAGCCTTAATAAACAAGCAGATGTGGACTCCTACCTGCTCTGGACCCTGAAAACAGATCCGACACAATGGAGTCCTGACTCCACTGTCCGTGCAGCTGTTCAGAGATAACCTCTCGTCCAGCTTCTCCTTAGAGCAATCCTCAGATGAGCTGCAACACTCCAGCGTCCTCGGTGGATCCACAGCGCTCTGAGTCCAGTCTTCGGGCCCTCGTGTGTCCAAAGCCTCACCTGTTACCGGTTGATAATGTCCGTTGGCTAAAGAGTGGCTCTCCGTGGCGCTGCTCGTCGCATTGCCCTCCGCGTTTAGTTCGTTCATGGGTGTGAAGGCAGGTGGCGATGCCGACGGTGCCGGTGGCCTGAGTAGGAAAACCTTCAGGTCACTGAACAAGACGCAACAGCGGCCTTTCTGCTTGCCCTGGCGGCGCAGCATCGGTCTGCGACTCAACAATCCCCAACAGCATACAATGACACCGATAGCCAACAACATGTGCCCGTCTTATGAATAATGGAAAGGCGGTCTATGTTTTTAAACGGCCTATAAAGCTAAGGCTATCTGTTACTGGATTCCAGCAGGTCACATAACAGAACTTACTGTTTGGTTTCCAACGAGGAAGAAACATCTGTGCAGCCGGTTCAGTCTCGTTACCAACATCACTTTCTACTCACCCTCAGCCCGAAGTGACCGTTTGGACTGAGAATTTTCAACAGTTGATTCTGTTGTTATTCTGAGAGCTACATCAGATGCACCAACGAACGATTCCTCGCGCTAGAGTTTCACTGAGAAGCACATGTTAGTAGCTCTCAAAAGTGGTAACGTGCAGTTGTTACATTAAGGATCTGTTTAATAAACCTCTCGGTAACCTTATGTTGATTCAGTCATATTCAGTAAAAAAAATTTGCTTGGATAAAACTAGTTCATGTAGATGTTACCGCGTGAAACACATTGTAGGCTGACGAAACAGTTTACTGGGATTTTAGAGCTGTTACCTACAACAAATGGCCTCATATCCACAGAGACTCGAACGTTTTCACATGAACCTGCGGACAAGTACACCGATTTGAATGGGAAAATGTCGGGGTCTCTCGCGAACTGCCTCTGACAAAGAGCTCCTGAGGTAGTGGCATCTATTCATCAAAGGAGGAAAACAGAAATGTGGGATATTCGTCAGCAGAGCCAGACAAACGACAGCCTGGGTTTTCCCAATAATTAAACAACTAAAAGTCAAAAATACACACACAATGGACCAGCCGTGAAATATAAATTTCTGTTCTACAATTCAACAATATCCACTATCATTAGCCATCTCTCAAAAGCGACGCGAATAGCAGACTACCGAGTAATTGTGTGAACGCAAAGTGTCTTGCGTGAAACGAAATCCTCCACAATCTTGACAATTAACCAGCAATTGTCCTTGGTGTTCATCTAATTTTTTAGATCCGATCTTTCACAAATGCAAACCGCACAATTCCCTATCTGAAATATATAAGGTGCCAGCGTGTCAGTACAGGCTGCCTATCTCCTCAAACACCCAGCCCTTGTTTCAGAAATCCCAAGGCACTTTCGATCACTGTCCCGTGTAATTTCAGACATGTCTTGAAAATCAGTCCTGAAAACAAGCAGATTCGCTGTCGACGGCGAGGAAATGTTTTTGCTATCCACAGTCCGTCGTTTTGTCACATCCAGTGCCCTTCCTTTTAATTAAAATGCTGAAGTGGCTCCTGCGTGGTAATCCAAAGCGTTGCGGTTCATGCAACGAAAGGCGTTGTGCAGTTCAAACACGAGTTGTTTATGATGATTATCAGTAAAGCCGGAGGATGCTCGCTCTCGCTGCGGTTTCAGCACCATGTTGCCTGGGACAGCTCCCAGGCGCGGGCCCGTCTCTCTCCGAGAGTATGATGCGAGCAAAAGGGGCGAGCTCACGACCAACCAAACGGATTTAATCACGCCCTTACAGTTTGTGCTGTGTAATAAATTAAGACATTAACTCATCATAATCATCCAGTAGGATTCAAATAGGTTTCGTAATGAGAAGCTTGTCTAGTGCGAACCTGTGGAGATCGTTCTTATAGTCTGCATTACTCATCTATCCTACGAGCTACACACGGATTTGGTTTCATCCCTCATGTGAGAACTGCTCGCAAGCACATGTTTCTAGGTCAGTGTTACCAGGGTTCCTCTCATCGCCCCCTCTGAGACACTGAACCCGCTGAACTCCATATCAAGTAGCCTGAACTGTGTGCTCACATTTCCAGCTGCAATTACAGGATGACATTATCCTGCATAAAGCCACTGTATGGGAAATGACAATAACCAGTCTTTGTAAAGATAAGGTATAACTGTAGCTCGGTGTTAGACTTTGTTGAACTTAAAGTAAAAACTGGTAGATGTGGTTGTCGAAACATGAAATTGTCTGGATGTAATAAGCATTAGAATACATTGTAATATTTTACAGTTACAACCAGTTTATGCCATGAAACTAAATTATACTATGTTAATCTACTAACCTATGTGAGCTATTAAATTCCATTTGCCAAGTAAAATGCACTGACAAAAATGCAGGTATTGTTTTATGTGGACATTCCGTTGTCATAATGATTTTTATACTGTACAAACTGTATATAGCATATACAGCATATATAGCATTATATAGCACAACCCTACCCATCACAGACAACTTTCTGCATTTTTACATAAATAAAAAAAAAAAACTCAAAGTCATTGGAATGATTTATAAACTGCTTTCCCAATGGAACTCAAAAATATCCAAGCAAGATTAAACATTTTGGATATTGCATTCCCCATAATGTATGGTTTACCAGCTCACACACACACACACACACACACAAACACACACGTTTTTTGGGAATAGGTAGGTGTCAAGTTAGAGGTAGCAATAAAGAGGACTCATACATAAGAGAGAGGGTTTTTTATTAATAAAAAATAAAGCAAAACTACAACAAAATCTGCCCTGGGGGGGAAAACAAGACTAAGGACTGACCGACTTGACAAGACAGGACTTGACATCAATGACAGGCATTGGATACGACAACAAAGCAGCACAGGACAGCAAACACAAAGAGAATAAATAGAGACACTTGAGGCATGATCAATAAGGGAGGACAGAAGGGGCAAATCAAATAATAACGAGGGAACAAGGAAGGTGCAGCCTGAGCGAAACTCAAAACTGCGGTCACTTCACATGATGTAACAAAAGCGCACGAGTAGGAGCGAACACTTGTCTTGGGTGCTAACAACAAAAGACAAATACACGGAGCATGATTGTCCAAATCCCGGCACAAAACCGAAACTGAACAAGACCGATGTGCCAGGACCCATCACAGAAAACGTTTGCCATCTTTTAAATAAAAAAAACCCTGTTTATTATTCTGTTACACATTGTTTAGACACCGGAAGTGCTATAAAGTGCCATAAATCATTTACATTGTAATAGCCATGTCATTATACACAGTTGTGTCCTCATGAACCATTTATCCAAGAACACACAATTTTAAACAATATTTTAAACAATATTGTGAAATAAAATGTAATGTTCTTTTAAAGGTAAGTTAATGTTAATCAACTCTTTTTACATTAAAATTACTAAATATTTTTTTACTTTTTTACCATTTTGGTAAATTAACTAGTTTTATGAAAGTCAAAAATATGCATAGCATATGCATAAATATGCATAGCATATGCAATAGCATAAAACACGCTGAATACATTAGTTTGTTCCAGCAATAGTAAGTTTAAGGGTAAACAAAGAAATAGCTCAGGTAACAATTTGCTACGATAACTTGACTAAATGACAAAATAAATTTACATTTATCAAGAATGCAAAAATACAGATCTGTTCTGTTTGGCAAAAACTGCCCAGTGGAGGGGGGGGGGGGGGGGGGGGGGGGGGGTATAAAAATCCTCTGCAAGTGAAGCTGAGAGAATTGAGGGAAACACGCAGAATAGAACGAGACATTTCCCTAGCTGAAACACTAACCAACCCTGGCAGACTGGCCTGTATCTTTGACTGGCTGTGAGCCATTTCACCCATGATATGAAGGAGAAATTTAACTTGGAAGATCTCAGCATTTCAGAAAAATTATATTAATCATCATGCTGAAAAATACAAAACATATCTTTGTTATTTAAATATTGGTGATAATTATCTCTTGGCTCTCATGAATTTAGTGCCAATACAGAGGTAGCTGTGAAGCAGTGTGGGCCCAATTTGCAGAGAAGAGGCAGGACTTGAGGGAAGCAAACAGTCTTTACTTAATGTCCTTCTTGAATAAACACAACAATCAAGCATCAAAAACAGGACTGAAAAGGTACAGATTCACAATTACTTGATGCAGGCAAAAATGTCATAAGGCAAAGTTATGTAGGGTTTACCAGCTCACACACTCTCACACACACACTCTGTCAACCTAGTCTGATGATCTAGTGTGATATATTTATCTTAACAAAAGTCACAGGAGTTTTTCAGCAGATTTCACTGGAGTGATGGGTAAACCTATCGTAATGAAAAGCTTTGTGCATGGTCTGAGAGTTGTAGTGGCTCACAGCCTCTTCCACACTACTGTGAAGATAAGCCATGGAGACAGAAGAAGGTAAACCAGGGATAAAGAGCCATGCAAAGACCAAACCAAAGCTAAAAGAGCCAGTCATGTGTGAACCGATGGCTCTCTCTGACTGACTGTTGATAGCAGAGTGAGAAGTTTTCAACTGATTGACAGTGAGAACATTTTATGACTGAACAGAAAAGAGTATGATGAACATGATGTTAATATTTTGATGTTAGTCATTTAGAAGATACTTTCTGATACATCATCATCCTTCTTCAACCCAACCCAAGCCCATGCAGCCTAGATAATGTTTTCCAGTACACCACCTTCCACATGTAAAGTCAGGACAAGATTACTATATCTGTAACAGTTTTATTCTGATTTGTTACTCTTCCCATGAACTTGTGCTGGTGATGAGTTGGTGTATTTATTGCGAAAATGTAAAATTTAGATGTTCCAATATATTACATCAAGGGGAACATTTTTTTCAACAGTTGATTCTGTTGTTTATTAATGACACAAAAGTCATGAAATTGGTCATCTGATTTTTGCAGATTGTGTTAAATACTTTGGACACATTTTAATGTAATATTTACATAAAAACACAATTTTAACAATTATTATTGTTACTGAATAATTAAAGTGTCACGGTCAGGTCTTGTCTCCACCCCTTTCATGTTTCCTTCCGTGTGCTTCCCTGTGTCATTTCCCTCACCTGTTGCATCAATCACTTCCCTCTTTAGTCTTGTCACCTGTGTTCCATAATTCCTTGTGTATTTAAGCCCTCATGTGTTCCTCTGCCTTTATCTGTCGTCGATAATGTTTGGACGGGTTGTTGATGTTCTCCTGGTTCTCTGTAGAAGTTTCTACATTTTATTTTCTGTTTAAAGTTGATTCCTTTTGAGTTTGTGAATAAAGCACATTGCAGTGTATCCTGCCTTCCCCATCTCCCTCCTCCTCTTGCATCACATGGCTGACATAGGGGCTTAAAGAAAATGAATGTTCAGTCATTTAACAGTCATTTAACTGTAATAATACAAATACAGGATAAGTTCATTGAACTGATCTGAAAAATGACACTGCACTGTTTTCTTTAGAGCTGCACTGTAAGTGAAATAAGCTTTAATGATAACTGATTTTATTTTTACGTAATTAAAGTATTTTGCAACATTGATGTTATAACAATTAAGAGGAAGACAATGAAGAATGAGAGTATAAAAGGTTTCAATTAACAAAAGGGATTTTAATTAAACCAAAATAAGGTAATCCACAAACATGATGGTTCTAAAACAGTGTCTGCCATAAACGTGAACAGAAATCTACAACAATCAACAACTGAGGAGTGAACACTGAGAACTAAATACACACGGTGATGAACAGAAAATGATGAATAGCTGTCAAGGTGATTAGTGTCCATGGTGACCGATGAGTGGTGTGGAACTGAAACAAAGGAACACATGTGACTGAATGAAAGCAGTCTAAGAGTATGTATGGTATGAGGGTGTGCCACCTGATGCTGTTTGTTTAATTTGAATTATTATAAAGTCAAGAATTATAATAATCAAATTAATTAATAAAACACCAGTGACAACAGGACTTCTGTTTCAATTCTTGATGATAAAAACCTTTAGGCTGTCTTTGGCATTTAGTACACTATGAGAGTTTGTGTTGTGTTAAAGTTTATTTTCAATAAATACCTGCAAACAAACACTTATTGATATCTTCACTAATTATTATTGAGATAAATGTGACTGAACAATAAAAACATATATTCCTTTGTCATTGCAGCTTGGGAGAGTATCCCAGCTAAAGTGGCACCCAGCTGTGTGCACTGATGTGCAGACAGGTTTCTTCGACAAGCTGAGCTGTAAAGAAGAGAGACGCATTCAGCTGGAAATGGTATTTTGAAGGAGGATTATCTCAGATCCAACCAAGGAGCGGCTCTACATGCATACATATCTACTAAACATGCACACACAAATGTATGTACACACAAAAACACTTATTATTAGGAGTACAAAAGTGGTCAGATCTCTATTAAATGGTCTGTGCTGTATGGAACAATTGCCTGATGTTTTTTCCTTTTTATAGGAAAAAGGCTTAACTCCAGGCATGTGACTGACAGAAATGGTGGTCTCTTTCAGCTTAACGAAACCCACTTCTCTGAGGAGTGGCAAGTAGATCTGAATGTCTCAGAGTATCTTTATAGAAACAGAAATCAGAGCAGAGGTTTCATGGTTTATTATTAAAATGATTGGTTTTGTTTTGCGACTGTTTTGCTTAAGATGTATGATGATAAAATGACCATGTTTTTATATACAAATCTAGTCCATAGTCCAAGTCCAATTTCAATCCTTTAGTCCAAACTCTTTAAATGCTCCAGAGTTATTGAAATATTCCTGTAAACATAGCATATTCAGAATAAACTAAGTCATGGGCATTCTTCTCCTGCACTGTAAAAAAAGATTAGTTTAGAAAACTTAAAAATGCAATGCATTCTGATTCAGTACATTAAGATTGTTAGGTCTCTCAACTATGATCTTAAAAGAATGTCCTGAATAACAGTACTTTGTTTTATCAATTTGATTTTGTTCACTAAATGGCTTTATTCAGCCAATAAAGTGATGTTGGTATTTTATGTTTTGATGTGGACAGACATAATAATTGTTTTACTGAATTTTATATCCCCTAACCCTGAATCTTCTACTTCAAACCCTATTCATTTTTACACTTTCAAAAGAAAAGCTCGTTATAACTCATCAAAAAGATGTTTTCCTCAAGGGGAGCAAAAATTACCCCACAAGGACAAGGATTTTGTCAAAGATCTGCAAGAGACAGGACCCAAACGCAGAATAAGTAGTGAGGTTTATTGACACAACTGAAGACAAGGCACAACAGGAAAAGTGAGATGTGAGGGTTCAACAAGTGGGGAAAGGTAGACAACAGAGACAGGCAGGGGATGATGACCACTGAGAACAGTCCTGGGAGATAACGGGCTGAGAACTTCAGGAGAGGCAGCACCAAAGGAGAGTCTTAGCAGGAGCACACCAGGCCCGAAACTTGTAGCTCTCCTCAGACTTGGCCCCAGTCTTGCTGCCAAGCAGTGGCCAGAAAAACTCAGGGTGCAGGACAGGCCAGGAACAGACAAAACTCACAAAGAACAAGACAGACAACAAAGCAATACAAGAGAGATGATTATAAATAAAATACGATGCAAAATTAAGCCAGAATGAGAGCAACTAATGAGTACAAAAAACAGAACTAGAAAAATAAACTATAATCTAGCAAACAGAAGTCAACAAAATAACTGAGATTTACAAAAAGGTAAAAACTAACTAGAACAAGGCTCTCGAAAACACTAGAACAAGAAGCTTGGTAATTGTACCAGTTGTTCCTATCGGTCTGTGTCTTCTTTGTCACTTCCTGTTGGTGAGGTCTTGGGAACACTCCCTGGCCACCAGAGGGAGCTCACACATATACTGACACTACACTACACACTACATTTCCCAGCAACCCACACATTGGACTGATTACACACACCAGCTGGACACCATTATGACTGTTTGTTACACCAGCTGTTTTCCATCATATGAGCTAGAAAAGACTCCTTCACCCATACACACACTACGAAGTCTAGTTTAGCCCAGGTTGACATTCTGAGCGTTTATATCCTGTTTTGTTACCTGTTACCGATTTTGCCTGTTTTTTTATTCTGTTCTGTTCTGTTCTGCCTACCCTGACCTGTGCCTGGATTTACGCTCGAGATTGTTTTCTGCCTGTTTTGACTACTCGCCTGGATTATTGTGCCTGATACTATCTGCCTGCCTTTCAGACCCCTGCTTGGATTATTGACCACGTATGTTCTCTGTTTGCCCTGACCTTGTGCCCGTACGACCACTCTTAATAAAGACAAGCCAATGGATCCTTGCCTGTGAGTCTCCTATTGTTACACTTCTTACTTCTCCGCATCGCACACCAGCAAATCATATAACAAATATACACAACTACACAATATATTAGATCACATGCAGATTCAGGTAAGAAACCAAGACCACAACACGATGAATACAAAATGAACCAGCAAGGACAAGAGGGAAAGGAGCACAATATAAAGGGAGAAGAGCACATGCGGGACAGGTGAACACACTCAAGCAAAGGAGGACTAGACAAGGGGGCATGGTAACTGGAAGTGAGGAGGCGGGACAAGAAGACCACATGTTAAACACAAGCAAAGACAGAGTCATGTGCTCAAGCACAAAGACAAACAAGCAAACAATAAACAAAGACAAGACTGTCAGGCAGGAAGATTGATAGATTGATAGACTGTCAGATTTATGATATTGTCCCCACGACATAGGGAATACCTAAACACAGACAGACAGGACACTCACACAGGCACAAGTATATCTTTCAGAACAATGACAATCAACAAATATAAAAAGATGAGCTCTGACCATCACAGCACAACAAAGAACTAACACTAATGACACTACTGAAAAAAACAATGTAACTAATAATAATAACAAAATAACATTAAAAGTAATAAAAATGAAGTTAGCTAACAGTGATAAAAGACAGTTACCGCATCATTTTTTTAATAACACTTGTGTCTGATTCCCTGTTACTGACCCTGATTTTTTCCCGTTGCCAATCCTTCCCTGATCTTTGCCTGGTATTTCGCTCGTGAATGTTCTCTGCCTGTCCTGACTTACCCGCCTGTATGACCACTCTATTAAAAGACATGCAATTGGATCCCAGCCTGAGTGTCCATTCATTACAACTACTCTGAGGGAGAAAAACAGAATACTTGACTTGACTTGACCACGACAGGGAGACATATTTGATGAACATAAGATGAGAATCCAGCACAGGACAGCAAACACAGGGAGAATAATTAGAGGACAAACAATGCAGTAAATGAAAGAGGACAGGTGAGACAAATCAACCAATAACGAAGTAACAAGATAGGTGGGTACAAGACAATAGACAGCAGAGCACATGGCACAATAAACCAATAAAGCCATGGGCTCACAGAGAACATGACATGAACACGCAGCCAATAAGCTCATATGCTCATATGCTCACATGCTCATAACAAGACAACATTAAAGCAAGCAGCCAGTGAAAACACAAGATGCGCGCTACTCAGTGAACAAGACAAAATATGACATGAAACCACACGGCCGATGTAAACATAAATTACACAATAACTGACACGGACAATAGCATGTGCAGCATGTGCAAACTCAAAACCGTACACGCTCACACAACAAGACAGAGCACAAAGGCATGAGTAACAGTGCTCAAAGTGGAAGACAAACAAACGGAGCATGAATGTCCGAATCCCGACACAAAACTGAAACCGAACTAGATCAAAGTGTCAGGATCCAAACCCCATGCCCCAAGCACAAGACAGTTCACATGGACAGGAAAGCATGCAGCTTGAGAATACTTAAAGCTGCGTGCTCACACAAAGACAAGACAATACAGTAGTGTCAGGGCTCTGTCACAAAACCAAGAGTAAACCAGACAAAGTGACAGAACCCAGACATGAATAGCTGGATTTTTATTAGCCAACATGAACAAATATTAATAAATACTTTAGCAAGTGTATTGCTCATACATATGAAACCTTATTGTAAAGTGTTACAATTTTTTCATGCTACAGTCTGGGAACTTACACTGCTGCACAGCTGTTTCCCGTCTGCCTGATTGGATTGCGTTTGTTGCCTCAAATAGACTTGTTTTTGTTTTATATATTCTCTCGACCTTTATAATGCTAAATACAACTTAGACAATATAAGATTATTTAAATAACTTGTGATTGTTTTATCAATCTGACATCGCTAGCTTCAATCTAATTGTTAGCATTGCGCTAGCCTATTGAATCTGCCATTGTGCGTATAGCGGTTTCTCTCTCTCTTTTTCCCCCAGTTGCTCTCACTCACACGTTTGTTACGAGCCCATAAACAACTGTGGTGAGTCGGATCAATCAATACATGCAGTGAGTCATGTCATCTTCTCCTGTTATTGTCACTTTCACTGCTTGCTACATGTATAGTTTAGCATTCTCTGTCAGCAGTGAGGGCTTCACATGTGATAAATGCAGGGAAGATTTCAGAATTAGAGACACTCATCCAAATTTTAATTGAGAAGAGTAAGAAGGGCATTAGATACGACTAGCTTAGCAAACACTGTACATTGTTTGGTTCCAGCTGTAGAGCCCGTGGAGTAGGGCAACTGCGTCACTGTGAGACAGTATGAACCACTGTTGCGTTCCGTTTAGAACAACAAACAGGTTATTCCCACTCAGTGATGCACCCACTGAGAAACCTGTTGAAAGTGCCCTAGTGATTGACGATTCTATTGCACGGAACATGAAAATAGAGATTCCAGCCACCATAGTCACATGTTTGCCAGGAGCCAGACAGACTGACATCAAAATAAATTTAAAAGTGCTGACTAATGCTAATTGTAAGATTAGCTCTAAGATTCTAAGACTGTTATTCACATTGGCACTAATGATGTCCGACTTTGCCAGTCGGAGATCACTAAAATTAACATTAAAGAGGTTTGTGAACTCGCAAGTACAATGTCAGGCACTGTAATATGCTCTGGCCTCTTCCTATTCACAGGACTGATGAGATGCTTAGCAAATTATCCTCACTCGATGGCTGAATGTCTAAGTGGTGCCCGCAAAATAACATAGGGTTCACCTGACCTGTTGAAAAGAGTTGGTATTGATCCCTCCTGGGATGGTGCCGCTCTTCTCTCTAGTAATTTGGCACATAGTCTTAGAGTTGAACCTTGACTAACTGGGGCCTTGGTCAGGAAGCAGACAAACTGGCTAAACTCTGCTAGCTGTTTCCCGTCAGAGGTCAGATAAATTCCAACACATTTCTGCAGTTTTTGATTATTGTTTGATATCCTCGTTGGAGTTGCGACTGTTTCTTTAAATTGCGCGGCCAAACGCAAGCGCGGGAAGCGAGCCGGTGCGCTGGTTAAACTCTGCGCGCGCGGCCTCCGCACTCCTCTTCGCAGTATTTATCTTGCTAATCTCCGCTCTCTTCCTAATAAAACGGACAAACTGCTTCTCCTCACCCGGATTAACAAGGATTTTTCCAACTCTGCTGCACTGTGCTTCACTGAAACCTGGCTGAGTGAAGCCATACCGGACAACACACTACATCTGCCGGGCTTCCAGCTGTAGCAGATCGCATCACAGAACTACCCGAGAAAATGAGAGGTGGAGGTTTGTGTTTCTTCATCAACGAAAGTTAGTGTTCAGATGTAACAACCCTGAAGAAGATGTGCTCTCCTAACCTAGAGGCCCACTTCACAAATTGTAAACCTTTCTACTCACCGTGGGAGTTTTCCTCGTTTATTCTCGTGAATGTTTAAATTCCTCCAGACGCGTGTGTCAGCGCTGCATTACAACAGCAGGCTGAACAAATAGCTGAGACTGAACAAAAGTATCCAGACTCTCTTTTAATCATTCTTGGAGATTTTAACAAAGCAAATCTCTCTATTCTTGACCACTGCTACACCACAATAAAGAATGCATATCACTCCATCCCACGGGCAGCTTTGGGGCTTTGTGGTTCATCTTATACCGTTCTACAGGCAGAAACTGAAATCAGCTAAACCTGTAATAAAGACTGTAAAAAGATGGACTAATGAAGCAGAGCGGGACCTACAAGCCTGCTTCGATTGCACTGATTGGAATGTTTTTGAAGCTTCTACCACTGATCTGGATGACTGTAACACCATACATCAGTTTCTGTGAGGATACATGCATTCCTACCAGGACATTCTTATCATTCACTAATGATAAACCATGGTTTACTGGGAAACTCAAACAGCTTCGTCATGCCAAAGAGGATGCTTACAGAAGTGGGGATAGGGTCTTGTATAACCAGGCCAGGAACAGACTGACCAAGGAGATCAGAGCTGCTAAAAGAAGCTTCTCTAAAAAGCTGAGAAACCAGTTTTCTTCTAACAACCCTGCTGCTGTCTGGTCAGGCCTGAAGAATATCACCAATTACAAGCCACCATCCCACCCGACCTGCTGAGAATCAACATCTGGCTGATGAGCTGAATGCATTTTACTGCAGTTTTGAGAAACCCAATCTCACACCCGTTCTGATCTGCACTTCACACATCCCCCATCACCTCCTGCACCCCCTCTCCTCCCCCCGCCATCCCACCTGAGCTTAAGGTCTGTGTGGAGAAGGTAACCAAAATCTTCAAAAGACAGAAGATAAGGAAAGCTTCAGGCCCAGATGGCATCTCATCTGCTTGTTTGAAAGCCTGCGCTGAAAGGCCCCAATCTTCAATAGATCATTGGAGCAGTGTGAAGTTCCCTGTTGCTTCAAACGCTCCACCATCATTCCTGTCCCCAAAAAAACCCAAATCACTGGACTTAATGACTACAGACCTGACGCTCTCACATCTGTGGTCATGAAGTCATTTGAAAGATTGGTTCTGGCCCACCTGAAGGACATCACTGGACCCTTGCTGGATCCTCTTCAATTTGCATACAGAGCAAACAAGTCTGTGGATGATGCAGTCAACATGGGACTGCATTATATCCTGCAACATCTCGACAGACCTGGGACATATGCAAGGATCTTATTTGTGGGCTTCAGTTCGGCCTTCAATACCATCATGCCTGATCTTCTTTCAGCTAAATTGACCCAGCTCTCCATGCCATCCTCAATCTGTCAGTGGATCACCAGCTTCCTGACAGACCGGCAGCAGCGAGTGAGACTGGGGAAACTCACATCCAGGACTCTCACTACCAACACTGGCGCCCCCCAGGGGTGTGTTCTCTCTCCACTGCTCTTCTCCCTGTACACCAATGACTGCACTTCTAAAGACTCTTCTGTGAAGCTCCTGAAATTTGCAGACGACACCACCGTCATCAGCCTCATCGAAAAAGGTTATGAGTCTGCTTACAGACTGGAGGTTGAACAGCTGGCTGTCTGGTGCAGTTATAACAACCTTGAGCTCAACACGCTCAAAACGGTGGAGATGATAGTGGACTTCAGGAGGAACAGCCCTGCTCTGCCTCCACTCACCATCAGGAACAGCACAGTGGCAGCAGTGGAGTCATTCAGGTTCCTGGGCACCACCATCTCTCGGGACCTGAAGCGGGATAATCACATTGACTCCATTGTAAAAAAGGCCCAGCAGAGACTGTACTTCCTTCATCAGCTGAGGAAGTTCAACCTCCCACAGGAGCTGCTGATTTAGTTCCACTCGCATGTCATCTGTTTTGTGCACCTCCATCACTGTCTGGTTTGGTTCAGCTACCAAATCTGACATCAGGAGAATACATCGTATAATCCGGACTGCAGAGAGGATTATTGGTGCTCCCCTGCCAGCCCTCCAGAGTGAGGAAGAGAGCAGGTAAAATCATCACAGACTCCGCTCACCCTGGACACTTCCTGTTTGAACTGTTACTGTCAGGACGGCGACTCGGATCACTGGTCACTAGAACATCTAGGCACAGGAACAGTTTCTTCCCACAGGCCATTTCCCTCTTGAACAGTTGAATAGCTCTTTCTGATTCTGATTCTGACACAGAGATATCATCACATAGAGACTGTGTCTGGTGCCTGAATTAGCAAATACAAAAAGCTTTCAAAACCTTTTAAGGGTAAAGATTTAATTGATGTACAAACCGCAGTTTTATTCCATTGTTGTCAACAATAGCATTTTCCTGCGCACCTGAAAATATTTTTTTTCTTCCTCCTATTGGGGGCAGCCTTCGGGTCCTGTTGTAAAAATATATTTTACAGTCAAACTTACTGTAATATATATCTGTGTAAATATTCTATAATTGCAATACAAAATAAATTCCTGTAATGTTTTCATTTACTGTAAGGATGTAACTCTTACCTGTTTGTATGATAAAAATTCACATTACAGATGCCACTGTGGATCTTTGCAGTTTGGGCTGCACCCTCAACCCTGCCTCTCTCAATGAGAGACCTTGATTCACGACTTGGTCTGTAAGTGTAGCCCTTATTTCATCTGAAATAACAGCTCTTTGTCCTCTTTGTCTTCCTCCACGCACTTCTGCCCTCTCCCTACCACCCTTCTCCTTCCACGAACCCGTCCTCCTTGTTCCATTTCCAAAATTAGTCTTTCTGAACTCCACCTATAAATATACATATACATATATATACATACAGTAATACCTCGGTATACGAGTTTAATTCGTTCCAAGAGCGAGCTGGTAACCCAAAATGCTCGTACACCAAAACAATTTTCCCCATAAGAATGCACTAAAAATCAATCAATTCGTTCCACATGACCATAAATGTCCATTTTAAAGTTTTTTTTTTATGATTGCTAAGCAGTAGTGGGCAGATCTGTAGTCACATGTGCAAAACTGTAACTACAGTATGCACAGCAGCAGTTCATGTGGACCAAACTCTAGCTCATTTTCATTGCTTGTACAAAGTTTTCTGCAATGTTTTATGTAAAACAAGTTTTCTTGTACATAAATTCCTGTAATGTTTTCATTTACTGTAAGGATGTAACTCTCACCTGTTTGAAAGCTGGAAAATTAGCATGACAGATACCACTGTGGATCTTTGCAGATTGGATTGCACCCTCAACCCTTCCTCTCTCAATGAGAGACCTTGATTCATGACATGTCTATAAGTTAAGCACTCATCTTCTTTGTCTTCCTTCACGCATCCACCCTCTCCCTGCCACCCTTCTCCCTTCACAAACCTGTCTTCCGTGTTCCATTTCCAAATTTAGTTTTTCTGAGCTCTACAGGTAGAGCTCACAGCTGAAACACAATTCTGAAATAATTTTTTTTATTGAAATGTTATATAAATAAATATTATATAATATTATATATAATGAACTATGATATATATTTTTAATGATAATAGTTTTGATTGTGTGGTTCACAGTTTTGACAGCAGTGTGTCAGCATTTAAACAAAGTGCTGTAAATCCGCAGTGTTGTGCAGGTTGTGATTAAAGTCATGGGATAAGTGTGTAGAGTTTTGAAAACTGTGTTCAAGCAATGAAAACAAACTATAGTTTGGTCCACAGGAACTGCTGCTGTGCAGACTGTAGTTAGATTTGCACGTGACTCCAGTTGTGCCCACTGTCGTTTAGCAATCGAAAAAAACTGTATTATTAATTCCAATTAATATCAGCATGTTTTGTTAATTTGAACACCAATGTAGTCAGCCATTTAAATAATAATGATAATGATTTGATAACTGCCTTTTACTAAATGTGACTAATTATTTGGAACCTGAAATGTACATATACTGAAAAGTACTTTTTTGGCATACCATTGCATTATTTTTTTCTTCTTTTAAAACCCCATCTATTAAGCATCACATCCTATAGATAAATCTACTGAACAAGCATCAATATCTTGAACTTTGAACCAGATTTTTGAGTAAGCATGTCAACCTTTTGAAGGATCAGTGGGTTTGCAGCTCTATTGCATTCAGAAAGGCCTTAAAATCAGCTATATCTGCTTACTTTTCTACCCTATTAGAAGAAAACAAATACAACCCTAGGTATTTATTTGATACAGTGACTAAATTACAAGAATGTACAGGATGTATAACAAGAAATAAAGCCTCAACTCCAGATGCTTTAAAACAGCACAGCAGTAATGACTTCATGGACTTCTTTACTTGCAAAATTCATAATATTAGAGAGAAAATTATAACCATGCAACCGTCTACTACAATATCACAAAATACAGTAAATTTTTGTGTCCCTGAAAAAAAATTCCACTCCTTCATTGCTATTGGGGAGGAAGAATTGTTTAAACTCGTTAAATCATCAAAATCAACAACATGTAGGCTAGACCCAATACCAACTAATTTACTGAAAGAGATGCTTCCAGAGATCATAGATCCTCTTCTTAACATTATTAATTCATCTTTGTCATTAGGATACGTACCAAAAACCTTTAAGCTGGCCATAATTAAACCGCTTATTAAAAAAACACAACTTAATCCTACAGAATTAATTAATTACAGGCCGATATCGAATCTACCATTTTTGTCAAAGATTCTAGAAAAGGCAATGTCTTCACAAGAAAGAATGTCTAGAAAGAAACAGCATCTATGAGGATTTTCAGTCAGGATTTAGACCATATCATAGTACTGAGACTGCTCTCATTAGAGTTACAAATGATTTGCTCTTATCATCCGATCGTGGTTGTATCTCTCTGTTAGTGTTACTGGACCTTAGTGCTGCATTTGATACAATCGACCACAAAATCCTTCTGAATAGACTTGAAAATTATGTTGGCATTAGTGGAGTTGCATTAGCCTGGTTCAAATCGTACTTATCTGACCGTTATCAGTTTGTAGCAGTAAATGAGGAGGTGTCATATCGATCACGGGTTCAGTGTGGAGTTCCTCAAGGTTCAGTACTAGGACCATTGCTTTTCACCCTGTACATGCTTCCTTTGGGTGCAGTTATTTGGAAGTATGGCATTGTTATGAATATAAGCTCTGTGCTCTCCTCCCTGGCCACCAGAAGGAGCTCACTCACTTATACTGACACTTCACTACACACTACATTTCCCAGCAACCATCACACTGGACTGATTACACACACACAGCTGGACTCCATTATCATTGTTTGTCACATCACCTGTTCATCATCACCTGGACTATAAAAGACTGCTTCACACACACACTCACTGTGAAGTCTTGATTCGCTATAGTGCTGAGCGGTTATGCCTGGCCTGATTGTCTGTTCTGATTCTGCCTGTTTGCGCGTTTGGATTCTGTTCTGCCTGCCCTGACCTGTGCCTGGATTAAAGTTGATGATTGATAGCTGCCTGTCTTGACCACCGCCTGTACCACGATTCTGATACTGTCTGCCTGTCTTTGTGACCCCTGCCTGGATTATTGACTACTCTTAATAAAGACATAGCATTTGGATCCCTGCCTGTGAGTCCCTCTTGTTACAGGCATTAGCTTTCACTGTTACGCTGATGATACTCTGGTCTGTATTTCTTCTCAACCTGATGAAACGATCAAATTCACTAAATTAACAGAATGCATAACTGATATAAAAAATTGGATGACTAATAACTTTCTACAGCTTAATTCTGAAAAAACAGAGATTCTAATTATTAGACCAAAAAGTTCAGCATATAATAATCTAGATTACTGCCTAACACTCGAATCTTTCATTTGAAAGACATGTTTCTAGCATCTGTAAAACGGCATTCTTCCATCTTAAAAATATATCTAAATTGCGACATATTTTGCGACAAAGACAAATGCGGAAAAGTTAGTTCATGAGTTCAAGGCTAGATTATTGTAATGCTTTACTAGGTGGTTGCCCTGCACGCTTAATAAACAAATTCCAGCTGGTCCAAAATGCAGCAACTAGAGTTCTTACTAGAACCAGGAAGAATGAGCATATTAGCCCAGTTCTGTCAAACCTGCACTGGCTTCCTATTAATCACTGAATACATTTTAAAATCTTGCTAATGACTTACAAAGCATTAAATGGTTTAGCTCCACAGTACTTGAGCGATCTCTTAACACATTCTAGTCCTTCACGTCTATTCCAGCCAGTCTGCTATCTCCTATACTCTTATCTCCCCCAAGGACAAAAACAGAAACTGAGCTCAAAACACATCTGAAGCTTTGGCTACACCTCAACACAATCTGAGACTTTCTCACAGCATAGAAACCCGCCCCCATCCAACCGTCTGCCTGTACTTTTTTTTCTTACTTTTCTGTCCTATCTATCTCCCCCCTTCCCAATCCATACAAAAAATCCCAACATGTGCCCACGTGTACCGTTTACGTTGTGTTTTGTTGCTATGTAAACGCTTGCTAAACTGCATTCTTGTATTCTTGTATTGTATTCTGGAGGTGTGTGGCGGCACCTGCACAGGCAGCGGCTCGGGGCTTGCTCCAACGACATCTCGTTATACTGTACTTGTACATGTGTAATGACAATAAACTTCTTCACTTCACTATTGCGATCCCAAAATACTGACCAGCTTATAATACCTAGAATATCAAAGTCAACTGCTGGCGGTCGATCTTTTTCCTATTTAGCTCCTAAACTCTGGAACAGTCTTCCTATTACAGTTCGGGAAGCAGACACACTCTGTCAGTTTAAATGTAGACTAAAAACACATCTCTTCAACCTGGCATACACATAACACATTATACATACATTTTTAATCCATATCATGTAAAATGATTGTTAGGCTGCATAATTTAGGTCAGCCGGAACCGGGAACATTCCCACAGCACCTGATGTACTCGATACATCAGAAGAAGAATGGCATCTACGCTGATATTGGTCTCTGTTTATTCCGAGGTTACCGTGGTCAGCCGGATCCGGGCTGTATCCAGATCAGATGAAGGACCTGCACCTGGACACGAGCACAGCACTGCCCTGAAGTGTCTGTGGAGACCGTGACTAGACCCTCCCCTGTGAACCCATCTCCAACCGGACCAAATTGGACATCATATTGGACTTGAATTCTTGTCAATATAATAATCATGCACTGTTGGCCAGTGGAGAACTGGTCCCCCGACTGAGCCTGGTTTCTCCCAAGGTTTTTTCTCCATTCTATTCTTCATTCGTTACGTCACCTGCCGGAGTTTTGGTTCCTTGCCGCTGTCGCCTATGGCTTGCTCAGTTGGGGAAACGTAACACTTAAAATTCATCAATTGTATTGATTCGCCTGCTCTTTTGGGGCTGCTGTTCAGCCAAACAAACTTTGTTTATATTGTTTTTTCTGTGACCACTGTAAAGCTGCTTTGAAACAATCTACATTGTAAAAAGCGCTATATAAATAAAGGTGACTTGACTTGACTTTGCCTGTTTCAGGCCTTGGTTAAAATTATAAAGCACTTGCACTTTCTTTTGAGTTACATTCACTCACTCACAAACACACACAGACACACACAGATACACACACCCACCTTATTCCTTCCTCTAGGGACATTGGAAGGCCAATTAATGCTGCTAGTATCTTGGTCCTGTGTTAAAACTGGCCCCGCTCAATTAACAGTCTACCAGAGAATTCTCCATGAATTATACAGCTCTCTTCGTTCAGCCAGATGAAATTATATCTGATTCCCTCGGGTGTTTCTCTGTTCTACATAACATTTGGTGAGTTACAGTTTTTTTCGATTGCTAAACGACAGTGAGCACTGGAGTCACATGTGCAAAACTCTAGTCTGCAATACCAAAAGTCACCTGAGCTAAACAGTTCATATATATATATGTGTGTGTGTGTGTATATTCTACCGATATACCATGTCAGGAAGTCAACTTTATGTCTAAAGCCCCAATAATGTCATTATACAGCTCAAATCAGTTCAGAGTTGATTCAGTTAAGTTAAATAACTAAGTTTTTCAATTTTACATAAATACTGTATATATAGTGCATTTGTGCACATACATGTACATGCTATCACAAAACCCTGTATGCACCACTTTACCATGCACATGCAAAAGAGTGTAGTGTTTTACATTTTTCGCATCTGTGTGTAATTTGGCGTGTATGTGGCTAATCATTTAATGGTTTGTGTGTAGAGTTACTTCACAAAAACATAATTTTAGAAGAGTTAAAATAGTTTTGAATGAAGTGTTTGCTTTTCCAAAGATGTATGATGTTTTGGATCTTGTGTGCATATTTAGGTTTTTTTTTGTGTGTGTAGATTTATTGGAAATAGAGCCATAGATGCAGATACTGTGAGTAAACAATTAAAAAAATCTGTAAACTTTTGCTCTACCACTTACAATGAGATATTTATATCAGATATCAGTTCAAAAGTAAAGATGAAAATGCTTCTATTTCCTTTTCTAATTTATAATCCTAGTTGTAGTTGTCAATACAAATTATATTATCCATATAACTAAGTTTCCACTTTTTGGGAATGTTCCAACAAACAGCTTTGTGTGCTTCTGTGTTAGCCAGGGAAATGTGTGTGTGTGTATATATATATATATATATATATATATTGCTCAAAAAATAATAATTAAGGGAACACTTAATCATCACAGTATAATACCAAGTCAATTAAACTCTAGGGATGTTGAGTTAGGAAGTTAGGAAGAATAAGTGATTGTGAATCAGCTTCACCTACTTTGGTGCAAATGAAAGTGACAACAGGTCCACTAGAGAGGCAACATCAAGGCAGCCTGCAGAAAAGGAATGATTTTGCAGCTGGCGGCCATAAACAATTGTTCTCTCCTTGTTATTCCTGACTGATTTTGGTTTTGTGTTTTGTGAGGGTCCTTGTCACTGTCTGTGGCAGTAACATTGAGGCTCTATCTTCAACCAGTCAGAATGGCACATCCATATCTGCCATCACAAAGAGGTTTGTTGTGTCTTTCAGCACAGTTTCAAGAGCATGGAAGCGATACCAGGACAAAGGCCATTATATGAGCGGAGCTAGACAGGGATGTAGAAGAGCAACAACACAGCAGCAGGACTGATATCTGTTCTTTTGTTCATGGAGGAAAAGGAGGAGCACTGCCAGAGCCCTACAAAATGACCTCCAGCAGACTTCTGGTGTGCAGGTTTCTGACCAAATTGTCATTTTTTGTACACCTGAATTCAAGTCTGCCATTTCAGCAGTTTCACACTGAAAGAGTCCGGAGATGACGTGGGAAACGTTATGCTGCGTGCAACATCATCCAACATGACTGGTTTGGTGGTGGGTCAGTAATGATCTGGAGAGGAATATACTTGTGTGACGGATCTTCTTTTTCTCGTTGAGCTCTGCGTTGTGATTCGGTCGATGCATACGCGCGATGTCTCTTCCTCCCCCATTATGAGCACAAGGTGGTGGCCCAATTCCTCAAATGTACGCACAGACACCAAATTCGACGTAATTTCTGTGACGTCCTCTCAGTGTTGTTTCATTGCAGACATTAACCATCATCCGCGTGCATTCAGGAAGAATCACAATAATCTAATCTGTTTTACTTGGAGAGTCGCACAGACCTCCACGTGCTGGCCAGTGGTTCCCTTACTGCTGTTAGGAACCAGAATGAAATCCTCAGAACCATTGTTAGACCATAAGCTGGAGCAGTAGGCCCTGGGTTCCTCCTGGTGCATGATAATGCCTGACCTCATGTGGCATTTTTTAGATGATGAAGGCATGGATGCAATTTACTGGCAATTGTTGCCAGTCATGTTCCCCAAATCTGAATCCAATAGAGAACCTCTGGGTCATTATGGATCAGAGCATCCAAAGCACCTAAGTAGCACCACCGACTGTCCAGGAGCTCAATCATGCCCTGATCCAGGTCTTTGAGGAGATCCCCCAGGACAACATCCACCATCTCATCGGGAGCGTGCGCAAATGTTGTTGTGAGTGCATACAGGCATGTGACATGTTGACTTACATTATGAGCTGCTGTGAAGAACTTAATTGAAGTTGGATAAGCCTGTTTTTTGGGAGTAATATATATATATATATATATGCCCTTTAATCTCTAACTCTTGCAATTATTAATCATTGTTTCTTTGCTCTAACTGGTTCTGCTTTTATTGCCTTTGATTCTGAGTCAGTCTTGCTCCCACAGTCCCGTCTGCTCACCTCTTTTTTTTTCGTTCACCGATCATCATTTCTGCCTTACTCATCTCTCTACTTTTTAATGCTGCTCTAGATATCAGGCTCATTTTGGGCTTTTCAGATTACACCTTACATGGCCAGTCATCACCGTATTATATAGCAGCTGAGCTAAAGGGCTACTTCCTTTTACCAGAATGAACAGAACAGAAGTTCTTGCAAAGAGAACCTGTTCTGTCATATGATCTACAGGTTTTGGCAAATTCTGTCAAGACTCCTAACTGAATCATGAATAATAGATTGTAGACTCAGCAGGCTTGATCTAGACAGCCAGTGAGAATAACCTTGGATGTGAATTGTGAATTATGGCCAGAATACTTGTGTGTGTGTATGTGTGTGTGTGTGTGTGTCACCATGGAGACATTCCCAATTTCAATTTCCGATGTACCACTGACAGATTCACCATTCTCATGCAATGCTGGGCAATACTTTTTTTTGTCATTATTTGTCACTATTTTTGTCACAAATGCCAATGATGTTCCCAACAGCGGCCGCCAGACGTCGCACTCTCCAGTACAATAATAACTTGAGATACAAGCGTCCATACATGCGAGTATACGAGTAAGCCTTCGGGCAGATTTTTGCTTCAAGATACGAGTAAATATTTGAGAAACGAGTCACTTCACATGTTCGCTGACTTCTGTGCATCGCCCGCGAGTAAGTGATTTTCTCTCTATTTTGTGCATTATTCTTCATAATAGCGATGAGTTCTAAGAAAGTGAGTGGTAAGGATGGTAGTGAGAAGAAGAAACGCATGATGACCATGGAAATTAAGCATGAAATTGTGGATAAATATGAGCGTGATGCCGTGTGGTTGATCTAGCACGCAGGAGCATCAGGAGGAACTGTCGACTGAGGATCTGATCGAGCTGCAGATGATGAAACATACGCAGGGTGAACCAGAGGAAAACATTTCTACAAGTGAATTTAAGGGAGTGATGACTATGAGGCAGAAGGTTTCTGATTTCATTGAAAATAAACACCCTAATAAATTGTCTACTGGTCGTGCTTCGCCGCTTTTTGACAACATGTGTATTATTTTTAAAGGGAGACAGAAATGAATCTACCTTAATAGGTATTTCGTTAAAAGGTCTGCGCCAAGTGAGGGTAGTCAGGCGAAAAAATTGACGGAAACAAATCTAAAAAGCAAAAAAATAAAAAAAATATGTAAACTAAGTTCAGTTATGCTAATTTAAGTTTACGTAAGTTACGTAATGTTCGGATAAGGTAAGATATGGAATCAAGTGTCTACGTACCAACCCCCTTCCTCCCTCTGCCGCACCTGCCACTACTGTCTGTCTACTGTCTGTAAAAACGTATAATTAAAACCACATTTTATTTGATATCACACAAATCCTTATACACGTATATACATGTACTATAATTGTGTGTGTGTGTGTGTGTGTGTGTGTGTGTGTGTGCGTGTGTGCGCGTGTGTGTCTATACCAATGAAAAACATGTTTTTTTCCATTGTCATGGATCTGGAACGTATTCATTTGTTTTCTAATATTTCTTATGGGAAAACGTGATTCCAGAGAAGAGCAATTCGAGTTACGAGCTCCGGCCTGGAACGGATTATTCTCGTATATCGAGGTATTACTGTACTAGTTCATTTGCACTACAATTCCCATACACCCACTTTCCTGGACTGATCACCACACACCTATTACGCATTCCCAAAGACTATTTAACCCTGGTTACTCAGCAACTCAGTGCGAAGTCTTGTTTTCCCTGGCCACAATTCTGTGCAGGATCGTCCTGTGTTTAACTTGCCTGTGTATTGACTCTGCCTTGTTCATCGTTTACGAACGAGCCTGCCTCTTGTTTATTGTTTGCCTGGTCTCTGTATTCTGATAATTTGCTGCCTACCCTGACCTTCTGCCTGTTCCTGACCATTCTCTCTGTTTTGCCTGGTATCTCTACCTCAGCCTGTTTTGTACTACTGACCCTGTTTATACCTAATAAACTGTAGATCCTAACCCGCCTGAGTCCGCGATACAATTTTGATGGTTTTGAACATTCTGTTGACTATAAGTAACTTTTCAACTACAATTTAAACCCAGCCAGTGTCTTCTGCTAGTTACATCAGCATTAAAACGTCTATCTAAATAACAGATTGGAGATTTAAAGAATTATATATATGTATATAAATTGTATGTGAACACTAAAAACAGAGAAGAGAAGCTAATTTCAGTTAGAATTGTACTTTTACTATGGTTAAATAAATGTTCAAAGATATCTTCCAAAGAGATTTGAATTTTGGTGCAAAATTTTCTCTGTTTAGTGTTGATAGGGCATTACATACATTCCTAAATCACATTGCATACATTCTCTAGTACATATTTGAAGACAATTATTATAATTAAGTCCCTGGTTTGAGTCCCAGCTGAGCCAAGAGTCCTTTCTATGTGGAGTTTGCATGTTCTTCCTGTATCTGCATGGATTTCCTCCGGGCGTTCCGGTTTGTTACACAGTCCAAAAACATGCAGTATATGTGAATTGAAGACACTAAATTGTCCGTATGTGTGAATGCGTGTGTGTGTGTGTCCTAAGACAAGTTATAGGGAGGGTTATGGAAAGACCTGGCAACCTACCCCAGAAAATGTATTGCCAAAAAAAATTATGTACAGTATCTCCTGTAGGGCAAGAGATGGCCATAGCATCACCAAGAGTCATACATGGCTTTTATTGTAATAGAATAGGTCTAGATTACAATGCAATACACAATGCATTTGTATAAACAGAAATCTGGTATTTTCGTTTTTCAAAAATAGCCTATTTTTACATGCTGGTTCTAAATATGTGCATGAGGGTAATCGTGAATCAGAGCCAGAAACATCACCCTATCTTTGCATTCCTCTCCAGATCTTCCTTTAGCCAAACAGAGAGTTGTGTACGATCATCCATCTGTGACTCGCAATCAAAGACCTCTTCTGGAACCCTGAGAACTGCAATATCTCTAAATGAGTGAAATTGGTATCTCACTAACTCCAGACAACAAATTAACACTGCTGTTTGTTAAGCATTCATACAATAACTGCCCTGCTGGAATTATATTTGCACACCTCTTTTACATATCAGAAAGAAACCGAATGGAACAGTAACAATGTGAGGTCTGTCATTACCCCACACAACCAGTGTCCTTTTTTCAGAGCACTGAAATGACGAGGTTGACATTTGCCTGCTGTCTCTGGTGTATCTCTGCCAGCAGATGAAAAGAGAAAAAGGTCTCTCATTAACAAAGGATGGGTTACTGTACCATATCTAGCTCATTCATTATACACAATGGTATAATTACCCTACAGTTTCATAAGCAGTTAGGTTGTTTTTCAAAAGAACTATAGCTGCAATTTAGACTGATGTGACAGTAAATTTAATCTCAATCAATGTATCAGTAATAACCATAATTTAAACGAGATGTAGTGTAAAAAAGGAGTGTAAAAGAATTACCATGTACTGTTCTGAGGAATAGTTTGGCAATAATGGAATTATATGAAGTTAACTACATGTAAATAAGAATGGGATCTGATTCCCTTGTTACAGTCAAATTAAATTCCCTGGTTATACAGTCCTAATTGTACTATATGGTATAAGAAAATTGTTTAATTGTCTCAAAAGACAGTACTATTTCACAGTGCCACACGTTTCCAAATTGGGCAAACATTTTCAAGAAATTATGTGTACAGTAAAGTCATTATAATCACAAACACATGGGGGCAGCAAACCTCTTGCAAAGAGACGACTGGGACACTATAGCTTGTAAATACAGTATATGATTCGGTGGAGAAACATGGGCTACTTAAAAGAGCTACTGTAATAATTAATAAGAACTACAGTATTTGTATTAAAGACGTCTATAGTGAGCCGAGTCATGATATAATGTAAACAAATGACTTATATTGTGACAAATGGATCGTAGATACAACTTTCAATGTCCATGTTGTTTTGTTTCACTATAAAAGTGAAGTGAATTTGTGGCTGAATAAAGAAGTGAAAAGAAAAGTAAAACAAAAAGAAAATAATCTTTGCATACAAGTAACAATATAATAATAATTCTAGACACTGATATTGTGTTTGGTTGAAAATGAACATGGCATTGTAAGTCTTTTTTTATTTTTTGTTTTCCATTTTTGTTCTGCTTTAACATTACAAAAAACAAACAAACAAACAAGGTTTATAAATAAATATCAGCAAATAACAACACTTGTTCAGCTTTAGGTTGAGCATAAACAGTAACAAAACAATAGAAACACAATAATACAAATGAAAATAAATAAATAAATAAATAAACAACGAAATGGTATTGGAAGTCTTGCAATTATTCCTAAACAGGAAGTGGAATGGTCATACGTATAACGTTAAGTCCCGCCTCTTCCGACACTATCAAGGATGTAGACTCTGCTGCTGCAGAGCATTATGACTACAGCTGATAAACACATAATAGAAAAGATATTAGACCCAACAGCAGATCTTTGACTGTATAATGGCTGAATCTCCAGACAGTCGCAGTCTTGTTTCTGCGTCCTCACAGCTCAATTTAATGGAAATAGAGGCGGTAAGACTGAGCTGCTTCAATATTTATCTGTATGGTTTTGTTTCATTTTGTTAACTATTATAACAAGCTTCGTGTTGCACTTACTGACACTTTACTAATGCAGTGTTTGATATCACTTCGTTTAATGTTGTTTTGTTTTTCTTAGTCAGTTAGTTCGTGATTTGTGTCCTATGTTTTTATAAATGTAAATGTTATTTTCAAATGTAATGTACAGTATGTGTGGTAAGAAGCCTTTAGTATTCATGCTATTCATATGCGTCGTGCTACTTTTATACATGTATGTGTGCATTAATATTATTATTAAGCATATATTTATCTGTTAGATTGATGATAAAGAGTTTGACATCCCTCAAGTGGACACTCCTCCGACCCTGGAGAGCATCTTAAATGAGGTGGGTATGTCAGCTCATCGTTTAACTCATCTTACAGACATTTTACATCTTATAGTCATCTTTCAGATTTGCAGATATACCAGTCAAAGTTTTGTGCAGACCTATTCACTCTTTTACACAAGTATTTGATACACTTCAGATTAAATTTAAATGCGTAGTATGTGATCAAAATGTTATGAAATATTATAAAAATGTTATAAAAAAATCAAAATTATATAATATTATGGTGCATATCTACTAATATGTTCCATTCAGATTCTAATTAAAATGGTTCATAAAGAAGTTATGTAGACACAATTAATATACTTGAGTTGAAAGATTTTTTTAACAATAATATTTTAATAATATTACAATTTAAAGTAACTGTTTTTTTCATATATATGTATTATAATTTATTACTTTAATTGTAAAGCTACATTTTCAGCATCATTACTCAAGTCTTCAGTGTCACATGATCCTTCAGAAATCATTCTAATTTGTCTTATGATTTATTTATTTTCCTTGATTTTAAGCGTCTTAGCTGAATAAGAGGATTCATTATTTTAATACAAATCTTCCTGTCCCCAAAAGTTTGAATGACAATCTACAAAACTAACTGCAAAAATAAGCCTTTAGTTTAGACCATGCTCATTTAAATTCAGTATGCATGCTTCTTTCTTATATCTGTATTTCACAAATCAAAAAGTGGCAAAAATAGCATTTTAATTGTACGATTTATAGACTTTGTTTTGTAATAGTATATTTGTTTTAACATCCTTAATATTTCAATTCTCAACTTTTTTTGCAGCCTGAAGATGAGGATGAGCCATTTATTCTAGAGGATACTTGTCTATTAAACACAGAGAATATTGATGCCCACTCCTGTGAGACCTCTTCTCTGGCCAGCTCTGACAGCGGAGACCGCACACACTTAAAGAGGAAAATACACTTTCTTTACCTGGCTACACATTGACAGCACATGCTCTATTTTGATGTTGCGATGCTTTTTTGTGATTGAATACAGTATGTTCCGTTTTAGTAATTAGTCTGTGTATGTTCATCTCAGGAGGAGGAAAGCAATGGAAACAAATGCTACAGTACATGGATCTGTTCTTAGACGCAGTGTGCTGAAAGGGATCTCCGCTCAGATAGTATCTGCTGCGGTAAGAGCAATAATACTTAAATAATCTACTTTTATACACTGATGAGCCAAAACATATTAACTAGTCACAGGTGAAGCAAATACTATTGATCATCTGTGGCTATATTAGATGGTAAACAAACAATCCTTTCTCCTAATCATTGTGTCGGATGGTGGATAAATGGGTAGGAATAAAGATCTGAACGATCTGAAGTCTATTCCGTCTGGTCCAAGTCAACACATGCCACACAAAGTTTGAGTGATTAAGTGAGGAATGCGTCACAACATGGGTATGGGTTGTGTAGCCGCAGACCAAGAGTGCTTATGATGACGCTTGCCGCTTCCACTGCCGAAGGCACCTAGAATGGATGTGCGGGCATCGGAACTGGACCTTGAAACAGTGGAAGAAGGTTAACTGGTACAATGAGTTCTATTTTCTTTTACATAATAATAATAATAATATATTACATTTATATAGAGCTTTTCCAGAGCTCAAAGTGCTTTACATAGTGGGGGGGAGGAATCTCCTCAACCACCACCAATGTGTAGCATCCACCTGGATGATGCGACGGCAGCCATATTGCGCCAGAACACTCGCTACAACACCAGCTTATTGGTGGAGAGGAGACAGAGGAATGAAGCCAATTGGAGTATGGATGGGGGGCGGGAGGATTAAGAGGCCGTGATGGACAAATTTGATTGGGATTTTTAATGACCATAGAGAGTCAGGACCTCTGTTTAACATCTCATCCGAAAGACGGTGCTTGTTGCAGTACAGTGTCCCCGTCACTATACTGGGGCATTAGGACCCACACAGACCACAGGGTGAGCACCCCCTGGTGACCTCCTAACACCACTTCCAGCAGCAACCTAGTTTTTCCCAGGAGGTCTCCCATTCAGGTACTAACTAGGCTACCCTGCTTAGCTTCAGTGGGCAACCGGTCTTAGGCTTCAGGGTGATACGGGTGCTGACATGATGGTCGTGGATTTGTACACCATTTACCTGGGGAAGTGATGGGACCAGGATGTACTTTGGAAGATGACAAGCTTTCAAACAAGGAGGGAGAGTGATGCTCCTCTGCTGGGAAACGCAAGGTCTGGCCATTTTTTTATCTGAACATGAATTTGACATGTGCCATCTACCTTATATTGTTGGATACCATGCACACAGATACACCCTTTCGTGATAATGGACCCTGCCACACTGCACATATTGAGATCAAGATGTTGCCCTGGCCTCCAAATTCCCCAGATTTCAGTCCAGTTGAGCATCTTTTGGATGTGCTGGACCAACAAATTTGATCCACAGTGACTCCACCTCACAGATAATAGGACTTGAAGGACCTGCTGCTGCTAACATCTTGGTGTCAGATACCACAGGACACCTTCAGAGGTCTTGTAGTCCATGACTCGGTTGGTCTGCTTTTTTTGGCAGCACACAGAGGACCAACAGTATTTTAACCAATTATGTTAACCATGTTTTGGCTCATTGGTCTGTAGTTTAAATCAGATTCTATACTTAATATTAAAACAAGTTAAATATATTTTAAAAATGAACAAATTATTAAAAACTACACTATACAGCAGTCATATAATTTATTACGTTTCATTTTATTGCTCAGTTCAAATTCAGGCATTGTCAATTCAGGTCTAAATGGTGTATAATACTGTTTTAATAATTCAGAACTGTGAATCAGAGGCTCTTCCAAGACAAGTTTCTGTGAGGTTGTGTTGCTCCCTTAACTCTAATTCTGTGCTTTTACTCTTTCCTTTTCTCTTCAGGATAAAGTTGACGCTGGTTTGCCAACGGCAATAGTGAGTTTTTTTTTGTTCTTTTGTTTTCCAATTACCATAATTTCAAATTTTTTTTCTTCATGTTTGAAATGCTTTTGTGTTTGTAGACTGTTTCAAATGTGATTGCTGTAGGGACGTCACATGGTCTGGCCTTAGTTTTTGGTAAGCAGATAAAAATTCAGTTTTAAATCTCTTTAAATGTACTGCTAAAAGTATGTGTTTGAGTGTTTTTTTTAAACTACTATCTCGCTGTCTTGGATTGTCTTCGGTGGATTTTTCAGGAAAAGGTAATGTATTAATATAGTAAAATAAAAAAACTTCCAGTATCACAGTTTTACATTTTTTCCGTTCCATTATCTTTAGCATTGCTATGCAGTAATGCCCGTTTCAAATTGGATGCTTAAGCTGAGAAGATGTGGCACAAAAAACTGCATGCGTCTATTTTGCTTTCATACTGGCCGTTTCTAGTGCACAACTGAGCCTCAGATTATTGTGTAGTTGTCACATTTTTTGTTTCCCATCATCACTTTACCCTTCTGTGATGCGATTATGTATCCAATGCCCACTCACACACACCACATAAGACAACATTCTGTGTACTGTAGCTCATACAGCATGGTAAAATTACTCTTCAACTTACAATATGCTGTGATTTTTTGCTACTAATGATACAATAATGAAGCTGTTGTTGTTATCATCATTCTTAAATATTTTTCAAATCAGTTTTGTTTTAAATTTACAGAAACCGGTAATGTTTCTATAAGTGTAAAAACAGTAATGGATTAAAATAATCAACTAAAATAATGATGATAATAATTATCAATAATAAAATAAATAAAATTATAATTAAAATAATGAAATAATAATAATTACATTTCAGGAGTCCATAAGTTTTAAAGGCGTAATGATATGAGAAATCAAATTTGCCTTGCTCTTTTGCTCTTAATTGCTCTTTTGCACCATCCTGTTTCATAGATAAAATTGTCTTCCTCATTATAAACAAAGCATTTATTTAATCAAGCTCCAAAAATGGCTCCTTTTATAAATTAAGGATTAGAAACGTCACATGATTTTTATTTAAAAAAAATGTATTCCCTCATTTTGTACAAAAAAACATTTTGGATCTTGGCATACTTACATTTTGTTTCAATTATATTATATTTTACATTACATGACCAGGTGTAGAAATCACATTTAAGAATTAGGGTTCCTTTTGTATCCAAAGGCAATTTTTTTTCAACTTTAAATAATTTTTAGTTATCTTAAGGCCTCATGAGACGTTTGCTGAGACACCCTAGTGGACCCAGGACCATTGTTTGAGAACCACTGCAGTAGACCTAAATTAATTCGCCTCAACATGAAAACCACCTGGCTAATAACGAATAGATCTCCCACGTGCTGTCAAGACTACTCTGACTCCGAAGGTGCCCTGTGGTATTTGGCACCAAGACATTAGCAGGAGATCCTTAAGTCCTGCAAGTTGCGAGGTGGGAACTTCATGGATAGGAGAAATTTGTGAACTATTTGTAATATTTCTCAAATCATTCAAAATTTTTTCATACCATTTTTTTTAGCACGGCAGGGTGCATTATCTTTCTGAAAGAGGCCACTGCCATCAGGGAAAACCATTGCCATGAAAGAATGTACGAGGCTTGCAATAAACTTCCTCCCATAGTGCATCCTGCTGCCATCTCTTCCTCAGGTAAAATGAACACCTGACATTAAAAGGCCTGGCAACCTTCCTCCATTGTCCAGGTCCAGTTCTCTCAGATTCTCATGTGCCCATTGTTGGCACTTTCGTGATGGACAGGGGTCATCATGTACACTCAGACCGGACTGTGAAGTGTGAAGTTCTGTGTGTTATGACACCTTTCCATCATGGGAAACATTACGTTTTTCAGCATTTTGAGCTACAGTAGCTCTTCTCTGTGAGTGGACCAGACAGGCATGTCTTCGTTTCCCACTCGCTTCAATGAGTCTTGACCACCATGACCCTGATGCTGGTTCACCGGTTGTCCTTCCTTGCAGCACTTTTGATAGGTGCTAATCACTGCATACCAGAAACACCCCACAAGACAAGCCATTTTGGAGATGCTCTGATCCAGTTGTCTATCCATCACTATTTGATCAGTCAAAGTCACTCAAATCTTTTTGCTTGTCCTTTTTACCTTGCTTCCAACATATGAAATTCAAGAACTGATTGTTCACTTGCTGCTTAATCTATCCCAAACTTTGACAGGTGCCATTGTAACAGTATAACCAGTTGTTCACCTGTCACTGGTCTTAGTGTTGTGGCTGATCCGTATATACAGTGGGTACGGAAAGTATTCAGACCCCCTTAATTTTCACTCTGTTATATTGCAACCATTTGCTAAAATCATTTAAGTAAATTTTTTTTTCCCTCATTAATGTACACACAGCACCCTATATTGACAGAAAAGCACAGAATTGTTGACATTTTTGCAGATTTATAAAAAAAAACCTGAAATATCACATGGTCCTAAGTATTCAGACCCTTTGCTGTGACACTCATATATTTAGCTGTCCATTTCTTCTGATCATCCTTGAGATGGTTCTAAACCTTCATTTGAGTCCAGCTGTGTTTGATTATACTGATTGGACTTGATTAGGAAAGCCACACATCTGTCTATATAAGACCTTACAGCTCATAGTGCATGTCAGAGCAAATGAGAATCATGAGGTCAAAGTAACTGCCTGAAGAGCTTAGAGACAGAATTGTGGCAAGGCACAGACTTGACCAAGGTTACAAAAAAAATTCTTGGGTGCTTTGTGTACATTAATGAGGAAAAAAAATGAACTAAAATTATTTTAGCAAATTGCTGCAATATAACAAAGAGTGAAACATTTAAGGAGGTCTGAATACTTTCCATACCCTCTGTATGCTTTTATGGTGAAATTGCTACTTGCCCAGGAACAGTGCACTGTCATTTTAATTCAACACGAATAGCACAATAAAAAAATGTAAATAATCGCAGCACTGCTTCTTGTGCACTTTGTGCATTGTGAATGCACTAACCTGTTAACATGGGAGCCCCAAAAATACATGCTGCTTGCATGCCTAGTGTGAAATGACATAAGGGCATGCTAAACCATTTAAAGCATCTTTTTGTTGTTGAATAATATGGTCTGTGAACTTTGACATGGCTATTTGCACTCTTTTTGTTTGTTTGTGTTTTGCTTATGGCTGCGTTTGCAAGTATTATTAAAAAACCCTGTTTGCATACATACTATGTTTGCATTTTCTTTATTGGTATATTTTGATTTCAGATCAGAACCAGGCTTTGCGTCTCTGCCTGGGCACTACAGCGACGGGAGCCGAGTATGGGGCGGTGTCAGCTCTTAGTATTAATCACGATTGCTCGCGACTACTGTGTGGTTTTGCCAAAGGACAGGTGAGTGCCAACAAACCCTTGAACTGACAACCATAGGTATTTTTGCCTTTTTATTATGTTAGGACTGTGGGTGGATCAGAAGGAAAGTGGGAGAGAGAAAGAGAACTGCCCACAAGGCCATAGGCGCCGACTAAAGGACGTTATTTGACCGCATTTTGCTTGTACATAAATGAACCTTTATGTTATATCGTCACAGATTACAATCTAGAAGTCAAAATATTGATTGCATTTATGAAGAAAAGGATCAGCAACCAAAGCTCTATCGCCTTAATGGTGTACAGTGTCTTTAGGCAGATTTCTGAGGCGGATTGCCAGCAATAGCCATTGTTTTTTATTTTAGCGACTCAGAGTAGTCCTCGTGACTACCCCTAACTTTTCACCGATGTAGGAGCTGTTTTTAGCACTTTTCGCACTCTTTTCTGAAACTCTTGGAATGTTGGAGTCCTAAATGTTGGAGTCTTAAAATTAGGACTGACATGCTCATCATTTAAGAGTTTCTCCTTAATCAGAAAGTTAAGAGCTACTTTTAGCCTTAAGATATTTTGTGAATACAGCCCCTGATCAGGTAAAATGTTTTTGTAGATATTTAATAGTAAGTGTCCATTTATTCTTAATGTAGATCACCATGTGGGATCTGGCCAATGGGAAGCTGCTCCGCACAATCACAGACGCCCATCCACCTGGCACTGCCATACTACATGTGAAGGTTCTGTGCTGCACTTATGTATGTACTTAACACACTTTGTTGTTCATTAATATTTGAATAAAGCACTTTTTTTCTCTCTCTCTCTTTCTGCAGTTCACTGATCACCCAGCACTAGCTGTATGTAATGATAGTGGCGGATCAGTGTTTGAGCTGTCATTCAGGTGAGATGTGATCAACTTAAGATATGACTGAATTGTAGTACATTGATTTGCTTTATATTACATGTAATAAACTGAATATGATTTGATAAACAAAAGTGACATTGTAGTACAGATAACTGGTGGGCAGGGGGCAGTATAGCTTCATCCACTCTGTGTGACAATGACCCATTGGCTGATGCTGCAAATTAAAACAAAAAACCTAAAACATAATTTTCATCACTTGACTTCATGGTGTTTCATGCCACATCTAATACTTTTTTACTTTCACATTTTAATAATAAAAAAAAAAAATTCTGTTTGTTTGTTACATGAAGTTTGTTGTCCAAGTATTCCATTGAAAGTAGAAAAAGAGCTGACATAATATTACTTAAATCCTTTTTTTGATGTGCACTTTTTATGATTTGTATTTAATTTTCTTTTAATTTTGTATAGCTTTCCTGCCAATGGCTAGGCATAGAACTCGGTCACACCCCTCGACTTAATTATTCAAATAGATGCCAACAGAAATCTAATTATCTGAATCCGTATCAATCTCTTTGAATTGTACCTTTCAAGTCTTTCATGCCTTATTGGAAGGGGACATTTTTGTTAATTCTCCACTGAATGCCTTTGTTGAGAACAAAAAAATAATTAATATATATATATATTCTCATTTACTGCTGTAATGCTGACACTATATTATCAGTGGTTCAGAATTATGAATGTGCTTATGTTATCTCTCTCTCTCTGTAGGAGGGTAATGGGAATGAGGACGTGTGAATCCAGGTGTTTATTCAGTGGTTCTAAAGGTGAGGTTTGCTGTGTTGAGCCTTTACATGCTGGACCTGAACCAAAAGATCATCCCATTACCCAGTACTCCCTGCTGGCCATGGCGTCACTCACTAAGGTATGCTCATACATACAGCACAGTCTACTACTTTCTATTCACTCACTAGGCTTGTCACAATACCTTTATTTGGTACTATACCAACTAAATTTATGACAATGTCAAGTATTATTACAATCTCAATTATTGTGTGTATATGCTGTTATTGCAGGGGCTTTTTCAGTTGTATTTATTATCTACAATTTACACAAAAATATTTTATTGCTACTATGGAATGTTTTTTTACAAACATAATATAGTCCTGTTATATGGAAAGTTATACTATTATAACTATACTATTATACTGTTATACTATTCACTTTTGTTTACTTTCATTTTTAAATTTGTGTACTTTAAAAGTTTGCCTTCAATAACAAATGTGAGTGTTTATATTCCACTTTATAGTCTTTATACCTCTTTATAGTCCACTACATAGAAGAAGCTTGTATTCCACATACACTATTTTTAATTGTTGGTCAGATTTGTCAGACAGATGGTTTTGATTTATAAAATGTGTGTACAGTCATGGCCAAAAGTTTTGAGAGTGACACAAATATTAATTTTCACAAAGTATGCTGTCTCAGTTTTTATAATGGCAATTTGCATACACTGCAGAATGTTAAGAAGAGTGATCAGATGAATTGCAATTAATTGCAAAGTCCCTCTTTGCCATCAAACTGAACTTAGTCTCCAAAAACATTTCCATTGCATTTCAGCCCGTCCACAAAAGGACCAACAAACATCATGTCAGTGTTTCTCTAGTTAACACAGGTGAGAATGCTGACAAGGGTAGAGATCACACTGTTATGCTGATTGAGTCAGAATAACAGACTGGAATTTTTTGTTTTACATTTGGCAGACGCTTTTATCCAAACCGACTTACATAGCATTCAAGGAACACGTTGAATCAGTTCTTGCTTTCCCGTGGATCGAACCATGACCTTGGCGTTGTAAACACCAATGCTCTACTGATTGAGCTACAGGAAAGCTACAGGAATTTTTAAAATGATGATGGTGGTGGTTGAAATCATTGTTCTTCTGTCAACCATGATTATGTGCAAGCAGACACATGCAGTCATCATTGTTTTGCACAAAATATGATTCATAGGCAAGGATATTGCTACTTGGAAGACTGCACCTAAATCAACCATTTATTGGATTATCAAGAACTTCAAGGAGAGAGGTTTAATTGTTGTGTAGAAGACTTCAGGGTTCCCAAGAACTCCAGCAAGTGCCAAAACCATCTCCTAAAGTTGATTCAGCTGCGGAATCGGGGAACCATCAGTGCAGAGCTTGCAAAAAATCCTGTTATCAGTTATGCTGAACAGGGTTATGCTGATGGAGTTCACTCACTTGGCTAAGAACAAAGCCATGAATGAAGAATGGTTCAAAAACATAGAGCAACATCTCCTAACCATTCAATACGTTTGATGACAAACAATGCATTTTCCAGCATGATGGCAAAGGCAAAAGTGATAATGAAGTGGTTCAAAACATTGAACATTTGGGTGCATGGGCAGGAAACCCCATTGAGAACTTTTAGTCAATCCTCAGGAGGCGGTTGGGCAAAAAACACAAATTGATAATGCAAGAATGATTGACAGCATGCCAGTGTGAGTTATAGAGGTCTGGAAAAAGAAGGGTCAATACTGCAAATACTGACTCCTATACTGCATATTCTTAATGTAATTGTCAATAAAAGTCTTTGACACTTATGAAATGCTTGTAATTATACTTCAGTAGACTATAGTAACATCTGACAAAAAGATCTGAAATCACTGAAACAGCAGACTTTGTGAAAATTTGTATTTGTGTTATTCTCAATTTTTGGCCACGGCTATCCTGCATTTGATAATTACACAACCAACTTTACCTGAGCGAAAAACTTTGGGAAGCAGATCTCTGGAATATTTTCAATGGCATTTTATTTTTATCTTCTATATATCTAATAAACTATTGTTTACAAGCATACCACAGCTTTGTGCGCAGACTTAACTACTGTAGCATCTGTATTTCTGCTTTTCCATAATTCCAAATTCCATAATTTATTAGACTGAAATGCGAGGCTTATTCTATAAAACTTTCAAATATTCAAAAACGGTCATTTTACATTTTTGAAAAGTTTCGAAAGAATGTTCCAAATTTTGGGGAAATGTTCTATTTTATTATCAGCATTTTCTGCTTATTCCAAGAACGTATTAGAAGAAAACGATCCCCAATACTTACGATAGTATTGTATCTTTCATTTGCCTGTGGTATTTTAATAATGCAGTATTTGTACTGTATTAGCAACACAATTCTAGATACAATGAGAATCAATTTAAAAAATAAATAAATTAGAGAACACTATTCTGAATAGACTAAACAATGACGTAATTTACTAGAGGTTCTACCAAAATGTTAATTGCTGCAATCTAATTAAAAATATTTATTATTAAATTTATATTTATTTAATCTTTTTGTTTCATGTGTTCGGCTTTTAAATAAAGTTTCTACTGCTCTGTAAATTTTGCTAAATTGTAAATTTTCCCATTCAACCTCACTTAGTGTGTCTTTTTATGATCCTTTTAACTTTTATGCTGTGTTGGGTTGTCACTTTATTTAAAATGTGTCATTAATCACATGCTTTAAAGTAGGATTTAAAAATGCTTTCACTGGGCCTCATTCATGAAACTTTCAGAAATCAATTCTGAGTAATTTGCGCATTACAAACTCTCCTCTGGGATTCATTAACTCTTCATGAACATCAGATTTGTTAATTAAACTTGTATGTTAATGAATTCCAATAATTTTTTAAATACTAAACAGGGCACTTGTGCACGCTCATTTACAATTAGCATAATTAAGTTGAACAACATGACAAAAACACCTCATAAAATATTATTATGCTACATAGTGCATCAAAATGCTGTGTAATCAGTTGGCCTAAAAGAACAGGACATTTAAATCATTTATATGTGGTAGGGAGCATTTCTTTTGAAAACACACAAAAAAATGGCTTTGTGAATGATTTGCACAAAAATTCCTCGTGTTTCATGAATGAGTCCCACAATATTTTTCATTCATATTTTTGTTTAATATATTAAAATAATCAAACAAAGAAAAGTATGCATGTAGTGGGTGTATTAAAATTTAGAACATATATTGTCTGACTGCAGTTTTATGCAGCCTCTGAACTCTTTATTTTGACAGATTTTGCTGATAGGACTGAAGCCTTCACTCAAAGTGTGGATGACTTTTCCCTACGGCAAGGTGGAGTACACACTTTCATTCACAGTGTGCGTTCATGTGTATGTCTCTGTCTGTTTTTCCAGAAGCTATTGACATCTAAAATTAAACTTGTACCCTCTGTATTTAAAATGCATGTTAGATTTCCGACCACGTACATTTTATCAACTGCATCTTTACTATTTTTCCTCTCAACTGCAAATATAATGTACACACTCACACATTTATATATCTTACAGTATCTGACGTTACACAGCCCTGATCTCAGTGTCATCATGCATATTTTAAAGGGGTAAAAATAAAAATGTTGTCATCATTTACTCATTTTAATGTAATTCCAAACCCAATTTTACTTATCAGTCAGAGATCATGATATTAGTTCTATGATAAAGAGCAGTTTGAGTTTTTGAGTGAGTGAGTTTTTGATTTAAGATTAGCAAGAAATAATAATACAAATAATTTATAAACAAATCATGCTTATTTTCTGATGTTACTCTGGTGATACTGTGTATGTTTCACCAATGCACATATATTTGCAAAACATATTTCTCAGATAATTGTTTCACTCAGAAATACTTCACAATGCAGAAGTAAAGTTGGTCGTAACTTTCATTCTTATGCTTTAGAGCAAATTATTTGCAAATTGATTATTCTGACTAAATGTAGACATGTCATTTTAGAAAATCCCTTTTTTTTCTACAATAGCTGAAACATTTGATTGGAAATTACATTTAAATTCCACAGTCGTACTTGAGTGTCTTTTTAACTGGATTCATCTGGTCTATCGTCTCCTTTATGCCTTTGTGGAGGTTGTTTTCTTCAATTAAATTGAGCTAAATTGGATTAATTTACTTCAAAGCACATGAACCAGCTGTCCATTAGCACACAAATATCGCTCAAATTTTCCTTCACATGATTTGGGTTGTGATAGAGTTCTGAGGTGCCTGCAAAAAATTTCTATGTATCCCTTTCTCATAGGAAAAATCAGTGTAGTGAGGAGTGATGATTATGTCTGCTGGTAGAAAAATATGCCAATTAAGTGCCAAGTCTAAAAAGCACCAGCAAGTGTGGCTGTATGAACATAGTGCGATCAAGAAAGTGGCATGATAACTGTCTTTGGTCTAGACTTTAATCATTGCGTTTCTGACTGTCTCATACATTTCTACATGTTTTTGAATACAGACTGATCCTGCAAGCGTTCCCTTGTTGGCGTGGCAGTTTGTAGCAGTACAGAAAGCAATCAATCCCGTTCTGGCCTTCTGTAGAGGAGACACCATCCACTTCCTGCTGGTCTGTTTGAGAAAACCGAAAACATTCTTATATATAAAAACAGTGCTTTTATACATACTTGTATATAATGAAAACATATAATATGTATATATATATATATATATATATATATATATATATATATATATATATATATATATATATATATATATATATAAATTTTATACCTGAGCCTTAAATTAGGGGTGCACAATTTTTCAAAATATAACTGAAATCACAATATGGCTTGGTGAGAAAATAATTTAATTATCAAATTACATAGGCTGTGATTTTAATTCAATAAAAAATATGAGCTGTCTTTCATAGTGGAGAGTGCCATTATTTTCTTTTACATTAGAGCAGCAGATCCTGTGTATCTCGGAGTAGGGTGTGTACAGACAATTTTGGCCACATTTTGCATTCTAAAAACAAGCACAGCAAACCTGAAGCCTTTTTGTTTGTTGAAATTTAAATAGCAATCATAACTTGACAAAAAAAATTGCATTTAGAGTTTTCCCTTAATTGTGCAGCCCTACTGCTAATGCCATGTGGCTTCACTCTGGAGCCACAGAAAATCTGGGCACTATTTTAACGTCAGCAAAAACAGCTGTGGCCAGAAGTTTTGAGAATGACTTAATTTTAATTTTCACAAAGTCTACTGCTTCAGTGTTTTTAGCTATTTTTGTCAGATGTTGCTATGGTCTACTGAAGTATAATTACAAGCATTTCATGAGTCTCTAAGGCTTTTATTGACAATTACATATCAGTGTTGTCCCTTCTTTTTCAAGATCTCTGTAATTTGCACTGGCATGCTGTCAGTCAACTTCTGGGCCACATCCTGACTAATGGCAGCTCATTGTTGCATTATCAATGCTTGGAAGTTTTTTGGAAACTTTTTTTCTGGATGCCCCAAACAATTGGAAAAGGGGATTCATCAGAGAAAATGACTTTACCACAGTCCTCAGCAGTCCAGTCCCTGTACCTTTTGCAGAATATCAGTCTGTCCCTGATGTTTTTTCTGGAGAGAAGTGGCTTGTTTGCTGAACTTCTTGACACCAGGCCATCCTCCAAAAGTCTTTGCCTCACTGTGCCTAACCATGACACCTTCTCTGCACTGATGGTGCCCTGATCCGCAGCTGAATCAACTTTAGGAAACGGTACTGGCGTTTGCTGGAGTTTCTTGGGCACCTTGAAGACTTCTCTACCACATAGTCAACATAAATAGTCAATAATTAAACCTCTCTCTTTGAAGTTAATGATGATCTTATGAATGGTTGATTTAGGTGCATTCTTCCGAGTAGCAATATCCTTGCCCATGAATCAATTTTTGTGCAAAACAATGATGACTGCATGTGTTATCTTGCAGATAATAATGGTTAACAGAGGAAGAACAATGATTTCAAGCACCATCATCATTTTAAAGCTTCCAGTCTGTTTTTCTAACTCAATCAGCATGACAAGTGTGATCTCTATCCTTGTCCTTGTCAGCATTCTCACCTATGTTAACTAGAGAAACACTGACATGATGTTTTTTGGTCCTTTTGTGGACGGGCTGAAATGCAATGGAAATGTTTTTGGAGACTAAGTTCAGTTTGATGGCAAAGAGGGACTTTGCAATTAATTGAAATTCATCTGATCACTCTTCTTAACATTCTGGAGTGTATGCAAATTGCCATTATAAAAACTGAGGCAGTAGACTGTGAAAATGTATATTTGTTATTCTCAGAGATTTTGACCACGGCTGAACAAAAGCCAGTAAAATTGTTGCTTAAATACTAGTATGCTACAATAATAAAAAAAAACTAAACGACAACAAAAAACTAACAATAAAGTCCCCTACTTGGGCTTCAATGGTGAAAGATGCTTTTTGAAACCAGATGGTGCAGCAATAACATCTAACAGCATGGACTAACTGGACCATTCTAACCAACTAAACCTTGACGTCTTGGTCCGAACAGCAGCACACAAGTGTCGTACTTCACCTTTAATAAAGGTCATACAATAATTAACCCAATCTATTGTTTTGGTGCTCAGGTTAAAAAAGATGAGTCCGGCACTATCCATGTCATCAAACAGAGACAGCTCCAACTCAACTGTGACCTCATCAGTCTGAGCGTGAGTCAAACCCTCACTAACTAACAATTTGAATTTGATTACTTTTATGGTGATGTGCAGTTACATATTTTCTCCTGTCTCTTTTGGCAGTGGATAAACCCCCGAACGCTTGTGTTAATGGACAGCACAGAGAAGCTGCGAGTGGTTGATAGGCCCAGTCAGGAGGAGCTGGAAACAGTGGACATGGCCGAGCTGCAGCTGGTTTACAACAGCAGCCATTTTAAATCCCTCGCTACTGGTGGAAATGTCAGCCAAGCACTGGTAAGGACAAGGATGATGACATGACAGAGTTTTCACCATTTGGTCTGGTGCATGCTGTAGTTTATAATGTCCAACAGCGAACGCTCCATTTTTTTCAATGAAAATGGTTTTATTTTTAACATAAAAGTATTTAAAAATGGGAGAAAATGTCTTGGTTTTACTATGCCTAAAGAAACAACAAACTATGTGAATGATGTCAATGAATCTGAAAACGGCATGAAGTAAAGCTACAGGGAGTGCAGAATTATTAGGCAAATGAGTATTTTGACCACATCATCCTCGTTATGCATGTTGTCTTACTCCAAGCTGTATAGGCTGGAAAGCCTACTACCAATTAAGCATATTAGGTGATGTGCATCTCTGTAATGAGAAGGGGTGTGGTCTAATGACATCAACACCCTATATCAGGTGTGCATAATTATTAGGCAACTTCCTTTCCTTTGGCAAAATGGGTCAAAAGAAGGACTTGACAGGCTCAGAAAAGTCAAAAATAGTGAGATATATTGCAGAGGGATGCAGCAGTCTTAAAATAGCCAAGCTTCTGAAGCGTGATCATCGAACAATCAAGCGTTTCATTCAAAATAGTCAACAGGGTCGCAAGAAGCGTGCGGAAAAACCAAGGCGCAAAATAACTGCCCGTGAACTGAGAAAAGTCAAGCGTGCAGCTGCCAAGATGCCACTTGCCACCAGTTTGGCCATATTTCAGAGCTGCAACATCACTGGAGTGCCCAAAAGCACAAGGTGTGCAATACTCAGAGACATGGCCAAGGTAAGAAAGGCAGAAAGTCGACCACCACTGAACAAGACACACAAGCTGAAACGTCAAGACTGGGCCAAGAAATATCTCAAGACTGATTTTTCTAAGGTATTATGGACTGATGAAATGAGAGTGAGTCTTGATGGGCCCGTGGCTGGATTGGTAAAGGGCAGAGAGCTCCAGTCCGACTCAGACGCCAGCAAGGTGGATGTGGAGTACTGGTTTGGGCTGGTATCATCAAAGATGAGCTTGTGGGGCCTTTTCGGGTTGAGGATGGAGTCAAGCTCAACTCCCAGTCCTACTGCCAGTTTCTGGAAGACACCTTCAAGCAGTGGTACAGGAAGAAGTCTGCATCCTTCAAGAAAAACATGATTTTCATGCAGGACAATGCTCCATCACACGCGTCCAAGTACTCCACAGCGTGGCTGGCAAGAAAGGGTATAAAAGAAGAAAATCTAATGATATGGCCTCCTTGTTCACCTGATCTGAACCCCATTGAGAACCTGTGGTCCATCATCAAATGTGCGATTTACAAGGAGGGAAAACAGTACACCTCTCTGAACAGTGTCTGGGAGGCTGTGGTTGCTGCTGCACGCAATGTTGATGGTGAACAGATCAAAACACTGACAGAATCCATGGATGGCAGGCTTTTGAGTGTCCTTGCAAAGAAAGGTGGCTATATTGGTCACTGATTTGTTTTTGTTTGGTTTTTGAATGTCAGAAATGTATATTTGTAAATGTTGAGATGTTATATTGGTTTCACTGGTAAAAATAAATAATTGAAATGGGTATAAATTTGTTTTTTGTTAAGTTGTCTAATAATTATGCACAGTAATAGTCACCTGCACACACAGATATCCCCCTAAAATAGCTAAAACTAAAAACTACTTAAAATATTGATACAAAAATATTCAGCTTTGCTATTAATGAGTTTTTTGTGTTCAGTGAGAACATGGTTGTTGTTCAATAATAAAATTAATCCTCAAAAATACAACTTGCCTAATAATTCTGCACTCCCTGTAAATTAAAATAAAACTAAAAACTAAAATGAGAAATTTTTACCATTTTTAAAATTTACCGAAATTTAAGCTCGCTAGAAACACTAAAATTGAAAAAAATAAATAAAAAATATTCAAAAAAAACAAATAAAAAGACACAATTATAAAGAATGATAAAGAAAAATATAAGTTCATTAATTCAAAAACAATTGTACAATATACTCAAAGTGAAAACTACAAAATAATTTAAGTTGAAGTTGTTTGTTGAAATTTCAATTTAATTTCAATTTAATTCTTTGTCATTCACATTGCTTCATGGAAGTGGCATATCAATGCTCTCTTTTGCTGCATTTCTCATTTCCATGGTAACAACTTTATTGTTGTATCCGAGGAAGATTTCTCTTTAGGCCTCATATTTTTCTAAGCAGAAAATAAGTGATTTTTTTTTCCTGCTTCATTTTGCCCTATAACTATTCATGTAGATGTGAAGGTTAATTTGAGCCCAGCCAGTATACCATTTGCATTTAATACACAATATGCTTTTGGCTGAGACCAGGTTATGAGAGCAGCAATTCAAGATTCATGGGTCATTTGGTTCATAAACGCATGAAGAACCCATTGGCCAATTAATGAGATGTGAAGCTTCTTTCTTTCTACTTTTCTGTGATGGACATAGGACAAATTAGCTTTTGTTGTTTGTATAGGTGAAAACATGAAATCATTATTCCTCTGTTCATCTTCAGGCACTAGTTGGAGAGAAGACATGCTACCAGTCTGTCTGCAGCTATGCAGGGCAGATTATGTATCTGGGAACAAAGGTAAAGCCACTCATGGTAACAATGAACACAAGCGCATACGAATGGACCCTCCTAATGGCATACTGACTGTATATTTTTGCTAAAATTTCGGTGCTACACGAGTATTTTCCCTTAAGAAACGGTCGTATTAGCAAACACTTTGTCATATTGCTAATTACTAGCAATCACATCTATAGAAAAACAAAACATTTTTGAAGGTTATTTTAAAACCTAGCACTTTAGTAATGCATTCCAAAAATTCTGAATGCTTTTACCATAAAAGGTGGATTGTATCATTGCTTTATCATCAATATCTTATATTGCTTTTATCCTGTCCATTGTCTGCACTGATACAATTAGATATGTGGTCATTCAATATTTTATTTTAGCATACATTAAATGAAATGCTTGTCATTTTGATGTTTCTGAGGAAAACTATATATCTATTTTTTTTATGTTTCAGTTATGTTTGTGTTCGGTGTCCTCCTTTCCAAATAGAAACCGTTTAGAACAAAATGAAAAGCTGGTTAATAATGTTTTTTTTTTTTAATGAGCATACACTCTGCTGTGGGCAGCTACATCATTAAACAAATTCATGTGCTTATCTCTGAATCTGTATCTAATTTGACAAAATTGCTAGAATAAGGATGTTGAATCTGGCACAGTCACAGCAGTCAGAATGTGAATTTTCTTTCCCTCAGAAGAGCCTGTGGGGACTGGAGTAACCGAAAGGGGTTGTATCTGAAATTTTGATCTTTGATTTCATTAAAAATGATCATTGTAATTTTATTATTAACTGGTTACCATTTAAAAATATATAACACTCTTGTTTGCCCTCTCCTTGATTTATCAGAGGTCCATTACCCTCAAAAATGGAAGAGAATTCTTTCCAATTCCCGCTCATTTCAGTTAATTTTATTCAGTTTAGTTTACTTTGCTACAGTAAATAGACTTATCTAAAAATTTTATTACATTTTCCAAATTACACATCTTTTAAAAGATTTCAGATTTTAAGGTTTACATCCAGTCTTTGTTTTATGCTTCAGCAATAGTAATATAGCTGTTAATGTTGGGGTACAAAATCAAAAAGAAATCTATTGCACTGATATATAAATTTAATCCTTCAGAAAATTGTCCTCCTTGATAAGGGATAATTTACCAGTGATAAACGTCCATAAAGTGTAAAATCTGAGAAATATTTGCATATTTTTCATTGTTTATATCAGATTTCACCTGAAGGATTTATAAAAAAATAAATAAATTTGTGAAATTATGTAATCTGAACAGTGTTTAACTGTGTATATGGTGTTATAAATTAGGCTTGTACAAACTCTAATGTGGGAAATGTGCCCACTTTCAAAGTTTCTGTTTAAAAACAAGGCAATAATTTTAGTCATATAGAAGCAGTTGCTATGTCTTGAGGTCATTTTTTTTTATATTTATTGATTATGATTAGGATTATGATATTTAGGATTATTGTTACTTTTGTTACATCTACATTGGAACTATCCAACAAATAATGTTAATAAACATTAATAATAGTAATTTGTTAAATTTATATAGTGCTTTTTCAGAGCTCAAAGCGCTTTACATAGTAGGGGGGGAATGTTTTGGTTTTCTTATGTGTTGTGTAATACATAAGATTTGCAAGGGTTGTGAGAATGCTGCCACTTGCTGTGTGGCTTGTGTTCAGCTATAAGTTTGGCTGACTCCTTCAGTGCCCCTCACACTGAGCTCAGGCACTCTCAAGTACTATTATGATAATCACATGTCACACATACCCTGAATATTCATCGAGGTCTGCTCTCCACAATGTCCTTGCTGAACTTCTTGTTACCTGCAGCCAGAGTTAGGGAAGGGAAGGAGAGAGGGGCAGCTGGAGGGAGGGCTAGGAAGAAGGATTGAAATTGCATTGAAATTGCCCGTGGGTTATCCATTAGATATGGTAGTGGGCCAGCTCTGGGAGGTCGCATAAATTATTGTGTCCTGTATCACTTTCCCCAAGTGCTTCCTATTTAATAACTAAGCCTGTGCTTGAATAAACACCTCAGTTTTATGAATGAGTCAAATTTTATGCTCTGTCAATATATAATGGAAATACAAATACCTCATTGGGCTTGTTTTTGCTTGCACTGCCAAAAATATTTTTACTAGTCCATTCATAAATATAATATAAAAGTTTAATTTTCTATTCTGATTTTATTATTATTATTATTATTATTATACTTTTTTTTAATAATATCATTCAATTAAATTATTTATTACTTAATTATTACTATTACAGAATGGTATGATGGCACCAATTCTATTCGTTCACCAATCCGTTCATCAATTCACCATCTTCTTCTTCTGCCATGAGAGTCTATGGCTGCTAATTTGGAGTCTCTAACTCAGTCCCTCTAGCGCCACAAACTGTCCGAAGTTTCACTTACAATTATATAAATAACTTTTTAACCATATGGGCTAGATTTTCGCTCTGATTCCTTGGCTCAAGCCTATTGCAATTGCCTATGACATAATTTTCTGTCTATACAATTTTCCCACCAAATATTGCCAGCAAAAAAAAATAAAAAATACTTCTTTGAACTCCTCCTAGACGTTTTTTTTTTTCCCCCTCAAAAATCATATAGTTTTCTTGTTAGATTCAGGGCTGCATCCCGAATCCCATATTGGCCATTTTTGGGTGTCGACCATTATGAATTTTCGAGTGAAATTTTGTTTTGTACTGCTGTAAACTCTGTATGGGGCATCGGCATGATGCTCTGAAGGAGTCTGAGAAGTTTCGAGCCAGCGCCACCTAGTAGTGAAATCAAATATTCACATGCTTATAACTTTGGATTTGGTTTTGATTTTATACACTATTTTTTGCAGTCGGTCTGCTGCCAGCTTCCTTGTTTGCTTCTGTTGTGCTAGGCTCTGGTAATTGCGGCTTGCAGCTATATTAATAATAGTAATGATTATTTTTATTATTATCTCTACCAATCAAAAGTTTTTTATGTTTTTGAAAAAGTTATACACACAGAGGCTCTATTTAGTTGGTTAAAGAGAGTAAAAATGATATTTTGAAATATTAGGATACCAGGATTCTCAGAATAAACTTGTAATAAAATGAATGCAACCTTGCTGAATAAACGTTAATTTCTTATGAATAAAATCTTACTAACAGAGTTTTTGAAAGCAGATGTAACAAAGTTTGTTGGTGAGGGAGGCGGGAACTAGCAGACTTTTAACACAGTTTTTAATCGTAGAATAAATAAAACAACTAAACGAAAGTAAAGATGAACAATCCAGACCTGGTCCTCTCTTACACTGAGCTCTGGTTTAGCTTTGGTTAAGTTTAGCTCTGGACCATAGCCACTGTTATGACTCCTCCTTTTACTCTTCCAGAGCTCCTCGATAACCACACCACTGGCCTCTCTGTGTTAACAAAATTGGATTCAAGATTAAAACGCTATTACACTGCCACACAACACTTACATTGTCATGAGGCCACTCCATTTTTGACCCCTGTTTCAGATTTATTAATTTATCACTTTTTTGTTTTGTTTTCTTAGTCTGTGCATATCATGACCCTGAGGAACTGGCGTGAGGTAAGGCATCATTTTATAACGCATCACTGATATTAAATCAGATTAGCATTTGTGAATCTGATACTGATGGGAGTTGCTCTGATGTCTTGCAGCGTGTGGACCATCTGTTGAAGCAGGAGAAATTCATGGAGGCTTTGTCTTTGGCCTGGTCCTTCCATGAGGGCACAGCAAAAGCTGTGTTAGGTCAGTCCTTATTTTATTAAGTCCTTTTCAGTCTTAAAAAAATAAATAATAATAATTTAAATTTTTATATATATATATATATATATATATAAATACATACATACACATACACATTTCTGTGAAGATGCTTGCATTTTTCAGACCTCAAAGCGTTTAGTTTGTAATTATCTGACAGTGGCAAATTATATATTCTTTCATTTCCAAGACCGTAAAAAATCTACAGTCCACCACCAAAAATAAAGAAAAGTATGCTATTTGATTAGAATTAGGGTTGACAGATTGCTCCAATTATATCACAAAATACAAATAGGAATGTAAACCTAATGTGATGTCTTTATGTAACAGGTCTATTTGCAGACCCTGCTAAGAGAAAAGGTGTGGTTGCAGACAAGGTAAGACTCTTCAGAGTCAATACAATGACACATTTGTACATCTTTAGTTTTACAATTTCAGAAAATGTCTTGTTAGGCCTGCAGCTGTAATGTGTGTGTGTGTGTGTGTGTGTGTGTGTGTATATAGAACACAAATTAGTGATGCTCGATATATATATATATATATATACTAACATGTTCTTATTCTGAATAAGAAAAAGAGGCTTGTCTTGGCTAGGCTTGTTTAGGCTTATCTAAATTAAGTCCTGAGACAGTTAGGAGGTCTTATGGCCAATCTTCAGTTAATCATGCAGTTTTTTTAAATCCTCATGTAAAGGAAGTCATCACTGCCACAATACATAGAGGTGGAAGTGTGATGTTCTGGGGCTATGTTGCAGTACTTAGCCAAAAATACATTTTGTAGCACCCTCTGGTTTACTTCATATTAGTCAAGGGTTCATCCTAGAGCAAAACAATGGCCTAAAACATACTTCCAGGTTGTGTCTGAACTACCTTGGAAGAAAAGATCAATATGATAGGCTTTAATTCATGGAATGGCCAGCACAGTCTCCAGAGTAAATCTCAAATTAGAAATTAACTGGACAAAAAAATTAAATTAAAGCAAACTTCAAGTTTTTACTTTCATTGTAGTAAAAATTTCACAGGGTTGTTTTTCAGCTATTTTGTCTGCAAAAGTTCACTGCTTTAAGAAATTTAACGTATATTTTGTTATGTTCAACAATTCCATGATTTTTATTTTGCTTTCATATCAAAGTATACTTAAATATGAAACTGCGCACATTTTAAAAAGGTTTTCTAAAACTTTGGAATGGTAACGCGTGTAAACTCATATGCATAAAAAAACTAATTAACCATTGAGAAATTGGTCAACAATTGTATTTCTGTCTAGAATTAAACGTGTTTATTCGTTGAAATTAACATTTGCAATTTAAAATTATCCATAAATCCAATAATTAACTCTATTAATGACTCTAATGAGCTGGTGATCTGAATCAGGTGTGTTAAATGAAGCAGACATGCAAAATGTGTAGAACAGGGGGTCCGCAGCCCAGGATTATGAACCACTGCTCTATTATAAAAGGAACTTATTTTTTCCCCCTATTGAGACAGATACATTTTCTGTAACAAATTTAAGAACAAAGTGATCCATCTATAGTGCTGTAAATTATAGTTTTGATGGCTAAATTAACTTGTAGGTGCATAAAAACTATTCACCATTGTTTTTTTTTTTTTTTTTTTTTAGCAAATAAATGACAAATTCCTTGGTTGCTTTTCTCTCCGCACAGATGGTTGAAATTCTGTTACAGTATGTGGATCGTTCTCTGAAAAAGTGTCCAGAGCAAGGGAAAATCCAAGTGATGGAGCAGCACTTCCAGGTAATGGGTCACCCAGCGAAGCTCTCTCAAAATGGTTTTATTTTAGGGAATCATTAGTTTTTTTTAGACATGGCTCAAGGAGTGTAATATTTTCCCATATTTTTGTTATTATTAATATCATTAATAAACAGTTTGGATATTATTTAATGATAGAGTTAGACTGAGATGAAGAGTTTTTCTGTGTTATAAAATCTTTTTAGAGAGGTGAGAGAGAGGAAAACCAACTGAGAGAGTGATGCTGTCTCCTAGACTTTAGACTTTAGCCCTGCAGCATACATTTTTAAACTGCATCTCATCATAAAGCGGAAACCACATACAATAATGGCCCACTAATGTCATCTCTCCTCTGCCCCTGGGTCTCTCTTTCTCTCAGATTTCTTTTTGCCATTAAGAAGCACTCTTTCATCACAAAAATAAGGCACTCACCATAGCCAAATGCTAGATTTAGCTCTTTGTATCTAGGGCAATGTGGAATGTTATGCTGCTCTAACTGCATGTCTGTTAGACACATTTTTTTATTTTTACTGCAAAAGGAATATGCACATTTAATTACTTCAACCAGGTTAATTGGACTATGTTTCTACAGTAATTAGGATATTCACAATATAATAACAATTATATGTTGTTGATATAAAATGAAGAAATGCATAATAATTCCTTTCCCAATCTCGTTTCCCTCTTTCCTTTTCTACCTTTTGCTGTCTGTCCCTCAAAACTAAAGCAAAAATGCTGTGATTTTCATTTGGACTGTTTAACTTCTTGCATTTACATTCTATTATTAGCTGAGAAAATACACAATAAATCGTGTGTATATTGTATCAGTAAACATTTTTCTTCAGCCATATTGCCCAGTCCAAATATTAATTCGTAAAATGTCATTGGTCAGTGAAAAATAATACAATTTGTACAATATCTGTTGTGTATCAGTATTTCAGTCAAGAGACATTTCAATGCTTGTTTATTTAATGGTGTGGTTTGATTGTATGCAATATTTAAAACTTAAGCTTTGATAATAATTCTATTCCATCGTACAAAGAATGCTAATTACTTTACGTAAGGATACAATTGATGATGGGCACACTTAAGGTGGTAATAGGTGACCACAATGCAAAGCAGGGGCACATTATTTTCTAATAATTCAAGACATTTTCAAATGTATTTCAAGACAATTGGCACGTTTTTGTCCTTAAAATGGTCTTGTGTGTTGGACAAATTTCTTATACATCTAATTCCAAAATGTAATTTTAGAGCTAGTAACAGAGACTTGAGCCACTGATTTCACTTATTAATGCAGTTATTTGAGAGAGAGCATGTGTAAATTACCTGAGTTTGTGCATCTCTACTAAAGTGAAGCTGTAACTTTATCTGCTTCAAAAACAGCGCCGTTATTATCTAGCTACTGAAAAAGGTAATTTAGCTCTTAAGTTGCTTAACTATTTTACAGATAGTAACACATTTCTGTGCCCGTACTGTATGTGTGTGCATTTGAGTGAGAGAGCGTGGGAGATGGAGAGAGCATGTAATTTTGTACATAAATGTTATTTTGTGGCCAAAATTTTTAAATAATGTCATTTTTATTCCATTGTTTACTATATCTATTTGCTTCGTCAGTGTTGTTTTGTGTTTTGATTATTTTGCTGTTGTAGGCAGACTTGCCTAGAACTACTTTAGCCGTCTGTTTCATAGAACCTTTTTTTTCTATTACTCTAAAAAGATGGTGCATGTGTTGGCTTGCCATCTGCTTTCCTCTCTGTCTCTGCCCCTGGCCTATGTTATCCTTTTGTTTCTCTTTTTTTAATCACAAATAATTAAAAATATTCCAGCTGCCACACATTTTTGCCCTTGCATGCCACTGGATTAATGCTCATATTCACCATGGCGGAGCGAATCTAGATAACCTCTGACCAATGTGCCTAGAATCACAGTCGAGAGTGTTTTATAATTACTGATGTTGACTCTCATCGATGAACAGTCCCTGGGAAATGAAACTCTTTTTAAACTACTTTTTTAATTCGCAAGCACTAGATATCCTTTTTGTTGCAGGGGCTTGGATTAAGCCTGGCGAGTTAAGCTCACTTTCTGAACTGGTGCCACTGGCTGTAATGTTTTAAACACCCACGCTTGTGTGGCTGCGCTGTGGGTCTGGTGACGTTTTTCCTTGTCAATCGCTTCCCAACATTTTTCATGGAATTTATTTTTATCTAATTGAGCCATTTGACTTCATTAAGTGGGTATTTGGCACAACACATTTACATGATGATACTCTGGGCTTGATTTTAACTCATAGACTATCTGTTTCAGACATTAAAATAAGCAATGCTACCCTCTCTGATTATATTCCTGTATTTTTCTCTGTGCTGTACTCTAGTCAAATCCTTAGAAATCAGAAATCTATTGTGCGCTTGTCTTGTACTTTTACTTCATGGTATGCTACAGTGAACTCTTCCCTGGAGCATGATTCTTCAGAAATGGAATCTACTCTACACATCTTGACTAATATCTCAGTTATTTCAACTCTACGTGTGCCTCTATTCTGAACACCATTGCTCCATTTGAAGCTTAGAAATCATAAGCCAGTGCCAGTTCTTTTGCATAACGACGTGGCACAATCTTTCAGAGAGGCTTGCAGATGTGCAGAGTGGAAAAAAGACCAACTGCAGGTCTTACATGAAATAAAAGGAAATTCTCTTATCCTGTTCCAAACAGCAGCCTTAGATGAGTGTAAATTCCTTTTTGAACTGAGTAAATATTGTCATAAACCTAATTTTCTTTTTTCCAGCATTGACTTACCATTGATTGTACTAAATCCTCCTGTTAAACATTCCCCCTGAGCCTTCGATATCTATTTACAAACGTTTTAGGAAGGTTTTTCACAAATAAGATCGTGGCTATATGGTCTTCAATGTCTTATACTGGGTATAGGATGCTGATTGTTAGAAATCAGTGGTCTGACTGAGATTGTGAACGAGAACATGGTTTGTGCAACATTAGCAACACATTATATGTCTGATGCTGTAAGGAGTGATACCGTTGTGCAGCGTTTACCTCAGTAAGTTGACCGAGTGGATCACTGGTGGAGTGAGTGGAGACGAGGCTAATTAGCATAATAATGGTCATACATTCAAGTTATTTTAAGGCATGAGGAATTTTTTTTTCACACAATTGTCATTTTGGTACTCAAATATGAGTTTTAAGGGATACAAATATTGATTACAGGGGGACTTAACATTAAGGACAGACGGCAACAGGTATAGGCTGCTGTCACTTTAAGACCGAATGCTATACTACTACTGTTTGCTTTGTTGACATGAAGTCTCCTACCACAAATATTACATATTCACACATATTCTCATTGTCTAGTTTACTTTGGTAACCCTGATGTAAATATATTCATTTATACAGTTTATTACAGTATGCATCTGAATTCATGAATTCTCTCTCTTTTCTTCTTCTTTTCCCTCAAACTCCACTCTGTTTTTGTTTTTGCACCTGCTGGTTCTTTCTTTCCTCTCTTTCTATATATCTGCAGGACATGGTTCCTGTTATGGTGGATTATTGTCTCCTTCTACAGAGGACGTGAGTGTATATACACCTTTTTTCATACACTTATATAAAATGGTGTTATATCTGTGCACTCTGGACTCTGGAAGTTTAGTTTGCAGTTTCATCAGCAGAAGCCAACTTCAAGTCTCACAGGGAGTTCGTTGACCGCCCCAAATACAATAACATTAAGGCAATTCTAGTCTAACAGAGACTACTAACTACGTCAGTGATGACTGGTTAAATGATTCTGATTGGCAAATAAATAAATAAAGATAAACAAAACTAGTAATTTTCCACACAAGAACAGACAGTCTGAAGCATATCTTCGTTAATCACATGGTTGACGGGTTAATGACCTTCCACATGACTTGGCGAGAACAAGTCATTCCGTCTCCTTATGGTGTCACTTAATCACCTCACCAATACAGATCATATTAACACACATACAGATACACCGCTTCTCCAAGGCTGAACTCGTTTCAAGCTCCAACTATCAACAGAGAGACTACTCAAAACATTCTTTTATATATATATATATATATATATATATATATTAGAAGAGCATTACAATAATCTAGCCTTGAGCTCATGAACACATGAACTAACTTTTCCACATATGTCTTTGGGAGCATATGTCAAATTTATAATATATTTTTTAAGATGGAAGAATGCGGTTTTATAAAAGCTAGAAACGTAGCTTTCAAATGAAAGATTGGTATCAAAGAGCACACCCAGGTTTCCAACTGACGACGAAGACTTGACAGCTTATAGTATTGTCTGACACTCAGTGGCTGCTCTATTATGTGTAGAGCTTTGGTTCAATAATTAGAATATTTGTTTTTTCATAATTAAGTAGTGGGAAATTACTACTCATCCAATTTTTTTATAGAAATTATGCATAGGGTTAATATTGTGAATTGGTATGTTTTGTCAGGGTGCAAATAAATATAGAGCTGAGTATCATCAGCGTAACCATGAAAGCTAATACCATGCTTCCTAATGTTATCTCCCAAAGGTAGCATGTACAGGGTGAAATGCAGCAGTCCTAGTACTCAACCTTGAGATATTCCATACTGAACTTGTGATCGATATGACATCTTTTCATTTACTGCTACATTTTTCAGCTTTCGGACACTGTCTCTATCATTTTCAGCAGCAGGTCTTAGATCAACCGGAGGCAGCATCCCTTTTCACCCATCCATCAACTTCCAGTTGTTATTTTTCTAGCATGAGTCTAAGCACTTTATTCAGCCACACAGGATTTGTGGCAGGTTTGCCCAAAAATATCTTCCTATTATTCATTTTGGTCATGTCATATTGTAGGTGAGGGGTCGACAACCTTTTTGTCATGAAACAACGTGCAAAATCAGAGGAGTTCACGTCAATGAAAGCAAGATATATGCTTCATTTTATTTAGAATCAGCAAATTTCAAAATCAAAGACTGCAGTTGTAGAGAGAGCAGCATCAGCACTAGTAAGATAATTTGTCACTACTTCAGGAGCTTCAGGATGTGATGCTGAACTTTCAGTTTCATTTGCTGCAGTTTGCATGTCGGCTTGCTAAAGACATATTCAGCTACTTCTCTGCAGCGGACCATATCTGTGGAAATGTGTGTTGTATTAGTGCTGGTACATCTAAACAAGCTACCAAAATGTACTCGCTTTTTTTTGTTACCATTTTTGGGAGGAGTAAAATTGGCATATGTGACAACCAGATGTATTTTTTCCAGCTTCATCTGGGATGTGAAAAATGCCCTCTCTTTTGGGAGGGCAGTTACCCCCGGTCATTTCACAATTAGATAGCTATCCGATCAGAGAAAACAGATCAAGTCAGCAGGTACTCATGAACGGAGTTTCCACATGCGTTAAAATCATTTTGATGTGTGAAATGTTTAATAAGGATTCTATATGCTTGGCTGAAATTTATACTGTAGCTTTAACTGTTTACATATGCGCATGATGTGCATTGGTTGTGTTAATGGTTTATCAGAGCTGCATACTTTTATTGTCTTCCGCAGTTTAATTTTTTAAGTATTTAAAACTCCTAACTTAATAACTGTTTTAGTATGATAAATGATTATGTAGATCTGTATAGGTGGGAGGAACTTTATCTGAATGAAATGCATACACCTCTCTCACATTTGCTCACATGCCAACAATTACCCCTTCATGTGCCAGTGCTGATACTTGGATGGTATTGTGGTAATACTACAGTACTTACAGTAGGTCAGTGTTTTTTTATTTTTAAGAATGAAGGCAATTCCAGGAGAATTCATTTTGAGTTAGTTAATTGTTGAGGCCCTGTTGAGTTGTACTGTTGTAGAGTTGCACCTAGCTTCTAAAGTAGGTACGGTCCTCAACCCTTTTGACTCAAAGGCCCCCTGTTGTCCAACACAATATATAACGGCCCCTCTCACTATATAATACACCACTCAAAAAAGTAATGAAAAAAAAAAAGTACTGATTTAGTTATTGTTTTAGCCATTGATAGTATAATTTTTCCACATTGGCCATCATGGCCTCCTACTCATCCCCATATTCTGATTGGCTTTATCACTCTGTCTTCTCTCCTCCAATAAGCTTGCGTGTGGTGGGTATTCTGACGCAATAAGGCTGCCATTACATCATCCAGATGGATACTGCACATTGTTGCTCGTTGAGGAGATTCCTCCCTTCCATGTAAAGTGCTTTGTGCCAAGAAAAGCCCTATATAAATGTAATGAATTATTATTATTAAAAAAGAGATTAGTATATTAAAATAAATACTTTTAAGTCACCCTGCGGCCCCTTTGGAAATGTACTGATGCCTTCTAGTGGGCCCCGACCCCCTATTTGAGAAACATTTGTCTATAGCATTTACAGGCTTCCAGCCAGTAGTATTACAAGAACTTTTTGCAATCAAAGCTTATGGTTGGTTGCTTATTTATTTATTTATTGTCTGTATATAAAACTGCAATAGGGAAAGTATTTTACATAGGGAAATAAATCCCACAAATCAATAAAGACTCACTTAAGTTTTTCAATGTGGTGATGTAATTTCCACTGAAACAGGAAGATGGTGTGGGATGTATCGAGCAGTTCCTCCCCGTTTTGAAGATAGCTAATAACATTTCACTTATGTTACAGCTCGGCCAGAGCCGTTGAGCTCAGCAAAGCCACATTTGACAGTTTATGACACGTTTAATGTGAAACTGTTTTAAAACACTTTAAAGTACTGCATTCTGTGTAGAATTCAAATGGGCCGGGTCTAATATGTGCTGTAGCAGCAGTGCCCACACTCTTTTGGCTTGTGAGCTACTTATAAATTGACCTACCTACTATAAAAATACAAAACATATGTTTATTTGAGAATTTTTTATATCCACAACTACGATGCATGAACCCATATTGCACAATACAACAATCTACGCAATCTAGTGTCTTTGTACCAAAGCAGCCTGTGTGCGTGGTGCCATGGTTTGTGTAACATTAACGCTCACCCAGACTTAATTTGCCCCAATGTAAAGCATATTTACAGTGTCTGCATCGTTCCCTATCCTATATGTAATGCTCTATGCGCCATTCACCATGTTGAGAATAGTAAACAACGTGTGAACAGTTGACCGATTTCAGCCACAGCTTTAAGCCTATTTATAGTATAGGTGGCAGGATGCCTCAGATTCTAGAGAGCATTTGATTGCATTGAAAGTCTAATGAGAAGCTGAAATATAGCTTTATGTCATCAAGATCATTGATCAATATTGGCTGTATTGAGAGACTGCTTATATGCTTATATCTTCTAAATGCAAGTTTGGTCATTGTTTTGGAGCAACCTTAAGGCTAACACATTCATACTAAAAGAAGAAAGTCTATTTTAATTTTATGGGGACTCTAATACACTGGCCATTTCGATAACCCATCAGCTAGTGTCAGGTATTGGGGACGAAGGGAAGAGCGAAAACTCAATACTGCAGGTGAAAAGGGCTTTTATTGAACATAAAATAAAAGGCAAACAAAACTGCCCCGAGGGGGAAAACTAGACTGAACTGAACTTGAACTAGAACAAGACAAAACTTGACTTAACTGGACTAGAACAGGACAGAAACAACATACCAACGATGCGACAAAGGGCAGCAAACAAGAGCAGACTAAATACACACAGGAGGGAGAATAATTAAATGGAAAAAAGCTGAGAGAAATCAAACTAATGACAATGAAACAAGACGGGCGGGGTAACAGACAAGACATGAACATGTAGCCAATGCTGACGCGCATTGCTGCATGATCACATTAAACAAAGACGACGCGCAGCTGGTGACAAACAAACTGCGCGTGACAGAAAACACAACATGAAAGCACGCGGCAGATATAAACACCAACCGCATGCTCACAACACTACACACAGACTGGAGAGAGCGCGGTTCGCGCAAAGCTTGAAACCGCGCCCACTCACAAGACATAGAACGCGCAAGAACGAGTAAACGCCTGTTCTCACATGCTCACGACAGGGACGAACACACGAGTTATGAATGCCTGAATCCCGATTCAAAACCGAAACTAAACCAGACCAAAGTATCGGGACCGGACATCATAACTCGAACACTCGAAGCCGCGCGCACGCACACACAACTTGAGACATTCCGGTAGTGTCAGCGCTCTGCCAAAAAAACAAGAAATGACTAGACCGAATGTGGCAGAACCCTGACAGCTAGTCAATATTGAAAATACTAAGTTGAATATATCCCTTCATTGAAGAATATTCGTAGACCATGATATTTAGTATGTGGTATTTCAAGGAACTTCAAGTGTAGCTGGAAATTACCATGGTCCTTATTCAAATAAGCATGGTTTTATTTTCGAATTGTTATTGTCTGTTCTTTTACAAGCTTAAAATGCATATATTGGTTGTATGACCTTCTCTCTCTCATATTTATTTTGTCTTCCTGATCTTCCAGCCTTACTGTTTTCATGGTCTGTGGCCTGTGAAGACCTTGGAATAATACACACATGAGCACATGCATGCATGCACATACCGAAACACACAAAGATAAACTGGCATCAAAATATCCTTGGGCCAAACTCCCAGACATCTCATTACTTCCCTGCACATCTCTCTCTCATGCTGATTATCATCTCCATCTGTTCTCTCTCTCTAGAAGTGTGTCGGTGTTAGTCACTGTCAACAGATAACCTCATCTCCCCTCTGATCCAGGACCAGTGTCCTAAAGCTTTGCTCCAAAGTATGTTAGTGGAGTGCAGCAACAGCAGTTTTCCAAATTCAATTCAAGTTTTCTATTTCTCACTTTCTCATCACTCACTTGGTGAGAGAAACCGTGCACATTTTAAGTTTCATGAAGTTTTTTCCCCCCCAGTAACCACCAGCATTTGATCATATTCAGACTTAGCCAAAATTATTGGCTCCTCTGAGATTTATCCAGAAAATCAAGTATTGCCCATAGAAAAGTATTGCATTAACACATGTTTTGCTATACATATGTTCAGTCCCTTTGTGTGTATTGGAACAAAACAAAAAGGAAGGAAAAAAAGAAAGAAAATTTGACATTTTCTCACAAAACTCCAAAAATGGTCTGGCCAAAATTATTGGCCCCCTTAACTTAATGTTTGGTTGCACACCCTTTGAAAAAAATATCTGAAATCAATTGCTTCCTATATAGAGTGCCAATGGAGCGGCAACAATTTTGGCCATTACTGTATAATTTTGTTTTTGTACGTTTTATTGAACACTTGAATGTGGGTAAGTTGAACGAAATAACAAAAAGCTGAGAATTTTTTATTTATTTTTTTGTCAAAGATTTCACCCGCATTCAGATCCATAATCAAAACATTGATCATGAAGAGTCCATCAAAATCCCTAAACTTACACAGTCCTATACTACTTTGTGGGTTCGACATTGCTTGGTAGCGTTAGGCTGTGTTTAGATTTTATGCTTGGTGATCATGTTAGCTTACTTGTGTATAAACCACTTCTATTTGCTGGTTTGCTCAGATCTTCTTTTTCGCTTATTTTTGAATCCAGAGATGCTGTAGTATTTCAGAAGGTCCATATCAGCACACCCTATCATATAACAGTGAAAATACAGATTTCCGGAAAAACACGTCAATGGAAGGTAGTAGTTGGGTTAAATTAAGCTTTGCCACAAATTTACTGAATTTGTGGCAAAATGATAATTAACACAAATAATTTCGGCCTGTCCCTTCTTTGCAAAGATAAAGGTTATGAAGAGGCATTTACTGTACAATTAAATTAAATTGAACCACTTTTTGGAGGATTTAAAATCAGAAATGTAGTTAGTGTAGTGAATTTATAAAAGGGTTTCTTATAATTTTTTCTGTTAAAACTTGTGAGTTATTTGAGCTGTATAGTTGCTGTCTCCATATTTATTTATGGGACTGCTTGTTCTTGTGTTGAGCATGTGTTGCTTTTCTATAAAAGGCACTTCAAACTGTGAGATCATGTACAGTCATTGAGAGAGACGTTAATGGGTCACAAGTGCGTGGTTTGAGTGAGTTTCTTTTGTTTTAAAGCGTTTTTCCAAAACAATTGGGTTTTATGCCCCTTTAGGGTTGTGCAGGATACTGTTACCTAAAACATTTTAACATTTAAAATGGTCTTAGTTTTTGTTACTTTTGATATTTTCAGTCAGTGTAACGTAGCATTTAACTCCCAGTGTAGAAAAGAAAAGAGGGAATACCTTGAAGTACACTAAGTCACTTTGTATAAAAGTGACTATTAAATGTAAAGTGTGCAGTGAGGCAGATAAGTGATGGTGGATATTGTGAAAGATTTCACTTACCGAAATTTCCGCACCATAAGGTACACCGGATTATAAGGCACAGTCGCAATTACGGGGTCTATTTCTGTACCTAACCAATACATAAGGCACACCGTATTATAAGGTGAATGCTAAAACATACGATCTACAAAAAAAAAGGTAACTAAAGCAAAAAAGTGAGTTTAGCTGAACTTAATTCTACTATTTAACAATACATTCACATTATATTTTAATCAGTCCATCCAAATCCATCAAAGTTATCATCTTCTGTTTCTGAATTGAATAGCTAGACAATTTCGCCATCAAGGTGATGTAGGTGATGCAGGTGTTGTACTTAAATCTGACTCCACAGACAAATGTGACTCCCCAATCGCGTGCATTCATTAATACACGCTTCCTTGGGCATATTTGCTTATCGATCAATATTTTTTTTCACGTTGTCCCTCTCAGCAGCAGCAGTAAACCTACCGGAGGCGTGGCGGATGGAAGCGTAATTACATAATGTTCTCTGATTGGTTTAAGCACTGCCAGCGTACATACTGTACGTACTGGTTTAAGCACTGTAAAATAAACAGTTTTGCTGGTGTCTTTATCTCTCATCCTGACGGCGGCTCAGGAAGTTTACAGTTTCAATCCATCTGACATGTTTGTTCCTTTATACACATTATTTAATTTTCTATGTATTAATTTAAGTGTACTCAAAACTTCTGTGCACGTTCTGGGTGTTTGCTGTGTGAAAAAAATATCGCTTGATAAGCAAATATGCTCCAGGAAGCACGTATTTGTATACCTAGCAGTAAACCTACCGGAGGCATGACCTAATGGCACCGTTCTGCAAAAATGCCACAAGACATATGCTGTTTCACAAGACAATACAGCAAACCTTGCACAGCATCATGTCATGTGCTCATCAACAGTTATGCTGTACTTCAAGTACTTCAGTTTGGTACTTCACTTTCGTTAAGTACTTCAGAGTTCGGCAGATTTACATGATTAAAATAAGTAAAACAGACTGAAATTCAATTACAAAAATACACACGTCCCTAATAATTATATATATTTTTAATTTAATTCAACTCGCATGCTGTTAATTCAAAAGAATAATATTTTATCCTGTGATTTTTCTTTTTTTTCTTTTTCTGTGAAATATGTCAGTCCATCTGCCCAAAAACTGCAGACTGAAATTCTGTACAAAAGCTGTTTATTTATGTATTCTATTCTACTTTAACGTTATTGTTCAAGCAAATCATGTGACTCCATTCCACAATACCCAAACTATATGTTCCCAGATCAGCTGTGGTGTAAACCTTAATACAATGCATATGGCAACAGTTCATCACTGTCAAAATATATAATGCTTCAAATATATTAAGAACAGGGAATTTTTTTGTTGTTGAATTATTCAAATTAGAATTGTGTAAAAACGCTTTACTGCATTACTGCCATTGGTTGTTTTCTTTCAGTTCCGTTCAGTTTTTTAAAAAGTATTTTGTATTTTGAAATTGACATCTCTGACTTGTCTTTCTCCTTACATTATTAGATCATTATTTTCTGTCCTTGTCACAGGCCAATTTCCCATCCTGTTTAATTTTGTTTCTTGAATTATCACTGGCAGTATAGGTCAGAAGCTGCCTTTATTAGACCTGCCTCACACTTTCAACCTCCGCTCTTCTCTGGCTCTCCTCTCTTGTTATCATCATACACTCTTGTCATTCCTTGTTATACATTCCTTGTGTTATACATGACATTTCATGGTAATTCATCTGAAAATACTGTATAAGCAAATATAGCTGTAATCAACGTTATTCGTCAGGAACAGAAAACTACTGTATAGAAGGAAATGACATGGACTTTACATTGAATAAAACTGACAGAGCTTGTGGGTGGTTAACTTCTAAATTCTACTGTGGCAGTTCTCAGTCTTTTTACCCCAAAACCATCCATGTCCAATATTTTGAATAATATATATTTAACTTAATATACATTCCGTTCATTCTTGCTCAATGAGCTTATATATATATATATATATATATATAAATATATAAAGTGGTATATATAAAGTGATACTATACTGTTACTATATAAGTTTACTATATAAGTTTCAGATATTTTATGTAAAAATGGTGTAAAATGTGTTAAAGTAAATAATCATAGTACATTTTAATTTAAAAAAAGTCAAATGAAAAGGACATACTCGGAAAAAAAAATGTCTGTATTATAGTTTCTTTAAAAATCTGTGTTGTAGTTTTGTTTGGAAATAATGGAAATAATAGAAATAGTGCCTGACAAGCATCAAGTCAGTTTTAAACCAGCATGCATGTAGCTCTTCTTGTTGTGTGACAAGAAAACCATAAACCAGAGAGGACCCCTTAAGTCCTGTATAAATCATCTCAGTTTTGACCTATTTATGAAAAGACACATATTGTTAACTCAAATATGAATTAATATTTGAATTTGTTTTTCTCCTAAAAATGAATGAAACCAACCTGAATACAATATTTTATATTTAAGAACTTGTATTTCCATTGTTAGATGTTGTTTTTAATCTAGATTTTTAAACAATAGATTTTTTTATTACATTGGTATTGTCACACGGAGAAAGGTTATGCAAGGAAATATTTTGTTTACTATATGTGCATGGTTGATGGTTTCTGCTTTTGTCCTCATATACACCGTTGACTCATGTTTGAGGTAGAGATGAGGTTAATGGTGTTGTCTCTAGATGTAAGACATACTGACAGCTGTGACACTGTATGCCAGTTGTTATAGTGAGGGTATGCATTCACTGATGTCGTCCTGTTTAAAGAGCCCTGCTTTTCACAGAATGCCAGAGTCTCTCAACATAATTGTGTGAATGTGTGTCTGTGTGTGTTAACAGTTATGTGTGTATGTATTTTGGGGCTCTCAAAAACCAGTCCCCTTCAGGGAAATGTGTTCGGTCATATTGGGACAAACTGCGTGTTCCTGCCACTCTTAAACACATTTCTCCGGTTGTTTTTTTTCCATCAGAATGATTTGCGTTCTGGAGCCAGAGCCCATTCTTGGCCAGTTCTTAGCCCTGCAAACAGACTTGATAAACCAAGAGTAACCTAGTGCTGCAACATGTTGTTTACCTGACTATAACCAGTGTTAAAACAAATAGTGTTTCTGTGTTTGTGCTGACAATGCAACACTTTTGTTTTGCGTTCTGGGAGTGATTAAAGCATACTGACGTCTCTCATAAAACTGACATAGACAGTAAGCATTCTCTGCTCCCCATTCCCCGACTTAAATTGTGAATTAAATGACTATTAAAATAAAGCTTTCCTGTATCTCAGTCAGTAGAGTATTGCTGCTTGCAACATCAAGGTCATGGGTTTGATTCCCAGGGAAAGCAAGAACTGATTAAAATCTAAAAATATATGTATCTTGAATGCAATGTAAGTCGCTTTGGATAAAAGCGCCTGCCAAATCCATAAACGTAAATGTAAACATGGAAATTTCTGTTAATTAGTTATGCACTCAACACTGCATAAGGGAAATATCCTAAATCTTGGATTTCAGTGGAGTATTATTGAAAAAATATAAATTAAAAAATTATAGCCAATAATACTTTGGTAACCCTTTAAAGTAATCCTTCAATTATTAATATTAATTAGCTGCATTAGTTAAAATGAGCTAACACACGCATTACTTCTACAGCATTTAACAATCTTAGTCAAATCCAAAAGTTTTATTTGTTCATATTTTTCAATACACTATGAACTAACATGAACAAGCAACAAACCATTAGAGTTTTTTTTATTATTAACAAAGATTAATGCATTTTAACAAATGAGACTTTATTGTAAACTTTACTGCATTATCAGTTTTTATATATAGCTCTACAGCACATCTACGACGTGGATGAATCCCATTTGAATCCTACAGTCTCAGGGTCTGTGTGGAAGAGATTTTATGAAATGCAGAAACTCTTACAAAGCAAAATACAAAAACTCACGTTCGATTTATGAATGTGTCTCTCGCTTACTCTACTTGATCTTAAGCCACAATAAAAAAAAAAATTATGACGGTAAAATAGACACACCAACAATCTAATGCAACTCTACGATGTGAATAGCTTACCGTGACATTTTTTTAAAGCGTATTACCATAAAATAAAATATTTTTTTCCAGTATTTTTGTTTCACAGTAAAAATCCCAGACATATACTGTAATATTATGGTACTAATAGTGTGAAATGTCCTTACAGCTATTCACTGTAAAAAAAATTAAATGCATGTAGTACATTTCTGTGATTATTTCAATTTATAATACACTCTAAAGGTGGTGGGTTAAAACAACCCAAGTTGGGTAATATTGGCAACACTGTTGTGGGTCAAAAAAAGGAATCCCAAATAGGTTGGAAATTAATTGTTACAGTAAAAACCCAGTTAACACAGGGCTAAACAGAAACGGTGAACATTTCTTTAAGCAAGAACACTCACAATACACACTCAAAATGTTTAAGAACAGTTTTGACCAGTTATTTCTCTTTTGTTTTCTTCCACCCACGAGCAAGGCCAAAACCATCAGGCTGAGTGCCATCAAGAAATACACAGACTGAGAGCCTCTCATAAACAATGAAAATTGGGGATTAATTATATAGTACAGTGAATCGACAGGATTTTACCCTCTCGTTTTAATGCATTTAAAATCACTCACTTATACACACTCACATTCCAGCTTGTTTAGTTCCAGTTCAGTCACCGTTCGAGAGATTTGAATGTGAGGGGAAGTTTTAAAAGAATGTTTTAAAAGAATGCACTTCTTATTGCAGTATCAAAGTTCTCTCTTAAGGATTTGAAGTGTCATAAGTAAATATGAACAGGTTTTGTTTTAGGCACGGATTTCTTTTTATGTTTCAGTTCATGCTCCCCACAGTCGCCGGTCCAGTTTTTTTCTCCGCTTTGATTAGATTTCTATTGTCCACACATATTCATGAACACCACGAACATGGATAGGTGAAGACTTACTTTTACTCAAACTCCATATTCACTGTGAAACACCCTTTCAGTGCCTATGCTATTGCGTTAAATGCATTAGCATTTTTGTAGTTCACACAGAGACTAATGGTATTGTTTCCAAAAGATTGCACTTTGATATATTTATATGCATGAGCTATAGAAGTTTTACACTCCCACTACCTACAGCTACTGTCATACTGTCTCCACATAGACTTTAACCCCTGTGATCACTTCCTGTTTTTTGCTAGAGTTCTGTTCCTCTCTCACATTTCAGGTGCTTCTGACACTGTCGCCTCAGTAACTGATAAGTCCTTATCACAGTAGGTTTGTTTTTAATTGCATATCCAGTTAATCAGCTGAATACTTGGTAAAAAAAATTATCTATTCAAATCTGTGTCTAATGCATTATACTGAGTGATGCATATAATTTGTAGCTGTAGTTTGTGTTTGTTTTAAGGTTTTATACACTGTGTTCAGTGTTTGTACTTTGATCAAGGAGCTCTTCTATTGCATGTGACAGACCTCTGCACTACAGAGAGCAGCTGCCTATAATATTTGCCTATTGCCGGTGAAATTATACCTTGCATGATCTATATAAATAGATAATATTTGGTTGATTTTTGAGAGGGGAAGATTTACAAACATTTGTAAACTGCAGGCTGATGACGAACACTTTTTTCACTTCACATCCTGATAGCAATCAATAATAGAAGTAATCTAAATATATATAACTTTATAATAAAATATAAGACTTTTATGGAAGTCTCAAGACAAAAAATGATTGTCTGATCATTGCATTCTATTTGAATACAATATGTTGTCCTACCAGCCTGTCAACATGTACAGTGATCCCTCGTTTATCGCGGTTAATGTGGACCGGAACCCCCGCGATATGTGAAAATCCGAGAAGTAGGATTGGCCCCCTAGGAATTTCTGTATATGTGTGTGTAGGTACTAGAATGTTTAAAATATGTATATTCGTACTTTTTTTATATATTTTAATGAAATATATTTAATTATAAAACCTTAATATTATATATTTACTTTCTCTCTCATACGATGCGTATTATGGAGTACTACACTCATCAAGTAGTATCTTGAGACTTGACTCCAGTAATGATGACGATGACAGACCTGTGCGGTTCGGTGAATGATGATGGTGTTACTGCAGTGGTATAATGAGGCCTTTAAATCAACATTTGTTTCTGAGAGAGGCGAAGGGGCTCCCACTCCACTCGTGCTGTCATCAATCTTGCGCTGGGAACCAATGACGCGTCTTGTCTGAGTGCCGGTGGGTGTGTACAAAGCCTCTGAGAGAGTTTCTCACTTTGTCTGGCATCCTGGGAAACCGTTTCTCTTGTGCATCACGATGAAGCAACGCTGCTTTCTGCAAAATGGCTGCTGATTTGGTGTTATTTTTGAATTTATATTTTTTAATGAATATTTTTGAAAAATCAGCGATGCACTGAGGCCGCGAAACTTGAACCGCCAAGTGGCGAGGGATTACTGTATTTCCATAACTCACATGTCATCAGTGCAGTCTGTAAGGCTATGCAGAGTTGTAGACAGTCTCCAAGTGCCACAAACAAACAGCAGCTGACTTTTACAGTTCCTCCTGAACCCAAAACAACAAGCTTTATGCTTCTTTCATGCCACGTAATTGCCATAGCTATGCCATAGATGACAACCTGTGCCACGTTCTCGAAATTATGCATTTCTATGACAACACTACCGATGCCAAAATTAATCTGCAGCAGTCAGGTGGTACAAGTCAGAGATCTCTAAGCTGTTTACTTTCATTATTATTGTAGAATTATGTACTTTGAGACAAGAGGTAATTTAACGGCATCTCTCATGATGATTTGCAGACTCTGCTCAGACTACTCTGCTCAGTGAGCAATCTTATGATCTTTCGAAGCAATTTTTACCAATACATTGATATAGTCTGTTGATTTACTGTATGATTTGCTATACGATTCTGTGTTTATTTTCTACTGTTTTGTGTTTTGCTTTATTATGCTTTTTGATTTTCTAAACAAGCCTTTCTTTTTAATCGCATTACTTCAATTCCCAGTGATCTCATTTTTAAAAAAGATCTAATTTCTGCACAGGGACCTACTGTTTAACCAAATCTACCCTCGACTGGTGGAGAACTCAGTGGCCAGGGGTGTGTTTCTGGAGAGTCTGGAGCCCTACATTCTGAGTGAACGGATTGGCTGTCTGACCGCACCTGTCATGAGAGACCTCCTCAGCTACTTCCAGGAGAATGGCATGATGGATAGTGTGGAGGGATGCCTTGTCCACATGGACATCACCAACCTAGACATACAACAGGTGTCTATATGCGTATGCTTCATAGCTGCATTACTTTATCATCTGTATTAACTGAGTCAAAATATGTGAATATTTGTAGGTGGTGCAGATGTGCTGGGATAACCAACTTTATGATGCCATGATCTACGTCTTCAACAGCGGCATGAACGACTACATCAGCCCCATGGAGGTATGTGTGTAGTGTGTGTTCAATGTGCTTTATGCTAAAAGGTGATTTAAGGCTGGAATATACTACACGACTTTTAAAATCTAAACCGATTTTAAAACACTAGGCATGATGCGCTTGCCAAATTTGTAAATAGTTATTGAGAAGAACTGGGCACTAAATGAGTGAGAATCACACACTTTCAAGGCATTCTGATTACAACAAACTCATGCAGAAACATTCAACTCATATAGGATACATATGGCAGATGGAAACAAACATGAATGTACCGAAGCTGACTGCTGTAGTTGTTGTTGCAACTTTGTGTTATGAGTTGTCAGGAAATCAAGCCATGCTCATTTGGAATCACTCTTGTGAGCGTAGATGTGGTCAATATGGAAATTGGGAATGTTTTTAAGGGCCAGATTTAATAACAGCTTGCTTCAGCGCAAACCCTCTTTTGCCATTTAATAAACGACTGTCAGGATTTACTAAAGAGATGCAGTGAAAAATTAGCACTAAAAAGGCGTGGTCAGGGTTATTTTTTGTGGCTGACCTTATTGCATATGCTTTTATATAAGTTTCCCTTTCAAACTTATTAAAATTATGGGATGATAGTATTTAAACAAATCATTCAAGGTGATTTACTAAGGTTTACGCTTGTCAGTGTACTGATATTCTTTAATGCCCCCCCCAAGAAACATATCTTAAACCAGACACAACTGCAACTTGCGCTGGTCATTATGGAAATGATCCGGCTGTGTCACTCACAGAAATTTCCATACCCAACGCTTTTTTTTGTAATTACATTCTCACACTAATTTGCGCTGTTTTATTAAATCTGGCCACATGTCTGTTAAGGGTATAGTTCACCTAAAAACAAAAATTCTGTCATCATTTACTCACTATCATGTTGTTCCAAACCCATAAGACTTTTGTTCAACACAAATAAGGATATTTTAAATGAAACTTGGGAGTCCTTTGCCTAAACTTTGATGGCTCAGGAAGTTCATGAACAGATTGTAAAATAAATCTAAATGAATCTACTTAAGAGATACAATCTCTTTAAATGATGAACCAATTTAATTTAGGCTTATGTTCAAATGTAAAAGTTTATCAACAAACAAGTTTGATATCCATCATCTTAATGGCAAACATTTTTTTGAATTTTCCCACCATACACTGTGATCTGTGAATTTCAATGGCCAAAATCTGCAGACTAGCTCTGACTATCAGCAATTAGTATTGACTCATTCAGACTGCAAGTTGCGGCCAAAAACTGGGCAAAAGTCATGCATTCCCTTTTTTTTTATTCACGCTCTGATGGTCTAATTGTCACACAAAGCAGAAAACCTGGTAAGCCTTTGGGGACACCTCAAGGGTTTATGTGAACATTTTTGATGTGTGCACGTAAGTTTTTGCGCATAAAGTGTGGGTTTTTAGTGTGTGTTTCACACCATTAGTCGAGAAAAGAAGATGAAAGGCTTGTTGTCAGAGGAATCTTCTGAACCCTAGATGAAAGGCGACCGAGAAAGGGATTCATTTGTTTCATGGCCAAAATGTCACACACATACACTGACCAAATACAACAACTGTGTTGTACTGGATTATGTGACCATGTCTTGCAGGTGCTGCTGGGATTGTGGAGGGAGAATACACTACAGTGTTTTATAATTTTTTTTATCTTCAACACGATATGAGAAACACTTTCTCAGCAGGCTGCATATTTATGTGTGAAAAAAATAGTGTTAAGAGTTAAAGAATGAAATCAAAAGGGACCCCATTTATTCTCTTTTTCTGGTCGTATCATACTCAATCTCCGCAAATAAACTCTAACCGTGACAGCCTGCTCCCCCCCCCCCCCCCCCCCTCCCTCTCTGAAGTGACTTTCCTTTGTAGTTAACGTTCATTTTATAGCTGGTTATTGTTAGACAGTAGTGAAATAGCTATTGAAACAAGCTAAAACACATTTTTTAATATAATATGGGTTGCGAATGCTGTAAGATGTTGACTTTATAAAAAATATTATAAAAATAAACTGTTTCTGTTTCCTGCTTTTCAAGAAACTCTTTCAGGCGATTGGTCCTCCTCTGCGTGAAGGAAAGCCTCTCACAGGTAGAAAAGAGAACTGAACTATATCTGCAAACATGAAAAACAAATCCCACATACATTGAGGATTAAGTTATCCTAGAAAATGGCACAGTTTTTTGTCACTGTGCATTTGAAAAAAAAATTTTGGTCTAATGGAGTAGTTAACAATTTTTTTTAAAGCATTTATTAATTTAGGTTAATTAGTTTAATTTTTAAATATACTAATGATCGTTGTAGGGCTGCACTATTAATCAAAATAAAACCAACACTGGCATGTCTTTTTTTAATGATAAAATCACAATGGCTGGGATTTAATTAAATTAATTTTATTCACTGCGTGTTCCAGAGTGAAACGTAGCAATGTGTTCTTGTACCGTCTTGGTTCACAATGAATGCTGCTCCACACGAACTCCATCTCTTAGTTTGTATCACTTTAACTCTCATTTGAGAACAGCAAATGTCTGCAATATGTTCCAGTCATATTGCTTAAATAAGCAACAGCATATGATGCAAATTCCTATGAAATCTGATCAAAATTTCAATATTATGTGCTATGAGTTGGAATGAGGCAAGAAGATAATGTGAACACTGATTTTCTTTTTGTTATATTTACTTGCACAATAATGGAATTGTTCATTTTTGATCAAAAAGAAAAAAAAACTTAACTCTTGAAATGTTACAAATGTATCAGTATATGCATAAATTTACAAACAAGATTATAAATGCTCTAAAAGTATTGTTTATTATAGTTTGTGATTCACCTAATACTTGACTAATATAACCAAATAAAATTTTACCTTAAATGTATCCGTTAGCTTTCATAACTGAAGCTTTTATATGCACATATGCAGATTTACCATGTGTTGTACAAGATATCCTCAGCTATTTAATCCTAACTGTGCCAACCATCGCTATTTTCACTTACTATGGTCAAAATTTGCAAAATTTGCCAAGAACACTGATATTAATAGATGATTAAAAGTAATTACAGTGTAAACACCACTAATGTTTCTCTGCCAAAGTAAAAAAAAAAAATGTCTTGAAATCTGGTCAACTAATGCTCAACTGCAGTTCACATAATCACATTTTCCTTTCCTTTCCTGTCACAGATGAGCATGTTGTGATGGGAAATAAACTGCTTGTGTACATCAGGTGAGGTGACTTTCTATGAAAAGTACTGCACTCAGGTACAATTGCAGGCCGTAACACACCTGCTCTTTCTCTTCTGCCAGCTGTTGTTTGGCAGGACGTGCCTATCCTTTAGGCGACATTCCTGAAGACCTGGTGCCTCAGGTGAAAAACCAGGTAATTAGTTTGATTAAACCCAGATTGTACTGTATTGTTGCCTGCAAATTGTATTGAATTGTATCGCAAATGAACATGTATTGTTTGGTTAGCAAGTGTACTGCAAATTTTCTACAGTCATGCACTCATGTTCCATACAGCTGAACACCACAACACTGTTCTGTTTGTATGGTGTCTGCATGAGTCACGCCACTCTTTCTGCCTCAGTTATATACAGCACACATCTCACAGAAGACACAAGCGCGTGCATGTTTAGTATTCTCAGCAGTTTGCTCTCGGCAGGGCTCTTCCTCTTTGTTGCCCATCCAAAGTGCTCAAGCGATTCTTTCTGGGATGGAGGACCTCCAAAGGAACTTAAATATAGACATGGATCGCACACACAACCTAAAGCTACTCTCTTCCTCTCATACAGATACATAGAGGGCTGTCACACTCTGTAGGTTTGAGTGAAAAGCGAGACAGACAGAGTTGTTTACGTCAATGACGTGTAGAGATGATCTGTACTCAGACAATACAGAATGTTCTGGGAAAAAAGCTTTGGGTTTCAAGATAGACACAGTAAGAAAAAGATCCATAGAAAAATAGAAAATGTGCTAGTATTTTCCTTCAGGACATTATCTGTTAAGTTTAAAGCACAGCAACGTATAACAACTTGTTAGAAAATCATGTAAAAAATTTTAATACTAACACAGTATATTTTTTGGGTCCTATTTTTACAGACTTTTCTTAGCATGCCGGATTTAGGAGAGGTTATGCTACACATTAAATTGTTTACATGGCAAATTACTCTACCTTTTTTCTCTTTTTTTAAACTAAATTACTAATAATATTTTTTAATGTAACACCAAAACCGTTGCATTTCTCTCTCTCTCTCTCTCTTTCTCGCTCTTTTTCTCTTCCTCTCTCTTTGTCTCTATCTCTTGCTCTCTCTCTCCCTCAAAATATATATTTAAATCATGGTCTGAATATATTTAAATCATGGTCTGAATACTTGATTGGTTGGAACAGGGGTGGGCAAACTATTTGTCTTGCGGGCCATATTGGTTTCTTAAAATTGACAGAGGGGCCGGGGTGAAGGTCGTATCTGTGCATTTACTTATAAAAAATCCTAGAAAACCTGTATAAAGTATGGTTTGGTCTTAAATCACTCGACTGGGACGCGTGAAATTACAACAAAACAATATTAATACAATTTAATCGACAGAAAAACCATAATATGCAATGTGACTGAATCGTATATTTGCCTCAGCTCTAGATTGACAATCACAGGCGTCCAATCACAACTGACCTCTGGAAAAAAGGGAACTAACCAATGACGTTTGATGTTACTATTACAAGAGCAAGCCCCGCCCCAACGGCTGACAAAAATAAAAGTGATCGCGCGAGCAAAAATACAGGTTTAATACAGGTTCGGCAAGTTCGGTGGGCCGGATTAAAAAGCCCAACGGGCCAGATATGGCCCGCGGGCCGTAGTTTGCCCACCCCTGGGTTGGAAGGTATGCGTTCAAACCATGTAATGCTTTCATTCTCTCTCTCTCTCTCTCTCTCTCTCACACATACACACACTCACATGTATATACCTATGTAAGTAGGTGTATATGTCTGTGTGTTTTTTGTGTGTGTGTATATATACATATACATACACATATATATATATATATATATATATATATATATATATATATATATATATATATATATATACAGTAATACCTCGGTTTATGAGTTTAATTCGTTCCAAGAGCAAGCTCGTATCCCAAAATGCTCGGACACCAAAACAATTCCCCCCATAAGAATGCATTAAAAATCAATTAATTCGTTCCACACGACCATAAATGCCCATTTTAAATTTTTAGTTTTTATTTTACCTTATTAATTACAGTTAAAATTATAACCATTAAGATCTCATATAAATACTCTTTAAACAGACAATTAAACTCTAAAAATACTTGACAATTTACTGTAACTCACTTTAAGCAGCGTCTGCTGGCATGAAAACCTGGATTCAAGTGCAAATGAGTGAATTTATTATAATAGTGCAGAAAACAAACAAAGTGATAATCCAGAGTGAAAGTCGTGGAACGGGAGACTCGCGCGCGACACCACCGCGAGTGCCGGGAGACTCGCGCGCGACACCACCGCGAGCGCCGACGCGAGTGCCGGGAGACTCGCGCGACACCAACGAGCTCCAGAGTGGAGAGAAGTGAGGAGCAGGGGCGATTCTAGGATTTTGATTTTAGGGGGGCTCAGCCCCCAATAAGGGTATGATTAAAAAAATATTATTTGACTATTAGGGTAGGGTGGTATGCTACTAACCTTACTGCAATCCACTATTCCATGATTACATTATGTAAACTGCAATGCATTTATGACAAAGAACTGCACCGTTGCAGGTGTAATATCAGAGCATTAGCAATCTATCAATAAATGCACGCACACACGACACACACCTTGATGTTCACTCTGCTCGGCGTCCCTGCAGATTGAAAAATGCGCTAAAACCAAGCAGACTCAGATAAGGGGAGGAGCCGAAACTTGACGCAGCTTGCCGCCGTTTCAAATGAGTTTTTTTTAAAGGGGACTGAAGCGATCAAAAATTTATTAATCAAATATATTTTTTAGGGGGGCTGGGCAGAAGTTTAGGGGCTTTTTAGCCCCCCTAAAAAGGGCCTAGTGACGCCCCTGGTGAGGAGACAATTAATTTATGAACCCCATATATATTTCACTACGTGAACAATAGAGGCTGAGAGAATGAATGCTTTAAGGGGTGATAAAGGGGTTGGGACTGCTTGACTGTGTTATGAGAGGCTGTCATTAGGATATTTCCAGTAAAAATGCCCATGAAGATGCAGAGCGTTAGGACAAAAATCCGCGTGTGTGAGGGAAAAATTTGCTCGCACTCTGATACAAAGCTTGTACACCGATTCAACCCTCCATGCTCGTACACCGATTTTCTCGTATACCAAGTCGCTCGTAAACCGAGGTACCACTGTGTGTATATATATATATAAATATATATATATATATATACATATACATATACACATATACATATACATATATATATATATATATATATATATACACACACACACACAGTGGAGTTCACTTATCTCGACTCACGGTTAACTCGCCGACTATGTTAACTTGCACGGTTAACAATCCTATTATGTCAACGTTTTAGTGGAACCGCCAAACTACCTATTTGTCTTAGCATTTTCTTGTGGGTTATGTCGATTATTTTACGTCGGCGAAATCTAATATCTCGAGCAAAAAAGAGGGACAAATTCGCCACTTCACATTGTTATCTCGTGACTTGAGCGTACCTAGTTCACTGCGCATGCGCTGAGTTTGCCTTTCACTATCGTTGATCTTGTCTGAGGGATAACACGCTGTAGGTAATCTGTTTTTTCTTTTTCTAAAAATGTCAATCAATCAATAGAAAAAAAGTATGAAATCATACTGCAGCTAGAAAAAGGAACAAAACCTGCAGAACCAGCAAACACCATTTCAGGATGGAAAAAGAAGGCCGACGTGATATAGCAAATGTACGAGAAGTCTGTCTTTGATCCAGAAAAACATATGCATTTTACATATGCCTTTTGTTGTTAGCAAACATATACACAGTACAGTGTATAACAATTTTTTAGATGAATGCCGAACAAATCATTCATCAAACAAATCGCGGCAACACTGTTGTGTAAAAAGACACCAAAAACACGGGCATGTAATGGTCATTCAATAACTCACTTCATATACATCAATACATTTTCATTTTTCTTTCTTGCGAGGATTGTTGTCTTTGGGGCTCACTCTGACACTGATCACTCTGACAGCTGGCGCTGATAGGCTGTCTGACCTGAACATGCAAGAAGACGTGATTGGCTGTGCTGCCATGAGGGCGGGCTCTACTCATCTTATCCGACACGCTTTTCTTAAAGGGACGAGCTGCTGCTTCGAGACTGCTTTTTCTTTTTCTTCTGATTCTGACTTGTTTGTTTTCTTGTTTGTGTGAATTTCTGTGTACCGAGCCTGAACAGTTATGGATAATTGACGTCATGTGAACAACATTTGAAATTCAAAATGTGATCTTACACAAAAAAGTAATCGGTCATATATGTTATATGGGTTATCTCAGCCATCGGTTATCTTGATGCTTTTTTGCAACCCCCGAGGCCGTCGACATAACCGAACTCCACCGTGTATATATATAATTAAACACAGATATTTGTGACTGTTTGAGTGAATGTAATGTTTTATTTAGCACATCATCTTTTGGACACTAAGGGGTCATGTTCAAAGAGACACATGTACCCAGAGAGACTCCTGTTCCTCTTTGATCCTTCAGCACACTGACACACATTCCCCAACAGTCTCACACACAGAGTGTCATATTTGCAGGTCCATATCCTTAAGCCATTCCCTCCTCCATGCAGTAAAACACAATATTTGTGTCACAAAGATGAGTACTCAGTTGAATGCCCAATTACATCTTCTTAGGTGTGTGTGAATAAGAGATACTAACTTTTTAATTTGGTAATTCGCTCGCACACAATCACACACACTAGTGGGAAAGCGTACCACCTGGTCACCATAGCAGCTAGTCAGCCTGCACTGTACTCCGATAATGATAATGAGTTGAATTTTACTTTAGTTATTGTGTAGAGGGATTGGCCCACGAGTATATACCTACAAAATAAATAGGAGAAATTTAATTTTACAGTGTTGTTGTTTTTTATCACTTTGCTTTAAGCCTATAAAATGAATGTTTTTGTAATGTATTTATAAATGCCTTGTCATATATTCCAGGTGTTTGAGTTTCTTATTCGTCTGCACTCAGTGGAGGCTGCACAGGAAGAGGAAGTGTATCCCTACATACGAACTCTACTGCATTTCGACACTCGGGAATTCCTCAATGTTCTAGCGCTGGTGTGCATCGGCTAATTCATAACTCAATAAATATTACTCAATACATGAGTGCTCTAGTAGTAATGTGTTATATGCTCTTGTCCATGTGTACTGTAGTTAATTTGCTCTTTTAATCAGATCTGAATGTTAATATCTCATCTCTGCACAGACATTTGAGGACTTCAAGAATGACAAACAGGCTCTGGAGTATCAGCAAAGGATTGTGGACATTTTACTGAAGGTGACAGAAACATATTTCACATTCTCTGTTTTTCGCCTCCCAAATCTCTGTCTCACACACTCTCTCTTTTTCACTCACAAACTCACCCAGCTTTCCCCATATTTGTGTAAAAAGCTTTTTTATTGGAATGTAAATTATGTGAATGGGATCATTTTATCTGCTGGAGAACCAGGTCAGTCCTTTAGTCTTCTTTCCTTTCCTCATCACAGCTCATTCAAGAGTCCTCAGAAAGTCAAATCATCATCAATCATATCGCTCACTCTCTTGTGTTGTCAGCGTTGCTCTGACAATTTGATCACTAAAATAGCATCTTACAGCTAAATTACATTTCACTATCGAGATACTAATGGCAGTTCTTGAAGGAGATAAACTTACAGTGTCATTTTTAGTAGCCAAAAACTGTTAATTGACTCTGGTAATTCACATGTGCTTTCTCTCTCTCTCTCTCTCTCTCTCTCTCTCTCTCTCTCTCAATCTCTCAATTTGTAATCATTTGTTCAGTCATAAAACACAGAGACCACAACCTTGTAACCAGGCCTCCACAGAATCCCTCATAACTGCAAAAAATCAGCGGAACTGAATTGCTTGTCCTTTTCAAACACATTTTATCAATTTAAACCCATTTTCAGAGTTTTCAGATACTGATAAAAACAAATATAGAGGGGAAAAAAGTTCAATTTCACAAGTTCTGGTTGGAACTTCCTTGAGTGAGTTATTATAGAAAGCCTGGATCAGTGTTTGTGAAGTAAGATAAAAGCACTCTGAAAAACAATTCTGAGTAGCATTTGCTTGAAAAAAGCTAGGAAACAATCATGTTTTCAAGTAAGGTTACACACAATTCTTGGTGGCTTTAATTAGAAATGTATCTTATATTAATACAATCTAATCATATATTTTTGTTCTACATTACTGTAATTTATTTGTGACGTATTAATACTTATATGTTCAGGTAAAATATCTGAACATAAGCCAATAACACTGACAGACAACATTTTATTTCAACATATTCATATTCAATGTCTGAATTATAAATTATAAATTCTTAAACCAAGTAAATAATAAAACAAAGTAATAGGTAATAATAAAAGGTAATCATTAAACAAATATTTAAATTGTCTCTACACAATTCTGTTTTACTCTGCAGTTCTTGCGCTAAAATAATATACTTACAAGCCAAACACAGATGTGGTTTACTAATGACTGCTTCAGATGACTGAATTAGCTAGCAAATCAGTTTGTTAGGCTGTAAACTCAACATGGTTAGCCCTTTTAATTGCTTAACTCAGTAGCATGTTAACTTATCCATGTTCATAAATGAATTAACAGAGGCTATCCTGTTAGCATTCAGGAGAGCGTGCACACAAACATTATCAATAGTTCATTAAAAAGATATTGCGTCATGACTTAGTTACAAGAAAGTTAAGTACTTCTGAAATTCATATCTATATGTTACTAAATGGCTTAATGATTGAATATTGTACGACTTACAGTGATTTAATCTACTTCCTTGAGTGAAATCTGAAACGCAAAGCAAAAACATCCATTGGACATTGAATTAAACATGACTTGGAAGTAAAGGACTGAAATGGTGTTATCTTGTAAAATATACTCCAATAATGTTTTCTGAAGTTAAACAAAACATTTACCGTGTGTGTGTGCGCACTTGCAGGTTATGGTGGACAATTCTGACTTCACTCCATCTCAGGTCGGCTGTCTTTTCACCTTCTTGGCACGACAACTTGCCAAACCTGATAATACCCTATTTGTTAACCGGAAGCTGTTTGACCAGGTGAACCGTCTTTCTGCTGTTTTTCCACTGTTCATGTCTACACTGTCAGTGCCTCACTGTTTCCATCTGCAGTCTTCTGGCTTTTTTTTTCAGAGCTATATTGGTAGCAGCAAGAGATTTCTAAGAAGGTGTTAGTTTTGGTAAAGACAATTAGCAGCTTCTGTAAAAATAGCTCTCCCGCATTAGAGGCGTTATATTTTCTGCATGTTAAATTGTTCATGATTTTGCACCCTGCATTGGGCCCTGATCTAAATGAGATAGTCTGGAAGTTTTACAGCAACTGTCAGGAAAGTTGACTTTCATTTCAATGATTTGAGTATTATTCTACCTTTCCTACATTGAAATATATTTTGTTGAAGTGTCTTTTATCTGTTGCTCATTGTCTTGCAGGTTCTGGAGTTTCTATGTAGTCCAGATGATGACTCTAGACATACAGAAAGACAGCAGGTATAAACACAACACTTAAAAGTCTTAAAATACTGCTTAATTATTCTAGACTAATAATTTTAAAATATAAGTTAAAAGTTGTTCACATGATATGATGATATTGCTTGTGTCAGGTTCTGCTGGAGCTGCTGCAGGTTGGTGGTGTTGTCCAATTTGACGAGGGGCGTCTCCTTGACCTCGCAGAGAAGGCGGAGTTGTAAGAAATCTTCCAATCAGACAGCAGAACAATTTATCTTCAGAAACTGTTACCAAACATTGTTACATTGTAACAGTTACAAAAAACAAAACAAATGCCGTTCTTTTGAGCATAATGTGTTCATCAAAGAATCCTGAAAAAAGTACAGCAATCCCTCGCCACTTCACGGTTCAAGTTTCGCGGGCTCAGTGCATCATGGATTTTTCTAAAATATTTATTGAAAAAGAAAAATTCAAAAATACCGCCACATCGGCAGCCGTATTGCGGAAGGCAGCGTTGTTTTATCGTGATGCACGAGAGAAACGGTTTCCCAGGATGCCAGACAAAGAGAGAAACTCTCTCAGAGGCTTTGTACACACCCACGGGCACTCAGACAAGGCACCTGATTGGTTCCCGGCGCGAGATCGATGAATGAGAGCACGAGTAAGCTGATTGGCTGATCCTAATTCGCAGATTTTCACCTATCGCGGGGGGTTCCAGTCCACATTAACCAAAATAAATGAGGGGTCACTATCACCATTTCCACAAAAAGTGTTTTAAGTTGTATATTAAGTGTTAAACTGTTTTCTACATTGCTGACCAATTTTTTCAAGTTTTTTAGGGAGTCATAATTAGGGACCAACCAAATTCACGGGTATAAAAATCATAAAATCATAATAAATCTAATGATCAATTGAATGTATCATATTGATTTCCTCAAGGTGAAGACAGTGAAATTGTGATCTTTATACTGAATATCAAACCTTTCTGTTGTCGTCTCTCTTTTTATTTTTACTGTTTCAGTTATCAAATCTGCGAGTTTATGTATGAAAAAAAGCATCTTTATGACAAAATTGTCGACTGCTACCTGAAAGATCCTTTGAGAAAGGTACACAACCTCAATCCCTCCATTTTCACTCTTTTTCTTTCCACTCACTCCTATTATTACTATACTTAAATCTTTATCTCTAACTCCAGGAGGAGCTCTTCAACTACATCCATAATATTCTGTCCATGCCGGGGTACAGCTCAGAGGAGAAACATTCGGTGTGGGTCAAAGCCCTTCAGCACATCAAGGTGAGTCAAACAAGACTTCAAATAATTCCTCCTCTATAGCACACTCAAGCTTCAGAAAGCTAATTCAGGCCCTAATCTCATCAGGCCACTCTCTCTCACATCTTGTTCCGTCAGTAGTCTTTGTACAAATGACTTCTTCTCATTGTTAAAATTGAGAGCACTAAAATCAGTCGATGCCATCGCATCATTTGACAGCCTTTCAGTTGAGTCTGTCTGTACATTGCTAATCTGGGTTTAAATTGGAAATAAATAGTTTTTTTTTTAGAAATAGAAATGTGAAATACATTTACCTAAAGGATTATTAGACCTGTTCAATTAAAACTGTTCAATTTCTTAGTAATGGAATTGTCTAATCAACCAATCACATAGGAGTTGCTTCAATGCATTTAGGGGTGTGGTCCTGGTCAAGATAATCTCCTGAACTCCAAACTGAATGTCAGAATGGGAAAGAAAGGTGATTTAAGCAATTTTGAGCGTGGCATGGTTGTTGGTGCCAGATGGGCCGGTCTGAGTATTTCACCATCTGCTCAGTTACTGGGATTTTCACGCACAACCATTTCTAGGGTTTACAAAGAATGGTGTGAAAAGGGAAAAAAGATCCAGTGTGTGGCAGTCCTGTGGGTGAAAATGCCTTGTTGATGCAAGAGGTCAGAGGAGAATGGGCTGACTGATTCAAGCTGATAGAAGAGCAACTTTGTCCCCAGAAGACCCCACCCGGGTACCACTCATCTCCACTACAAATAGGAAAAAGAGGCTACAATTTGCACAAGCTCACCAAAATTGGACAGTTGAAGACTGGAAAAATGTTGCCTGGTCTGATGAGTCTCCATTTATGTTGAGACATTCAGATGGTAGAGTCAGAATTTGGCGTAAACAGAATGAGAACATGGATCCATCATGCCTCGTTACCACTGTGCAGGCTGGTGGTGGTGATGTAATGGTGTGGGGGATGTTTTCTTGGCACACTTTAGGCCCCTTAGTGCCAATTGGGCATAATTTAAATGCCAGCCTACCTGAGCATTGTTTCTGACCATGTATATCTCTTTATGACCACCATGTACCCATCCTCTGATGGCTACTTCCAGCAGGATAATGCACCATGCCACAAAGCTTGAATCATTTCAAATTGGTTTCTTGAACATGACAATGAGTTCACTGTACTAAAATTGTCCCCACAGTAACCAGATCTCAACCCAATAGAGCATCTTTGGGATGTGGTGGAACGGGAGCTTCATGCCCTGAATGTGCATCCTGCAAATCTCCATCAACTGCAAAATGCTATCCTATCAATATGGGCCAACATTTCTAAAGAATGCTTTATCTGCATGATCAAAACTTTACTGAGAAATGCGCTGTACACATCTCCTTAGTTCATGTCTCTACATACCTTCTGATGGATCAATTATATGTTTCAGCAAGTAAAAGGCCTTTTGAGTATAATTTCAAAACTTTAAACTGTACATTGTATATTGTTAGTAATGTATTTCAAGATGAACACTTACTGGACTACAGCAAATAAGGTTCACTTGTTGATCCATTCACAATGTTTTAGAAAAATAATGTTAGAATGTATCAATTATGATGCATCAGCCTATTGAGGGAAGTTTATTTGTACATCTCTCAATCATCATTGCATTGCACAGCCTTATATTTTGTGCCCCCCACAATTGCAATTTTGTCAAACTTTGATCATAAAACCGAAGTATCTAAATATAATTTCTAAGACATTATGAAGAGAGTTAGTGACAACCAATATTTATTGGAATTTTATGCCCGTAGTCTGCTTCACTGTTAGCTAGTGGGATTTCATATTACTTTTTGAACATATGAATATTAGCAACTGCAACAATTGAATATTTTTGCTCATTTTGGGCAAAGTGTTTGTTTTTCAAAGTGTTTGTTGTGTTTTTGTTTTTTATTTATACAGGGAGTGCAGAATTATTAGGCAAATGAGTATTTTGACCACATCATCCTCGTTATGCATGTTGTCTTACTCCAAGCTGTATAGGCTGGAAAGCCTACTACCAATTAAGCATATTAGGTGATGTGCATCTCTGTAATGAGAAGGGGTGTGGTCTAATGACATCAACACCCTATATCAGGTGTGCATAATTATTAGGCAACTTCCTTTCCTTTGGCAAAATGGGTCAAAAGAAGGACTTGACAGGTTCGGAAAAGTCAAAAATAGTGAGATATATTGCAGAGGGATGCAGCAGTCTTAAAATAGCCAAGCTTCTGAAGCGTGATCATCGAACAATCAAGCGTTTCATTCAAAATAGTCAACAGGGTCGCAAGAAGCGTGCGGAAAAACCAAGGCGCAAAATAACTGCCCGTGAACTGAGAAAAGTCAAGTGTGCAGCTGCCAAGATGCCACTTGCCACCAATTTGGCCATATTTCAGAGCTGCAACATCACTGGAGTGCCCAAAAGCACAAGGTGTGCAATACTCAGAGACATGGCCAAGGTAAGAAAGGCAGAAAGTCGACCACCACTGAACAAGACACACAAGCTGAAACGTCAAGACTGGGCCAAGAAATATCTCAAGACTGATTTTTCTAAGGCTTTATGGACTGATGAAATGAGAGTGAGTCTTGATGGGCCAGATGGATGGGCCCGTGGCTGGATTGGTAAAGGGCAGAGAGCTCCAGTCCGACTCAGACGACAGCAAGGTGGAGGTGGAGTACTGGTTTGGGCTGATGAGCTTTTGGGGCCTTTTCGGGTTGAGGATGGAGTCAAGCTCAACTCCCAGTCCTACTGCCAGTTTCTGGAAGACACCTTCTTCAAGCAGTGGTACAGGAAGAAGTCTGCATCCTTCAAGAAAAACATGATTTTCATGCAGGACAATGCTCCATCACACGCGTCCAAGTACTCCACAGCGTGGCTGGCAAGAAAGGGTATAAAAGAAGAAAATCTAATGATATGGCCTCCTTGTTCACCTGATCTGAACCCCATTGAGAACCTGTGGTCCATCATCAAATGTGCGATTTACAAGGAGGGAAAACAGTACACCTCTCTGAACAGTGTCTGGGAGGCTGTGGTTGCTGCTGCACGCAATGTTGATGGTGAACAGATCAAAACACTGACAGAATCCATGGATGGCAGGCTTTTGAGTGTCCTTGCAAAGAAAGGTGGCTATATTGGTCACTGATTTGTTTTTGTTTGGTTTTTGAATGTCAGAAATGTATATTTGTGAATGTTGAGATGTTATATTGGTTTCACTGGTAAAAATAAATAATTGAAATGGGTATAAATTAGTTTTTTGTTAAGTTGCCTAATAATTATGCACAGTAATAGTCACCTGCACACACAGATATCCCCCTAAAATAGCTAAAACTAAAAACTACTTAAAATATTGATACAAAAATATTCAGCTTTGATATTAATGAGTTTTTTGTGTTCAGTGAGAACATGGTTGTTGTTATTTTTACAAAATTTGTGTATTTCCACTAGTAGTCCTTTGGATATAATGTAAAGAACTCTTTGGTGAAATCTGATTTTATGAATTCTTCAAATAGTTTTTTTTTTTGTGTGTGTGTTGCAGGATCTGGTCAGCTTTAACTCTGCTAAGACAGCAGAGCTGGTGGCAGTGCACTTTGCAGATGAGGTGCAGTCTATCATCACATCTCTGCAGGTATGTAACATTGCTATATGTCAATGGTCTCTATGTTGATTTGATGTCTCCACTATCCCATTAGCACATGTTCCAGACACAAAGGTTCAAATCTGCCCTATACTGTTTGCATTATGTTCAGTTACATTACATTAGTTAATAAATTTGCTGAAAAATACAGAGACTTAAATATAATGCACTCTGTCACGTGCACACAATTTTTCTTTCAACAGGCTGGACTGTTAAGAACAGCATTTCTAATGGAGCCTGTCAGTGTTGTATTGTGTGTTTGACTCCCCCTTGGTGTGTGTGTTAATGTGCATGTCCGTTAGTCTCAGCTCCTATTCACTCGTCTTAAGATAGTGTCAGTGAATGTCTGGGAGAGGGAAGAGGCCCCCCTGAGGCCCGTGTGTGTGTGTGTGTGTGTGTGTGTGTGTGTGTGTGTGTGTCTCAGTAAATGGATTAGGCTCTATCTGTAGTGCTGTGTGTAATTGGGTTTGCGTTATCTCTTGCACACTGTCAGAAAGGGGCTAATTGAAAAGCCTGCTTGTGCAAACATATGTGCCGATGAGAAGAAGATAAGAGGCGAATGAGGGGAAAATAAACAAGTGTTAAGGGCTTTTTTCACAGTCAAAGACTAGTATGAGAATAACATTAATGCTGTTTTAATTATTTGTACTTCATTACAGTCTGGAGAATTTGGTAAAGTGATGAAGATGACCAGAATAATAATGGTCAACATGAGCAGATTTATACTTGCACAGTGCAGGCCCGTGACATGCTCGGGGTTAACCATTTCATGAGATAAAAATGGCAGTCTGATGATCAGCTTCACTGATTATAAAGGGTGTGCTCTTTGCTCGCTTTCTTTTTATAACCATACAATTTGAATAAAGGTGCTTTTCTTACTACACTGCAAATTTGCTGGATTTACGACTGTATTTAAATGCGTGATTGAATCCAAAATGGCAATGATTGATGTAACCATAATGACACATCGGACAAACAAACTGATACTGTATGTCAAAATAGATGTGCATTAAAATATGCATTCAAACTAATAGACCTGCTACTTGTTATATTACAATTTAATTAATTTAAAATGTATAATGTATTATTTACTTTGTGTCAACAGAAATAATATGTTTGATTAAATTTATTTTATTTTATATAGTTAAATAAAATGGTAAAATAGTGCCAGCTGTTTTGATTATGGTACCTAAATTGGTACAGAGAAAGGTGTATTGAATTACTATAATTTTGGTATTGTGACAACCCTTCACATAGGAATGAAAATGATGATTCTTGTCATCAAACAAATCAGAATTCTTTTGATTTCAGTTATTATTTTATCCTCACTGTAACGCGCATATATATATATATATATATATATATATATATATATATATATATATATATATATATATATATATATATATATATATATATATATATATATATATATATATATATATATATATTTATTTATTTATTTATTTTTTATATATATTTTTTTTATATTCACCAAAAATAAGTCCACAACATTTTTGGTTAATATCGAATTAATCTCAGCTGCATGAACAAATCAGTTTGCTTTTTCACATTATGCAATTGTTTTATCAAACCTTTTCTTTTAACTGTTTTAAATTTCAGTTACTGTGCACATGAAAAACAATTCATAGCACTCTCTATTCCAGTGTTGTGATCTAACAGGCACCTAGTAGAAAGATGACAAAACGACAATAAATTCCAGCAAGATAAAATTAATAGCCTTAAACCTTTATTTACAAGTAAAGTATATATAATGGGAACATTGATCTTGGAGTGAGTTTTGTTGTGTTATTGTCATAACCGAATGTTACTTTTACTGTAATAACCTGTAATTTAATAACTGTAATGTTACTGCTGGATAATGACTGATAGATGAGTTTCTATTAACATTAACTTTAACTTAACTTAAATATACATTTTTACCTGACATTAAGCTATCGAATGGCTTCAGAAGTCTTGCAATATAGTGCACAAAAACGTTATTGTGCTTCACAATGTTTTATGTCTTTAGTGGGGCTTAACAATAACAGAATAGTACATACAATATTGAACGTCACTGAGAAGCTGCAATCTGTTATGTGTCTGTCCTGTCTTCTGTTTACTTCCTGGTTCCTCACGTGCTCTCCTGGTGTTTTTCCAGCCACCTGTCTCATCATCAATCACTTCGTTAGTCTTGTCAGCTGTGTCCTATCATCGAATCATCTCCTATGTATTTCTAACCTGTGTTTCCTTCAATCTGGGTCCGTTCTCATTTATCGTTCCTCGTTTATGCTGACCCGTAATACAGCCATAGCGGGGATGATTTTTGGTGTGTCAGCCAGCCAAAGCAGAATGAATGTAGTGCAAATACTGTAATGATATCAAAACATTTAGTGTACTGTAGATATATTGTTTTGTTGTTTATGTTTTAAATCCGTATCTGAAGTGTTCCGCTCTGTGCAGTCTTATTTGTCAAAACAAACCCTCTATAGCAGGGGCGTCACTAGGCCCTTTTTAGGGGGGCTTCAGCCCCCCTAAACTTCTGCCCAGCCCCCCTAAAAAATATATTTGATTAATAAATTTTTGATCGCTTCAGTCCCCTTTAAAAAAAACTCATTTGAAACGGCGGCAAGCTGCGTCAAGTTTCGGCTCCTCCCCTTATCTGAGTCTGCTTGGTTTTAGCGCATTTTTCAATCTGCAGGGGTGCCGAGCAGAGTGAACATCAAGGTGTGTCGTGTGTGCGTGCATTTATTGATAGATTGCTAATGCTCTGATATTACACCTGCATCGGTGCAGTTCTTTGTCATAAATGCATTGCAGTTTACATAATGTAATCATGGAATAGTGGATTGCAGTAAGGTTAGTAGCATACCACCCTACCCTAATAGTCAAATAATATTTTTTTAATCACACACTTATTAGGGGCTGAGCCCCCCTAAAATCAAAATCCTAGAATCGCCCCTGCTCTAGAGGCTTCTCTCATAATACAGTGGTACCTCGAGATACGAAATTAATCCGTTCCGAGGCGGCCTTCGTATAATGAATTTTTCGTATCTTGGAACACATTTTACATTTAAAATGGCTAATCCGTTCCAAGCCCTCCAAAAACACCCCATTACATTTCATAATAAAGCTAAATTGACCTATAAACAATGAAATAACGTAAAATGTCGAAGCTTACCTTTCGAGTGAGGCTATCTCCGAAAGTGGCGGCAGAGGAGGAGGAGGACAAACAGCAGATAACGTACGTACGTACACTTAACTTTATGAAAACACATAAAAAAATTTAAGTTTCGGGTGCGGAGTGGCTGAGCTAAAGCACGCCAGCACGTATGTATAGAATATGCATGATGGGAGGGATGCTGTCCAATTAGAGAGAAGGATCTCATGGCTTGGCTAGCATCAGGAACCAATGGGAGAGCAGGAGGATGGTGGTGAGTCTACTATAACTAAGATGGCGGCGTGCGGCGCGAGTTTCAAAATTGTTATGGGGCGAATCTCGGACTTTCAGAAACCTTTCGTATCTTGAAAACTTTTCGTATGTAGAGCAGTAAAATTTTTCGTCTTTTCTTTCGTAACTTGGATTTTTCGTAAGTTGAGCCTTTCGTATCTGAGGTACTACTGTATAATGACAGTAGACCCTTCTCAGCCACTCCAGCAATGGACTCAACACGGAAAATCCATTGGTATGGACACTTGCCGATAACCGATTATTCCTGCAATCTGTGCTGATTAATCAGCAAAGTAGATCAATCAGTTGGCCTCTTCTAGATAATCTACTATACGACTAACTGCTAGTTGATAAGAGTAGGTCTGCAAGGTTTATGGTTTATGCAACTTATAATCTTACAAGGGCCCACTATAACTAGAGTCTTATAAGTGCTTACATGAACAGATACACTGCAATCTGTGACTTCGTGTTGAACGCTAAAACATCAAAGGCCACATGCTGGATTCTTGTAGTGCGTGCTTGGCCACTGAAATGTCTGTACATGATGTCTCATATTAAACATTAAATCTGTAAGACGCATATCTGGCTGTGCTCTAGTAAACCCTCTTGTTGTAGTATTTGAAGGAAATGAACGATATTTACAGTATAAGATCTCAAGGTCTGTTCAAAGTGAATCATATTTTGATGTTGTGCTCTCTGTGTCTGCAGGATGACTATTTGGTGTTCCAGTTTCTGAAGTGCCTCCTGGACCCCAGGTAATAATAGCAGTACCCTCTCCAACACTTCTGCAGTTTTGTTTCATTTTGCATACCTGCTCTCTCTACTTTATTTTCCTGAATGAGTGATTATAGATCTTACTTCAGGGCTAATAGAGAAACACTATTTCTTTTACTTTTTGTTTAACCATCCTTGGCACTCCTGCAAATGACTGGTGAAATGGAAAATCTAATTGCTATAAATATTATTTATAAGCCAATAAACTTTGTAATTTTATTTTCTTAAACTATATATTTTTGTCTTGACAACAGTTGATTCGACTCAAATGAGAATGAAAGAAAGAACTATTCACTATATATAAAGGCTGGCCCACACTAGGAGATTTTTAAAATCTTATTAGATTTTCAAAATGTGAGAGACCACAAATCTAATGATTAATGAACCGTTTTGTTCCTCTAATGTGTGAAGTGCCAAACAACACACACGCGCTTACAGATTCCATTCACAAACATCCAGAGTCCTGACTGTGAACACGGGAAATCTCACAAAATCTCTTACGGTCAGACGTGACTTTAGAAAAAACAAACATGACAGATGAATGGTAAGATATGGCAATATTAGTATTTAGACTTTTTTTAAAGGAAATTTGCAGATGAAGTTGTATTTTACTTCCATCTTTCGTCAGCTTGCTTTCTGATTGGGTATCGTTTATTTCGACATGACAATATACAGAGTATGCACATTTGTCATTGGGGTTCTCCACACAACATGACTTCAACATGTTGGATATTTACAATTTGATATCGGTGTGGCCCTGACGTTTCCTGAGCAGATTCAATCACTCTTAACAAGCATCACATCATCATGGGAAAATGTCATAAAATAATCTGTCGATCAAGATAATCAAGACTTTACTTAGGGTTGTTGGAAGGGGAGAATTGGGCCCAACATCGGCCCGATTATCTTGTAGTGTGTGTCTGTCTGTCTGTGTGTGTGTGTGTGTGTGTGTGTGTGTATGTGTCTTGACTGTTTTGAATCTGTGTGTTATGGTTTCAGTATGAATGAGATAATACTTAAACATACTTATTGAGAATAATAATCCAAACATTTTCAGAGCTCTAGAGATGTCAAATATATGTGCCCTGCAGTAATGATTCAAAATAATGGATCTGTAGGTCTTGAGATGTAAATGTAGCTAAATAGGCCTGGACTGTCTGTCATAAATATGAATCCAGACACAATTTTACATAAGTAAATGGATTTATTCTTGAACAGCGGTAGTTCTTTTATCTGGAGCCAAAATAACAGCCATCTCGGTCATCATCTGTCTCTTTCTCAAACATTGTTCCCACACACACATTTACCTTGACCTAGAATTTCTTTTTCTTTTTCACCCTTTTTATTGTCCTGGATTCTGTTACACCCGACCCCTACATTTAAGTTTGTGTTATTATTCTTATGCTTGTGACAAACAGGACTCAAGGATTAAGATCGGTATCTGTAGTGAGTTTTGTACTTGCTGCTGTTGACAGCCTGTAGTTAAAAAAACTTTTCTCTTTTCTCTGCTGAACTGTGGTTTACAGGCATATAATGGCAGTATGGATTCTTCTGTAAGATTTTTTTGATTGGATGAATTGTGGATAAATCTGATTCATTTACCACCAATATTAGAGAGCTAATTGTACATGCTCATGTCCCATATTTTTTATGTTGTTGTATTTTTGCTGAATGTGAATATCCATTTTTTTTTTAATACTGTACATGATATGATGCCTAAATTATTATTGCAATGGTTGTACTTTTTAGATTATTGGTTATAACATGAAAACAATGATTGATTTTAATGTCTGTGCGTCCCTACAGAGTATTTAAAGACAACATGACATTGATTTTATTGTAAAGGATTTGTACATGCATGTTCCGTTTTTTATTTCAATTTATTTATTATAATTTGTTTCAATTATTTTATTTATTTTTGACTTTGTAATTTTCCATTTAAAATATTCAAAGTCTTTGGGTGAAACAGTTATAGTACATATATACAACAGATATATTCGGTTGCAACTTCCGGTTCACACTTTAAACTCTTTATTGACTGAAATCTGTAGCAATTAGGTATGTCTATTTTTCTGTAGTCAGATTTACTTGGACATGCCTCACAACAAAGAAGAAACTATCTCTCATTACTTCCTTTTCATCTTGACTCTAATGTAAACTGGTTAGCAATCACCCAGAACATAAGCCTCAACTACATCTAATATTGACCCAAACACCCTTGCAGCACCTTGTAACGGGAGCGTGTAGTGGAAGTGATGAATGCGAGGGAACAAAGGATCAGTGTAAAACTCTTTAATATAACAGAAGCGAAAAACACTTTAAATACAAACTGAAACGGTACACTTGTGCAGAAAACAAACAGAAACTCGAAAGGGCTTGAAACTTGGAAACATGGAGCGATACACGGACATGGGATCGTTAACTATCGACAAGGACAAGACATTATATGCGGGCTTAAATACACATAGGAATAATGACACCTGACACTAATAACAATGGGGAGTGGCTGACGTGACACTTAACGGAAACACAAAAGGATCACACAGGAGGAAAGTGATGACACGACATGACTGTGACACACCTCTTGTGTTTTACACATTTTTTCAGAAAATTAAAAAATCTAGAATTGTATTGTTACACATTCACATTTGCTCCAATTTACAGATGCTTTAGTTTCAGACACAGACACACATCAATGCTTGCTCATATCGGCAGCATGGCAGACCCTCAGAGCTACAATTCTGCTTTTGCTGTAGCTGACCTATGGTGACCTTTACAGGGCATATGCCACCTCAGGGGCAAAACTCATCTATGGGAAAAAATCTGAGTGTACTGTGTCCTCCCCATGTGACTGCTGTCTCTTCTCCGGCCATGCCTCAAAGTGTATTTCTCTTCACGATCTTCTCGTCCTTAGAAACCTCCTATCTCAATTTGTTTCAGAGACTCATCTTGGACATTAGTGCTTAGTTCATTTAGGTTAGTTTGTATAAATAAAGACCTCTTTGCCAGATGCATGCACTCTGGGACTCTTGTAGTGATGAAATCAGTCACAGGAATGATAAGGACACACTACAGACTTCACTATAAGTAGTCTGTTTTATAACAATACCTTTTCAGAATCAGAATGTGCTTTATTTGCCAAGTGAGTTTGCTGCGGTTTTTCAGGAGCTCTTGATACATGAATATATACATACATATATGACATGAGAACAGAAAGAACATTTAAATATGAAGACTTAGGGGGAAAAATGAAATAACTAAATGAAAGACGTATATAATGTACTAAAATATATATTTATATGTATATTTAAACCATTTATAATTATTGCCTCTCAAGTACTGAGAATTATTCATTATAAAATCACATATTAATTGCTGTATTAGCTGTTTAAGCTGGAGATCGATCACATGGTGAAAATTTGTTGTGCCTGGATGTTCTAGTGCACAGAGATCTGTATTGTTTGCCTAACGGCAGAAGTGCAAACAGATTGTGGCCAGGCTGAGAGGGCTCTGTGATGATGTTACCTGCCCGTATCTGAAATCCAGAAGGTTGGCCAAGTACAGTTACGGTACCCTTTCAACTGTCCTACCAATCCGTTGCAGTCTCCTTATGTCTGATTTACTGGCTAAACCAACCATTTAAAGTTTCTGCTTGAAACTTGAAATGGAACTCTTCCAGGAGAATGGCATAAGCTGTTTACTTCCTTGGCTGAAATTAGATTGCGATAAATCTAATACCCTATTAGTTGTAATTTGAAGAGAGCATCTGTAATATACAGCCTCAGAAATATAACTTCTCAAAAATGTTCAAGTTAAACATGGCAGTTGTATATGTATTTGACATTTTAAAATGGTATTTAATAATTAAGTTCAGTTTTATTCATTGGAAATTCACTAACATGTATGATAGATAAATGTTATAGATGGAAAAATATATTTTATTGGCCTTGTACAAAACTGACTTTCCTACAACTGCAAAATAAAAGCTTGAAAAAAATTCTCATCCATGCAAGATTTGGTTCTGTGACAAAAGTATACGCAGTTTGCTACATTAATGTTTGTTACTTTAAAGGACACATCCTTTAGATATAGCTCCCTCTATAGCTCCCTCATATTGTTCCAAGCCTGTATTTTTGCATCTATGGAATACAAACAAGAACTAAAATGGCTCAGTGTTTTTAGACCTCACAAAGAAAGTCAGTGGGATCCAGGTTTTCTTTTGTTTTGGACCTCATTAACTTGCATTGTATGGACACAAACATTCTTGAAAATATCTTATTTTATGTTTACAACATCAGGATGATATTTGTTTTGTGACACTATTTAATCTGTACTACTGATATGTGCTTTTGTATTTACAAAAACAAACTGCATTCACTATCACTTTGATAACACCCATCAGAAACTGAATGTGTATATTCTGTTTTTGTCCTAATGTAACTGTGTACTTTCAGAATCCATTATTTTTATGTTCTTTGTGATTTTTACCACTTTATACACCTATCACAATATCATCCTTCACTCTTACACGCCTTTTTAAGTTTTAAGACAGGGCCATACCAGAGTAGAACAGTGCATCTCACATGTGATGAGGATGTGTTCTGTCACATGCCTCATTCAGCAGGAGCTGATGGCGGCTGATTGGGCTTTGATTTGAGAGCTTGGCTATGATTGAGCTCTGAGAAAACCACTCTACATGATAACTTGATTGGGAGAGAAGGAGAAATGTAGAGAGATAGAGAGGGAGCAAAAGGGAGATGCACAAATGATGCATGATTTCCGTTTGTAGCTTTATGAAAGGGGGCTTCTGTTCTAGATAGTCTTAGGAGTGAGCTATATGTATGTGTGTGTTTATAATTCATATATATATATATATATATATATATATATATATATATATATATATATATATATATATATATATATATATATATATATATATATATATATATATATATATACAGTGTGTGTATATATACCAGTCACAGATGAAGCAAATATTGTGGATCATCTTCCTTGCCACATATTAAGTAGATTAGATGGTAGGCAATCAATCAGTTCTCGTAATGTGTTGGTTGCTGCAGAAATTGGCAGAAATAAAGATCTGAGCGGCTTTGGCATTTCAGTGATTCTCTGACTGGGTCAGAGAATCACTGAAATGGCAAGTTTATTATTAGTAGTAGTAGTAGTATTGGTATTTTATTACTATTAAAAGAAACTAAAAAAATACTTAAAATTAATTTACCTGAAAGGTACTGTATATTATTTTTCTTTTCAAATGAAATACTCTGCTCTCTCTCTTCTGTCCACAGTTTTTATAATTACTGTAATTAAATGTTTGCTGTTTTTTATGTCCGATATTTAAATATAATCAATGAATTAAATCAATTAAAATACTATATTCTGTTAACAATCAAATTGTGACGATGTTGCATGGAAAAACGAAACACTTAATCAAATTGAGAATAAATTATATAACGAAAACAAGCAACAAACATTCCTCATTACTGAAGGGGTCAATAAGTTCATCTCATGCTCACTGAGTTAAGCTCTCTTGCAAGAGCTCCTCTTTATAATCAATAAAGCATGATTAATCTATTATTTACATCTTATCTGCACTGTTTATAATGAGAGAATTTGTGAAACTACAGAACTATGTTGGAGTCCACAAAGAGCAATACATTCATGCCATTTGGAGATTATTTCTTCTAGTGACAAATCTAAAAGTCTCTGATGGGGATTTTCATTTATGTGCTACAAAGATACATCTGCGATTAGTTATAGTGCTCAACACTGCAAAAAACAGTATGTCGAAAGAATTGATACAACATGAGCAGATATGAAATCTAATGCACAATAGAGGCTTTTTATTTTCTCATTTCGTTATCAACAACAATATTTTTTCTTATTCTTCAGTTTTCTCTCTTACTGAGTTAGCTGGGCAACTGCACTGTTGCCATCAGACAACTATTGAGGTTACTGTTGTCAGTATTATGTACATGCTCTAGTTTTGTTTAAGGTCTGTCCTTGGTTTGGTCTGGCTGTTGATCTTGTTCTTGGCACATTCAAGCCTGTATACATAAATATCAATAAGCACAAGCTGACTTTGAAGGACTGCTGAAGGTTTTTGTGAGAGCCGTTCAATTGACCAGACTACTCTTATGTGCTGTATGTGCTCACAGCTGTAGTCTGTTGAATCAAATGTGCAATGTAATCCTTTTTTTTCTTACAGTATTTTGTGATGGTTTCCTCTAATCATAGGTTCATTTTGGGTGATTTATGGTTTTCTCTCTTTCTCTTTGTAACAGCTCCAGAGAGGGTCTGAATCTTCAGACTGTCCTAAGATTGGGTTCAGATCTTCACGAGCTCTTAGTGGATCTACTGTGCCAGTTCAGTCCTCAGCAGGTCACTGCCTTCCTTAAGACCTCTCAGGACTACAGACTGGAGAATGCCATCCAGGTATAAATCAACCAATCTCAACTTAATTATATTCTCTCAATATTACAGCGTCACATCACCTTTTCTTTTAATTACACTTTTAGTTACCAAAAAGTATTTTCCCCTCAATGTAACATATTCCACTAAAATTCAGCAAATAGCATATGGTCCTAGACAGATTTGAAACGCATTTTATGGGCAGCTCTCCATTAATTACCACACATAAATGCCCCACTCAATTAGGGATCCTCAAATGAAGTAGTACTTTAGAGACTCACAGTTGATTCCGAGAGTTTTAACTTAGTTGATAGGCACGTTGATGTGCACAAACAATATATCTGCTGATGTAATTCAGGCAGCAGAAAAATGTCAGCACTTAAGATAACCCCGAGGAAAAAAAAGAAGAAAAAAAAACCTTTCCATCCTTGCTTTCACTTTACTTTAGTCCATTCTCCAGGCTTATACTACTTCAAGCAATGTTCGAAACTTTGTATTGTGAGCACTCTTGTGTACTTTTGACTCTTCAGGATACATCTCTTTCTGTATTCAAGTTGCAGGGGTGGTGGAAGGGGGTGATGCAAGGACCCAATAACACAAGAAGACGGGGAACTTTATTAACAAACACAAACAAAACACTCAAGAAAAACAACCCAAGGGGGGGGAACAAGACTTGACTTAACTAGGGGACTAGACTGGACAAATGACCGGAGAACTAGACTGGACATAAGACTGGAGACAAGAAGGCACAGCCATTAAATGATGACGAAATGGCACAAGACAGCAAACACAAAGGGATTAAACAGACACAGTTGGAAGGGTAATTGATTGGGAAACAGCTGGGACAAATCAAAGTTAAAAAGGGGAACAAGGTGGGCGGGGTACACAATGACAAGATATGAACACACAGCTAATACGAATGCGCATCGCCACGTGTTCACATTAAACAAAGACAGGGCATGGCCTGAAGTTTTGGCAGCACTCCATTAAGAATACAGTGTGAGCTTTACAATTGTTGGGAACAAATGTTGAGCTAAATATGAGGATTCACAAATGTTGCATTTTAGAGAAGCTCGCATTAGTTTTCTCAGTACATATTGAGAAGTAAATGTTGTGCTTTCTGTGTTGTTTTAGACAACTCCGTTCACTAAAGGAATTCAAGTAATGACTCGAATGCGGCCAGCAAATCAACGCTGAACACAATTTGCACACTTCTCAGTACTAGACTATCAAGCATGCAGCAGGCTGCCACAATATGGCATACTTTACTTTGATTGTACAGCCCATCTCAACCCCTCAGATCCAGACTCATTAAAATTGTGCGTTTGACTACAGCAGGAGTCTGAATATATGCCCAGTTATAACATGTACAACTGTAATGATGAATAAAATATAAATGTAAATATCTGGGAATTATTATTATTAAATAAATAAAAAAGTGTAATAGATGTTAAAAGTAGCAGAATGTCATGGAATTTTCTATAATGAATGTCATGAAATTGTCCTGGTTATTCTCTGCATGGAGTCTCAGAAAGTCAATTCAAATCTCTTTAACCAAAGAAGACATTTGCAGAATAGTTCTTTAGTCAAAAAGGGTGAGAGCTTGCAATTTAAGTAGTGTGATGTTAATTACGATCAGGCAGATAGTTTGTGAATAAGGCACAATCTATAAAGAGCCAAATTTACATAAAAAGTAGACTTGTTTATGTTGAAAAGATTTGAAAATTACTTCAGTAATCATGGTTTAGTGTGAGTTTACCACATTTTAGCGTCTGTTTAAACTGGATTGTGGGTGATTAGTAAATAAGACCATTTTTGCACAGAAATTCAGTTGATTACTGAATTCACTGCTCAAACCAGAGGTTTAGCAGGGCAAGTTGGCAATTAGTAGACCACACACTGTCTAATCAATCAACATGAAACCACTGATAGAGCGAGTAAATGTTGCTTGCCGATCTGATGTAATTAGGGTGCCGACTGACAGGCTCAGGCAGAAAGATGCCTGGAGGAACAAATGAATGAATGAATGAATAATGGAGGTAGAGGAGATATCCGCCGTGCTGAAGTGCTGAGAAAGACTGACAGGCAGAAGAGAGAATCAATATCGTTACAGAGGATGAGTGGCACCTGCTAAATATTTTAACAGAAAGCTTGCACACGCGCATACATATACAGCATCTCTAAAGTCTTGCCATCTTGCTTATACTTGTTTTACTGCTCTTTGTATATGTCTCCATATCTAGACCCATCTGCTTGCTACTGTGTTTCTGTCAGTCAGTATTCACTTTGTTTTCTGTGCACTCTCTTACCTGTCCTGTTTTTGTATTCATGGATTGAACTGCATTCATGTATGCCAGTTTTTGTGTTTCTCTACCTTCTGCATAACCCCGTTAGTTCCAGAATGTGTTTGAATGTTTTATTATGGAAATGGTTTTTCACTAACAAACTAGTCTTACCTAAACACACTTTTTCAGTCTGAGTCTGTTCATCCAGTGGGCGGCTCGGAGTGTATCATCTGTCTCGATACTCTTGACAATTTGACTGCAACACAATTGACAGTCTTATCTCTGTCTTGTTTAATCACAGATCACACAGAAACACAAGCTACACGAGGCCACAGCCTACCTGCTGGAGAGGAAGGGAGATGTACAGGGAGCTTTTGAAGTGTTGCTACAGGTTTGAATTCATCACACCAAACCCAAAAGAGAATCCATGTTAGCTTGAAATGCTTATTGGCTGCTTTGAATGGCATTTGGATTTTCCTTAGTCTTCAAAACAGAATATGGTTTTAAAGAAACCTGAGAGGTTTATGTTTCTCTATTTGAAAGTTTAGGTCACCAAAACTTAAAATATCCAACAAAAAGGTTATGGTAAAGCCGGCGTGAAACAAATCCATGTGAATTGAGTAGTTTAATCAGGGTTCCCTATGTGTTCAGATAAACCTGGAAATTTGGGGAAACTAATGACCAATTTTCCAGTCCTGGAAAACACTTGAAAAATGAGAATGAGAGAAAATGTAAAATGTCCTGGAAAATAATTTCTGTTTTAACAGTCATAATGAGACACTGCCTTAATGCACAGTGAATCACACATTCATTGCCCACTTCTGCTTCCGCACAGACTAGGCTTGTGGACACGAGGCACGTTTGAAATTAATGGTATGATATGTATATCTCATATGCTATGTGTATGTATATTTTATCTCATTTGCGGTAATATAAAAGTACTTATATAATATCTTTAAGTACTTTAGTAATAAAGGACTTAATAAAGTCTCAATTGCCAATTTTGAGACTGGTTTTCTGCAACACTAAACAAGAAGTTAAAATAAGTGACTTACATTTTTTTACAAAATATTGTCTGTTTTACTGTTTCACAAACAAAGATAGCTCCTAACAAAGCATTTTGCATTGCATTTTTGAACAAATTATTTGAGAAAGTGATTCAATGAACCATTTATAAAATGTATGTACTAAAGACATTTGAAATATCCTGAAAAAGTCCTAGAAAAAGAGTGGGAAACCTGTTCAATCGTATCAACCAGCATCCCAATCGTTAAAAATTACATCATCGATGGATGCTTGAGTCAAGAAGGTCAGCAATTTCTGAGAATTACTATCACAGAGAAGTTAGCCTGATTTTGTCACACCAGCGCTGAGGTTAAAAAAAAAGCATTTCAGCAGATTTTATTCACAAATTAGAGAAGTTGCCATCACATCCTGGTCAGCATCTGTAAGTGCACTATTATTAGTATCCTGACTTGGCATATCAGAGCTTAGAGTGGGATCTGCACTGCCCTGAAGTATAAAGTGCTAAGAGAGTGGTGCAGTCAGCGTATTTTATTACGGGAATTTAAACATTAAGGACAGGATGTTTACAGATAGATAAACATAAAGAAGACCAGGACTATCCTAGCTTTATATTGCAGAATTTTACTCTACTACTGGAAAATGCTATCAAATGCTAACATCTAGTTATAACAGATTTCACTTTAATGTGAAATGTTTACAGATGTCATTAGTCTCAGTGTATCCATCGAGAATAACACTACTGTCTAAAAAGTACCACTACTGCGAACATTTGTACCACTACTGCGAATATGTTCACAAAATGCCTGTCTTGGTGAGGTGTTGAAGTAAACAGTTTGTCTCAAGTAAAACATTCTAGATGTCAAAATATCAGGTTTGTGCATTAAGCCTTGCAGTGTAAATACAGCCTAATTGGCTTTAGAGTAAATGTCATTAAAATGCATCCAGTAAGAGTATTATATAATATATAAGAAACAATCTTTGCATAAGACATACTTGAAAGTTGTGAAATGGAAATGTGGTAATTTTGATCTGTTTGATCATAGTTGTGTCATGTTCTGTTGAATTCGTACTGTTGATGCAGTCACATTTTCAAATTTCACAACCGTAAAAGCACCATTGTCTGTTGTGAATAGTGTAGTGATATATGAATCATAGCTCACACAGAAATCGTTTTCAAACCAAGCAGTTTTCTGTTCAACTATGTGTTGAATCTGGTAAAATCTGATTTCTGGGAATCCTGGAAAAACATTGTCCTTCCAGATTATGCCAATTCCTTTTGATATGACTTCATTTCGACTGTAAATTGTAGCAACAGTAAATGTGGCCACACCTTAAAAGTATGATCTAAGCTTTCGGTTTAACAGAAAATGTTTTGAATATTGTTGCTGTATTACGGTTTAATTATTATGTATTATGTAATGTCATTATTATTATTTTTATTATTATACCAGCAATGCCAGAATCTGTATCCTTTTTTAAAGCATTGATTTAAATTTAGCACAAAAAAACTGAATGGATTTACTCTGCAGAATGGATTTACTCATAAAGTTAATTTAGATGTTGTTTCAGAGAACAGTGTCTTAAATATCCCTGGTGAGACAGAAAGGGCAGGTGGAAATGCGCTATTGATCTGTTGATCTCTGCTTCTCAGACCCTGAAGGGCAAGCTACACAAACTTGCCCTAGAAGGCTCAGAGGCAGACAAGCCCAACAATGAGGAGGAGGAGACAGGCAATGAAGTGCAGAGTCTTTTACAAAGAGTGGATGAAGCTCTGCATGACGTCATTGCTTTGTGTCAGAGGAGCTCGCATGGTCTCAACCAGCAGCAGAGAGAGGTGTGTGTGCAGTCTCTACAACCTGAGCTGTGTTTTTGTTGAACATTTTATTGATCTTCTTATTCCTGGTTTTACATTTATCTCTCCCTCTCTGTGTGTGTGTGTGTACATCAATGTCCTGTCACTCTCAGGCTCTGTGGTTTCCTCTCCTCGAGGCGATGATGTCACCACAGAAACAGCTCAAAGGTGCCGATGCCAAACACACTTCAGATGGTGAGGCACAAACACACAAGCAACATTTGAATGTATCTACACTATATATCTATAGTATTTTTTTGTTTTGTTTATGTTTTGCTTTTTGTTTTTTTTGCCAGTAGCGTGTACTGTACGACAGTTTGTGGAAACAAATTTCCCGTTAAGGGACAATAAATTCTATTCTATAACAATGTTCCCTAAACTCCGTAACTCCAAAGCCCAAAATAATTTTTTAATATTTCTTAATTTACATCTGAAATGGATGGCAAGAGTGTTCTTTTACATATGTTTTGAACAATAGAATTTATAGATGTCTCTAGATTGAATAAGATATATGAAGCCTTTAAGTGCAGAAACATTGCGTTTACAATTTTCAAGTTCAATAAATTCTGAATAAGTGAAGTCATATTTACAATGTATATGTGTGTATTTATATACTGTATATATATGAATGTGTGTGTGTATATATATGTATGTGTGTGTGTGTATATATATGTATGTGTATATATATATATATATGTATGTATGTATGTATATATATATATGTGTAATTTGAAACTTTCTACTTGTAAATATGGATACGGTCCATCTGTGGTCAAAGCTCCGGTCAACCTTGAAACGAATCAATTACAGGAAGTTTTCCTTTTTTGAGTTGAGCCACTGGGCGTCCGTCGTGAGCAGGGTGTTGTGTTGTGATATTTATGTTTATGGGATTTTCAGCAAATGGCTCTGTGAGAAGGGGTTTAATTTAACAGTTGCGCAGTGCCACGTTAAAGCAAAGAAACTTTGCATGGAGTACATCAAAATACCCAATGCACTCAATAAAAATTATATAAAAACAAGTGACCGGCACCAGGGTCAAAACATGCTTCCATATTTCCATAGGTCTTCGCATGAGTCCAGTTGTCATGGAAACGTGTGGGGGTTAGAGGGTTATAGGGGTCAGTGCTGTCAGTGATCAATGAAAGCACTGACAGTTGTCACATAACGTACACTGTGGCATTTGGGGTGCGGTAAAAACAACATTTATGAAGACGAACCGAACTAACTGAAAAATTATACAATGTGACCTGGTGCACTCCAAGGCCGCATCAACATGTGTGAAAATCACATATTGAATCTAATTGAAAGAAAATCTTTAAAAGTCATTAAAAATCTCTCTTTATATACGTTCTATAATTTAAGAACAAAACTTATGCAACAAACAGTCATTGGAAGCCAAAATCATCAACACACTGAGGGCTGGATTCAAAATCACACCAAAAATCAATGTGTTAAACTTGCATGAAGTTCATCACAGCAACTCATAATGTAATGTGTGTGTATAGCCCCCATGTGCCTGTATGCACTCACAACAACATCTGGGCATGCTTCTGATGAGATAGCAGATGGTGTCCTGGGGCCTGTCTCCTGGTATTTCCTCAATGCTCTTGAAATTGCTGGGAGACGCACCTCCCTCGAAACCTCCTTTCGACGGCATGTATGGATGTGCCATCCTGGAGGAGCAGGACTGTCTGTGCAACCTAATTGGGTTGCAGGAACAGCATCATGCTCCAGACAGTGACAAGGACCCTAACAAAACACAAAACTAAAGACAAATCTGTCAGAAACACTCAGAAAAAAAGGTACAATGCTGTCACTGGGGCAGTAGCCTAAGGTACAAAGGAGAAAAGGTACATATTAGTACCTTTTCGCTTTTGTACCTGAGGCTACTGCCCCAGTGACAGCGTCAAACCTTTTTTTTCTGACAGTGATAAGGAGAGAACAATTGTTTATGACCACCACCTGCAAAATCCTTTTTTTAGGGGTTGTCTTGCCATTGCCTCTTCAGGTTCCTGTTGTCACTTTGATTTGCACCAAAGCAGAAACTAGTTCACAATCACTTATTCTTCCTAAATGGACTGATTGATATCCCTGAAGTTTAATTGACTTGGTGTTATACTGGGATGAATAAGTGTTCCCTTAATTGTTTTTTTGTTTTTTAACAGTGTGTATGTGTGTGTATGTACCGTATTTTCCCGCATATAATCCGCAGACGCAGATAATCCGCACCCTCATATATCCCGCGGGTTTTGGGGGTTTGTGAAAAAAATTGTTGGTATAATCCGCACCCTCAGATATCCCGCACCCATGAGGAATTTTTTTTGTGCAAGTTCACGATTCGAATTTCGAACTGTTCAGGCTCGGTACACACTGCTTGTGCGCGAAATTCACACAATAAGAAAACAAACAAGTCAAAATCAGAAGAAAAAGAAAGAGCAGTCTCTCCCTCTCTCCAAAATAGTCTCTCCCTCTCCCTCTCTGCGCTGCACTGTTTTCGTCCCCCTGAAAGCGTGTTGATCGGATGAGAAGAGCACGCTATCATGGCAGCACAGCCAATCACGTCTTCTTGCATGATTGACAGGTCAGAAAGCCTATCAGAGCCAGCTATCAGATTGATAGACAGCCAATCACGTCTTCTTGCATGATTGACAGGTCAGACAGCCTATCAGCGCCAGCTGTAAGACTGACAGTACAGAGGCCAGACAACCCGTGCAAGAAAGAAAAACAGAAAGAAAATACCGCAAATTTTTTTTATATTGAAATATTATTACGTGTAAAAAAATAGTGATATAGTCCGCACCCTTATATATCCCGCACCCCCCCTGCGTGGTTTGTAAAATCTGGTATAATCCGCGGGATATATGCGGGAAAATACGGTATATGTGTGTGTGTGTGTGTGTGTGTATATATATATATATATATATATATATATATATATATATATATATATATATATATATATATATATATGGTGTGTGTGTGTGTGTTTGTATGTGTGTGTATATATGTATATGTATATGTATATATATATATATATATATAAATCCAATGTCACCCTGTATGTATATATGTATGTATATATATATATATATATATATATATATATATACGGGGTGACATTGGATTTGGGCTCAGTCAATCCTAATTTTCTTTCCCTTTATCCTCAGCACTAAAAGAGCTCACTATGAAAGTCTTAAACAGCATGTCCAGTTTTATTGCCCCACCTGCCATCATTCAGCGCATCCTACAGGTAAGCAGTTTTTTTTTCAACAGATCTGGGCTGTTTTATTTGTGCATGTTACTACATGGCAGCTATTGTGTGCACATTCGGGAGTCACGGTGTTCCAGTAATTGTGGCATGTATGAGATTGAGATGTTATTGTTCTGTTGGGTCTGTGGGATTTGTTTGGAAAGATTTAAAACCTTCTGACTTGACAATAGGATTGTAGGCTCAAGCTCAAAATCCCATTGTTCTTGTTTGTGCAATAACAGCTGACATACATGGACATTTACACATATTCTGATCACTGATCTTCCACTTGTTGTTATCTGAATCAGATTATCAAATTACAAATTACTTGTAGGTCAACATGTATAAGGATGATCCATCATTACACTTATATTATTATGTAATAGAAATCATATTTTTGGATCGCTAGGCTCATTTATTTTTTTGTCTTGATCTATCTCATTGCATTCACGATGACATTTTTCATGAAATATGTTTTGTCAGTTTTATGTAAAAGCATATTTTGCTAATATTCTATTTAATTTAGAATTTAATAGAATTGTATATACATTGATGTTTATGATCAACTAAATTTTGTTTAAATTTAAAAAAAAATGTAAGGGACTGTTACTGCATGTTCAGATTGAGATCTTTTCATTATGCTAAATTATTCTAAATGATTCATATACAGATGCAACTTTTATAGTCTTAGATTCATGGAAACTGCAGAAGTTCAACAGCAAATTTGTTTTCCAATGGGTGTTAGAGCTCACAGCCTTGTGCAGCTGTTTCAAACATACACATTTTTCTTTCCATGAGATTGATGCTACAGCTCAAGACTCTGTTGAGGCTTTGGGCAGTGGAAGACCTTTATCTGTTTTCATCTGCACATATTCAGTGCTGTCAGCTTTCCCCCATCGATCTTTCAGTCTTGCCCCTCCTTATCAGTGCTATTACACCAGCACTCTGCTGTTCTGCGTCAACCTGCTGTCGTTTTACAACTGAAACCATGCTTATGATTTTTTTTGAAAAAATTTTTTTTAATTTTATTTTGTGTTTTGCAAAGATAGTGAATCCATTTAAAGTGTTGGGGGAATTTTTGGTAACACTTGATAATGGGTAGTAACACTTGATAAACAGTAAAAACACACTTATAAGTCATATCTACAAACTTGTTGCATGATATACAAATAGTGAGTTCTTCATTCAATTTCTACCATAATTAACAAATTATTATTGTTTAATTAGCTCATATGTATAGAGTTAGATAATGTTTTTTAACCATAACTGATGTAGCTGACAACTGATATACCATTTTAAACCAGTAGTAAAGGATTTGTTAATGGTTGTTAGGAGTAAACTCTATATTGGGTCATGGACAATACAAAATTGCCACCAATGAAGTGCTTTAACCCCTAAATGCATGAATGTTTTGACAATCCTTATTTAGCAGCCGGATCTATATCAAACATGGATGGCTCTCTATCTGCCATAATAGTATAAAACTCTCTCGTTATTTTAATAAAACAAAAAAACTAAATCGTTACCTATTAGAATTTGGAAGTTCAATTTACGCAATTTTATTTTTGTCGGAGCTAATTTCCCTAGTACATATAACATCTGACTCAAATTCACAATCTTAACCATATTCTCAAAACTAAATCATTTTCAATGTCTTTAAAATCAATATTTTGATCGCTGACAACTTCATCACCAGATCCGAAGCAACAGTGACCGTAATATTTGATTGCATATAAGATTTTCTCTGCTGTAAATCGCTGAGACATTTCAAGTGTTGCTGATGGTTATTGTGTATTTGTTTGTTTTATGCCTTCGGTAATTATGAGTGAAACACCGAGTCATCATTGTTTGTTTGTTTGTTTGTTTGTTTCATTAACACGCAGGAGGATGCTGGCGCAATGAAGCGTTTTTTGTTTATACTAGTTATACTAGTATATTAAAGTTATTAGTTATAATGTCAAAGAATGTAATTAACATGACAAAACTATACATCATGAAAAGGGTCTATTCTACCTGATGGCACTGTCGCCCCATATCATGTTTTCAGTGTGTAAGGGCTGGAGTTAAGAGTTGATGCCAAAAATGCTGAAAAACGTATTTACTGCTTCCTCCCCTTTTCCTGCTGGATACGCTCTAGCCAGACAGACTTTGGAGCATGAACGTGAATTGTGGGATTTCTGTAAAATTTTATGTGACTGAGAGGGGTGTGACCTGCTTCCTCATATGGTTTATCTTTGTCCCCCTTTCTCCAGCTCAGCCACTGTTTGAATAGAAGCAGGAGGACCTGGATGCATAGCTGATAAATGCTTCACACTTTTGCTTTGTAGATGCTTAATTACCACTTTTTCATAATTCGTCATAGACTTATTTCCTTTTGGGTTAGATATTGGATACTGTCATTCAGGACTTTCAGCTGTATTCTCTGTAGCAGATGATTGTTGAAATGCAGGTTCTGCTGGAAGATCATTTTTTTGTGCACATACACAGGAAATTTCTGCTTTAAACAACTGATTTATGGATTTAGGAAGAAAATCTCAGATCATTTCTGAATTTCACCTTTTTTCTCACCATTCTAAAGAAAATTATGAACGGAGGGAATAGCACATTGTACTCCCTGTATCTAAATCCTTCAGTTATCCATCTCTCCTGCAGGTTGTATGGCAGTTTTCCCACTATGGGTTTCAGCCCATAAGATATGCAAGTCCAGAAAGATACCCTTCATTCTCAACAGATTCCAATTCTAGCAGGATATCTAGTTTTTGACTGTTTCTGTTGATAAGCTTTGGGAAGTCCTCTAGGACTTTTTCAACAAGGCATCTTCCACAATCTCTCATGCTCCATAACTTTCCTCCAGTCTTTGACACAATATGTTAAGTCCTGATTCAGGATGACAAATATATATAATTTTTTCAACAAATCATGTTTTCTTGGCATGCCCAGCTAAGATCTTTAGTAGCATTGTTATGGCCCATAACCAAATAATAGCTCATTATTTTTACTAAAACCAATAATGGGAATGGACCGAACATATGAATAATCGACAGACACTTAATGACACTTAAGATGCCCATTCGCGCCTACATTTACTCAGGAATAAAGAAACATTAAAAGACAAGTCAAGAAACGTTTACAAAAATATTATCCAATAAACAAAAGAAAGAAACTACAATAAACTGGTAGCGCAGCTAAAGAAACAGAACCCCTGCCTAGACCTGTTCTCATAAGCAGTTCTTTCCTGGCTCTCAATAACAAAAGAACAGGTGAGTCTTCCGGACCTCTGCTTCCCTCACTATACTAACTAAATAAAGAAGACATGAACTAATAAATAAAACCACTACCAGGTACCTGTTAAGAAAAGTAACAAAGGACAATAAATACAAAACTACTCAAAAGTCAACATAAGCACAACTAAACTAAAATACAAAAAAACTCTCAAGGAGCGGAGAGAGTGGCGTCCATGAGAGATAATGGGATAGGGATAGAGAGAGAGAAAGAGACCACCATTGTCACCGCCAACAACTGTATATCTGGAATCACCTGATGAAGTCACTGTTCCACTAATAGAGGATTCCCCCTAAAGCACCTAGAGACTAAAAAAAAATATTACACAGATACCATAACAAGCACTCTTAAAATATGCTTTCCCATGACCAGTAATTCTGAGCATGGTCATCAAACCTCAACAGGCTAGAGCTTAGTACTTATTTTTGTATCAGATGTCCTGTAAGGTGAGAATTGGTTGGCAGGCATCTTGGAAGGTCTTTACTGAATATTGTGGCCATCTTTGGAAGTACAGTAGAACCCCGACTTACGAAACGCTCTACATACGAAAAGTTTGACGTACGATAAAAGATTTCAGGGGGTTTTTCGCCCGAGTAATGACAAAATGATCGAGATGCGAAAAACGAAATCTTGGCCAAGGCAACGATTTCCGCGTTTTGTTTTGAAATTCGCGCGCCACTGACCCGTAAACTCGCACCAATCGTCTGACGCTAGCTTTCGCTGCAGCATCCTGCTCTCCTATTGGTCAGCATCGCTCCCACTAGCCTCTGCGTGGCGGCGTTCAATGTTGCCAACTTAGCATCTTTGTCGCTATATTTAGCGAGTTTTCAGACCACTCCAGTGACAATTTTTCCCAAAAGCGACTAGCGACAAATCTAGCGACTTTATCTGGAGTTATTGGCGACTTTTGGAGACTTTCTGAATGCACATATTTCCTACTCTGCTGTGAATCTCCTCCCCTGCTGACAGGAAGATCTCTCCCGACAGCAGTGTTGCCAGATTGGGCGGGTTCCCGCCCAATTGGGCTCCTTTTGGTCACGTCCGACCGGAAAAAAAATGCATTGAGCTGGTTGATAAAAATTGGGCTGGTTTTTGATGCATAAAAACCCACCCAAATTTCATAATGCATATAAATTTCATTAAAACAACCATCTCTACACCTACCCCCCCACCCCCCGTCAACAATCGTCTCTACAGAAATTGTTTTCTACACGAGAGAAGAGCTCAACATGCTAAATGTGGTGTTTTCATATGGCTTGGAACGGATCAGGCAATTTACATGTAAAAGCCTGACCGTCTTACGAAAAGATCGACTTACGAAGCCAACCTCGGAACAGATTATTTTCGTAAGTTGGGGTTCTACTGTATGTTTGATCTGTTTTTGCCATGAATTGTTTGCCAGCAGGATGCCGACTGTGATGAATATCCAGTTTTGATGTATCGGAGTACTCACTCACATTCCTGAAGTGTTCTGGTGGTTCAATTTTGACTGGGATGTCTTCAAGACATACTTGTGAGAGCTTTTGCACATGATCACTAGTTCGTTCAGCTGGGCTGAGAGGTTGTTCTGGGTCTCAGGCATTCCTCTACTAACTCTCCACTTTCAATTGCTTCTTCATAAGCTGCGGCCTCTGCTAATGCAACAGCAACTGCCTTTTGACTTTTGAGAAGATGTAGACTTGCTTTTAAATCAGCTTTTTTTAAATTATTATTACATCTGCTTCTTGTTCAGCAAAGGATTGCGGGCTGCTTCAGCCTTAGGTTGTGCTCCGATGGCTGCCGAACCAATAGAATTTAGTCTGGTTCTTTTTGAGGAGTTTAACTGATTTGACTTGCTATCAGCACTCCTTGCAGACATAACTCTTGTTTCTCTTAAGTTTCATTTTATTGTTGTGCTGAATAAGTTGCTTTTTACCTGGTACTGTTTTCCCCCTGTGCAGTATTTTCTTGTGCTTGAACCTGTTGTTTCTTGTCTTTCTACTGTACTGTCTTCACGATGCATATCATTGCAAGGTTATGACATGAGCTAACATGAGAAATAGATCTCCAATAATGTTTCTCCAATAATGTAGAACTCCAATCATGTCTCAAGGTAGTCTAACTTTTCTTGATTTTTATTGTAATTCTTTTTCCCTTTTTATATTGTAAAACTGAAAATGCAGTACAGTTCGACAACTCAGTTCTGTTTTCTTCCAATAGTGTCAGTGCAGTCAAATCAATAATGTTGAATAACTGTTCACTTATAAATTGTTAGAATGCATTAAATTGATCAAACGCAAAATTACGTTCATAATCCCGAAAACGTTTGTAACGCTACTGCACATCACAGAGAAACTTACAGTATATGCATTAACTGAAAATAAATATTTGCTTTCACTAGTTTTTATTATTATACAGGACATGTTCATTTTGATTCAGGTATACACTCTTTTTTTTGTGGTCCATGTTGATTAACCTCTCTGCCTCAGAATCTATCTGAGTAGCTCTGTTTCAGCCCAGCTGCTGATGGTGACATTTGATGGCATTTGCTCACAGTGTGTAGTCATTAGTACTCTGCTGTGAATGCAAATGCACCTCTGACAGGGAACAGGAAAAGGTTGTAAGGAACCCTAGTTATACCAAAAGATGATCGCAATCAATAAACTACTTAATCGACAGGTGTTGCCTTGAATGTGCACTTACACCTGAGCACATGCTGCTGTAAACACTGTGCATGCCATGAATGCTTGCTTATTGATGTATTATTGTTTTCATGTAATTCATAGCGTACATTTGATTTCCAATTTGTTTGCACTCCACAAAAGAAATGGAAGAGAGACGGTGGGGGTGGTGGTGGTCTATACCCAGACACATGTGGCATGTCACACACAGTTCCAGTCTGGACAGAGCTGATCATCAACTGGTCCAGACTGGTTTAAATTCAACAGTGATGTACTCACTTTTTTTGTAAAACATTTTAATGCCTAAAAATATTGAGGAACTTTCAATGAAAGTGAAATCAATTAAATATGAATTAAGTAAATGCAAGTAAAAAAACACACACACATTCTAAAATGATTATTATTTATATATATATATATATGTGTACACACACACACTCACCTAAAGGATTATTAGGAACACCTGTTCAATTTCTCATTAACGCAATTATCTAATCAACCAATCACATGGAAGTTGCTTCAATGCATTTAGGGGTTGGTCCTGGTCAAGACAATCTCCTGAACTCCAAACTGAATGTCAGAATGGGAAAGAAAAGTGATTTAAGCAATTTTGAGCGTGGCATGGTTGTTGGTGCCAGACGGGCCGGTCTGAGTATTTCACAATCTGCTCAGTTACTGGGATTTTCATCCACAACCATTTCTAGGGTTTACAAAGAATGGTGTGAAAAGGGAGAAGAAAAAAAAATCCAGGATGCGGCAGTCCTGTGGGTGAAAATGCCTTGTTGATGCAAGAGGTCAGAGGAGAATTCAAGCTGATAGAAGAGCAATGTTGACTGAAATAACCACTGCTTACAACTGAGGTATGCAGCAAAGCATTTGTGAAGCCACAACACGCACAACCTTGAGACGGATGGGCTACAACAGCTGAAGACCCCAATGGGTGCCACTCATCTCCACTACAAATAGGAAAAAGACGAGCTCAGCAAAACTGGACAGTTGAAGACTGGAAAAATGTAGCCTGATCTGATATGTCTCGATTTCTGTTTAGACATTCAGATGGTAGAGTCAGAATTTGGCGTAAACAGAATGAGAACATGGATCCATCATGACTTGTTACCACTGTGCAGGCTGGTGGTGGTGATGTCATGGTGTGGGGGAGGTTTTCTAGGCACACTTTGGGCCCCTTAGTGCCAATTGGGCATCGTTGAAATGCCACGGCCTACCTGAACATTGTTTCTGACCATGTCCATCCCTTTATGACCACCATGTACCCATCCTCCGATGGCTACTTCCAGCAGGATAATGCACCATGTCACAAAGCTCGAATAATTTCAAATTGGTTTCTTGAACATGACAATGAGTTCACTGCTATAAAATGGCCCCCACAGTCACCAGATCTCAACCCAATAGAGCATCTTTGGGATGTGGTGGAACGGGAGCTTCGTGCCCTGGATGTGCATCCCGCTAATCTCCATCAACTGTAAGATGTTATTCTATCAATATGGGCCAACATTTCTAAAGTATGCTTTCAGCACCTTGTTGAATCAATATCACGTAGAATTAAGGCAGTTCTGAAGGCGAAAGGGGGGCAAACACAGTATTAGTATGGTATTCCTAATAATCCTTTAGGTGATCCTTTATAAAATCATATATAGCTCTGTTCAGTTCTCATCCAATAGTGTCAATGCAGTCATATACATAATATTGTTATCATATTAAATGTCCTCAACTAAGCAAGTCAGAGGTAACAATTGTACAGAAAACAAACTCCATCGGGTAACAAAATTGAGGTAAAACTTTGGGAGAAAGGAGGCTCAGTCAGAAGTCCAGTAGTTAAGTTCAGGCTGCAGCATTAGTCAGAAGTTAGATTGTGGATTGCTATCATTCAAAGTATTTCATCCAGTTTCTTCTGCTTGAAGATTGGATTCATCACACCGGTATGGAGATGAAGCTGGCCATCAGGTTCTTGGCAGAGGACTTGTTACATGTTGCAGAGGTTGTCGGACAGTTAGGGAGGGGTACATTTATTACAACTCTTATAACTCATTGATTAACTACCATAGGAGAATTTACATTGGAGAAATAAACTATCTAGTCACAACTGTTTCCGGAAACATTAGTAACTTAGTTGAACATCTGTTCAAACTCCATTGGTTCAACAATATAGAAGCGCTGTCTAAGCAGGAGGTGGAGTAATAACTTTTGAGATTAAATTAAAGTCCACCTGAAATCATTAAATCAAAATTTACCATATTGACTTTTAATTTGTTTCTTTTCAGTTTTATTTGTTGTATTTGCCTGCCACTAATTGGTTGTCATGGACATTAATTTAACGAGTCTGCATTTAGTTCATTATCATTATCCCTCAGTTTTTTTTAAACATTTTGTTTGCAAATTCATAAGTTGGCACCATTGGTGAGTATATTCTCTGCACTGATAAGAGTGACTCCTAAGATTTTACCTATTGGTAGTTCTTTGGTCCCTCAGTGAATATAGAAGATGGCTGCAAAGTTAGAGCTTTGAAGTTTAAAGACATTGAGCTGTTATATTTATAAGTGTTATGGTGAAAGCTCTATAAAAGCAAAACTTGGAAAAACCAAATGAGAAAAACTTTGAGCTCTTTCTCCTCATCCTCATTTGTGTCCTCCTTATTCACTGCTCACAAATTCACCAGCCTTTGCTGCACATCACTTATAATGAATGCATAAGTACTGACTTCAGTAACTTCTGTAATCCATCCCATCTTTATTGTTTCTCTGCTTAAACTGTTCAGTCCTGGACTATGACCTGTTCACACTTGATTCTGGAATTGACTACACTTAAAATTCAATTATTTAAAAAAAATAGCCAAGCAAAAAAATATTATTAATTGGCCTGTTCTTCTAGAGCTATTGTACAACCAAAACAATTTTTGTTGCATTAGTTTCCTGTCATCTTTGTAAAGCTTCTTTAAAACAATATCTAGTGTAAAAAGCACTATATCAATAAAAGTGACTTGACCTGAAATATGTAGAAGTTCACTCTATTTCCAGCATTTGTTTGCTATGTAATATAACCTTTTCACAGTTCTAGAGTGGGAACGCAGAAGTAAACTATAGCAGGGTGTAGAGAAACATGATAGACACTTGCAAATATTATATTCATGTACCCTTTTGCTCCATTTGGCAAATGAATAATCCACTATTCCATTACAGTGACTTTCCAAAATGATTTTTTTTTTTGGGGGGGTGAAGTGGATTACAGCAGTCAAAAAAGAGAAACATTTGTCACATTTCCATTTCTGGTCACCCTATGTCACGATATATTAAAGGGAGGACTCAAGTGCAAGGAAAGGTGGATTTATTAACATAAATGTAAAGCAAAAAACCCACGAGGGGGAAAACATAACAAAGATCAAAATAACAGATACTCAAAGAGAACATTAAACGAACCGGAGTGCAAGGCAGGGAATCACAGACCTGGACCAGGAAAGACATCTACAAAAGACAACGACACCACACAGGACAGCAAACACACTGGGATTAAATAGAGCACCTGAGGGAAGGTAGTGATGAGACACAGCTGGGAATGATTAAGGGAAACAAGGAGGCGGGGAAGACACTAATGAGACACAAACACACGGGAGAGAGCAGTGTCACGGTTCTGTCCACTAGAACACTAATAACACTGGAAACAGAGACAGAACCGTGACACCCTATTGTTGTTTTCATCTGGAAAGTCTCTCACAATTGTATCTATGTATTATGTAATATCTCTCAGTCTCAGTTTGTTTTGGAGTGTATGATGATATCATATCCACAGGTTCATACATATAATAGCATTATTGAATTTTTGGTGGACCATGGATATTAAATGTTATTTTGTTTACAAGATGTTTGAATAATTATAGCTGTTTGGAGGCTGAATAACACTTGCATTGAGAGTGGGATTGTGGAGTTTAGCCAAGGACGTTCATCAGAGTCAAACTTGCTGAAGTAATTAGTAGACAATCTTTTTTCTTTCTGTCTTTTCCTGAGGTGGTAGTCATGCTGTAGAGTGTGTATAGTAGCTCCCAGTGGCGTACTGCAAATCTTGGAAACCCAGAGAACCATGAGACGAGGTCCCGAATGTTGTGACTTCATGCAAAAGCATTTGCAGAGTGAAATAGTATTGCTGGAATTAGACAGTTATGTTATTTTGGCAATTTAGTCTTTTTTAGCAATTTAGTTTCTCTTAATTTATTATTTTCTGTGAAGTATTTTCGTTATGTAAATCTGATTTGCTGCAGCAAGTCTTTTAAAATGTTAATTGCTCCATTCACTAATCATGTTAAACTTTGAACAATTAAATAACTGAGAGAAAATAGATTCTTCTTAATTGTTTGATGGGAAATCATTACAATGACAGTTATGGTATTTAATTTAGTTTGTATTATTATAATAATAGTGAAATAATTTCATCATAAAAACTATGACTGAAATGAATATATGATTATTGTTTAATTATTATTAATACTTTTATTAGGTACAGGATACAGTAAACTAATCAAAAGTAAAGGCATTTAGTGTTACAAAAGATTCAGATTTCAAATAAATGCTGTTCTTTTGAACTTTCTATTTATCTAAGAATCCTGGAAAAGTATTATTATGGTTTCCACAAACATTAAGCAGTAAAAAATGGTTTCAACTCTGATGATAATAACGGTTTCTTATGGATTTTGTATCACTGAAGACTGGAGTAATGGCTGCTCTAAATTCAGCTACATTTTAAAATGAAAAGTTTAAATACTTTTTTTCCCCATGAAGAACAGGCTTAGGATGAATTTTGAAACATGTCATACATAAAGAGAATGTTATGTATAATTTCCAAAACTCATTTTCTTTAATTGGCCACCTTTGCATTTAAACCATAGGATGCTCATACATAATTTTGGATGTGGTGGAAATGACAATACCATAGTCGGTAGTTCATTTAAGTTTTTGTGTTATATAGTGAAGAGTGATGTCTATTAAGATTTCATTCTTCCCCTAGAACATGTTTGGTTTAGGCTTGGGAGCTCCAGTGATTTGATATTCCAGATGTTTGTGTGAGTGATGGTCTCGTCTGAGGGAGAGCAGCTTTGGCCTTGGGCAGTTGCGTGTAGAGAAAGTAGAATATATCAACAGTCTTATGTTTACATTACAAAGTTTTATTCCTCATTCTCTCTGTACAGAATCAATAATTGGGTCAATTACCTTATCAAAATCAATCATTTATTTTTCATAGCACAAAGAACATACCAACAAATCTGAGGGAAAATTACTTGTTCATTTTGACAAAGTGTGAAGAAATTGAGTTAGAGTAGGAGTGTGTTATAGTTATAATGCAGTGACAAACAGAAGTGTGTGTCTGCTAATAAGAGAGAAATAGAGTGTTGTTTGCCATTGCATGACCTTCCTGACAACAGTATTTCTGGAACTTTCCACCCCTCAGAATGAATGCGTGTGTGTGCATGAGAGAGAGCGCGAGCGAGTCTACCAGGTCTTGATCTTTGTGACTGCTTTAGTCTGAACCCCTACCGAGGGCAGAATTACCCAAGTGTGTGCAGTCCTGTGATAACAGCTAGTTATGGCAAGTGAGTGTGATATGGCTGAGGCCACACTCCATCATCTGAGAGTTATCAGCTGTCTTTGTGAATGTAGTCTGACTGCACACACTGTGTTTACTTCCTGATTTGTGCATAAGATGGTTTACAGCAAGCCATGCCTTTTAAAATGTATTTCAGAATCATTTCTCACTGGTAGAAACCTGCAGATAGACAGATTTCTACTAGTCTGATCACAGCTATAAGAAATTAATTCATCTCTCTGTATGTGTTCTCTCTTGCAGGACCCTGTATATGGGAAAGGAAAGCTGGCTGAGATACAGGGTCTCATTTTAGGGATGCTGGAGACCTTCAACTATGAACAGGTAATGTGTGTGTTTAATGTTTTTCTTTTATGTTTTTTATCATTGATGGTCATCTGAATTCTACCCGATTTATCTCATTAACTGCCCTGTTATTGGAAACTTGCGCTCACATAATAAATTAATCATCGCCTACTGTGAATAGCACATTGCTATTCAAGTAATCATTCAGTACCCTGTTATTTCAGTTTCGAGCAGATAATGTCACTATACCATGGTATCACTACGTTTTATTTAATTATTTCTTTGTTAGGGTGTATTACAGGCTTTGTGAGGTGTTGTACAGTAGAGCTATGCGTAGTGCATCATGACTGTCTTACTCCTATTAATTGCACCTTTAATGGTTTCAGACAGCAAGTGCTTAATTTACCTCTGTTAAATTACAATGATTTATTCATACTTCTCACACAGCTCAAGCTACAGCAGCTAAATTCATAGTGTTTTATGTAATAATTGGAAATGAAATGTAGGGTTTGATCCCTTTAAAAAAAAGAACAAGAACTTGATGCCACACCTTCCAATAGCAAGTGTAGAGAACATGTAAAAAATAAAAGAAATTGCCCTATGAAATTTATTTATCTTTATGAATTTATTTATTTATGTTCTACCTCTTTAAAAGCACACATAATTTCTTTAGTATAACAATTCCATATTTGTTGTTTAATGCTTGTGTACCTTTCATTTGATTTATTCTCATTACTCATCAAAAAAATAAAATAAGGGCAGCAAGATGATGTTAATATTGCAGGTTGACACTGGCCATAAGAATCATCCATGCATTTTCAGTAAATTTAGCGAGATTTCTAAAAACAACACATTGATGAGGCGCACACACATTCCTAAATACTTTCTGAATCCCTCTTAATAACATTTTAGAGAGTAACGTCCTTCAGAAAAACGTATAATACAAAAAGTATTCCAGCTTATCCTCACAGCTGCTTTAATCGGGTCAGTTAAGGGTGGAGTGTTATGAGAACTCATTAATGGCTGTTTCTTCATTAATTAACAAATGCATAATTGAAGAGGCTCCCTGGACTTCTCAGGTCCTGTTATGGTTATCGGTGGCCACGCACACATCATGGTCAGAATTATTGGCACCCTTGGTTAATATGTTCAAAGAAGGCTATGAAAATAAATCAGCTTTTTTATACTTTTGATCTTTCATTAAAAGTTCATTTTTATTATATATATACACACACACCGTACTGTGTAAAGGCTTTAGACACAAATGGTTTTAAGACCGTTATTTCTATCTTTTGCTGTAGTGTGTCAGTTGGAAATATCAGTTTACATTTCAAAACTTTTGCCATTAATTGCCAATGAGATTTTTGTATATCAAAGTCAGCTTTATTGTCAATTCTGCCATGTATACAGCACGTATATACAGAGAGTTGAAATTCTGTAACTCTCAGACCCAAGGTGCAACCAGGTTACATTAACAGTAACAACAACAACAATATTAAATAAATAATAGATAAAGTGGATTAAGGAGATAGAGAAAGTTGCGATGGTAGAGACAATAATAGACATTTAGGGGGTGTTCAGAGGTCAGCTGCGTGGGGCAGAAGAGAGGAGAAGGGCCAGAGACGGGAGGGAGTTCAATGCCCTGACGGCTTGGGGTATGAAGCTGTCCTTCAGTCTGCTAGTCATTGCCTGGAGACTACGTAGTCTCCTCCCTGATGGCAGCAGACTGAAGAGGCTGTGCGATGGGTGGGTGGGGTCTCTCGCAATGGTGAGGGCTTTGCTCGAGAGGCGGGTGTTGTAGATGTCCTGGAAGGGGTGGGAGAGAGACGCCAACGATCTTCTCAGCTGAAGTGGAAAGATCTGAAGATCTAAAGATCTGAAGCAGATCAAACCAAAGTGCTTTTTGGCAGGATGAGTTCCAGGTGCCATACCACACAGTGATGCCGCTGGTCAGAATGCTCTCGATGGTGCCTCTGTAGAAGGTGCACATGATGGGGGCTGGTATATACAGCCAGTTGTTCCACACGGAGATCTTATCTCACCATTATCGAGTCTGTCTGTGATTACATGAAGAAACAGACAAAACTGAGATATCCTAAATGTCTCCAAGTTACTTGAAGAAGCCTACCTCCAAAGCTACCTGAAAAACTATCTGCATGTGTATCGAGAACAAAAGCTATTTTAAAGGCAAATGGTGGTCACAACCAAATATTGATTTGATGTAGTTTATAGAAGTTAATTGATAAATAAAATCTTTCTGAAAACATCCTCACTAATTTTTACACTAGTGCCTAAAATGGATTTAGTCTATCTAGTTTTTTCTTTGTATTCATGTAATCAGATACAGACTCGATGGTGAGATCAGATTTGTTTGTAGAGCACCAGCTGTTGTCAGACTCCCTGTGCATACAGAAATCTTACTGAATCGTCACAGTTAATGGCAAAATTAATGCTTTGAAATGCAAACTGATATTTCCTACTGACTTAATAAGTGGCTTTTGGGGTGAAAATACTTGCACAGTAGTGTGTGTGTGTGCTTTTAATGCACTGAAATGCATATTCAGTTATCAGACTCTACTGGAACGGGACTGGGTTCTATGGTCGGATGAAAATAAAAACAGAGCTTTTTGGCAGCAAACTCACCAGATGGGTTTAGTACACACAGGGGTTTAAACAAGTACTCCCTGTGTACAATTAAATGTACTGCTGGATCTTTAATGTTGTTTGCCTATTGTTCTTCTGGAAGTCCTGGACATTTTGTTCAGATATATAGTATCATGGATTCTATACTACTAAAAATTCTGAACTTGACGGCCCCTAGTTGAAATCGTATAATTGGTCATGGTTGGGCTTCCATCAGGACAATGATCCAAAGCAAACACAAAAATAGGTCACTGAGCACAAAATTAAGGTTCTGCCATGGCCCTTACAGTCCACTAACCTGAACCCTATAGAAAACGGGTGAAGAGAGTATATCAGTTTTGGACATGGAGAGATTCTCTATGCAGAAAGGATCTCTTGTCAGGTGTTCTCCAAACTCATTAGGCATTTTAGGAGAAGACTGTTAATGTCACGGTTCTGTCATCCCTGTTTTTGTGGTCGTGGTTGTTGTTTACCTTCTAGTCTCCCATCATTCTCTCCCCATGTCATCTGTATCAACTGTCTTATCACTAATTACCCCATTAGTCTCGTCAACTGTTCCCTTTCCCCTAATCATATTCTGTGCATTTAAACCCTGTATTAGTCAGTGTCCGTTCTCGACTGTGTTGTGTGGAATCTGTTATCTTCAGCATTGTTAAATAAACCTTGATGTACCTTTCATCCTCGTTTTTGCGTCTTCGTCCTGCATACACACCTGACAGTTAAGACTGATAAGTTGTTGTCTTGGCAAAAGGACATTGCAAAAAGTATTGAATAAAGTAGTGCCTTTAATTGTGGCCAATGTAAAGAAAATAAATTAATTTTAACAAATTTTTCCCACGTTGTCAATTATTTTACTTCAATTAAAAAAATGTTTTTGTCATTAACAATGCTGATTTATTTGCACAGGCTTCTTTCTTGTTCATATTTACTAAGGGTGGAAAATAAATCTGACCACGAACTGCACAGCTTTACTTTATGTACAACTCGCTATAAATACTTTTCCCTGTTTCAAAGCCTTACAAAACCAGGTGTCTAAAACGTTTGAAACATTTATTTTATTTATTAGTCTTTTAATGTTATTATAAAATAGGAACTGGATTAAATTCACATCTGGTTTCGACTACATTGAAAAAGGCTAGTAGTTATTGAGAGTCAATACAAAATTAAACTGTGAGGTGAGGGAGAATGAGAACTAAATTGTGCAAAATGATGGGGATTTATTGTAACAAAAGCAAACAGAAACTCAGCATAAACCACCATGTGGTTTGGTGACAACCAAACTGCGCGCGCAAAACACAACATGAAAGCACGTGGCCGATGTAAACACGAACTGCGTGCTTACAACAGTGCACACAGACACGAGAGGACGCGGTTCAAGGAAAGCCTGAAACATAACGTAGAGTGCGCGTGAACGAAGAACCACTCGTCTCGCGCACTCACGACAAGGACGAACACACGAGTTATGAATGCCTGAATCCCGACATAAAACAACAAGAAATTGCTAGACAGAATGTGGCAGAACCCTGACAGAAACACAATAAATATAATTTGTTGACTGATGTTTCACAGAACTTGCCTAACATTTTTGCAGTGCTAATTTATTTTATAGATTTTATTGTGTAGAGTTGCTTTCTTCACATTTTCTGTTCTGCATTTGACAACATAAATGCTAAATTATGCTGTTATTTTTGAAACCTGAACTTTGTAAGTGGAATCTGGAGTGACATTTTTCAAGCTGTTTTCTGTGGGCATAGTGTCCATCATTAAGTATTTATTGTCATCAGTAAATTCCCAACCCTAGGCTTTTAAGTGTTTTAGTATGTTGTCCAATTCGCTTGAAGGTATTTACACAGGATGCACAACTGTTGAGTGCAGTTTGACAGGCTGAATGAACTGTTAATGAACAGTTAATGAACTGTTTTTTCATATATATATAGTTATTACAAACTGCATTCAAGTAAAATAAAAGCATAGGCATCTAAACAGACAATAATAAAAAATAAAAAAATAAGTCAACTGGACCATCACTAGGAAATGGAGCCAAAAAACAAATGGGTCTGACAGTACTGTGAAATAGTACAGAAATTAAACTCATCAAATATAAAAATAAATCTTTAATTTATTATAAGCATCTTACTAAAGCTACAGATGTTATAAAATGAAAAGCAGTGAGTGATTTTCTGTTGTTTTATTAAGGGTAGACAGTTGCAAGTATACAGTATTTGGCTGCTTTCACATTAAAGCGTAATATAGAGGTCTAATATGCTGATATGCAGGGCTTGACATAAACTTTTTTGCTCACCAGCCACTGTGGCTAGTGGTTTTATAAAGTTGCAAGGTCCTCAACATTTTCACTGGCCACAATTTCTTTCTCAGCTGTTTACAATTTGACTTGATTTTGTGTGAATTTGACCATTTAAGCAAAATAAGAAGCAAAAAAGAGGTGGCTATAGACTGAGAGTTGGCTTATGTGAAAATTCAAACCCTGTAACACAGTATTCGATAAAGCACAAGTTGTTTAGATAAATTCAACTTTAATAAATGTTTATATCAACTGTATATGAAATACATTACAGTTTTATGTTATTTTAGAGCGTTTCAGAAATGGTGATCATGCAAACAAAATATTATGAAACCAAACCTCGATTATGTCAGTGTCACATGGCTTGCACATACTGCACAATGCTCATTTGATATTAAGCAAATAGTTTCAGTTACACCAGCAAATCTTAGTTTTATGTTTAATTTATCTTAGACCAGTGATGACAGAAAAGCACATTTATTGAGTCAGATCAAGCGTAAACCGTTCTTTAGAGTAACGATAAGGCACTTATTTCAGTCTTTTACTGAAAAGTAAAAAAGTGATTTTGTGTCACTTTCTCTGTTTCTTTTACTTTCTGTCTCTGTTTAAACTATCATCAGATGTGGTAAATGGTTATGTGGTCTTTCAGTTAGAAAAAAGTAACTGTCAGCGTGTGTTTGCACTCTCTCTCTTCCATGACCAATGGGAATTTGCAGCTTGTCATTCAAAGGAAATAGTGAGGAAAGGGTGAGAATAACACCCGATTCCCCCCTCACACACACACATTTTCCCCTTTTCCCCTTACAAAATAGAGACATAAATTGCACACGCATAAATGCAGACACTTGTACAGTCCCTTGGGAAAGCTTGTCCTGACATACATTTCAACATGCACAATTGTGAATTGCCTTCATAGCTGATGAAATATCTTGAAATGTGTGTTCTCAGAAATCCTCAGAAATGTCTGTGGGGGTTAAATGTGCTTCCTTATTTGTGAACTATATTTGCATGCTTGTGTATTTTGTGTTGGTGAGTGTGCGAATAATACTCTCACTAACAGCAAAATTAAATAACATACATCAAACCATCTCTCTCTCTTTTTTTCCTCTCTCTCTCTCTCTCTCAACCCCATCCCTCCTCCTCCTCCTTCTCTCCCACTCCTTAGTCTTTTATATGACCTTGCTAAAACACATTGCCTCTGGTGAAGAGACTGTGTAAATTAAAGGAAATTCTTCCACTCTTGGAAATATGCTCAATCAATTTTAGTGTCAGTGCAAGCTCAAGTGTTAATCCATTTCACAAATTGTATATTATTTGGTTGTGAAAAAAGAAAGAAACATTTATGGGAGTTGAAAAGGCAATAATTTCAAATATTATGGGGGGGGATTCTGTTTTCAGATGAGATGACATGGGTTTCAATAAACTGAAACAGGATACTTGAAGATAACTTGAACTTTGTGTCAAACTGAACTTTTTTAATATTAGACTCATCAGTATCAGAAGCTGAAAGCATAACAAATATGCCAAATATTTAATAAATAAACACGTAAAAGTGTGAGGGATGTGTAGAACTTTGATACATGCTCCAACTTTCTGAAAATGTGTTTATAAGATAGATTATCTAAACGTCATTCACTTACTCTTATATTATTTCAAAATAAGATTTCCACATTTACCATATTTGATGCGTACTTAATGTATGCATATTTGTTTAGAAACATTTGTGAATAAAAGCCAAAAAATCATAAATCCATTCATCATATATAATAGTTGGCCAAAACTGTTTGATTCTTATGATTCATGTTACATCTGTAATATGTAATGATTGTTTTCTATTAGAAATTCTTTATATTTTAGCTGAAGTGTAGGATGTAACATTCTTTGCAGTGTACCATCTGACATCAGCTACCCACTTGTACTATTGTTTAAGTGCTCTTTTTTCCCCTATTTTCATTCTCTAATTTTTTGTTTTCCATTCTTCTAATTTCATCACAGCTTGGACTCAAACCTGCATCATCTGAATGTGCAAGACTGCTCATTGTGTCTGGAGAACCTCTGTGCCATGACTCAGATTTTTTTTCTGATTCATTTTCAATACTGTTTCCTTTCTTTCCATCAGACGTTGTTGGAGACAACTACCAACCTGTTGAACTCTGATCTTCACTGGTCTCTGTCACATCTGCGTAAGGCAGTCAGTAGAGGTCTCCATCCAAGGCAGGACCACTGCAATATCTGCTTACAGCAGTACAAAAGACGTCAGGAGAGTGAGGAGGAGATCATTATCTTCAGGTACATCTGCGCTCTGCAGGAAATCAGTGCAATGCTTTTTCATAGAACAAAACATTTCACACACCTTTTTTTGTCATTTTGAAGAAATATTTTTAATAAAACAAATGTCAATTCCGTCATTTTTATTACATTGTATATGCTGTAATTATTAATTACATACGGTGGCCCAGTAGTACACAACACAACAGAAACAAGCCACAACACAACAGAAATGCTCCCTTTCTCGGCCACTGTATGGTGTGTTAAAGCTTAGGAATTTATACCAGAGGTAATGGTTTAATGAAATCCAATTTTTGGATATTTTATTATAGTGCACTTTTTTTTTTATTATTATTTTTTCTTTTTTTCTTTTTACTATTAGCCAATTCAATTATATAGCTATGTAAATTTAAAGGGTAATTTACAAAGCTGTTTAAAATAAGTTATATTGTTATAACATTACATGAGGTACAAAAGCCCAAATTTTAGCTTGTATGTTTTTACAAATTTTAGTATGTATGTGTCGCTGCTAGAGGCTGCTTATTCAAAACGATATCAAAGCCATAGCGAATGTGCATGGAATCATGGGAGTTGTCGTCTTCACCTCCACAACTGAAGCAATCCGACGGGCAGAAATGGTGTTCATTGATTAGCTAATGTATTAAAGTTTTATTAACATTACTAGGGTATGAACAAAGACGAGGTTGAGAGCTATGACTTTTTATATTGCTAATTTAATTATGCTTGAATGCTGCTGTTTTCTATCATTTTGTTGCTTATGTTTGTTTTATAATTATAATTATTTTTCTTGTCGACCTCCTCCTTCCCTGAACTTGAACTAGTTCTTTGAACTATAAAACAATTATTAGTTTAATAATAATTAACGCTGTCTGAATGTAGTATCTAGTTTCTGTCATGTTCCACACACTTGAGCCTGCCATCAACAGTTCAAATGGAAGAGTTCACTTCGATGTGTCTAGTTTACACAGCTCATTTTCATCTCCGTACAGACCACCATCGGAAATAAGTGGATGATTTATTTTAATGGTGTCCTGGATCGCATTGGTGGATTATGTTTGTTCTGAGCATTTGACTACAGATTGACTCAGAATCTACAGTAAAGTAGTTTGATTAAATACTAGAGTGAAGATAATTGTCGTGATTTGTGTCATGATTTCTAAACATTCTAAACTTTTATTTTATGTGTAGCTGTGGACACCTGTACCACTGCCAGTGTCTTCAGCGTAAAGAGGCAGGTGTTTTGAGCGAGAGGCAGTACTCATGGAGCTGCTACAAATGCACGTCCAGCCAGGGCTCACGGCCAGCAGACAGACCCACCGCAGAGAGCTCCCGATCACGTTCTGCTTCTCTGGCGCAGGTCAGTAAAACAGTCACATTTCACATTAAGTCTTCACCAAAATATGAAACCTCTGCTGAATTTTACTCACCATGATGTCCTTTCAATGCTATTTTTCCTATGTAAAACAATACAATAATTCTTAAAGAATCGTTATATATTTTTAAATCATACAGCCTTTATCTGTCAATCCCCTTAATGGACGCCAGTTAGGTAAAAAAAAAGAAGTTCATACAAGTTTTGTTCTATATTCCAAGTCTGGATCCCAAATCTAATTTTATTCCATAAGATTGCTTTGTGTTCAACAGAGACTGTAATGCAAGTTATTTAGTGAAATGTCCAAAGCTCAACTTTAAATTTTATATCGTTTTTGATCTATAAACGGTACAGAGAAATAAATAAAAACATATGGGCTTGAAATAACATGATGGCGAGTAAATAATTAGGGGGGGGGGGGGGGGGGGGATTATTGTTGTGAGTGAACTATTTCCTTATTTCTTCTAGTAATTCCATTTGGTCCCCTCTTTATAATATTATAATATCCTATCATAATAATATTAGCATAGAACAACCTTTCTTTAAGTTTGAAGAAGGGTCTTTTCATTTAAATCATTGTATATTTCTCTCATACACACTTTTGGACCACAGGGAGTTCACATCCAAGATGTGATGGTTTTTAAGTACTTTTATATGCATATAGGGTGTATGTATTATCCACCCTAATTTGATCTCTCTCTTATGTGGCTGTGTGTATGTAAATGGCAAGCAAATGGATTTCTCAGCATGCACCTATTAGTCGTAACCACAGGAGGCTGACGGCTGTAGGCACAAAAGAGAGCTATGCTAGTATCCCTAATCACGGAGGTGTTGCTACGGTGATTCTTTTGGAAGTAACTGGTGTGATTAGAGTATTAGCACAACTGCAAAAACAAGGCAACTCTAAAGGCTTCTAATACACTGGATACGTGTTAGTTGATTATACAATGCATCGCAACAAAAGACTGTTATAACTATGTAATGTAAATATAAGCTAAAAAGCATAGGATTACCTTATAAGATTAACATGAAGTAAACAAATGTCAGGATTGTAAAATCATAATATCACAGTTTTAAATGAGATAGAATCCATTATAATAGAATAGAAACAGAACCCAGTGATGCTGTCTACACTGGATACGGCTTGACAAATTCCTGACACCAAGTTGATCAAGTCCAATCAGTATAATCAAACTCAGCTGGACTCAAATGAAGGTGTAGAACCATCTCAAGGATGATCAGAAGAAATGGACAGCACCTGAGTTAAATATATGAGTGTCACGGCAAAAGTCTGAATACTTAGGACCATGTTATATTTCAGTTTTTCTTTTTTAATAGATCTGCAAAAATGTCAACAATTCTGTGTTTTTCTGTCAATATGGGGTTTTGTGTGTAGATTAATGAGAAAAAATTAACTTAAATTATTTTAGCAAATGGCTGTGTATATATATATATATATATATAGTGCGACCAAGAAACATGAAAAAAACAAAAAATTCTATAAAATTAAATTATTATCTTGTCTAATAATTTAATTATTATCTGTTATCTTGTGTGTTTCAGACTAAAGTGATGTCTGTTCATCGTGGGAATGTGGCAGAGGCTAATGGGAGAAAGGTGAGGGGAATTACATTCTTCAACTAGACTAGATTTGATTAAAGATTTTTAAATCTTATTTGAGGTACAAGAAGCATGGATTTAAATGTTATTTACGTTGTCAGCTCATGTAACCATCAGCTCATGTAACCATCAGTTTAATTGAAACTGAATTAAAAAATTTAGCATTTTCACAAAACTTTCTTGGCCCTCCAGAATATTTTGTTGAATGAATATTTGAATATACAATGTTAAAAAAAGAACAGAGCCTTTGTTGAGCCTTAAATTTTTTTAAGTTTAATAAAATACATGCTATAAAAGCATTATTTTTAGTCAAAAAAACATCTTTTGAAAATCATATTTTGTAAATAAAATAAAAAAAATGTCTAAATCGGATTTAGACCGATGATCAAATCATAGATGAAGTCCATTAACATCCCCAAAGTTTACACAGTTGTTACCTCTTTGTGGGATCAGCATTTAAGTCAGTAACTTTAGGTGGTTTTGATATTCATGCTGTTTAATGTTTGACAATTGTGTTAGCTTCCATATACATGCACGTGTACATGCACTGCTTATTCACTTGCATTTTGATCTGGAGATTCTGTACAGAAGATGCATAATAGCACCCCCGACCATAAAACAGTGAAAACATGGATTGTCTTAAAATGGCGAGGAGGCTTTGTGTCATAAATGATGAAAAATGTTGTTAGTGGTAGGGAAAGAGTTAATTGGCATTACACGTTTACAATAAACTGGATTTTAATGTCAAGCTGCGTTTTCTTTGTTCTATAACGACAAAATTCAGCACTTTATAGATGTGCACCTCTGCTCTACTTCAGCTAGATGGAGAATTATAGCTCTCTTCCACTCTTTCTTTTGTGTGTTCATTCATCCATGAAACGTAAATGGCTTTTTCCCTGCTGATTCAAAGCAAATTAGCTTGCTTATGATTGCATTACACTCACTACATGCATTTGTTTACTGGTGGGAATGGAGAGATGAAGTCCTGCCCAGTTCTCTCTCTGTCTCTCTCATCCACATTTCTCTCTCTCTCTCTTCCTTTCTTTCTTCCTCCATTGAGCATTCATTGCTTGTCGGTCAAGGGACTTGACGTTTTATGCAATGTGACAGTGAGCCTTAAAGACAAAACAGGAAGTGACATGAACCTTTTGACCTTTTCCTCTTCTCCAGCGTCCCGTTGTCCTCTCCCTCCTCCTAAAAACCCTCAGCCATTAGCATCACTAAGCACTCTTGTTATCTATAAGAGGCAAAATTCAGCACTTTTCTTCACTTTTAAGGCTTCAGAAACCTGCTAACGCTTGGAATTATACCTACGGTGACTTTCGCTTTAATTGACATGTGATGCTTCAAAACTCCTGCATACTAATGATAACAAGGCTGACATGATAATTCTCAGTAACTGCATTTTTTCCCCTCCTTTTTATCTTTGAATGCCTCAGCAATAGTTTTTTTTAAATGCATAGATAAAAATGTAGATGCGAAGATTTATTCCTACCCATAATATAATAATAATACAAATAAATGTTTAGAAAAAATTAATAATATGCAGGTGAATAGTGTAATCAATTCGTTTGCTGAGAAATGTCCTCCAAGTAAAGATAAATCATAGGTTTTATTTTGTGGCAGATACAACAGTGCCTTTAGAAGTCAATGTATTCTCTGTTTTTTTATCGAACCCTAAAGTAACCCTGTCATTATAAAAAGCAGCCCAGAGCAAATGCTTTCAGCCTGGTTTGCCAATCTGTCCAAGGCAGACTCTGACCCTTTTTTTGATTGTTACACCATTAGCGCCACATTTTTGTCTAAAGTACCCCAATTTTGAATAATGTTTTAGTCCCTGTATTCTGTTCCAATTTGTTGTGCTCCTTCAGACTGCTTTTGAATTCGAGTATGGTCTCATGACAAGCCAAGTCATGCACAAACGTACAACCGAAAATCAAACCTAGCCCTAAAGCTGAACTGTTATTCTAATAGGAAAAAGGATCATTGGGATAAAATAGGATACAAATCCATATTCGTACAATATCAGGTATTTCTTACAATGATCTTTTTTTCCTATTCTAAAAAAATATATATTTATTTAAGGTTCTTGGGGCATGCTTTTTTTCATTCTTTAATTGTATTATTTTCCTTTAAATTACCTCATGTTCTTTGGACAACATTTCTGTAAAACATGTACAATTTTATAGTAAGTGGCACTAAAGCTTGTTCAGTTTTCTAAGAAACATTTTATTATGTTGGTTGTTCATGTCCTTTCAGAAACAGCAGCAGTTCAGAAATGAAATGCGATTGGTGCCAAAAGGTTAATGCTCTATCATGTAAAAAACATAAAAACACCTACACAACATACCTACAATCATCCATGTGTCATCCATGGGGTGCGAGTGTGATGCGAAATCACTCGGAAGACTCAGACTCGGAAATACAAGTCCTAAACGAATCACACTTTATTCAAAAAACCAAAACCAAAATGCTTTAAATATACAACATAAACGGCACTTAACCGTGCAAACCTCTGAAAACTCAGAAGGAGAACCGTCCACACTCGACGGGAATACGGAACATGACAAAACGCAGAAACGTTCACAACTGAGTATGACAAAGGAGCACAGGAAGGTATTTAAGGACAAACACGGGATTAGGGACAAGACTTTGGGGAGTGATTAGACACAGACGGGAGTGTGAAGGACCTGAAAGATACATAAAGGGACCTGTAAGGGAACAATGACAAGACAGGATCGTGACACCATGCCATTGTAGCTTGCTTTTTTTATTTTTTTGAGTATGTATAAAGAGTTTTAAGGATATAATATTGTGCAAGGAACTGCACAATAATAAATCTTTATTAACTGATAATCTGCCCCTGTTATCAAGTTTTGTATGAAAAGAGATAAAAGTTGTTGGTGATCTTTTCAGCTCCAAATTGCAGTGTGTTATGTTTTAGAATTTAAAAAAGGGGCACATGTTGCTAATGATCCAATGTTGTTAAATCAATGAGTAAAATTTATTTATATTTAGTATAGCCACCAAAGAATTCTCAAAATTAAAAATTAAAAATCTTTTTTTTAAGCTTCCCTGACGCTTTAGTGAGGTACAATGTTTCTTTTTAACTTTTGTTGCATGTCGTAGGTGCCTATAAATGAAAAGCAGGTGTGTTTTTGTCTTGTTTTTTGTTACTGTTGGAAATTTTTCTAATAGACAACGCTCTGTTATGGCGCTCTTGCTGTTTTTAGTTTCTTCCTTTGCTACAAGAGACTTTCTGTTTAATCTAACCAAAACACATGCTACTTCAGCACTAGAAGGGTCTGAGCCTAAATGCTATGAGAAGAACAAGAACACGGAAACTTAACTTTAGAAGTAGGGCAGACGTTCTTTAAATAATTTTGAACATCTTGTCTTGTTGGCTGCAATGTCTCCTGATGTCTCAAGGTGCAGAAAAGTGCCTTTTTACTGTTTGTTTTTTTTAAGCAAAGAAAGCCATTGGCCCATAAAATACTGTGTAATTGGTATATTTAAATAAGTCATGCATAAATAATGGATTTAATGAATGCTCCACCAAATTATCCTACCTTTCCACAACACTGTCACGCAAAATCGACGTCCTCCAGCTCAGCGCCCAGCGTACGGAGACAGCTGAAACAGCGTGACAATGTTCGTCTCCTTCTTTCTGCTGAAGGGTGGCCACAATAATTGCATTTATTCTTCTCCAGTGACAGTAGCATTTGTCCTTTGTGCCACTCAAAACAGACTCTGATTATATATAGAGGCCCAGTGAAGTAAAGTGAGGATACGTTGATTTTTTTTTTTTCTAGAACATTTTGTTGAAAACTCTCTCTGCTCTGGGTGGAGTTTGGCATATCTTTAGGGTGTGCGCTTGCCTTCATGCCTTTGGGACTAGAGAAGTCATTGAAGTAGGACAGAGACTGGGAGGTTTTGGATCACTGGAGGCTGATTTGAGCAAAACCAAGTGATGTGAAATGATTCTGATTTGTGTGAAGGACACTGCAATGTGTCTTTAAATAGGTGAGTGTGTCACTATCTAAGATGGGCCTGTCTGTCATTCTAGAATCTTAACCACAGTATGTGGGTGTAATATGGGCCAATTATGATTAAATATACATTATTGTGGATTAATAATGCATATTTCCCATGAGAATTCTTACAATATTTGTAATTGGGAAGCAAACTCCACGTCAAAGTATTTCACTACTTGTTTTGTTCCTCTTTGATATTTCTATCTTTTGATGTCATCGTTTTGTGTGTCTATGTGTGTGTGTGTGTGTGTTTAAATGTCACATCCATCAGGCTTTAATCTCTTGTCTTCCTCACATCTTAGGCTTGTGTATGAAAATGTCACATTTCATGTGATTAGCACTCCTCCTCTGATTCTTGAAGGGTTTATTTAGAAGTTGTGCAGTTTGTGCCATTTGTCAAGTCCTAATCTGGCAGCAGGTTTTGCTCCTTCATATGTCATATTGACATTCTGATGTTTGTACACATGTTGCTGATGTATTTTAACCAAAATGTTTTCCTTTATTGCTTTTAGGATTATGTGTGGCCACTCTAAAGTGGTTCAGCTGGAGGTTGTGACTAGTGTCAGGGTTGTTGTGGTTCTGTGAGCTTGTCGATCTGTTCTGTTGATGTGCCGTTCTCTCTTCAGATGTTAACTGAAGCCACTCTGGATGCCCAGCAGACACAGGCCTGGGATCAGTTCCGCACTATTTACAGAGGACCATCTAGGGTATGACTCACCTCAAACACATCTTTTCTTTCCATTCTCGCTCTATATAAACAGTTGTGCTCACATTTACATACCATTTGCAGAATATATATATATATATATATATATATATATATATATATATATATATATATATATATATATATATATTTGATTAAAAATATAGTAAAAACTGTAATGTTGTGAATTTTCGCCATCATTATTGCAGACTTAACTGAAAATTGTTATTATCAATGTTGAAAGCAGCTTACATTTCTTTGGAAACTTGTTTCAGGATTCTTTGATGAATAATTTAAAAAGCAACATTAACTTGCAAAAGTAAATAAATAAATAATTTCAAAAAGACATCTTACTGTCCACAAACTTTAGAATGGTACTTGCCAATGAGGCAATATAATAACTTTATTTACACACAATTATTATTGATTATTTTTTAGAGTTGCCTCATTAAGCATCAATGACTGATTTCAGCCTTTTGTGATAGCAGTGCATAAGCTCCTGGGGTTACACCTTATTTTAAGGTGTCCTAGTGTACATTTAAGTATTGAGTAATAATAATTAAGTACATGTACTTGTATACGGTTAAGATTATGATGTTTTACGGTTAGTTGCTTGAAATTATGCACAATTTATAGTAAATACTGTAGTAACTACATGTAATGTGTAACACGGGCACTTCCCACAGTTGGCTCAATGATGTTAAGATCCAGCTTCAGGACAACTGAAGAACTTGTACACTATTACACTGCAAGCAGGCTGCAAACATTGATATTCAAGGAGGCAGTATGTCATACTAAGGACCCTATATTCATAATTTTAATTTAATTAATTTGTTTTATTGAATTAAATGAAGTACAGCATAAATAAATACATAAAGAAAGATCTTGTTTTTGTTATCTTATTTGATAAAAATGCTGAACAGAATCACTGAGGGATATGTACATTCTTTGTGATATTTTCAGTGTAGTCTTGGTCTTCATTTGAGAGTACATGTGTCAGTGTCTTACAAGATTATTGCATAACAGCAGAGTGTTATGCAATACAATATGTATCTATGTGTTGCCTTTGTGTACTGGAGTTATTGCGTCTTACTGTTGATAGGTCAGCACGTATCAGTCATAGAAAATCTGAATGACTTCATGTAAGTATTTTACTCTCAGTGTCACACACAGACACAATGTTCACCTCCAGCTGCTCTATATTAAAGGCAGTTGTCCACAGACAGTATACCTGTGTGTGTGTGTGTACTGTTGGTCGAAAGGCCTTTCGCCTCCCTCTTAGCTCTGCACTTTTAAATACTTTCCAGATTGGAGAGCTGTAGTATTGAACCCTATTCATGCTTTTATTTACAATCATAGCTCTCTATCCTTCACATAGACAAAGATGCACTGAAAGATACTCTCACCCACATGTACACTCCCACACACACTCAGCAGAATCAAATGAAGGTTTATGTCCGCTGGTTAAATCCAGGTTGCCTTAGTGTCATATAGCATTTTAATTAAATGTGCCCTTGATTAAGACTGTCATATACACTAGTTGATGTCAAAGGCAGAATCTAAGTGAGCAGTCTTCATTGAAAACTAAGTTGAACTCACAAAGATAGCTAGGTTTCTCAAAACTTTGGAACAGGAACAGAACAACCAGTAACACGATGACAACAGACAACTAGAAAAAACTTAAATAAAACAGAAAACTGAGGATCTAATGAGACTAATTAACAAGATGCACCTGAACAAAGTTAACTCAATCAGTAACCAAGGGGACAGAAGGGCTGAGGGCAAACTGAACTAATTACAGACAGACAGCAAAACAGAGTGAGCATTAAACCAACACAGAGCCTAACCGTGACAAAGAGGGGTAACTTTGCCCCCATTTACACCCCAGAATAATATTTGTTTACTGTGATCATATAACACTTGGCCACATTGTTAACAAAATGCATTATAATTTGATTTATCAGTGATCATATCACTGAAAACACTTTTGGAGGGGATCTGACAACAATTGTGACACACAATACCTCGGTTTACGAGTGACTGTATACGAGCAAATCGTACGAGCATGGAAAGTCAAATCGTGTACGAGCATTGTATCAGTGTGCAAGAAAAATATTTCCTCGCCCATGCGCATTTTTGTGCGAAAAAGTCCTAACGCTCAGCATCTTCGCGCGCATTTTTACTGGAAATATCCTAATGACAGCCAACCCTTTAATCACCCCTTAACTCGTTCATTCTTTCAGCGTCGTTCGGTTTGGTTGCATCATTCACCACAGTGATACTTTTATAGGTGATTTACATCGGTTTTACCTCATGTTGTTAATATTAATAGTGATCGATATTGTCCACATAGTGAAATATATACGGACAGTACAGCATATAGAAAGAAGGTACGAAATTCTCCCTCTAAGCAGTAACTGTCACGGTTCATGAATTCATTGTCTCCTAGTTCTGCCTCTGTGTGTGTGTGTGAGTGGGGGCGTGGTCACTGATCACCGCCTGATCTCACACACCTGATTCTCATCTCATCTGCCTATTTAGTTCACTTCTCTCCACTTCTGCGTTGTCGAGTCGTTGTCTCTGTTATGCCCGCGCTGGCTTTGGGTCTCCCATCTCCCGTGTTCCATATTCCCTGACATTCACTCTGGATTATCACTACACCTCATCTGCACTTCAGCCCATTGGACCCAATTCCCTGCACCATCGCCAGCCAGCCACTGGACATTGTTTGTTTTCTGCAATATTATAATAAATTCACTCATTTGCACTTGCATCCGGGTTTTGTGTTTTCCCTTGCTGACAGTAACAACCCCCTCCCCCCTCGTCTCCATCACGCCAGCAGCGACGCTACTCAAAGCTAAAGTGTGCTACAGTAAATTGTCAATTATTTTTAGAGTTTAATTGTCAATTATTAATTCGTATTTGTATGAGATCTTAATGGTCAAATATATCACAAGTAAATACAAAATATAGTTTTTAAATTAAGGTTGTTATTATTAAGCAAAAACAAAATCCAAACCTGCATTGCCCTGTGTGAAAAGGTTTTGACTCACCTGTTAAAACATAACTGTGGTTTTACACACGTGAGTTCAATTTCTCTAGCCACACCGAGGCCTGATTACTGCCACACCTGTTCTCAGTAAAGAAATCACTTAAATAGGACCTGCCTGACAAAGTGCCTAGACATCATGCCGAGATCCAAAGAAATTCAGGAACAAATGAGAAAGAAAGTAATTGAGATCTATCAGTCGGGAAAGGTTATAAAGTCATTTCTAAAGCTTTGGGTCTCCTGCAAACCACAGTATCCACATATGGTGAAAACAGAATAGTTGTGAACCTTCCCAGGAGTGGCCGGCTGACCAAAATTACCCCAAGAGCACAGCAACAGCTTATCCAAGAGGTCACAAAAGACCCCACAACAATATTCAAAGAACTGCAGGTCTCACTTGCCTCAGTTAAGGTCAGTGTTCATGACTCCAGCATAAGAAAGAGACTTGGCAAAAATGCCCTGCAAGGCAGAGTTCCAAGATGAAAATCAATGCTGGCCAAAACTTTTTGCCAAAAAAGATTTGATGATCCCCAAGACTTTTGGTAAAATACAAAAGTTGAACTCTTCCCATTACATCTGGCGTAAAAATAACACCGCATTTCATTATACCAACAGTAAAATATGGTAGTGGTAGTGTGATGGTCTGGGGCCGTTTTTCTGCTTCGGGACCTGGAAGATTTGCTGTGATAAATGGAACCATGAATTCTCCTGTCTGCCAAAAAGTCCTTAAGCAGAATGTCCACCCATCTGCTTGTGACCTCAAGATGAAGTGAACTTTGGTTCTGCAGCACAGAAATGATCCAAAGCATACCAGCAAGTCCACCTCTGAATAGCTGCAGCAACAAAAAAAAAATGAAATTCATGCTCGAATTAAAACAATTTCTGCAAAATTCTTCCACAGTGAAGACTTGATTGCAGTTGTTGCTGCTAAGGGTGGCTCAACCAGTTATTAAGTTTAGGGGGCAATCACTTTTTCACACAGGGCCTTGTAGGTTTGGATTTTGTTTTCCCTTAATAATAATGTTTAGATTTAAAGTGCATGGTGCATTTTCATATTGAATGTTTGATTTTGTTCTGAATAATCTTTTATACTTTGACAAAGTTAAAATAAAAATGAACTAAAATAATAAAATAAAAAACGAATAAATAATGTGCCTTAAAACATTTAAGGGTGGCCTAAAAACTAGGCTATTCTAACTAAAGATGCTTCCACACAGCCAGAAGATGCATATTTGATAAATGTCCCACTCATCTTGTTTTTAGTATTATTCCAGCTTGAATATTATATTTGTATACACTCACCTAAAGGATTATTAGGAACACCATACTAATACATTGGAGTTCACTTATCTCGACTCACGGTTAACTCGTCAACCCTAGTATGTCGACGTTTTTGATGTGGAACCGCCAAACTCCCTATTTTTCTTAGCATTTTCTCATTGGTTACGTTGATTCTTCACCGAACCCTAGTATCTCAAGCACAAAAGAGGGACAAATTCGCCAATTCACATGGTTATCTCGTGACTAATGCTCGTACCTAGTTCACTGCGCATGCGCTGAGTTCGCGTTGCACGTGGATTGCACGTGAATCTCCAGTGACGCTTCACTCATAGTGAGTGTGCTGTGAGCATTCACTTAGCAGCTGCAGAAGAACTCGCGGACAGTGTTGCAAACTTAGCGTCTTTGTACTGTGTTTGACCCCCTTTCGCCTTCAGAACTGCCTACATTCTATGTGGCATTGATTCAACAAGGTGCTAAAAGCATTCTTTAGAAATGTTGGCCCATATTGATAGGATAACATCTTGCAGTTGATGGAGATTTGTGGAATGCACATCCACGAAGCTCCTGTTCCACCACATCCCAAAGATGCGGTGGCCATTTTAGTACAGTGAACTCATTGTCATGTTCAAGAAACCAATTTGAAATGATTTAAGCTTTGTGACATAATGCATTATCCTGCTGGAAGTAGCCGTCAGAGGATGGGTGGATCTGCCGCATCTCACTCCATTCTAAAATATCTGAAAAATAGGTCGTCATCTCATCCATTTTAGTTCATTTCTCTTTAGAGTACTTGATTCGATAATTAGTTTGCTAGTGTAATTATACAATCCAGTTTACCCCTCTTCTTCACATAATTTCCTTTCCTTTCTCCATTATCCCTGTCAAGTTATAAAAAAAGTCAAAAGTAGTTATTATGTATTTAGTGTGACAAAAATTTCAGATCAGTGTATTGGTTCTAATGTCCTTTCAGGATTTGCAGTGGCCATGGTCTCTGACACTGTATGCAGATCCCATATTGAAACAATGCTGATTTCACCCAGCCTCATGGCCAACATGCTCTGCATTTTGTCTTCTACGATAAACATATTCAACATAGATGGACTGCATGGAGAGTGTTTTTTTTCCATTATTTGTTATTGTTTATGAAAGTGAGAATTCCTAGGAAGTCATTTGAATGGTAGTAGTCATTATATTCAAAAGTTTGAGATCAGTTCTATTGTTTTTTTTGTTTTGTTTTTTATTCAAGGATTCATTGAAATGTTTTGATAGTATGAATTTTCTTGAGCAACAAATCAAATTAGAATGATTTCTGAAGGATCATGCGACGATGAAGACTGCCGTTAAAGGCTGTTGAAAATTCAGCTTTAATATCACAGGAATAAATTACAATTTTAAATTGAAGTAATAGTTCACAATTGTTCACTGTATTTTTGATCATATAGAGTCAAAAACAAAAAAATACTGGCAACCACCAGTGTTTTCCCTGCCGAGCTTTAGGATGGGACATGAATTGACATGGCCATCTCCCATGAGGCCAAGAGTCAGGTAAACACACATCAGTCTTTTGTACCAATCCCTCAGTTACTGGCACTGGCATCCTCAAGAGTTTTATTAGAACTGTTTTGTCAGCACACACACATACACATTCCCAATAGACTTCCCATAATTAACACAGCAGAACTGCACAGCCCAGTTTTGAGCTCTTTAATTAAACCATAAATGGTTTCAGAGGATGAATGGATAGGAAAAAGACCAGAGCGTCAGACAAGGTGTGTGTTTTAGCATGTGTGGTTTGTGTCTCCCGATGTTCTTTTGTCTGTTTAGATTATGAAATTCTGATTTGCATGAAGAAACTGAGCAGAACAGATTGAATGTGCGTTTGTCTGTGTGTTTGAGAGAGAGATTAATTAAAATGAGAAGCGAAAAACAGAGTTTTTAAAGAGCCACTCCCCAACACCTGAGAATACCAGCTTGGCACATGTGTGTGTGTGTTCCTCTCTAGCATTAATGAGAAGGCTGCCAGGCAGGTGCTAGCAATAAACTCCAGTTGTGATTATGTCAGCAGTTGCGTATGTGTGTATGCGTGGTTTTTGAAGTGCTGTCTGAAGGTTCTGGACCTGCTGATTAAGCTTACTGGAACATTTGATTGTGACCAGGAGTAAATGAAAGATGTGTAACGTTCACATGTTTGTGTGTGACTTGTTTAAGAGTCTCTCTGAAATCTGTGTGTGTGATGTTGTCAGGGATTCTCTGATGCTTTGTTAGGGTTGAGCTTTGATTGCTCTCTTTGAGGTCCCAGTTGGCTCATCTCTCTTCAGTACAGTAGAGCAGTTCCAGGAAGAAGGCAAAGTACACAGATGAAGGCTGGAAAAAGAGATGTATGGAGAAATACAGCTGAAGGAAAGGGATTGTGTTGAGAGGGAAGGATGGAAGGGTAATGAGATACCAGAAGCAAAGAAATGGTGGAGGGTGTTTGGCGTAAATGAATGAGAAGGACAACACTGAAGAGTTGTGAGGATGGAGAAAGAAAGGTGTTTGATAGACTAAATGGGTGATTTTTGGAGGGGTGACTACTTAAACATCTTTGAAAATGTTTAATCCTTGTTCATATAAATGTTCTTTACATGGCCTGGAACATCTAGTAGCATCTTCAAGGAGATTTTTATTTTGCGTTTGAAGCAGAAATTAAATTTGTTCCACATATCAAGCAATTAAGACTTGGATTAAACCACTTGATTCGTGTGGATTACTTTTTACAATGTCTTTAAAAGCGTAAAAATATCTGAATTTGTCTTTATATGTAAATGATGACAGAAGTTTTGAGTGTTGTAATTATCTGAACTATTGTAATTTAAAGTTATACTGTGGTCCCCCTAAATTAAGCACCACCCATATTTTTCTGTAGAACCGAGGGCATATTTTCCAGGTCCAAATACAATGGTTTATCAAACCAGACACTGGTTGAGAGAGAAAGTCTGCCTGCAGCATAATAACCATTATGAACACGCATAGAAACATTTGTATACTGTATAGACCTTATTCAGAGCATTTACTGTGTTTTCAATGGCATCCACTGCAAAAACCTGTATAAAGCTCCTAGATGACTATTTCACAGCTCATATTGACAGAGTTTGCCTACTGAAATGTCTAGTAAATATATTTTTGCAGTGTTTCGTCAGCAGAACAATCTAAAAACACATAAAATAAGAGATCTATGCCTATCCCTCAAAGCCTCAATTTCATTCCTGTTAAAAATCAAAGGTAGCGCATGCTGTGAATAAGGTCTATTACAAATGATCTCCCACACACTAGATTAGAATTCTAGAATAGCTTAACTCATAAGTGCTATTGGTTTGATTTATTCATTTTTTTCTGTCTTGTCTTGTGTTTACAGATGTATTATTAAAAGTGTTTTCAAAGAAATTGATATTATATTAGACTCCTACCAAGTAGTAGGATACATGTTTTGTCTAATATACATGTTTTTTTAAGTTATATCAACAGGAAAATTGCTTGCTTTGTCATACTTTTCATCCATATTCATATATGGGATTTACAGTAGGCACGCAGGAGTGTGTTTGTCTTTTTTCACATTCAACACTTTGAGAGCTCTCCAACAATGTAACAAAATCATACACCATAGTTTGCTCACAAAGGCGAACTTTTCATACAGCGCCTCCATATATGACTCACCCTGAAATGCCATTACAAGCTAGCGCATTCAGAAGCACAACACATACAGATATGTTGCAGTGTCTCTTTCTTATAGAATCAACAATATCTTCTTTAAAGAAACAAACCTGTTCATAAGGTTACCCTGTAGCTGCTGTGAAAACTGAAAATGAAAAATGGTGTAAGTAGTGTGGAAAATTGCTCATAGTAACATGTAACCGAGAGACTGTTACTGGGAGTAGATGTGCCCAGACATCATAGTGTGTGTTTAGCCTGTTAACAGTATGGGGTAATAATAAGCCACTGACGTAAGTTCTGTGTCTGTATTTGCTTTTATCCCTGCCACTCTCTTAGCAGGTGTCCAGTTTAGATAGGGAAATGAAAGAAGAGAAAATGAGGAATGGAACTATGGCTTATAAATGGTGGTCTTTTTTGAAGACTGTTAATAAACAGAAGAAGACAGAAAAAGAGTTAAATGAATTGGTGCTGAAAAGTTTGTTTCTCCACAGAAAAAAAGCAGTGAGTTGAGCTGGGGTGGATGGGAAAGGGAAATATGAGTGAGATCAGAGAAGGAAGGATAAGGTAAAGATACAAAGGAGGTCTTCAAAGGGAAGCTGGAGAGAGAGAAGGATAGATTATGCCGTTTGATTCATGCTGTTTCGTTAAATGTGCATTGATTGCTCTGGCTGTAACGAGATCCTTGCTGAAATATACAGATTAATGAATGACTTTGGACAGCCCAATGCTGGTAATGAGTGGGTGATGTGGTGTTGGATGGTGCGAGTCTGCATTTAGTTTTTATTTTTTTATACACTATTCTGTGTAACTCAGTATGTGATGCAACCCCTGTTACTGCATAACTAAATTGGCATTAAGTGGTGCATGAAATGCATGTTAAAGGGATACTTCACCCAAAAATGCATTTTTCTTCTTCTGTGGAACATAAAGATATTTTGACGAATGATGGTAACCAAACTATTTGGGTGAATATTGACTTCCATTGTTAATGCAGTGTTATATTATAAGAAATTCAAGCTTTGGTATGACTTGAGGGCGAGTAAATGATGACATCATTTACTTTTTTGGGTTAATTATCCCTTGAATACCAGGTGTAATAGGGGCAATAAACACTACATTTGAATGTTATCCTTCATATTGATACTCAGCAAACAAAATGACCAAACTTTAGCAGTCATGTGCAGATAGTGTAAAATAAAAGAAGAATAGGCAGGCATCACTCATTTTCTGAAAGAGAAAGCACTTTGAGACGCATAGTAAAAAAACTTTTTATACTATTAATTTGTTAAAATGTTAGGATTTTTACTTGTGTGCCACATGGTCAGTTGCAAAAGTTTTTTCTCCAAATGCTTCTGTGCTTTCTTGCTCAATATTAAGGACTTTGTTTAAAAAAACTCAAACAGAATATTTTGAGGTCCCAAGGTCTCATGAACCCAAGGTCATTGGTTCGATTCATCAGCAAGAACTGATTAGAATGTGTACCTTGAATGCAATGCAAGTCGCTTTGGATAAAAGCATCTGCCAAATACATAATTATTATTAAAGTTGTTGTTGAATATGAATATTATTTATATTACTGTATATTAATATTATGTAATTTAATATATTATGAAATACCATTGTTTTTTGTTATTGTATTTCCCTTCCACACTTTTCATGTCTGTTTTCTTTGTTTTTCAGCTTGCCGTTCTGACAGAACTCACCCATTCTCATGGCAATGAGAGGGCCGGTCTGTCAAATCCTTCCTCTCCAGGAACAGGAAGTATTTATCACAGCGAGAACTTCCAGTTAAAGCTTTCTCCTCCCCCACTGGTGGAGGAATAAATGATTCCGCCCACTGTTACAAATCTTAATAAAGCACTACCATGTCTGTACAGAACTCATGTTTATGTTTGAGATTTTGTTTGAACAAACTAGCAATGCTTTGTTAGTCACTACACTCCTCCTGTTCTTGCAGTGCCAAATCAGATTACCGTATATAAATAATTTGACACCACATCTGTAAGTACTAAGTTGATATGTGTTACTTTCATAAGTTTCAAAATGGGTTTCTCTTTATTTTAAAGTGTCCTTTTAAAGCACAATAATACCAATAAGTACTGAGTAGTTTTAATTAACAACAAGTACTTACTATATAATTGGGGTTAGGGTTAGTGCATGTAATTATGCATAATTTACCGTTACAGTAAGTACATGTAAGATGTGTAGCAGAGACACTGTAAAATACTCAGACATGTTAAATGGATTAAAATCATTTATATTGTTAAAACTGTAGAGCTCAAAGGTATTGTGGTCTGGTGTGTGAAGTCTGTAATTTGTTTTTCTTTTACCTCTATTTAAAAGTGTAAAAACATAGAATGTGGTCTAACAATCCACTCAGCAATCCTAATGGTCCATTGTGGCCCTTTTTCTTTTTTTTGGTCAAATTTGGTCATTAAACAAAACCAGATATTATTCAGTATTAAGTCAGCATGTTCAATGTTCTCAACTGGCGAAGAAAGTGCATCCACATCAGTATCACTGATTTCAATATACACAGTTACTTGCACAGGAAACAGTTAGATGTGTGTGATAGAGAGCAAATACGCGGAGTTCTTTAAGCAATAAAGAGCAGTCGTTGTTCCCCTCCAGCCTCTGAGAACGAATTGTTCTCATTTCAGTGTCCTAAACCGTGTAAGGCACAGTAATGCACCACAAACACTGCCCTGTTGATGCAGCTGTGAGTGCATTTTGTGTAGATACATTGATAGTTATAGTGTCTTCCTGTTGGTTCCCATCACTAGAACGCCTCTTGAAGTAAGATGTGGTAACACTCTGCAAGTTATTTTTCCACCTACACTTCTATACATAGAGCATTAATGTTCCCTAAACTGTTCAGCAGCATCAGCCTGACTGTTTCCACCTAACTTTCCGCATTAACACACACATACGCACTTGAGCACCCTGGATAAAAGGCAGTTTCTAAGTGTGCCGGTGAGTGTTTATATGTGTGGGCAGAGGAAGAGAGTGAATCAAAAGGATGGAGTGTTTTTCGATGATGGCTCTAAATCCCTCTGATTGTGCTGAGCTTCGGCCTGTGTCTCTAAAGTGCTGTAGGAAACCTGACAAATGTACATTTGGAGCAAGAAATTATTACAGGTCATTTGTGAAAAGTTTTCCAAAGTGACCTTTCACGCTCTCAGTTGCGCACTGTGAGGTTAAGCATTTTTAAACCGTTTCTAAGGTGTAATGTTTAATTATTTAAATTAAAAGAAATAGTTCCGTTTTTTCTGCATATACATGAATGCATTGTCTGTCACATTACGATGTTTGACGCATTAGTGTAATCTCACTGAATGCATAAATATCGAAGCCTTTTAAAAGAGCACATCCTCATTACCACTTCAAAAATAAAGCTATGCTGTTCAAAACTTTTGTTTATTCCAGCTAGACATGTTTCATGAGCCTTTTTCATTCAAAGGGTCTTCTTTTTTCTGTAAAGCACAGAGAGAAAGGAAGAGTGCTGGCATCATATTGCATTGTATTGATCTTGTTTGGAGGAGAGTACTTCATACAAATACAAAAAAATTGAGTCTGTGGGACTCAAAATCAAGTGCAGAGACCTGTGAAGGGTTAGTGTTTGTGTTTCTTACGGTATTTAAAAAAAGCATTGAGCAAACCTCTGCTTCAAGTGCAGCCTTTCAACAGCAGATTTTTAAGAAGCAATTTGCTGACTTCCCATTTTACTGTTTTTCATTTATTAGGACACAAATTATTATCTTTTTTAGCCTTAAATAAGCTTTCCTGTAGCTCAATCCGTAGAGCATTGATGTTTACAACGTCAATTTTTTTGAGCAGTATATATGTATATATATATTGGTTGCACCGTATTTTAAGGTATCCTTGTTACAGTGTAATAATACAAATAAGTACTGAGTAATGTTAATTAACACAAAAAACTTATAGATTTAGTATAAGGAGAATGGGTTGTGTTGGGTTACTTTCTTGTAATTATGTATAGTTTACTATTATTGTAAATAACAATATTGCAACAAAGACACTTAAATAAAGTGTTACATACATTTTTCCTCTCCAACCTGGGATTTTTGTCCTTTTTTTCATAAAAGAAATTTAAGATTTAAAAATGTTTTGTATGTTAATTTATCATAGATGTTGTAATAGAATAGTAACAATGCAAACACAGTGGCATTTTTACTAGTGCTTTTAAGAGTTTTGTGTCCTGATGTGTAACATGGGACACAAAATCATTTGGACACTTAAGTCAAATCTGAAACCAAATGGCATGTATTAAATGGCACACTTTCAGGTAAATGGAGGATACAGTTCAAAAGCTAAAAAAAAAAAACACTTTCTGGTTCCACCATTAGTGTGTCATCTCCATAGTTATTATAGTTTTCACATTGATAAATCTTCTAAAATCTCTTAGACACCAGTTGGATATAAAATTCATTGCAAAAGGTTGATCAAATTTCTTTTAATCCATAAAAGTATTTTTTAAAGGCACGTTTTGGCTTTAAATTCTATTCAGGTAATGTAATGCTAACATATATTATTGTCTTACACCCAAACAGCCAAGAACGCTTTATTGCTTTTGAATACTTGTATTTGTGCTAGATTTGTATTTGTAAGTGACAGTATAAAAAAAAATATTAGAATGGGAGATGAATGTGAAATTCAATCTTTGGCATGAGCTGTAAAAAATTAAACATTGGCAGTTGCTAGGTTACACTGATGCCAAGGAAGGAAGGAAGATCAAGGTAGGGCGGCTGCTAGTGCCCTACGAGCTGAAAGGATGAAGGGTTTCAAGCAGAAGCTCTCCTCATGCTGGCTATAGACTCATACATCCTCAGAATGCCATCATCCATCATGAGAAACAAATCAAGGGCATCACTGAACAAAAGCCATGCAAGGTCTTCGAAACATTGTGTTGTGAGTTTTACTAAACTTTAAGGACATTAAGACTAACATTGTTGAAGAGGCTTCTGGACTGTAAGGTTCTGATTAGATAAGTACAATAAAGATAATGAATAAACTATATATATATATATATATATATATATATATATATAAAGTATTTCTAATTTACATCTGTGACAAGTCTTTATGACATATACAGATAAATAAACTGAATGAGGCATTTCTCCAAAAAATAATGGCCATAATGAATACATATGCTCAAATATGGACAGCCTTGTGGCGCAAATGAGCAGCTGTTAAACATGGTGCCAATCCTGCGTTTGGTATTATAAATGTTTAACAGATCAACATTGCATTGTCAAGACATTAATATGACAAAACACCGATATGCATCTTCATAAAGAATGAGTAGTCACACAGGAAATAATATTACCGGTCTGAATAACACAGAATGCTCATGTCTGGGCATGCACAGATGACACAGACATATTTAACTATTATATGTCCATCATCATAATGAAACAAAGTATAATCAAACAGGCTAATTTTGAGGTCAGTGACTAAAACATGATGTTATATATAATATATATATATATATATATATTATTTTTTATGGCTCTGTTTGGTTGCCTCTCTTGTTTTTTTAAGAATTTCTCATAGAAGACTATTTGATTTTCTTGTCATGGTTATGTTATGTCTCCATGGACTTAGTTTATTGCGTTGTTTCCCTGTGTTCTTTTCCTGTTTCCTTTGTTCTCTATGTTACCGTTCATCTGTCTATTGATTGTGAGTCTGTTTGTTATGATTTGCACCTGTGTCTAGTTTAGATCCTGTTGTGTATTACTGCTTTTATGCCATGTCCTAATTACAGTAAATAAAGCTCATTATGGTACTTACAAAATGGCATGTACACACCATATTTACCCCCCTGCGTTTCTGTTGTCCCTGATCGGTTAGTGTTTATGATGAAAGAGCTGGTTATCCTGCTTTTCTTGTGTTTATTATTCGGCATTCTGGATTTTTTTTTGTCTTGTTTATTACAGACTATTTAAAGTATTCTCTTCCTGTGTGATCTAAAACACACCAGTGGCAGAAAATTATATACTATAATGTAATTTTAAGAGATTATATCAGAAATATTAAGACAAAGACAAAAACCTTGCAGTGGCGCACGTTTTTCATTGAATTTGTTGGCCTAATTAAATAACTGAAAAATAAAACACTTGAACTGAGTCTTAAAATACATTTTATTTTAATTATCTTCTAGAAGCTAACGTCTCAGGTTACGTATGTAACCATAGTTCCCTGAGAGGGAACGAGACGCTGCGTCATCGCTATAGGGAACACCCCCGCGTCATCAACTCTTGAAGCACAATAGAAAACACCTGTGAGAATGACGCGGATGACGTCATGAGCCAGGAACACAAAAGGCCCGCCGAAACCGGCACAGACAGCTTGCGAACGTCTGAAACAAGCGCGGCATGCGGGAGAGCTAGGGCTGATGCTGATGACGCAGCGTCTCGTTCCCTCTCAGGGAACTATGGTTACATACGTAACCTGAGACGTTCCCTTTCAAGGGAACTCGAGCTGCGTCATCGCTATGGGAACGCTATACCAACGCCACCCTAGCGGAGGAGCATGCCCCAAAGTGCTCCAGTGGAGATGTTCTGGCACCCTCGGGAAGACCAGTTTCTCACGGCAAGATAGCCTCAGCTAGAAACTTGCCTCACTGAGTGATCTGCATGGCTCGTCGGGCCTCAGCCCCGGGAGAGCCATACCCAATGCTCGCACTGAGCTGCAGACCTCCTGCCCATGACGAGAGGGGAACCCCCGCAGTAAGCGGAACCGCAAAGTGGCCTAGCCCTCCTCTAGCCTCAGCCAGGGAGAAAAAAGACCCCATAAATACTGCAGGAGACCCTCAGCGTGGAGACCGGACTCACGACCTCAGTTGCGAGCCGAAACTCCGCGGCTACGGTAGCCGCCCCCGGCCCAGCAAGGCGAGCCCGGGAAGTGCACTTACCAAACACCCCCGGACGCCCAAGATGGAGGCCCTCCGGGGAGGGACCACCGCACCTCAAGCGTGTCACCAGCGCCACCCATGGAGCAGCCACCCAGCCACAAGACCGCCAAAATAAACCCGAAGGTAACAAGGCGGAGGCGAGATGAACCCTAAAAATGCATGGGGACTTAAGCACTGCTGTGCTGCCCAGCCCAGAGCTGTAAAGCGAGAGTTGAACCTGACTTGAGGCACTCTCGAAATAGTCTTGTTTTGAGGCACTTGCCTAAGGGTCACTGTATCGCCAAGGAGGTCCATCACGCACCGGGCTGCGACAACCGCGGAGCCTAAGCTTAAGCCGCGGCTGGAGCTGCTACTACTACGCACTGGGAAATGGCTCCAAAGGAGATATGCCACAACCCAGTGACGCGTAGAACCTTCCTCAGAAGGTAGGTACGCCCAGCAACAGGGGAATATCGATGCGCCCGGGACCTCCCGGGCTAACACCGACAACACCCTGGAGACACCTAGGGAGATGGCCCCCCGAACGGGATCCAGGCACCCTAGTACACGTGTCACACTTGCTGGCTATCAGGACCATATGCCGGGAGGAGAGCTTGAAGAGGGGCGACTGACTGCCCAAGCTCAGCTGCTAATGACCTGGGGCCAGAGGCTTCAGCCATGGTCACACAGCACACTCCCAACACACCGTGCGTAGGGCCCTCACCTACAAGGAGAGTAAGGCAGCAACATGGATTGCTGACTATACCTAGGAACACTTCCTGGGGAAACAGGGCCACTGCCTGTTACCAGACCCGTACGTCACGAGAGTGCACCCCTCTTGAGGCACACTCAAAATGGTCTGGTTCAAGGCGCCTGCCTAAGGGGTCCATCACGCATCGAGCTACAACAACCGCGGAGCCTAAGCTTAAGCCGCGGCTGGAGCTACTACTACGCACCGGTAAATGGCTCCAAAGGAGATAGACCACAACCCAGTGACGTGTAGAGCCTTCCTCGAAAGGTGGGTATGCCCAGCAACAGGGGAATATCAATGCGCCCGGGGTCTCCCAGGCTAACACTGACAACACCCCCTTTCATAGAATGGTGAGGAAGAGCAGTACAGGACAAATTAAGTGCCTGGGGCACCGTGCCACTGAGGCACTACCTGTAGACGCGAGGAGAGGCGGTCCCCCCTCAGGAGGACCCCATATCTTTCTGAAATAGCGTCATAAGCTGCCTGCTTCCTTACACCCAGGGCGCGCCAAGACCCGAAGGTAACAAGGCGTAGGCGAGGTAAGCCGAAACCCAACAGGGACTTAAGCACCACAGTGCTGCCCGGTACCTCTTGAGGCACTCTCGAAATGGTCTGGTTAGAGGCACCTGCCTAAGGCGAGCCTGAACAGTCTCCTCGAAGACTGTCAGAAGGGATTGCAAACTACACAGTCGGCGCCCTCGAGTGCAGACCATGCATGACTTCAAGTCGGAAGAAACCGCACGAGGCGTGCTTCCAGGACTTATGTAATGCACGCAATAGCGATCACTGCTGAGCCTCAGCTGCAACAGGACCGAAACCGCGAGCCTGAAGCCTCCTCAAAGACTGTCAGACGGGATTGGGCAAACTACACAGTCGGCGCCCTCGAGCACGGACCATGCAACAATAGCCCTCCCCCGCACCTTCCAGTGAGCGAGAATGACACCTCGATGCCGAACTGCTAACTGCCACGACTGAGCCAAGAATCAACAAACCGTTGATGAGGCTCAGAGCATGATATCTTGACGGCGCAGTGCCCAAGCATTAGTGAAGGTGCAGTTGGTAAGTTTGCCATATCTGAGTGCACCGACTGATGACCAATCAGGGACCTGCAGAAAATCTTATCCGTTCCTCAGAACAGATAAATAAGTCACATCTGTCTAGAAGATGCTAACAGAATCCAGCTTCTCAGAGCTGGAAAAGTGCATCAGAGTGGGTCTCGAACCCGGGTCTTCTGCATGAAAGGCAATCACAGTGTCCACTGTACCACAATTGACATGTTCATTTTGACTAAATCGGAATAATCCGCCACAAGACGTGCTTCCTCGTGAACCCAGCGTCAATGATCGTCGCTGAGCCTCAGCAGCAGCGAGATCGAAACTGCGCTCATAATATCTGCAGCCAGCGCCGAAAGCTGACTGCGAAATGTAGTGCAGCCAGTGAAATAAACACTGACTGAGCACGATACGATGAAAGACTGTGTGCCTCCTGCTTGCGTGGGTACACAGGCATGGAGACACACAGCGCTTTCTTTCTTCTTTTTCTAATATCGACAATACCTAGCTCCTCGAAACTGGACTGCTGCAGTAGAGAGTTTTCATCCCCCGAGTCTACGGGGCTCATCCTCGGACGAGCTCCGGAAGCCCGGGGGAAGGGGGGTATATCAGGGAGAACATATGTGATCCCCATGACCGGGACCGCCGCAACGCCTCAGCGGGCCACGCGCTCTAGCAGCCTCCCCGAAGGTTGCTAGGCGAGAGCAGAGAGAGAGTTAGCGGTGGAAACCGCTCACAATCCGCACAGGCACCGCCCTTGAGCGCTGCCAGTGCATGCTCTACCCCCATGCATGACACACGTAACGTGTGCGTATCCCCGCCAGTAACAAACGGGAACAGCATTCTGTCATACTGAAAACTCTTTCCGAGACATCCTACACAGACTTTCTAGAGCTTGTTGAAGACGAAAAAGCTGTCTGTGCCGGTTTCGGCGGGCCTTTTGTGTTCCTGGCTCATGACGTCATCCGCGTCATTCTCACAGGTGTTTTCTATTGTGCTTCAAGAGTTGATGACGCGGGGGCGTTCCCCATAGCGATGACGCAGCTCGAGTTCCCTTGAAAGGGAAACTGATATATGTGTTATAGTTTACAATAACATTAATATATGTATTAGTCTTTACAGATGGAGATATACAGTATTTCATGAGCCTTTGTGTTCAATAGTTTGCTGTCAAATCATTAAGTACTCTTTAATATGACAGTCCCATATTTTGTCTTACACCTAAAACACTAATGTTTCAGAATTAATGCATTTGAATCATTTTGGGATACAAGTGTCAGTGTTAAAGAAGTCACCTTTATTTAAATTGTGCTTTATACAATACAGATTCAGACTTCATCACAAGTAAGAAATCAGAATGTTGATCAGTAGCATTCAAATATTTCATCAAGCTCATTTAGCTTGAAGATCGTATGGAGACGAAGCTGATCATATCTCAGTGTTGAGGACTTGTCTGGTTCTTGTGGTCTTTGGAATAGGAATAGAATTAGCAAAGGAACTGGTGTAAAAGACAGATGTTTTGTGCAAAAATCAAAGTGACTACAATACATAATACAATCATAATACAATCAATCTAATACATTTCAAATACATTTGAGAATCTTTTTTTATATGCATTTAACTACAGACATACATGATGGCTGTTTAGCATTTTGGTTTTGTTTAAAATGTGATCAACTGTCACCTGCCACCAATGGATTACTTAAAATCCAAACTGAATATGTGGTATAATAAGCTATCACTTATTTTCCTATGGTAACCCTAAGCCCCATATAGGTATGCAGAACAGATGAACCACCTTAATAGTTTGTCTAATTTTCCTGAAAAAAAAAACTGCTTTTAAATGTAACATAATAATTTTCAAAGGAGGGTAAATAAGACTGGCATCCTAACTAGTCACAATAGCTGCATGTAATTTCTCTTTTATTCTCCTGTGATATAATGACTGATTTATACCTTTCGTTGCTGTTTAAAATGTTTTTTGAAAGAGAATTTTCTAATTTCTTCAACAATGACTTTTACACAGCAGCAATTAAACAGCAACCAAAAGGATTGTGATTAATGACACAGACAAGCTTGACTTGTAAATGAAGCAGTGCTAGAGGTTTTGTTGTCCCTATGATTGGGTTGATTGAGCTTTGTGGAGGAGTGTTTGGTCTCGATTCCCTTTTTTCTTCCTTTTTTAATGATCTGACTCAACCACAGCTGGCCTCTCTTGAGTATTTAAACGCTGCTATGTCTCTGGCACAGTCGAGTTCTGCTCACACTGTGAATATTCAGTCTATGGAAAGAAAAAGCACTGTAGGCTTAACAAGATAGAGAGGGCAATTGTAGAGTTTTTATAAGTTGTGAAATTGACTGAACGTATTGTTAAATAATTGCAGAACCAAGGCTGTTATTGGCTGTGCTGCATTTATTGATGTCATGCTAATTCCAAAGTCAATGTTCTAATCTGGGCAATTTACCTGAAACCATTCAACCTCACAATACAATATGCAATGAGATGTCTGAGTCCATCGCTTCTGGGCATTACATTTGAAATGTGAGTTCACTGCTTGTTTTGGTGGGCTCTAACTCTTATCAGCTCATCATGTTTATACTTTGGGAATTGTATCATTTTCTTGAAAGAAACTCCAATATGTGAAACATTGCTCATGTGTGATCTTCAAGGATCTTTCCTATGTTTTCTCAATAGTAGTTCATCATCATTGACTTATTTGTGTTTAGGTCAACAAACAGCTATTTGAAACATTATCACCCTTCTTCTGTTGAATTCTAGTGATGCTTGATAACTTTCAAACCATATTTTGAACCATAGTCTGTGTGCCCGTTACTATTTTATAGAAGATGCCCTTTTGCATGGAAATAAAATTATATTTACTGTTTTTTAGTGCTTTGCAACATATCTTACATTTTTGTTTGAATAAGATTTAGAGGTGAAGTGTGTAATTTCTTTCAATAGCAATACCAAATGAAAAGAAATATGGCTTTTGAATAGGTTTGAAAAGTGGTTTGTGCATGTCAGACTTGCAGTATTTTAACTGAAGGAAAAAATTATACATTGCTTTTAAAGTAAGGACATGGAATTCAACCTCAAAATGGCATGTTTCAGAATCAAGTTTCCCTTTGGAAATAAAAATATAGTTGAGACACTTTTTGTTGAAATATGTGAATTCTCTGAACTTGAAAAATGGAGTGCATAGGTTCTCACAAGAAACTTCAAGCATGTCAATGGTTCCTCCAGTATTAGTTAACATGAACTAACAATGGACAACTTTCAGGCCTTTGCTTTGTTCAATTTGCTCCAAAAGTCCTCAAGTGTTTTGTTCTATTTTAGTTTGTCTGTGTGTACACTGTCATTTATTCACTACTTAGTCTCCTAGGCAGTTGATTAGTTCATCACACCTGTCCTGCTTCTACATTAATTATCTCTGCATGTATATAAGCCCTCGGTTCATTCTAAAACATCTTTTGTTGGCTGTATTTTCTCCTGAGCTTGCCTGATTATTATATTAAATACTGCTTTCTTCAGGTTAATTCTTCATTGTACGATCATTACCCCTGTCATGCTGAGACAGATAGAGAGAAAATGAACTTATTGGCAGTCCAGCTGCTTTCCCTCGAGGTCCCACTCATAGATTCCTCCATCTGGCGAGCATTTTTCTACACCAGCCACGATAAGGATTCAAAGACCTGTTCCCTGTTGGTCCTCTGGGATCTTTTGCCGAGAATATGAATTCCAATTCGCCATTTGTCATTGGCGTTGCTGAGCAGGAAATCACCAGCCCTGCTCCTAATCCAGAGAACATCCAGTCCCCACTGCGAAGCCAAACATCGACTAAGCCGAACATTGCTCCGGAGCCTGAGTCTCAACTAACGTCTGACCAGGTGTGTGAGCCAACAACACAGTGCATCGTCGTGGGAGTCCTTCTGGAGTTCAAGGGTTATGGATTGGAGCCCCATCTACACTCCTGCCACTGAGGGTGAGCTCATGCTGTACTCTATGTTGTGTTTGTTTTAAGAGGATGTTATCCTGTCTCCCCACTGGTCTTATGATCCCTCAAGTCCTCTTAGTACTTCAGCCAGTTCCTCTTCCCAGTCCCTGTTCTCTCGTGTCAGTCCCTCGACTCCTCCTCCTCAGTGGCATGGATCCACCTCGGGCCTTCCAGCATCCAGCTCCTCCTGGACAAAGGTATCCCTCGGCTCCACCTCCAGCCCTGTCACCCAGACTTCTCTGCCTTGGCTGTTCCCTCCCACAGCTCTGTCTGGGACCATCAGACGTACGGCTCCACCAGGTTCCTCTGGTTCCATCTTGGTTGGACATCACCTCATCATGAACTTGCAAGCCCTCATCTACACTCTGCTTTGCTACACCTACTGTTCCATCTGCATCCACCCTCCCTCCAGCTCCACCTTGGCCCACCACTGCCCTAGTTCCACCTCAGTGGGGTCATCGCTACAGCTCCATTGTGGCCTCTGAAGCCTGTGGTGTCATTCTGGTCCATCTGCTCTCTACCTGTGCTCTGGGCTCCCTTTCTATTGACACCGTTAATCTGTCATCCAGCTGGCTTCTAGAAGATCTCCACAATGGTTCCTCCTGAGCTTATATTAAATATTTCTGTCTTCTCAGTAATTTCTTTGCCATGCAATTTTTACCGCAGCCAAGCTGTGACAACAATACTTCTACGACATTTATTAATCTTAGTTAATGAAAATATTTACTAATATATTTGTATACATTATACGCGTTATCTGTTAAAATTAGCTGATTCATTGCGCACTAACATGAAGAAACAACGAAAAATGGTTTATTAGTATTAATAGACTTTATTCAATTCTGTTAAAAAAATTGCTCGTTTTTAACTCATTATGTAACAAAACCTCTTTTTTTTAAAGTGTTACTAGAAAGATTTAGGAAACAATTTTTTATTGGTAGAATGTTGTTCAAATATATGGGTGATCACTAAAATGAATGTGACCAGTGACATGAAACATTACTTTATTTTTTTTAAATGACTATAATTACGGATGAGTCATGTCTAATAGACATCTAAAACATAATTTTCAAGAATTTTGAACTTTTCGTAAATCCTAGCTTTTTTTCATCAGAATTTAGAAGCACACGGAAAAAGTTCCTTACATCTGTTACGGAAATCCCGTACAGTCCTATGTATCTCATCCAGTGTGACAAAGAATTTTAGGTTTTTGTTTCTGCATGTTAAAATTTGTGATCAAATTATCAAATATAAAAGGGGGTCCATTCAAGTGTTTTGCAATGGGGCCAATGATAATCATACCACCCTGGTTGCTTGCACTTCAAAGTTTGGAATTTTAATAAAGTTGGCCAAATAAATTAAAAGTGATTCTTTATATTAAAATTTATATTTATATTCAGGAATTCAAAACTGGCATTATCAAAAATTAATTCTGAATGGCAAACAACCCTGCCACACTCTGCAGAAATGTCAACTCAATTCAGAGCAGTACTGCCCACATAGGTATATGTCATAGAGGTAATAACTTCTGGTAAGGGATATATATTTGAATAACTCCAAGAAGGATACACATGGCACCTCAATGTAATATTATTTTAATATGTTAAGTTCATACATTGCACCTTCATTTAAAGCTGCCTTTGAATTTTTACAGGGGCATTACAAATAATTTAATTGAAGAAACACCCATTTTAAGCTCAAACCAAAAGTCTGCTTTTCACAACTTTGCATTTGTAAAGCTTTTTTTTGTGCCGTGGGCTAGCTTGGATTAATTAGCTGGATTCTATGGATGCTTCTCAGTCTAGCTCTTTGCCTGCTGTGCTGCACTGTTAGCATGAAGATTAACAACAACAGACCCCTCAAGCTGAATGAACCCCACCACCACATTCTGACAATGAAAGAAATGACTGTTTACTTTCTGAAAATTATTCCAGCCTAGGGGTTATGGTCTAATTCTTCTCTAATGATTTCAAATAGAGGGCATATCTAAGAAGATCAGCTCTGTTATATGATGGTCTTAAGATTGTATGCATATTTTAGTTTCCATTTGTCTAAGGGAGAAACTCTCTCTTTACTTTCTCTCTTTACCATTTAGCATTTATTTACATCTTTCTCACTCTCTCCTCTGATCCCCAGATACATGTCTTCTTGACAACCTGTGGGGATGCTAGATCCAGAATTTCATTAGTATATGTTTCCTGTGTGCTGTATTATTGAGAGGAATCTTCAGATCTGTGCACAATGACGTGAGCATTATAGCCAACAGTTTTCCCATCACTTGTTAAAATTTTAGTCATGTAGTTCTGCACTGCTGTAGTCTATTCACTAGAATGATGGTGGCTGGTATCCCCCACCAGTAGTTGATTGATTCCAAGTCTTGACAGACTACTTTTTTTTTCTCTTTTTTTTCAAATGTCTTTGCTCTGTTGCAGGTCTTCTCTAGTTGCATTGCATCATTCATTTTATAACATAAGGCAAAAGTGATGCCATATGACAAAATGACACTGCTGTTCAAAAATCAGGTCAGTCAGATTTTTTAAAATAAAACTGGCATTCATAAATCGATACGTTTACCCTCTGTCTGCATTTAAAAGTGACACTAAGAAATTTGCATTTAAATGCAATAATAATGTTCAACCAAACAAAAAGCAGTCTTCATCAGCAAATAAAATCGAAATGCATTTTTCATGTTCTATACATTTTTGGTAACAAGGAAGTGAACGAGACATTAACACGATAGGTCACATGCTGTCAAGGCACAATAGAAAATGTATTTTTGACAACAAAATATGAGCATATTCTAGTATGCTTTCTAAAGTTTTTGTTCATTTTTAATCTTAATTAACTAATTGTTCAGTACGGGCAGACAGTAAAATAGTCTTTTTGCCTGTATTTACTAAGTTTATTGAGGACAGAGAGGAAAAGTTCATTTTCCTGAAAGTATTCATGATTGAGACGGCAGTGCATCAGAAGAAGAGGTTGTTTTAATAAAGGAAGAAGTTGAGGATCAAGGATGATAGGAAGAGTGAGTGTGATAGCACCTTGAAATGAAGAATATAAGTCATAGATTGTTGTGAAAGTCAGGCATTTTGGTAAATTATCCTGTCAGTTTGGAAGATGTGATCTATGCTATACCTATTGGCCTCATTTATTTGGAATTACAAGAAAGAAACAATATTAAACATTTTGTAATGCCCTTCAAAACATTTTTCAACTTCCCAGGCAGTGAAGTTGTTTCTGAATTTGTGTAATTTGTTTTGACATTTCTACAACATAGTAGCAAAAGATGAAATTTAATATTTTTTTTAGAAACCCGAAGACCTTTTCACCACAAATAATGAAAATGCATTTGAATGTGTGTTAAGTTTGACAATGCGGTAAAAAATAATTTAACCTAATTGGACAAAGTTGTGACAGCTCCCATTTTAAAACTGACAAAGGTCAGATGTAAAAAACTAATTTTGGAAAATTATTTTAGTCCTAAATATATGTAAAATATAAAGTCATTTATTTTCTTCTAGCTGTGAATCCAAAGACCATTTGTGGATTTGTTCATGAGAGTTACACTACCTATTTCTAGCAAACAGGGGAAGTTTGTATTTCATTGATTCAGGCTTGTATTCCATTAAGCCATTTCCTTGTATTAGGCCCATCTGTTTTTCTAGCTGGCATAAGGTCTCACTACTTCAATGTCTTTAAGCAGGTTTCTCAACTAAGTGTTCCTCTAAGATTCCCACATGTCCTCTTTTCTGATAATGAAGGTGGCAAATTGAACTGGAACTTCTCTAGGATTATCAAGGATTAAAAAACCAATGCGGTTAGCCTTTAACAGCTCAAGAATCATACAAAAACGTTTCTGTGAAAATACATTAACACTTATGGTACAAGTTTGGAAGCATAGATAAATCCGGTAGTTTCTGAGATCCACTAACATCAAAATATTTTCAGAAAGGAAGACAACAACATTTCTTATTTTCAGTATTTTTTAATAAGAAAAAATAAGAGGAGAGTAACAATAAATGATGTAAGACAAAAAGATTAATAATTGCAAAACATTTGCATATCTACAGTATATATTTGCAGCTACATTCCTGATATGAAACTGCAGAGACAGGGATAGTCATATTCATTCGGTAAGAAGGAGAGAATCACACCTGAACCATCTATGGTTTGTGGTCCTTCAGTGATGATCAGTTTCTGTCAGATCTTCAGCATAACTCCAAAATATATTATTTTGTTCAGGCAGTGAAGTTACATATGTGCTTATTTATTACATAGGTTTGGCAAGCGGTAAGCTAGTATTATATATTAAGATATAACTTGATTATAATCAGGTTGGATCATCAAAAAGATTCAGTTGGTTTACATCCTTGGCAGTCTCAGCTTGCAGCTCTATAATTAGTAAATATTCTGTCATAGCTTGTTTTAGTTAACAAAGTTGTAACAACTTTAAAACATGAGCAAGACGTTGATGTGTGAATTCTCTGCACAGTTTTGATATTTCCTGTAGAACTGTGTTCCACCTCAGCAGTGACAGCAGTGGGATTAGACAGGTTCACAAAAAACACGTTTTTGCTGTTAAGAATGTAAGACTCTGGTCAATGGAACGGAAAAAAGTGGAAGTTCTAGAGATGTAACTTTTTTTTCTAAAACTTGAGCACCACAGTTTTAGAAAAAGCTGTGTCGTATGTCTGCCTAGCGTGTGGCCATGTTCATGAAAACAATGGAAAGGTAGCGCAGGGGATACAATCTGTACCAAACCCTCTCTCCTGTGGCCTCATAGGATGAACCAGAGTAAAGAAGCACTTCTTGACACACAGGTCCTGACATACTCTTTTTCCATTTTGGGATAATCTATAACTGTGCTTAGGTGTTTACCTTATTTGTGGTCTCATTACAATAAGATGAACATGAATGTCAGAATTAAATGAGACTATATCAAGTCTGAATGGAATAAATGTTCTTAGACCTTTAAGACAAAACTGAAACTGTTGTAGCCAATGAGGGTCTCAAAGATTTCAGTGACACTAGGAGGCCCTTTACACAGGGTGTGTTCTTGCGTTAAATACAGCTAGACAGAGCTAACAGAACTGACCTGAAGGCTGGTTTATAGCATTCCTGGTCAGGTCTGACACTAGAAACACCAAGGCCATGAGTCTGATTCCCTTGGAATCCACTTAAAAACAAAAAAGTATAACTTGAATTCAATCCAAGCTTTGGAAACAGTATCTCCAAAATGCATGACTGTAAATGTTTCTGAAGCATTAATTTCTCTACATTGTTCCTAATATAAACCCTCATTACAGTTGTCCATATTTAAATGTAATATCCTGCCTGAATCCCCAGTTTTAAGATAGCAAAGTTGATGTGCCATGATAAAGAGATAGTTCATCCAAGAATGTTGACATCATTTAATGATCTTCATGTCGTTTCAATACTATGTATATATATTTTTTTAAACTTAACTGGGAAAAAAACAACAAAAAACAAGTATCATCCATAATAACGCAGATGGATCCAAGACCCTGTCCCTTGTGTGAACTGCCCCTAAGCAGTCCTTTGGCTTTGTCAATGTAACACCAAATACTGTACTTCAAAGTGGTACAGGTGCTTGACAAAATGGAACAAAGATCACAATGAGGTTCTCGGGAGACACTGCCATTTTATTATTTTCTTTTTCTCAATTGAACTTAAACCTATTTTTTCTATAACTGATTGTCAAAAAGTTGTATTTAACTCATAAAGAATCCACGACCCTCGAGGACTTCATCAATATAAGGATGGGTCCTTTCCGCATAGTCTGGTGCGAGACAAGAAACCCTCATCTACCCTTGGCTGAGCCTCTAGGGAATCTGTGTGAGGGTTTGAGCGAAAGGGCATTCCCTCAAGCATGGAGCTTCAATCGCCTTTCATCGCAAAGTTTCATTACTGTCCTCTGAGCTCATGCATGATTTAGCCACTGCTCTAACTGATCCTACTAACATGACGTTAAAAACTTCTGTCTCTGCCTCACTCTTTCTCCTATCTTTGTAGCACTCTCATCCTCCAAACACAGACAGACCATCTTAGTCTAGATCTCTCCATATTGCATCAGCCACCCCCTCCTCCACGTCTAAGCCTTGGACAGAGTTTGGCTGAGCTCTCTAGGGAGAGGCATACCCAGGGTAGCCTCAAAATTTTGAGTTCGACTTTAATATATCTGTCCATCCATGAAATATTCTATCATGGATTAAGTCCCATTTGGATATAGTTCTCACGATATGTGTATGGCAGCGCACTTACTTGAGTGTAACCTACATTAGCCTCACCATGCGCAAAATTACAGTTTGTAGTAAGTAGAGGAGAGAAGTGTCCATGACTCATTTCTCAAGGGTTTTACCGGAACAACCTAAGATGGCATTGCCATAACAGTGCTTGCACTGGCTCACTGAACTCATGCACCTGCAAATAGGATAGTGTAGTGAAGTATTTCCGTGACTAAAGAATTCCCACCGTGGCAGTGATTCATAGGCAAGTCAAACCGTGGTCTCAATCTTCTCAATGATCTCAACCATCGATTTGGACGGTGACAGTAAAGTGCACTCATCCTGGTCCCAGTGGCAACTGGGACTGGAGTCCCCATCTGTGCTCAGCTCGTCATCATCATCTTCCTCATCATCATCATCTACGCAAGAGTCCTCATCGCATGATTCCATGTAATGCAGACCCAAAGCATTAATTCCAGAGTCTTCTGAGCTGGAGGGAGAGGAGCAGTGGTCCATTTTAGGTCCTGAGATCTTCTCGTTTAGTTGGCCATGTTGAACAGTTGGGCCCACTTGCTTGTGTTTGTTGGTATGTTGGGGTGCAGGTTGAGATGCCAGCGTTTGGGTTTGGTATGGGGGATTTGGTGTAGGTGGAGGTGGCCTTTGCACATAACACATCTTACCGTTGATACGTTTAACCATGTAATCATCCACAAAGAGGTCAGAGATGATGCAAAACTTGGGAGACTCTGGGCAGGGTGGAGCACGGAACTTTGGAGCTGTCCTAAGAAAGCGCTCAGCCAGGGAGATGGACAGGTTCATGGTGTGGGTGTGACCTGAGGGGGCAACTGGAACTGGTGTGCTGGGAAGTTGGCATACACTGGTCATGGGTTGGTAGACATATTTACCTGTCATGAGAAAAAGAGGAGATGTAACATTTTGTCTTTCAAAAGCAAAGAATAACATTCAGAATGTACATTAATATGTATTGAATACAATAGATGTCCCAAAACAAAGAATATGTGAGCAGCAGCAGACCCTGATATTCTTTACTGAATATAAGAGAATCTCTAAAAAATAGATGATAAAGGTAGGCTTGAGAAAAGTAAGGTTGAGAAAGAATATGTATGTTCTTGCTGAAAACTCATTGGAGAGTTGTTCAATTCGTGAGCTCACATCGATTTGCCTGCTGTGCGAGTGATAGCTGTGATAGATACTGTTATAAATGGCTAGATATTTGTACTGTACAACATGTGTTACTAATCTGAACGTGTTACTCTTTCACAGAGCACAGGATTGATTCTTTCAAATCCAACACTTTTTGTGCAGCACGGAGAGAATGTGGCATGTCAGCCTGACATTTTTTAATATATGACCCACAAAAATAATAATAATAAACATGCTAATTTTGAATGAAATTAATTTTAATTAATGTTTGGGAAAATGATTAGATCTGTAAAACAAAATATTAAATTGTTCATTTAAGCATTATTAAATTGACCCACAAATCATTTATTATCTGAAAAAGGTGCACTTAAGGCATTTAATCATGTGTAACAAGAGCAAGCGTACACAATACAGATTATTGTTCTCATTTAACTCCATAGTTTGACTCTTTGGGGGGGAAAGTGCACAGATGTATCTCATCTAAAAGCAATTCCACTGCATTTCCCCATACAGGGAATGGAGTTTGAGTGTGATGGCTAGTATCTCAGAGGCAGAAATCCCTACAGAGATGGAATGGATTCTTCACTCTGGAACATTCTGAGGCCCAGCTGGCTGTTAGGCTGGAGTAAGCATCATTTCCATCTAATCCAAATCTCTACTCTTATTTAGAGATGAAACAAAGCTGTGCGGTATCTCAGAAATCTGGTCCGAAACAGTATTTCTGTAGCATAACGCTCTTATCTGCTCTGTCCTGCTATTTCAAACCTAGATGTTTCTATCATTTCAACCGCTAAAAAGGAAAAACAACTCAAATTTCCAACAGCATTGACTGGCACAGAATGAGCCCTTATATCAGGAAGGACAAATGAGTTTGCTTTGGTTGCTTTGTTGCATCCAGTGTGGACAACTTCTAGCTTTTGCTTCTCGATGCAACGCGTAAACGGTCTGCCAGGGGTCTCCAAAGGTTTGAGAAGCCACATGGTGTGAGCAAGGGGTTATTATCATCAACTAAAACTAAAACTATTGAAAACATTTCTGTAAATGGAAACAAAGCTGAAATATAGCAAACTATAAATATTCATTGAAAAACTTCAAATAAATAAATATTAGAAATATTGAACTGGCAATGAACTGAAATACACACACCTACAGGATTAATTGGAACACATGTTCAATTTCTCATTAATGCAATTATCTAATCAACCAATCACATTGCAGTTGCTTCAATGTATTTAGGCGTGTGGTCCTGGTCAAAACAATCTCCTGAACTCCAAACTGAATGTCAGAATGGGAAATTTTGAGCGTGGCATGGTTGTTGGTGCCAGACGGGCCGGTCTGAGTATTTCACAATCTGCTCAGTTACTGGGATTTTCACGCACAACCATTTCTAGGGTTTACAAAGAATGGTGTGAAAAGGGAAAAACATCCAGTATGCGGCAGTCCTGTGGGCGAAAATGCCTTGTTGATGTTAGAGGTCAGAGGAGAATGGGCCGAGTGAATCAAACTGATAAAAGAGCAACTTTGACTGAAATAACCATTCGTTATAATCGAGGTATGCAGCAAAGCATTTGTGAACCCACAACATGCACAACTTTGAGGAGGATGGGCTACAACAGCAGAACACCCCACCGGGTACCACTCATTTCCACTGCAAATAGGAAAAAGAGGCTACAATTTTCTAGGGTCCCCAGGGTTGTCAGCCTATATAGTGTGAGATCATCACTAGAGGCCCAAGGCCCCTCAGCACATACAGTACATTTATGCATTTGGCAGACGCTTTTATCCAAAACAGCTTACATTGCATTCAAGAAACACGTTGAATCAGTTCTTACTTTCCCTGTGATTGAACCCATGACCTTGGCGTTGTAAACACTGATGCTCAACTGATTAAGCAACAGGAAAGCTAGCCAGTATAAGCTGTAAGTTAACCACTATAGGGCCCTTTGAAAGTATTTTAACTGAAAGAAACAAAAATAATGTTCAGGATTCTGATTAAAATTATATATTCTTGCTGAAATTATGAAAACATTTTTCTCAAATTATTGTTAAAAATGAAAATGATGCTTCAAATAAGCACAGCATGAAATGATACTCAGCCTGCTCTTAAAGCCAACCTGGGCTGGCTAGTAAACTATCAGACACACACAGACAGAGAGTGAGCGTTCTACCTTAGAGTAGCTGACACATAATCTTGAACATGGCCTTGCCTGTCTAATCCTAATGAGCAATTCACACTAAGGGATTTTCACGGCCTTCATCCAAACCCACCTTCGCAATTCTCTGAGATCAGTCCGATGTATAATTGCAGTCGATCAGGACAGAAAGCTAGTGTAGGACTCAAGTCCTCTCAACAGGGACTTTTCAAATTAGGGTTCTTTCTACTTTTTTATCAAATTGTGTATTTCACACAGTCTGAAAGGCAGCCACCCTCCCCGGGTGATTCCTTACTGTCTGTTATGAGAGTGCAACAAAACTGACACAAATTTCAAGTTGTCAGACAAATCCTTTAAATAAAAACTATTTTTTTCTTATTTTTTCACTTTCATTAGCTTTCATCAATTCATCAAGTGTAAATGAAATATAAGGATGGATAGAACAGATGGATAGAACTGGTAACAGCAGCGTTGGATCTTTCTGTGAACGTGTAAATGGCACAGATGTGTTTTCAATTAGGTAATTGCTCCCCTCCTAGCACTTAGCATAGACTGCTAACCCATCCATGGACTTACAGTCAATGATTTGTAAGAGCCCTATATTATAATGTAATACAGTGGAACACGGTTATATCGACGGCCTCAAAAAAGCGGCAAGATAACCGAGGATCAAGATAACCAAATGGTGATTTGTTTGATGAAGCGATCAGCATGCTATAAAAATGTACATACACTGTATATGTTTGCTAACAAAAAAAGTCATATGTGCACCAACTAACAGCAGAGATTGTAACGGCTACTTTATGTTTATGTTGGGAATATACCTTTAAGACGGCGTATGTAGATGTGTGCACACTGGGGGGAGGAGGAGAGTGTTTTTGAGTGAGGAGAGAGATGGCTGAGATATAGCATAATCTACTGTTTCTATTTTTCTTCTTTTATTTGTGATGTTTGTCAGAGTGTTTTATTTTTCCTTGTTTGTACTTACGCTCTTTACATGTTTGAGAAGAGTGTGAAACCCATCTATAAAGCTCGTCATCTGGGCAGTCGTCAACTACTCTGATAGCCAGTGCAACATTACCAGTATATGATAAAAACCACCTTCAATTCTCGGTACAAACCTTTAATTATATTCTCCAACATTGCAAACACAATTTCGCTCACACCGTAAACACAGTCGCTCATAACACAGTCATTTCGCTCGGACACAGTTCTGAAGTACACACGTGGTTACTATGTTTTGTGGCTACACGGCACTGTGCCACAAGAGTGAGTGAAGCGGTATTGAAGTGAGCGACCATATAGACCGTGAGGCACCTGCAACGCGAACTCAGCGCATGCGCAGTGAACTCGGTACTATCATTAGTCACAGAGATCGAGAGAGCTGATGTGAAATGGTGAATTTGTCCCTCTTTTGTGCTCGAGATAATCGACATAACCGATAAGAAAATGCTAAGAAAAAATAGGGAGTTTGGCAGTTCCACTTCAAAGACGTATAAGTGGGTTCCATAAGACGTATAAGACGTATAAGTGGGTTCCACTGTATATAGTTGCATCAGTCTTTAGTGGAACGCTGTTATCTCTCATGTGCAGAATGACCCAAATAATGAGCTGATCTGGCAGGATAGTTATGACTAGCGTCAAACAATCTATCTGAATTATTTTTTAAAACACCAACAGATTGGATGAATGTAGAAATGGTTACAAACTAAATTAATCTCAATATACTGTAAATGACAAATTGTTCCTTAATGAAGTAATAGTACTGAACTCAAGCTTGTGGATGAGAAATAATGAACTTGTGAAAACATTAAGTTCAGTTTACTATCTTAAGTTATTAAATACTATTTTATTTTATATACTATTACTTCTGTTAATTAGCATTACAGTACACACAACTGATGGAGATGTCCATCTGGCATTTCATCATAGAAATTATTTCAACATTCAGATCAGATGACTTTTTAACTATCTTTTACTTTTTATAATGCACAAGCATTTCCTTTCAAGGGCAGTAGGAATGTTTTTACTTCCCTGTACCTAAGAAAGTCTTTCTTTACTTGAGGGTTAATTGGAAAAGACAGACATGACGGCTGCAATTACGGTGGCTGAAGAATACTCGTTCTCAACAGGTTGCTGATGTGATTATCACGAGGGAAGGTTTTTTCTTCATGGCAATGAGTTTTTGTACAGGCCTCAAGGCTTCTATCATTTCACATTTCACACTTGACTGCAAACACTATTATTTCAGATCCATAGTGATGTGGAGGCAATTGTTACGTAGATACATTTATCCTTCTTTCAAATTCCATAGCTTGGCAGTTGAAAAAGTGAATGAACTACAGTTATAAAAATTGACAATGACTACTGAATGGTGGGATTAAAGACATTGGTTCTTTTTCTTATGGTTAATTTGGGCAGGTCTTGTTTTTTTGTTTGTTTTTTAAATAACAATAAGGTAGGCCTGCTCTGTCTTCTTTTTCCCTACAAAGCAGATTAGACAATCTATTTAAGTGGATCTCCTACGTCATATAAATTACGAATGAAATTTGTGTCACAGTCTGTTCATATGATTCAGATACATTCATGTTCCTTGTACAGTCTTTTTTTTGGAGGGAATGTCTTATTTAACGTTAGATACAATTTATTTTAGGCATTTTTACCTTAATTGTATAGGACAGCAGAGGCTCAGAAGCAATGTGGGAAAGAGAGGGGGGGGGGGGGGGGGGGTGTGCAGATTTGGAAAGTACCTCAAGCCAGGACTCAGAATCAGGTCACCAGAAGCACAACCATGCCATGTGTCATCACACTGCCTACAAGGCTATTGGATCTAACAACATACTCTTTATTATATACTACATATACTATTCAAGTCCTTGTTTTTGTAATCTGCAAAATAAGACCTGCATTTAGTCTGAGTTCATCTAAAGGCAAGCTCACACGACAGAACTATGAGATTTTATAAATGGCCATAATTATAGAATATGAGGGACCTGGAGCAGTTTGCAAAGGAAGAGTGGTCCAAAATTCTGAGTGAGAGGTGTAAGAAGCTTATTGGTGGTTGTAGGAAGCAATTGACTTCAGTTATTTTTTCCAAAGGGTGTGCAACCAAATATTAAGTTATGGGTGCCAATAATTTCGCCCATTTTTGGAGTTTTGTGTGAAATTATGTCAAAGTAGCTTTTTTCCCTCCTTTATTTTGTTTTGCTGCAATACACACAAAGGGAACAAACATGTGTATAGCAATACTTTTCTGTGAGCAATACTTGATTTTCTGTAAAAATCTCAGAGGTGCCAACAATTTTGGCCATGCGGCACTGGTGATATTATCAGCCAGGCTTGAAAATATTGCTGTGTCTGTGACTGCTCGAGACAGGTTTGGATCACATCAATGAGCATCTGCAACCACATCGAGCACCAATTTGGCGGCAATCTGGGGATTTTATCACAGACCTTGGAAATCTGTCTGAGACAGCAAAATCCAGCTGAAAGTCATGTAGTGTAAGCCTGCCTTAAAGCAGACCCAGAACTGAGAGACTAAATAAAATAGATCTAGCATTAGCAAATAGTATTGCTAAGGAGGGACATACATAACGAAAAATTCAGTGTTTATATAATCTTCAGATTCTCATTGTCTTCTAATTACATTTCAAGTTGGGAATGAAGAAAGAGAGACGGAAAGACAGAAAGAGATGTGTTTGTCAGAAATGTAGGTTTGTTTGGTGAAGCAAAATAATCTGATGTCTATAAGAAGGATTGTGAGTTCTTTGAGTACATCATAAATACAACAAGGCATTAGTTTGCTGTCAGGTTTTTGTCATGTTGAGGCGTGATGCATCCAGTGTAGACAACATCATTGTTTATAATGGGTTATATTGTCTTTTTCACACTGCTCGCGTCCAGTGTAGACACGGTGTGAGAGGAGATATTATTACTGACACTAAACATGGCTAACTCACAGAAATGATGTGCTATGACCTGCCCTACAGCCCACTGGGAGAAACTTAGCACTTTCCCTTCCTTTTTCATCAAAGCTTGACAAGTACAGAATAGCTATTCTAACACACTAGGGCCTCCGGACTGAAACACATCATTATGTTTTTGCACTTTGGAGGGATGCCATTCATATTAAATCTCAGAGACATCTGGTGGCTGCAAAACAACAATTTTTGCAAACAGAAATAAAATTTCATTTTCGAAGTACTAAAAATCTTAAAAGCAGCCTATATGTTTTGAAGTCCCTGAAAGGCATATCTTTTTGCTAACCTTTAGGGAGGTAAACAAGAACAACGCCTGCTGTATTTACATGCACCCAAACAGCAAAGACAAATAGAAGACAGAAAAAGAGGAATACGAGAGCAGAAAACATCAGAATTCCCCAAGGAATGCAGAGAACTCCACTACAAGACTTATCTCAAAGGACAAAGCCAATCTGTATTCAGTTATTCATTCCTGCAAGTGTGTATAAATACATTTCTAACTGCCCCTGGGTTTTATACTGTACAGTGACTTCTTGTCACTATGTGAGACTAACAGACAATGGTATTGTATGGAATCTTGGGATCAAGTTTTGCACAGCTGATGTTTTGTTAAGGTGTCTACAATAATAAATATGTTTCTCCTGAAATGACTGTGAAACTCTGAAAGAATCAATAATTTCATTATTTGTGTACAATGAAATTTAAAAATTGATCTTTTTGTAACCAATCTCCTATATTGTGGTAATGTAGTTTCATGTCTCATGTAGCACTCTGGTCATTTTCTTTTCTCATAACAAAATCAGTAGTTCATGTTCAGGTGGCAATGTAATAAGTGGAAAATCGGATAGACAGTCGATCATTATCGCAAAATATACGCTCTATGGGCAGCACAGTGTGCAGTATCCCTCAAATACACATGCTGACATCATGCAAAGTACTGACATATTTAGCCAAATTAATAAAATATTTATCTTGCTTTCTCACTCCTTCTTCTAATTATCATTAAACAGAACTAATCAATGTTTTTTTTTCTGAACAAAGCACCAGACATAGTTTCTGTGTAATACTAGTGTTAACTTTGTTGGTCATGAGAAAAGACACAACTCATGCAATTCAGCTCACAAGTAGGGCAAATGTCAGTCAAGCTCCCAAGAGGATCTTTGTCGTTCCATTTTAAACAGCACTGGTTCCGCCCGAAAGCCTGTGCTGTGCTGCACGAAGTTTCAAATTAATATTTATCATGTTTACATAATGCTCATAGTGTTGCAAACATAAACATCCTCCCTCTAATGAGAACAGATATTGGCTTAATTACTGTGACAACTGAACTTTATAGTTAAGTGGTGTGGGTGTGTCTAGGCAGACACAGCTTTGTCACTAATGTATTAATTAAATTAATGGTCACACCCTACACAGGACAATTGTAATCTGAATTGTCACAAAACATAAATAGTAATACAGTGGAACCTGGATATGTCGACGGCCTCGGGGGTTGCAAAAAAACGTCGAGATAACCGAGGTTCGAGATAACCAAAAGCCAATATGGCCGCTCTATCGCTGACTGCTATATAGCATAATCTACTGTTTCTATTTTACTTTTTTCTTTGTGATGTTTGTCAGAGTTTTCTTTTTCCTGGTTTGTACTTACGCTCTTTACATGTTTGAGAAGAGTGTGCTGGTACGAAACCCATCTATAAAGCTTGTGTGACCAGTTTAATCACCTCGAGTTTTCTTTCATTTCCATTTACCATCTGGACAGTTGTCAACAACTCTGACAGCCGTTACAATATTTACCAGTATACGATAAAAACCACCTTCTGTTCTAGATACAAACGTTTAATTATATTCTCCAACACTGCAAACACAATTTCGCTCACAGCATAAACACAGTCACAACACACATAAACACATTAGCTCCAAACTCTTAGCTCTGACACAGTTCTGAAAAGTATTACGCGCAGTTACTATGGTTTCTTTACAAAGTCTAAAATGCTTTGTTGCCTTTTGTATTTAACGGTCTGCTTGAAAACTAATGCTTCTAAGCTTCTATCAGTAACGACGTCTTTGTTGATGTCAATGTAATCTGGTAATTCCTGTACAGTGATGGTGAACTCCTGTGCCTCCTCTTTCAAGATATCTTTCATCTGTAAGGCTTGTTTTTTGCGTGAGTTCTTCCTCAGCTGCATGGCATTGTGGTGCAAGAATGAGTGAAGTGTTATTGGAGTGAGCGACCGTACAGACCGTGATGCACGTAGAACGCGAACTCAGCGCATACGCAGTGAAACGGGAACTATCGTTGGACTCGGGGATCGAGACAACTGATGTGGCGACTTTGTCCCTCTTTTATGCTTGAGATATTAGGGTTTGGCGACATAATCCGTTTTTTTATAATCGACATAATAATCGACAAAACCGATAAAAAAATCCTAAGAAAAATAGGGAGTTTGGCGGTTCCACTTCAAAAACGTCGACATAACAGGGTTGGCGAGTTAACCGACCTCGAGATAAGTGGGTTCCACTGTATTTAATTTTAAATAGTAATATTTAAATGTTCATTTACAACACACAAAAACATAAAATGTCCCCAACTACACAATCTGCTTTTTAATCACCATTTTTATTTATTTGTATTTCCTTACATTCAAATTGCAATTCTGCACCTTGTTGTTACATCAGTTCAGCAATTTCATTGGAATTTAACTGGCATTCTCAAGTTTGGAATGGTTGCTAAGTCTGATGTTCTACTTTGTTATTTTATATTAAGTGAGGCTAAAAGCTCAAACACTTGACCGCTATCATTTTTTTCTGACAGAGAAAGGTTGAACTTTCACAAAAAATCAAAGGCAAAGCTGAAACCTTACAGCTTGGAATAAATTGTGCTGACCTTTTAAAGCTGAGATAAAAAAAAAAAGTCCAACTTAGCAACAAAGCCAGTCGAGCGCTTGACCTCTGACAGAGCTATGTGAACTTCCTGTCATATCCTGATTCATTTCCTTTTCAACGTGTCAGCCAGAAAAGAAGCAAGACTGTTGGATGTGTTCATTTTAGAGCTCCAAGCCACAGATATGCCACAGGGTTGTACATGGTTAATCGAAAAAACATAGTCAGGTACATCCGATTTTTTGACAGATCTCCTCCCTCTGTTTTAAAACTAGGAAGATGTTAGTGAAATCAAGATGTGAGGGTTGACATAAACACACACTTTAGCCAAGAATGGCTTTGCTTGACTGTGACTACTAGCTTCACAGAACCTCTCTTTCATGATCCATAGAGTGATGCTGTGCCAATCTTAAACAGGAAGCGAGACTTAAGATTCAAACAAGTCTGTTGGCAGAAACACTGTCCTGATGCAACTGCATACTGAAACCTACAAAAACTTAGCGACCTAATTTACTGTCATTTTCCCATTTGTGTTTAAAAAGCTTTGACTGATTTCTCTCTCTCTCTCTCTCTCTCTCTCTCTCTCTCTCCCACTTACACACACAGACAGACATACACACACATTTGGAGATGATTATATCACAGAGAGGTTGAAGGAATCTAAAGAATCTGCACCCGCCTTCAGAGTCACATGGCATTTGTTAGCCTCACAATGATACCCCAGACACCAGAAATGGCTTGATCTTATAAAGATCTGCCTTATAAAGATCCCAGTGATAAACTTTATCCCCCTATTCACTTCCTTTATACTGCACATTCTTAATAAATTACAATCTTAGCAAGTTTCACTTCTGTTGTAAAGTCCCTTTGAGGCTTCTTTTAAGTTAGATACTGTAGTGGATCATTCTCAAAAATATTGACCGTCTGACTGATGGTGATTTGCTTTGAGTTTTTGTCTTATTTTAATTGGCTTACTTTATTATTTTACTTACAATTCTTTACGGATTTTAACACCTCTATAACCAGTGACACATTTTAACAAAAGAAAAAGATGACTTCAAGAATGTATCAAAACACAGCACTTATTAAATTAAAATCAACATATAATACCGTTAAATAGATTGTTAGTAAAAAAAAAAAAAAAAGAAAAAAAGAACTAAGACAAAATGACATGCACACATTAAAAAATGCAACTTGGAATTTTTTTTTGAAAAATCAATATTTGCAAATGTCATTGAAATGCTATTCAATTATTCCAGATGAAGACGATAAAGGCAGCTTTTCCGGGCCCTATTGTTATTTTTTTCTTTTAAAAAAATGTGCAAAACATCATAGTCAAACAATTTGAACATTATTTAGAACAATGTTAGGTTACATAAAGATAGTTGGGTTACATAATGATATTGATTCCTTGATCATGAATTCTGTTTCATGGAGGAAATCTCAAGGGCCAGGTTTGTCACCACATTTTGAGAAAGTGCCAGGTGTCTCTTTGAATTAGCTGTCTATAAGTCAAGTAACAGAAAAAGCATTTTAAATGCATTCCAGTTTAGAACTGGACAATGGGGTAGTATGTGAGTATACTATGTGTAGGGGGGAAAAAGAAAGAAAAGAAACAGCTCCTTCCAACTGTGGAATAAGACCATATAATCATGGTTGCCTCCAGAAATTGATGTCCATATAACAATAAATAAAGCTGTTGATTATTTCTCCATTTTCTTTTTTTGCCATGAAAATCTTAAAGACAGTGTTATTGGGATGTATTCCCATTCACTTCTATTATCTAAAGGTAAAAGTTATTTTTGATAGATTTTTTAAATATTGCTTGGAAGAGCAACTATGTACATTCACAACCATTGGTGTTATGTCATATCTAAGACTTATATGCATCATTTATCGACTTCTTTAATTTTTCATAAGTGACACAAATGCAAGATTCCCCATCCCTCTGAGAATAAGTGATAAACAGATGTTATTAGAGTATTACAAACAAGCATAGTTATCAGATTAATTAATAATTTTACTGATAAGTGGAGTACAAATTAAATATTTATGCTTTTTAATTACTGTTAATTATTGATGATTTGGATCAGTTCAAAGCAGGCCAATAGTAAATTTACACTATAAGATTTTAAAACCAAATGTTACAGCCACAACAGTTTTTCTAACTGTGAAAAACATTTTAATAGGCTATTCTAACGAAAGATTAGAAGAAAGTAAAGACCATTTTGTGGGAACGTTCAATGGAAGGTTCTTTGTGGAACCGTCGATGCCAATAATTGGAAGCCTCTTCATTTTTAAGAGTGTTATAGTGCATTTTTGGAACATTTGTCATTTTACAGCTATAAAGAATGGAAACCCTTCAGTCGTAATTGGTTTAAAATGAACTAAAGAAACTCTTATCTGACGTCAGCGTTCGGGAACTCTGAAGGGAAATGGGAACAAAAGAATTTCCCTGAGACTCAGAGGTCCATTGAACGGCAGAGGAAGTTATGTTTATAACGCCTGTGTTTTGTAATTTGCATTTCTCAAATAATATCTTTTAAACTCCTCTTTGTGGGTGTTTTAAGTCTTGAGGCATCATCCAGTGGATACTGTTTATTCTGTGCAACTGATAGCCCACTATCTATCCACGTCTCAACGACGCTGGATGCGTGTACTTACAGTGGCACCAGCCCAGATGACAGCACCAGTGCAGCTTGAAACACTTCCCGTGGCTGTGTGTGGCGCAGATGGATAGTCCATCGCAGGGCAGAAAGTCCGGTCGCCCTGCGCAACTCCTCGCTAGAGCCTGAGCTTCATCTAACTTCTCACTCTTCTGTCCGCCCGAAGCGGCCATCGCGCGCGGATCACACCGACGAAGCCCTCATCAGCACCGAGCGCTCGGGGAAGATCGGATGCGCTCAGCGTCGGCTGTATTTCAATTAGAAAAGAAATGAACAAAAGTGGAGATACGCCCAAGACTTCGGCTACCCAAGTTCCACTTCTAACCCTTATAGAAAAACACCTAGTTTTCGCTCGATTAGCGTCTAAAAAAATACTGTTGCGTGAAAGATCGGTGTGTCCGTATAAACAGCTTCAGCTTCAGATCGGCAAGGAAAGACTGATGCTGATTGTCGAAGACGGATTTTCCGTTTCGCTCCCCTGCCGTCTATCCCCGCCTCTCTCTCTCTCTCTCTCTCTCTCTCTCTCTTATTATTGAAGGGTTGGGCTTGTGAATTATTAATGTTCAAATTCTTTACGGCAACAGAAATACCTTAGAACCTTTTTTACAATCTGGTTTCAATTAGATTTTTATTATTTTTTTTATTTTACTATGAGTCAGAGTAAAACAATTACTTTTTTTCTAACAGCTGTTTCAAGTTACAGGTTTTTTCCCCCCACAACTCTTCATACAGTTCTCATAATCAACTTTCATCTTGGCACAGCAGTTTATTTCATATTCAAAATGCACTAAACGTTGCATACATCTCTCAAATCAACTCACTTGTCACCAACAAACTTTGTCATAACACAGACCTAAAAACATTAACATCAGATGGCATATGAAATTTCAAATGTCTTGTTGTGTTGTACAATGTCTTTACAAAGCAAGAATGACACTCTCTAGTCAAGTTTTTCCTTACAATCGCTAGGACATATATTCTGTTTCACAATTTTTTTGGTGAACTTTTCATAGACATTGTAGTTTTTATACTGTACAAACTGTATTTTATATTTCCCTACACTAATCCTACCCCTACACTTTCCCGTCACAGAAAACATTCTGCATTTTTACATTTTCAAAACATATTATTTATTATATTTATTAATCAGTTTCATTCATGGGGACCGTTTGCTGGACCGTTTTACTATCCTTGTGGGGACATTTGGTCCCTACAGTGTAATAAACCAGTTAACACACACACACACAACAGCAACAACAATAACAAAAGAACACATAAATCTACCTATTATAAATGGTATTCTAGTATTGTGTCAGACTGTGAAATCAATTGCTCTTTTGAGGATGTTCCATACGGTTTCTACTTTTAATGTCATAAGGAAATTTTCAATTCATAAAATGTTTGATTTTCATCCTTTGATAAAAATATTAACTACAAGCAGTTTCAGTGCAGAATCCATCAATGCTATAACGTGGACTTGACCATATTGTTACGCACCAACTAGACCAATGAGAGACATAGACATTTTCTCCTGAGTTGGTCTAATGTGAAATCAGACCGTGTGCATTGCTGCCAACAGTGGCTTTGAAGGAGGGAAATGTTGTGTGAGTCGCTTTGGAAAACTGCTGACAATAGAGTATCTTTGAAAACTGAACACTTTGAGGATGGATGCCCTCTATGACTGTTATTTGAACGCTGAACATTTTCATCTCCAGAGTCAATCATTGACTCTGAAACCCTTCTAAAATTCTAAGAAAATAATAAGAAAATAAAGGCTTTCAATATCTGCTTTTACCAAAATTGACTTTATTTGGCAGCCACAGTATACAAATAGCAGGCCTACGTACTTCATACTATATCATAGTTTCACATTGTACAACATTGATGGTTAAAACCTTTCTTTACTTTAAGAAAATAATTACCAATTCTAATAGGCTATTTTTATTTTTTTATTTTTTATTTATTTATATTTATATAGCGCTTTTTACAATACAGATTGTTTCAAAGCAGCTTTACAGTGGTCACAGGAAACCAATATAAACAAAGTTTGTTTTGGCAGAACAGCAGCTCTAAAAGAGCAGGTGAATCAATAAAATTGATGAATATTAAGTGTTAAGTGTCCCCAACTAAGCAACTCATCTGTCAAACCATATGCACAAAATAAGTGCAAAAAAATAAAACAAAAGCCTTGCTATCAGAACTTTATTGATTTTTAGAAGGTGTAAAATATTTGATTTGATCAGCACCATGTATAAAAACAATCCATGTGCTGTAAAAATAGGCAACAAGCAAACAGATTTGTCCCCAAGGAGGAGTCAGACAAGGTTGCCTATTGAGCACCACTCTAATTAACATTTATATAAACGAATTAGCCAAAGCATTAAGTAATTCAACTGCCCCTGGCCCAACCCTGACTGAATCCGCAATTAAATGGCTCCTCTCCTTAGATGATTTAGTCATTCTGTCAAAAACAAAAGAGGGACTATAACAGCTCCTTGACATCACAGGGTCAAATGTGGGGTCTTAAAATTAAACCTAGCGATAAAAAAAATAACGATTTAAAAAAAAGAGATTCAGGTGTAAGGAAAATAAATACACTTTCAAAGCAGGAAACCAAGTCCTCTATACCCACAAATACCCCTACCTGGGACTAAATCGAAGTTCAACAGGAAACTTCAAGGACAAATCTGGCTGTAAATGAACTGAATGCAACCACAATTAGGGTCTTCTACACAATAAAAAATACAATTCAACATGAAATTACAATTCAAACCTGGCTAAAAATCCTACAAACAGTAATCAAACTAATTTTTCATTGCTCTGTATGGCAATGAGATCTGGGGACCCTTAAAAAGCCAAGATTTTTCTAAATCAGAAAAATAAGAAATTGAAACTCTGCATACTCACATTTGTAAAAGCATCCTAAAAGTAAACAGGGCAACACCAAAACAACATTCCTAATTAATATTCATCCAATAAAAGAGCTTGGAAATTCTATCAGCACCCTAAATTACACAAGAAGATGGAATTCAATTTACGTCCAAAAAGAGATTATAAACCAGCAGAATACCTGAGCTGTGTGAGAAAAACACTGACCAAATACAGGCTGAGTGATCACTGTTTGGCTAAATTTTGTTTGACAAAATTTCAACAACTAGTACCAAATTATATGGCATGACCAACATCATATTTTGGGAGAAAACTCCAGCTTGATCACAACATCAGCCAAATATGTAATAGCCTGCCACAAAGCCAGCGGACAAAACTAAAATCAGAAATATTCTTGACACGTCACCTTCATTTATTTAGTGCTTTTTACAATACACATTGTTTCAAAGCAGCTTCATAGTGACAATAGTAAAATAATAATTTAATGAAGTTTGTTTTTGGCTGTACAGCAGCTCTAGGAGAAATTCATAATCCAGCTTAAGTTTCAATTGATTCATTTTCATTGTAGAATCATTAGATATTAACTTAGCGTACACAACACCGTTCTCAACCAAAAACAGAAAACTCCCAACACGTTTTGTACACCCACCCACACGACATTGGCGTTATTTATTCTTATTTGTTATGTATTATATAATCATTATGTAATACCTGCTTTGGAAATACTGTACAAGTCATGCCAGTAAAGCTCATTTGAGTTGAATTGAATTGAGAGATTTAGAAAATGTTTAATCAATCAAAAATTACACATTTCACTCATACAAAAATTATTAGAAAATATTCACCAATTGGTAAAGACTCATTTTCACAAAGCTATATGTATAACCCTTTCACGCCTTGAGGTCACAACATATTCGAAAACCATTTTCTTGCATATGCATAGGTATTTTCATGTTTCATGGCATAGTTGTATATCAACCTCTATGTACAGTGGACACTAGTGCATCATCCTAGACTGCCACAAAGTGTGTGTATTTGTGTGTGATTTTTTTCTCTCCCAACAAAGATAAGAAAGTAAGAAATGCAAAGTTGCTCTGGAATATCCATCCATTCCTTCTATCCTTGGAGAGTATTTATTTTTTTGTATTTATGTTATAGTTTTTACATGAATTTATATAATTTTATTCATTGGGTTATTAAATGCACACAATATTCCTGTGTTATTACTAAATTATGTTTAATGCAGTATCGCATTAGTTAAAACCAAGCATTCACACTGTCCACTCATCTAAAAATCCCTTTGAAAAACGTGTAAAAATAAATAAATAAAAGCTCGAGTCTTGTTTTTCATGCCCTAAGAGCAATAAAAACACATAGGGAAGAAAATCTGAGGTTGTCATAATTCATGCATATGTGTGTATAGTGTGGTCAAATGTGTCTAAACAGTTTTGCTAACATTTAAAGTGCTCTATGTACAAAGAGTATGCATCTTATTGAAGTCGAAGGGTAGGATTGCATAATATATAGTGAAATACTGCAAGCAAATGGCAAGATATATGTATCTATCAATCTGGATAACTGCTTGGGCTTGAGGAGTAGGATAAATGCATAGTTTTATTCTTGCTCATATGTATTGTTTACGATCTTTCTCTTGACCTCTTCCGCTTTAATTACATTTCATTCTATTTCACCTTCAACTGAAATGTCAATATGCACGGTCTCCAGGGAAACAAGGAAGTTATTCATCATTCAAAGGTTTCATTGGCGTTAACAGTATTTATTTGGTTTTATTGTCCTGTCAGCAAGCAAAACCTCCCCAATGTTAGTAAAGATTGCTAATGTCACACATACTACAACCTCGTTTAAATTTTATTGCTTGCCCAGACCCATATTGCTGTCGTTGACTCTCTGCAGAATAGAAGGGGAAGCACACAGACACCCATACACGCAAGCTAGCATTAAATTGCCAACATCCATAACCACTTTGTCAGAGGCTGCAGGCAGGCCTCTCAGAATGGTAGGCTCATAAATGAGCCATGTTTCACTGGAGCGTGGAGTCATGAAGCCAAACGTCTGCTGCCACCACATGTGTCACAATAACTATCTAATCAATGAAGCCAGTGTCTGCTGATCCTAGGAAAAGGATTGACCAGACCAGTGGATCCCAACCACATTCCTGGAGGCCCCCTAATACTGAATATTTTTTCACATCTCCCTAATCAAACACACCCGATTCAGCTTATTCACAAGTTTACACTTACTTATAATGAATAGAGTAAAGGTTATTCGAATCTTGGTTAGAACTGGTGAGGAGTGGGGAGATTGGGGGGAGGTGGGATGCTGTATACAATAATTGGGTTGATTAGTTGAATGTGCTCCTTCTGTGTCAATTAGGATAATTATCTGAACGTGCTCCCCTGAACCTTGTTAATAAAACATAATTTAGTAGAGGCTCCAAGACCTGTATTGGGTGTGTCAGACACAGGAGACATGCCAAACGTGCAGTGTTGCGGAGTCTCCAGTCACATGGAAACCACTGGACTAAACCTTCATTTTCCCCCAGAGATGGGTGCTGTTGTTATTGGTGGAGGTGCAGGTTGTGCATCCTCTCTCTCTCTCTCTCTCTCTCTCTGGGAGTTTGAAGAGTCCTGACGTGGCTGGCAAGATGGCGATGGGTAGGATTTTCTTTTCAGGATCAATGTCCATTAACAGTGTTTGTGAAACACAAACATATATTACAAATGGCTTTGTGTTGGATTTTTTTGTAGACAAAGCTGTAGGCTCTGTTTAACACAAATCTATAAATTATGAATATTCACCCCGCCCATGTGTGTCAGGGTCTGCCACATTCTGTTTAGTCATTCTCTTGGTGTTGTGGCAGAGCTCTGACACTACCGTAATGTCTCGAGTTCTGTGTGCACTCTTGTCTGTGTAGCGTCTTGTGTGCGGGTGATGATGTCCGGTCCCGATACTTTGGTCTGGTTCAGTTTCGGTTTTGTGTCGGGATTCAGGCATTCATGACTCGTGTGTTCATCCTTGTTGTGAACGCACAAGAACAGGTGTTTGCTCCTTCTCGCGCACTCGTCATGTGAGTGGGCGCGGTTTCAAGCTTTGCGCGAGCCGCGCTCTCTCTTGCCTGTGTGTTATATTTAGCACACGGTTCATGCTTTCATCGGCGCATGCTTTTCAAGTTGTGTTTTATGTCACGCACAGTTTGCATTTACCAGCTGCGTGCTGTCTTTGTCTAATGTGAACACGAGTCCACATTGGCTGGGCGTTTCTTGTCTTGTCACTGTTACCCCGCCCGCCTTTTTTCCTTGTCATTAGTTTTATCCCAGCTGTTTCCCTTCCTCCTGTGTGTATTTAATCACGTCATGTTTGCTGTCCTGTGTCGCATCGTTGTCTTACCGTCGTCATGCTGCTTGTCTGTGCCAGTTAAGTCCAGTCTAGTTTAAGTCAGTCTTGTTTTTCCCCCACGGGGTATTTTTATTTGCATTTTTGTTTTATTATTCAATAAAAAGCCCTTCCACCCTGCAATACTGAGTCCTCGCTCCCTGAACCCTGACAATGTTCTCTTGAAGCTGTGTACTTAAAAGTCTCTTTGTTTCTGCACTGTAATATGTATTATTATGGAAAATACTGATAGTACAATCTATCATCCTCGCAGGTCTAGTTTAAGCCAGAAAGTCCCTCAAAGATTTGCCCAAAGGACAATCACCTTGTCATCACTCTTTGAAAAAGTACAAGGCTGCAGGCAGTCTCTGTATGGCTTTAGTGCTCTTTATCAAAGACATATTCGGCTAGTGGCAGAGAGAGAGAGAGAGAGGACACTTTCCTTAATTCATTTCATTTCCTTACAGACAATATGCCCCATGAGACTGTGCCGTTTGGAGTTTTCGCAGAGTGAAAGTGAAGCTGGCTGAGGTCGAAATAAAAATGAACATATAATAATTTGTACTTTTTCACACTTCACTTAACCCTGGGTTATCATCTTTTTAAACCCTGCTGCTAACTCCAGAAAAAAACAAACTTTCACACAATTTTACCACAGCTTTTAACTTTTTTTGTGGGGCCTGCATTGAGGCGCTGAAGATGCTGTGTGAAGCAGTTGTTTAGCAACAACCAACCATAAACTGAACAGCTTGTCTAATTAAATATTCATATCCTTTATACTCTCACAGAGACTTTCACATATTGTATTCTGGTTTAACGTGTGAGAGAAAAATGTCAAATAAAATGTTAGACAGTGACAGGATACTTGTTGAGAACTGGAAAGAGCATTTAATCATTTACTCACCATCATATCATTCTGAGCCTTCGTCTGTAGAACAAAAGAAAAGAAAAAAGAAAACACATTGTCTCATTGTAATTTGTCCACTCAATTAACAATGTTGGTTTGGACTGCAGTGACTTTCATCAACCTAAACTAGTTGATAAAATATCCCCCTACCTACGTTTTTGCACAACTCAAATATGTTTATGTTTACTTAACATACTTTACATTCATATTCATGATTGCTGATTCCATTAGTAGAATTTTTTTCTTTTTATCTTCTGTCAGCATTGTAATAATTCTTCATAATCATCAGCTGCCTTTACAGATGTCAGTATGAGCAGACTATGTTTCACAGTTTTGTTGACATGCTGGTTTAATCAAAGTCAAGGTTTTAATGTTTCTCAGCCGAGGACTCATCTTGTGAGAGTGGGCGTGTGGCTTCTGTTGCAGCTTCGGTTGCTCTGCTGTGTTGAGGTAGTGAGAAGGGCAGTGTGCCATTTCAGCTCAGCGCTGCTGCATATGCTTCTGCCAGAGACAATCTGCATGCATACGAAACAAAATATATCTCTCTCTCTCTCTTTCACTCTCTATTGCTCTCGCTTACCGTACTCTGACAGAAAAGACCTGCTTTGTGGCATTGTGGCATTGTGCTGACTTTAGAAAAGCGATACGATCTGACAGAGAACAGAGGCATGCATATACACGTCTAGTGCCATTCTTGCTTTTTGTCCAAAAACACTATACTTTCTAGTAGAGAATTGCAGGCTGTACTCACAGACTAGACACTCACAGGTAGACATAAAATTCCAACATAAATATAATGGTTGCTATAAATGAACTACAATCCTCATGAAGGATTATGATACGACTTTGGTCTGAGATCACCTTTATTCTATGTCAGCTGACCCATTTATGTTTTATTTTTGTGCATATCATTGCTTATTATTGTACTGTATGGTCCAAGATGATCAATCTCACTGTAGCATATCATACAATATATGTTTTTGACTTTTATATGTTTAGCGTTTATCTATATTTAATTGAGACTATAGGATATCATGCTAATGATTTTTAAATTGTGATGTGCAATACTAGAGGATTCATGATAAAAGTACTATAAATATTACTTGGGTAAATCAGGTTAATCCTGAAAACATTTTGAACCTTTTTTTTTGTCTATAGGATGTTTTCTAACTGATTAATACAATTATTATTTAGTTATTTCTCTCACTTGAGTATTAGCTTTGTTTTTATTGTGTGTCTGAGAAGAAAGACAAAAAATAAAATGTGAGATTTTTTGACATCACATGACCAGCCTTGTCACACTATGATTTCAATTCTGTTTCAGTCTAGTAATAACACAAACCAAGGATGTTCACTATGAAATGACAAAAAAGCATTATGCAACTGATGTTTCTGCATCGCAGCAAGGACACCACTTTTAGAAGTTGTTCATTTTAAGATGGAAACAACAACAAAGCTTTGTCTTTATTTTGAATGTCATGCCCTATGATTTCAGGTACCCTGGATACAAATAATAGAAACATGTCAAATAGAGGCACCCGTGATGTGTTGAGGTCTGCCTCGGGGTTCATGGTGACAACAATTCATCAGATAAACTTGCCCTCTGCTGTGTCGAAGATGAAAGCACAGAAAAGGAGTGTAAAATTAGACTAGGATTTGTGACGTAGATGTCTGATTGAACGTTCCCCCCTTGGATGCTCTTTGAGTCTGGCATGTGAATAGTGGGGACCTTTTAAACCAAAGCCTGCAGCAATAACTATATCTAGGTTGAAAGCAGCCCTCCTCTACATGCTCACACACAAAAACACACGCACACATACATGCACATTTCTATTCAACGTCTGAGAAATCCTTCTCATACTTAGACTTTTAGCTTTATTGAACAACTTAAATATCACATGTGCTATCATCCACCAAACAGACATGGCCCTAGGCACTGAGATTGCTATTGGCATCTCGGAAGCTGTTTAGTGTCTGTAAAGTTGTCTTGCTTTCTCGTTGTAATGAGATCTGGGCAGAAATTGGACCCTCAGTTATATCCATCACCAAAACTGGGTTACCCACCTCCATTTCAACATTGCAGCATCCTAGCTGGGGGAAAATCCTTTCTAACATGATGCTGCAAATGATTTTACATGTTTGCAATGCATGGCTTCTCTCTCTCTCTCTCTCTCTCTCTCTCTCTCTTCCGATCCTTTTACCATAAGTAGGCTACTGTAATTTATCAACAAATTTATTCATAATTAGTAGATTTATTTTATACTTTTGGAAGGTGATTTTAGTTTCAGGTTCTGATTTTACAGTCAACCCCCAGTAGACCTACGGTAGATCTTTTGGGTATAGATTCACCATTTCATTTGCTTTGGGACACAATGCATTGATCTAAATGTTTCAGTCACTTCAAGGGTGAACATAAATCATTTGGATAGCAAGTCTGCCTGTATATATTCATCTGTGAACATGCTAGCAGTACTTCAACTCAAAGGGATTGCTCACTCAGAAATGAAAATTAATTTACTCATTTACTATTTAGTCATTTACTCTCCCTTAAGTCTGATGAATTTCATTTGTCTGATGAACATAAAAGAAGATATTTTGAAGAATATAGGTAACCAAAAAGTTAATGAAAAAAATACCATGGAAGTCAATGGGCATTCTTCAAAATACAGTGGAGTTCACTTATCTAGACTCACGGTTAACTTGCCAATCCTATTATGTCGACGTTTTTGAAGTGGAACTGCCAAACTCCCTATAGCTGCTATAAACTCCCTTAGCATTTTCTTTTCGGTTATGTTGATTCTTTAATGTCGCCGAACCCTAATATCTCGAGCACAAAAGAGGGACAAATTCGCCACTTCACATGGTTATCTGGTGACTCATGAGCGTACCTAGTTCACTGCACATGCGCTGAGTTTCCGTTGCACTTCTTCCATTGCTTCTCTCACAGCACTCTCTGAAGTGAAAGCACATATCGTTCTTACGCTTCTCAATGAGCAGCGAGTGCTGCCCTGGGTCCATTCTAAAGCCTCATCCACTTCTGTGTGCACATAAAGCTTCTTTGATTTGATTGGTTTTCTCAAATATTTTGACATTGGTCGGTAGCGAGCGGTTACCGACCAATGAGTATGAGGCTTAGATGAACATACACACAAAACTGCTTCTGACGCGCGCTCTGCTCAGCGCTGCTGCGGATTGAAGAACCCAGTTATTAAAAGGGGACGGGAAGCCGAATTTGTTGAGAACGCACATTAGACAGGCAGAACACAAGAAAGTATCCAATCTAGTACAGTGTAATGATCTCATGAATATGTTGTGCCTGTTTACGCTGTGAGCGAAATTGTGTTTGCAATGTTGGAGAATATAATTAAAGGTTTGTATCGAGAATCGAAGGTGTTTTTATTGTATACTGGTAAATCTCTGCTGTTAGTTGGTGCACATATGCCTTTTGTTGTTAGCAAACATAGACAGTGTATGTACATTTTTATAGCATGCCGTTCGCTTCATCAAATAAATTGCCATATTGGCTGTTGGTAATCTCGATCCTCGGTTATCTCGATGCTTTTTTGCAACCCCAGAGGCCGTCAAGATAACAGTATTCCACTGTATCTTCTTTTGTGTTCCAAAGATGAATGAACATCTGAGGGTCTGCCTACATGAGGGTGAGTGAATTATCCATTTAGGTTGCTGTTCACTAAAAATCTCTACTTGCTGTATTCCTTCATAATTTTTCAATTTAATAAGTGGATTCAGTTTGCAAAGTTTTTTACTTAGATTTATTTTTTGCATCACTTTGAAGTTAACTTTGCCCAGTGAAGGGGACAGTCAAAAATAATTGAGTCCACCTTAACTACATCTTAATCGCTTAATCTTACTTTCTCTATCTTTTATTTGTGTTAAAGGTAACAACAAACTTTCCCAGGGCCATGCTATTAGAATACTTACCGTACTGTACGTCACATAATTCTGATCATGGACAAGCTATACCACCACTACTATCTTCCCTGAAAAATGTGTGTATTCAATCCTTCTTATGGATTAGTCTGGCTTTTTATTATCCAGCATGATATTGTTTGATATTATTTTTTATATTATTGATATCAAGCTTTTTCTGTATCATTTTTGTTGTTGTATCCCTGGGGGATACAAACATTTGAGAGGATGTAGGGAGTGGGAGTGAAAGTGTAGGTCTCATTTCTTGGTTTCATGCTGAAAGGGTGTTTATTGTGAATATTTAGATCTGATGACTCATGTGTTCCTTGTTTAGCTCACAGGCAACATCAACACGGACAACAAACAACACGGACACCTGTAGTTCATATATTTCACATTTTTACAATATTTGGAGGGGACTTAGATGTATAAAAAGTTCTTGTTAAGCATTAGATTATTACATATATGTTGAAATTTAATGAATGATTTAATTATTTTTTTCATAATCTGTAAACGTTTGTATCTTACAGGATTTGTTTCCTCTTTGAAGAAAAAATAGACTCTTTTGTCTATAGAATTTATACTGTTGAGGCCTGTTTTAGAAAATAACTTCAGTACTTAAACTTAAATAAAAAATTATATTCAATAATTTAGTCATTAATAGTCATTTAGTTTTCTGAATTGCTATGTTGCTTCAGTCCAGTAAATGTCCATCTTTTCACAGCTTTCAAATCTTTTCAAAGATTTCACAGCAAAAAGTCTTTATTTGATCAATAAAATATTAACCCTCAATGAGGCATGAAACAGATTGCGTACTGATCAAAAGTCGTGCTGATAATTTATAGACCCTAGAAACTTGCATATTAAACATGATACAATAGGCTAATATATTCATAGGCAGTATACTTATTGTTTAACAAAATTTTACAAAGAATATTTACTATAAGTTATGAGAGACTAGATGTTTTAAAAATGTGAATAAAATGTTGTGGCAAAGCAAGCATTCTTTTGTTCAATGTATTTATACCCCAAAAGGGGTGATGTATCCTACGGGATACAAACGTTAAAAAAAAAATGAAACAATTGTTTAAAAAAACAAAAACGTGAAATTGTATTATTTGTGCATGTCCTAATAAGATGGAAAATAGCAATAAAATAAAAATTTCTAATGTCTTTTTATGTTCTTGCTCTTAATATCAATGACAAACTTGATAGTGACTCCACAAAGAAAAATCAGTAAATCCACTCTGCATCCAGTACGGCCTGCAGTGAGTGTGGCCACCATGTGCATTCAAACTACCCGTCAGTTAATGTGTTCAATTGATTCCAGATGTTCCACAGAACAAAAATCAGTTGACCCTCAACCAATCTCGAAAATGTGGAAACAAATGTGCCTGTTATCAATCTATATTTCCCCGTCAGGCATGTGGGGAACACACAGCAGAATTTTATCAATGAATCTGCCTCTGCAATATGCTGGAAAGGTTATTTTAATCTTTGACCATGAACAACTTCCTCACGGGGAACATTCATTAAATATTTAGAAGTATCTCTTTTTTTCCCATCTCTGTGAGGGGAAAACAGAGTAGCCTACTTGACTTACTAGCGACAGTGATTTTACTAAGGACTTGTTCTTGAATCAACATATTCCTATCAAACAAACACATTTCTTACCCACACAATTAACCTTAAACATGAATTAATGCTAAAATTAGAGGAAATAATTACTTTATCAGAACAATGTTATTCAAACCCTATAACAACAGCTTATCTGAAAATCTAGCTGACAAAATATCGTCATTCCAAAATGATGTTGATAGCATGATGAAATAACTGCATATCTTACGTTTTATAGTAGAATCAGTTAAAAATATAGCTATATTTGAAACACTGTTTCATTTACAAATGGCCAGAGAAACAGCATTTCATAAAAAAATTCATACCTAACCCTATGAAACAAAAATAGTTAAAAATTAAATAATTCCAAATCTTTCCAAAACCTACCATGTAAAAGTTTGGGCTTTGTCAACTCTGCCATCAAGTGGTAGCAAAAGAGCAAAATGTATTTTTCCACAAATTAAAGTGATTAATATTGAAACATGAGAAACACAATTATGTTTATTATTTACTGTGCTCATTCCATTTTTATATTCTTATACTTTTATTACTATTCTTATTTTTAATTATAATTATTTATGCCATTTATATTTCACAAATCACATTACAGGTTTTGTTAGAATATTATATTTATTAGTTAATCTTTTCCCACAAACTTTGCTCAGTTTTTCTGCCTGTGCTGCTTCAGATCCAGAATGAAACACACAGAGTGGCATACTTCACATCTCCTTCTACTTCAAAGTTTATTCATCAGACGCATAATGCATAATCCATTTATCATAGTAAATACTTTCGGAATTTTCTGGATAAGCAAATGAAAGGATTCCAGTGCATGACTTGTATCCAGCTGTTCAAGGTTTTATGTTTTTTTTTTTCTTATTTACAATATACCTTATTTTTTATATTACATTCATATATAGAAAATTATTCTTTTCATGGTCAGATTGCAAGTATTTCAGTACCACTGTTGTCTGATACATCATTTTCCACCCTCTTTTAGTGAGTTAAAGTGTAGGCTTACACAATGACTGTGGTGTGTGAATGCTGTTCTATTGTATGTAATGTATTGTAATATATTGCAAAACTGGAAAACTGGAAAATATAATGACTCGGTGACAACATCCATAGCCTCTGATGTCTTACAATTTTTCATAATGGAATCAGTTAAAATAGTTGAAACTACACTGCTTCTCATTTAGAAACAACACAGAAACAACACTTCATACAGTTTATTTCAAGTTACTTGTCTATAAAACCATAATAGATTTTTTTTAAGTTTCAAATTCAAAAGTACAAATCTATCTAAAACTTACCCTGTGTGGACAACTGTTTGGTCTTTTGAAGTCAACTCTGCCATCAAGTGGTAATGAAACAGAAAAAACTTTTACAGCCTTATATTAAAAGACATGAGGTTGTTGCCTCATTATAATGTAATATAAAACTTAAAAAGACAGGCACATAGGCTTATTTGTAAGACTTAATGAAAGGCCTTGTAATGGTTATTATATCCCATTTTTCAATTTGATCTTTCACTTTATTTGAGTAAAACCGTTCTTTTCAACCATTAAGCTTTAAGTTATATATATATTAAGTTACAATCGTTTATTCATAACAATGAAGCACTGTCAGCACGGATAGCCTCTAATAAAGGCGTATTTGTTGGATAAGTAGTTTAAAATGAGTTAAAATCATACGGAATTCGTGTTTTCCAAAGTCCTCACACACAGTCCAGTTTTTTTTTGGGGGGGGGGGGGGATCTCATGTGACAAAAAGATCCACCCTCACGAGGGACTTCACTCATTCACGTTGTTGCAATACAGTAGGTCCACGTACTTCCATGGGCTGGGGACGTAACATGTCTAAACTGCCCACTGACCGGACCTGCTATTTAACAGGTGTAGCAGCAAGTGCAGCAAAGTCGTTTTTAGCCCGGGACTATGCGTTCAATCTGGGGTTTAATCGCCTTGGTGGCCACAGCAACTTTCTACTTGTATCTGCTGTCTTCGTTCCTGCCGCCGGGTCCTCGTGCCGTGCGCGTTCACGACGCTGAAGCTGGAGACAGAACCGAAGAGCCGGAGGAGGAAGACCTCACTGCTGAAAATCGCAGGTAGCCTTTATTCGGGGAGCAGTGTTTTGTTTGTTGCAGAATGAATTCTATTCAATTTTCTATTTGCCCAACTGTCTAATGAGTGTGTCTGTGTTTTATACACAACTACAGGTAGGTTAAATATCTAAATTCGCACCTGCTGATAATAACAAATTACAAAACAGTAAATGATTTCTGTAGTCCAAACTCACATGAGTAGCCTAAGACGTGGTGATGCTTCTAAGCCTATAGAGAGCTGAATAGCATACATCTTTTGAGTTGGATCCTAGTCGGCTGAACCGCTTCACATGTCTCCAAATGTTCATTTCATTTCAGTCCAGTTCATTTACTAATCGTTTTAGACCGGTTTTGTGAATCACAAGATTCACAAGATTTCATGAATAGGACTCGATCACTTCACGACAATATTTAAAAATAAATAAATAATTTATGGGGTTTTTACTACATTTGTGGATATGTAATGGATTTAGTTTGGTATTAGGAAATAATGTTTTTATTCTGAAGTGAAAAGTAACTCCTCACAATTGGGACAGAATTTTTTGAACTATTTCTTACTAAGCTCTAGTTATAAAACACACTGTTATTTCTTAATATTAACATACCCATATTATTAATAATATTATTAACCTTTCAAACACCTTATTAATCATAACTATAGCAGTTGAGTGGAATCATTCAGTCTGACTTGCACATGACATACCTACACTAAAAAACTTGGCATAAACCATTCCTATGTATTAGTGTTGTAGTCAAGACCATCTAAACCGACTCTAAGTTGAGACCAAGAGAAGAAAAATGCTTTTTTGGGATTGAGACCAAGTCAAGCCAATACACTACTTAAGCTATTACATTTATGCAAACACTTTTATCCAAAGGGACTAATCAGTTCTTGCTTTCCCTGGGAATCAAACCCATGACCTTGGGGCTGCAAGCACCACGCTCCACTGTTTGAGCTACAGGAGAGATGTTGCTCAAACAGGCTACTGTCTGAGAAATGTCTCATATTTATAATACAATTGAAGTTTTAAGACAATCTAGAGATGTTTCCAATCAAATCACTAACAATACAATTATTCTGTGTTGCAGAGGTGACAGAAGTTGAATTGAATAATCTGAATTGGTACACTTGTATAAATAATGAGACAATTTTTCAAACAATCCTGCATTGATTTTGAACCTGTCACACCAGTAACAAAAGCAATTGCATTAGAAATAAGCTACTAATTGCATTTTAGACAGCAATTTTTACATGAAATTACAGTAATGATGGTAACAAATAAACCACCATCATTTTAGTGATGTCATCACAGTTCTTGAGTTAAATTATAGATAGTTATTCCTCAGATAACATCTGTGATAAGTTTGTCTGTGGGGGTATTGTCCTAGGTAGAGGGGCATTTTACCCTAGTAATGGAGCAATATAGCCCCTTTCTTGATTTTGTGCTGACTAAATTGTAAAATGCTGTTTCATTTCCACTAATATGACGTATGATGAAATGTAGCAGTAAGTTCACACTGTTCTTAAGGGAAGCGTCTTCCCTTCTACAACAGTTTGCGATGCTGCCTTTCTTCTGTGAAGTAACTCTCTCTCCCTCTTTTTTATATCACCCATATACAATCTTTGCTCATTTCACATTCTTCCTTATTTTCCTGCATGTCTGGCTAAGTATTGGTTTATTCATAATACACCCTCATCTCAGTTCACAATGAGACTGAAGAAGAGAAATAGATCAAATTAGTGTGAATGAGAGAGCGATGGATATGTACTGTAAAAAGAGAAAAGCTTTGGCAGTTATTGTCAGGCAGTGGCAGATATTCCAGAACATTCGCTTCTGGTTTTTCCTGTGCTCTATCCTCATCAGCGTTACTTTATACTGTGTGAAAAGCCCTAGGCCCACTTAGGATGTGCCAGTCAACGCAAGTAAAATCGTTTGGTTTGGTTCAGACTCATGCCATTGAGAATTCGCTATGAATATTCACAAAGTTGGAATGCTGCGCTTTAAAGCGATACCAAACTTGTGCTGATGGGAAGTGCCAGTCATTGAGAACCGAGCAAATGAAATGTTACTCCTCTCAATTGCAATTTGGAGCTTTGGGACCTCAAATTCAACCAAAATTTATATTTTTCTGTTTGTTTTGCCTGTCGATGGTAATTAGCCTGTGTGCATTTCGACTCTTTTTGCCAGCACGGGTCACATAAGTCAGAACAGGGCCACTAGAAGAAATCCTTAGCATTGAAATCCTTAGCATTTTTGTCAATGCTGCTGAAACTTTTATTAACAAATTAACTTCACTTCTACTGAATCGCTACATTATATTACTCAGCAAGGAGATGCTAACATTGTTACCTTACTTTTTGAAGTAATTCAACTCGCGGCTTCACTGCTAGAAAGACACTGAACAGAATTCACATGTACATCTCTCTCTCTCTCTCTATAGGGTAATTCATTCAAATAAAAGTAATCTTTGCATTGTGTGTTTCTTTGCCTTGACATTGTGCATTAAAATAGTGCACAGCTGTCTGTGGATGATCCCTAACTAATATTTCAATGTTAGGTGTGATTAATTGCGATAAATTCGAGAAAAATGTGAAGCCCTCTCATAAGAACAATGTGGATTCATTTTTAAATTGTAATATATTTAGATATAGGATTAGCACGTGCAGGATGACGAGGCATTAGACAATGTATCATTATAGAAAATACATTTAAATATTTGCTAATTTAGCTGTTGCAGAATAAAGTGTCATATACTAAAAAGGGGTGCTGGGGTAAGTTGGCCTTCTGGGTAAGAAAGACTAACCCATCCGCAGCCCCCTTTATAAAAGTTTATAGAATGTATAAACTTTTATCATAATTCTTAGAAATATTTATATAGGTTTTTTCAAGTGTTAATAATGTAATATAAGAGATAAACTATTTTGACAATTTATATGATAATTTAATTACAGATGACAGACAAAGCAGAATACCAGTAAATGAGATTCATCTGAAAGGTAAAATTATTCTATGATTTATGTACAGGCATGTGCATATTTACTTATTTATTTTATTTGAAGATATGTCGTAAAACACTATGAATGCAGATTAAATTATTTCACTCAACTCTTGGTTTTAATGAAAGCAAAGATAAAATTTACATCTAATTTGTGGAAACACTGATAACCCCATCAATACAATAATTTTAAATTCAAATGTAAAAATAATATCACTAGTAACAACATGACTCTCAAGGCTTTCTGTGTCAATTTTCTTTTACGTTATATATCCAAGCATTTATTTAAAATTATTTTCTAACAACATGAAACAGTTTTCTGCTAAAATTGTACCGAACCCTAATGTATAATAAATTATCAATATTTTAGAAATTACCCATCCATCCTTTTTCCAAACTGCTTTTTCCCTTGGCTATCAGGGATGCTGAATACTATCATATTAGATTTAAACATTATTTATTATTAGTAAATTATATTAATATTAAACTCTTAATTATCTATCACCTTGTATCCTTTGAATGCAACTCAACATTACCAGTCTTTTCTCAGGATTGGGGCCTGGCAGAGGGCATGAGGTGACAGTTATAAGATCAGACAACTGCCTTCTGGAGTGTCTTGAAATCCCCTGAATTTGCTGAGATGGGCAATACCAAGGAGGAGGAAAAGAAAGAGATATCTGGAGGGTTCATATGCGACATATATGTTTGGCATGATAAGCTAAAATAAAGTGCATCAATAAATAAAATTAAAGAAGAGAGGTCTTAAAAGAACCCATGCTCTTACGTCATTTTTTGAAGACCTTCAGATTTACACAAAAGCAGTGGAAAGGGCATTGGCGTAAGGTATTGAGTAACAGATCTGCTGTATGTCCACCATCATCACATTCCATCTAAATATCTGACCTTTTCATAGTGTCTTGTGACCTGGATGTCTTGTTTCATTTCTTGATTAGCTCACTCTTCTGTACCCTAGGAGAATATCCGCTGAGGGGATCGACATGAAGTCTTTAACATGTTGTTCAGTGCTGATGGCAGAGACAGCTGTACCCTGTACAGTGTCCTGTGGTGTAAATAGCTGTATGAGACTTCGGGTGGGAATTTCCATGGTTATCAGAGATGGGAAATTTTGTGGATCAGTATAGCCCTAAAAACAAGACTCAATTTAAGAATATATTTGCGCTGGAAAACATTTTTGCAGCTGTTTTGTTTATTTTCTGTTCTGTCTTTTACACGGAAGGCTCTCATATTGTTGTTCTGATGAGAACTGCACTCTGTGTGCTCACCACGGAGCATATCACATGTTTATATTCGTCACACTGTGTACGCATATGAAATTAAAACCTCTGCTTTGGCACTTGGATGGGGAATACTGCCTTAGTGCGTGCCCAAATTACCCCCTGGTCGGCAGTCAGGAGCTTAGATTACTCATGACAGCACAAGATGTGATTCATCCGCTGTTAAGAGCCCAGTGTCCACATATTTATTGATGGTCATATTAGGTATATTTGAAGACTTTTAAAACAAGTTGGTCCTCAAGTACAGCCAAACCTGTACACACACACACACATGTGAATTTCCACAGCTGAGAGGTTATTTCCGTCCAGTTGGTGTATCATATTTCAGTCTTTCTGTCTAATCTTACTGACAGGCTAGTGTCTAGACCATGATTCTTCAACCTTTCTCAGACCAAGAACCCCTTGGGAAATTCAAGCCTGTTGTCTAATATGAAGTAGTTGTTGTTTAAAGAAGTTAAGTAGTTTTATTGATTTCACACTGCCTTATATTTTCTCCAGGTTGAGGTTCCCATCTGATTTGGAAGAGCTGAGGGAACTAGCCGAGCTGCTGCAATTCTATAAGACAGAACACACTGGCTATGTGTTCATTCTCTTCTGCAGTGCCTACCTCTACAAGCAGTCCTTTGCCATTCCAGGATCATCCTTTTTGGTTTGTAGCAGAGGTCTACTAGGACCGACTTTATCCGCCTTATTAGACCAACAGATTTATTACCTATTCAAAAATCCAAATTACAATGATATGATGCCATGAATAATAAACAGCATACCGAATTCCCACAATACATCTATGTATATAATGTATACTGCAAAGAACTAACTTTTTTACTCTCAGTCCTTCTTGTTCTGTCTAGAACATGCTGGCGGGGGCATTGTTCGGGCCATGGCATGGGCTCCTCATTGCCAGCACTTTGACTACTGTGGGTTCCACCAACTGCTACCTGCTGTCCCGTACTTTTGGCAAACGCCACATTGTCAGGATCTTCCCTGAGAAGGTGGCAATGCTGCAGACAATGGTGGGTCACCTCTGGCTGTTTAGCACATTATAGAGGAATTTTCTATGAATTAATATTCTGTAAATAGTCAGCGGGTATACAGGGATCCCTCGTTTATTGCGGTAAATGTGGATGGGAACCCCACCCCCCTCCCCCCAGTGATAGGTTTAAAATCCGCAAAGTAAGATCAGCCAATCAGCTCACGGGATACATCCACTCGTGCTCTCATTTGTCGATCTCGCGCCGGGAACCAATCACATGCCTTGTCTGAGTGCCCGTGGGTGTGTACAAAAGCCTCTGAAACTGAAAAATTGTTTCCCTAAAACACACATTTCTTCTAAACTAAAATTATGAGAGTCTACTTTTTATGTACTTATCAGAGGTATACTCAATATTATAGTAAACTTGCCATATACTGATAAGTATACAGAAATGTTTAGAAATATTTTGCCTAAAAATTTACTCAATATTTTGATATATTTAAGAAAAATTTAACTTACTTTTCTAAGTGTACTTGTAGCTTGTTGTGTACTTGGTATTAACCCACACAGAAGCAGATTCACATTTGACAGATTTTATTAATGTTAAGTTCACTTGAAAACGTACCTGTTAATTTAGTAATTTCAGTTAAGATTCCTGTTTTAATTGATTTTGGATTGGTTTGCAATGAACAGTTTACTTTGTAACATTAATACTAAATGATCATAGTCATGTCTTCATTGGCTCTTTATAGAAATTTGGAGTTGAAATATAACACGTGAGCACATGATGAATCTCCATTTCTCTCTATTAGGTGGAAGAGAATAGAAGCAGTTTGCTCTTCTTCTTGCTCTTTCTGCGGTTCTTTCCCATGACACCTAACTGGTTCTTGAATGTCACCTCTCCAATCCTCAACATCCCCATTCCCATATTCTTCTTCTCCGTCCTTATTGGTGAGCATACACATTACATGTACAGTCATAAATTAATATATAATTTTTCATACTCTTATTATGATGTAAAAGCATAGCTTCTGATATTGGTCTAATTTCTTCCCAGGTCTAATCCCTTATAACTTCATCTGTGTCCGTACGGGAGCCATCTTGTCTGAGATCCACTCTTTAGATGACATCTTTTCGTGGGGCACATTGGTACAGCTCCTGCTGATCGCATGTGTGGCTTTAATTCCTGGAGCTTTAATCCGTGGCTATTGTCAGGCCCATCTCAAACTTGACGGCATGGAACCCAACGGACACCAAAAGATCCTGAATGATCGCAAGATTAGATGACCCAAAGAAAGACACGATAGGAGAGACACAGCTTGTGACTGATTATGAAGGTCCCATTGGAAAGTAGAACTGAAATGGACTGACATACAAAATATTAGTTATCAGATGTTCAATGAAGCTAAAAGCGCCAAAGAAGAGACTATTAATGTCTTAAAACTGTATACACTCAGATTGCTGACTTGTTACATACAGAGCACTGGACTTTTATAGGAATCGTTTTATAGGAAATTGACAGCTTTAAGTTTTTTATTCAAAAGATTGTCAGTTATATTGTCAGGTGTTTGTGGGTGGATTTATTTATTTCTGGAGTCTAAATACCTGTGAGTGTCATGTGTCTTTGAGTATGTTTACACATTTAACAAAAGATAACTAAAGATTAGTTACTTTCCCACCCTACATTTATTTATATGAGATTTTTATGCATAAGAATTGCACACACACACAAAAATAATTATTAAAAGTAACGTTCAGGTTTTACTCATATTGCCTACAACTGGAGTCCTTTATAGGCCTTTGAGGCTAAAAATAGTGCTTTTTAAGGCTTTTAAAAAGTCTTTAACATTTTTTTAACAAGCTTTACCATGCATTAACCCTCTATCCTACAAGCAGGATGTTCTTTTATTCCTTTATTTGCAGCTTAGTTTCTTGCCTTAACCAATATAGACTTATAATGATAATTTATCAGCAGGGCTAAATCGCCTGGAGTTCCACAATACATTTAGGGATTGTACACACAACACATAATGTTTTATTGGTTACATAACTGACATCTATCTGTGCATACATCTCTGGTCAGAAACACATGCTACTAATGGCCTGTTATGAACAGTGGCATATTAATACCATGTATTTGAATTTAGAGCATATATTTAGAGAACAGCACTGTAAACACATCTCATTCATTCAACTCTAGAGGCAGTTTAAAAATTCAATATTTGAGTGGATCATTAGGTTATAATCATTCCGTGATCATTTCCGTTATAAAATGCAATTTCACAAATTTCATTTACAGGTGCTACTGTTTAATCACAGCATTTCAGAACCTTTTGCAGTGCTCAGTCCTGTTTTGAGTCAACTTTAGCTGCAAAAATAAATCAATCTCTTAATGCATACTAAAGTGTTGTGAAAATGTTATTGTTTAAGGTGTAATAACTGTAATAACTATTGTTTTCACAATTATTAAGTTCTTCAAAGTTTTAAAACCCTTTAAATTCAATAAAGATGAAATATAACTTAATATTTTATTATATATTTTATAATAATATTTGACCTATATGCAGTTCCAGTCTTTTTACATTTTCAAAAGATTTCTAAAAACACATACCTGTTAATAATTACCGGACAAGAATACAGTGACATGCTGTATAGTCATATATTCCAAAAGACATCTGGTTTTTGCCATCAATGAGAGAAATAATTTTGATATACTGATATAAAGATGAAGAAAAACATTGTTTTAAAGACTCTTTATTGCTTGTATCCATGAGGTGGGTAGTGTGACACTTACAAAGACACATAAAAGTGTATTGATGAGTGTTCACTTACATAAGTCTTATTGTCCCCAACTCAGCTAAGCTTGGCTTAGCCCAAAGTACACTAATAGAACATGCCCCCCTTTCCTCCAATATGTAATTAGTTGTATCATTAACATTAAATGATGTCATTTGATCTTAACCAAAACCCAAAAGTAATTACGGTATATGTGGTCAGTAGAACATGAAAAGAAGGACAGCTGCAGAAGTAATATGGAAAAGATTATTGTATCGTCTTTGTAAATTATATATGATTTGGAGACGGTTGGACACAGTTTAACACAGCAAAAGTTTACTAAAGAAACCTAAATTGAGGATCAAATTAAATTGTGCCTAATTACACTAACATTCAGCAGTAAACTGTAGATTATCCCTAAGCTAAACCTCACACAAATAAATTGTTAGAATAAAATTCGAAACCGATGTGTTAGATATGACATCCACTGTCCAAAAAAACACAGATAATAAAAATTACAGAGCCATTCGTAACAGAGTAACATAAAGATCACGTCTTACTTCTAAACGGGCCTATACAGGTTGAAAAAACACTACATAGAGTTGGATTAAGCTGTAGTCTTAAACACTATCACTAAATATGTGTGTGTGTGTGTGTGTGTGTGTCTTTCAAGACAATTACTTCAGTACAAACATAAATTGCAAGAAACAAAGTACTTTCAAATCAAATGTTCAGTTGCCCAAGAGTTGTATTAACCTCTAGAGTTAATTTGAGCCGAACGGTCCATAAAGCCACGACTAGTTTCTGATACAGGGTATGAAACCTTTCACAAGAACAAGCAGGTAATGTTGGTGCCTTGCGCTAATTATTTTTTTCTTGTTCTTTTATTTAGAAAATTTAAAAAAAAAATTCTCCAAGTTTCAGAGCTTTATAAGGTATACAAAATATGCAAAAGGGAGAAAAGATCAGACTGAGGTACCCTGTTCTTGAGGTAGAACGTTATATTGTACTGGTTCACACGAAGATGTGTGGACTTTCGATATATCATTTCCATGTCTCAATCATGATTGTGTCAGTTTTTGAACTGTGCTTTGTGCATGTCACCTATATACATTAATATGTTTTTCCAATTAGCCTTTTTTAATGCACAACATTAAAAGATGACGTAATTTTTATCTTTCATGAGTCAAATCACCTTTATAGTTGCTCTGCACTTGTCTTCTGTCGCACAAATATTTACAGACATTTTCGTCTTTGCACACATTCCCTAACTCAAACATGCACTTGAAGTAGATACTGTGCACTCGTTTCAGCACATGAAATCAGAGGGGAATAAAGAATTATGCTTGCATCATATACATTCATGAGTGTCAGGAAGACCTAAAAGTGCTCCCACAGGCTCATGTTACAGGACCTACAGACACGAAATTCTGCCTTTTCTGTTCAAAGGTTTGGGGTCGGTAAGACTATGCTCAACAATGCTGCAACTATTTGATAAAAATTACAGTAAAGGCTGTAATATTATGAAATATTTTTTTTTCTATTTTAATAGATATTTAAATGTGATGAATTCTCATCAGGGCAAAGCTGAAATGTTATTTTTACAGAAATCTTTGTAGAATGCTGATTAGGTGCTTTAACATTTCTTTTTATTATTAATGTTGAAAACAGTTATCTTATTTTTGTGGACAAATTTTGATGCATGGAAAAGTTGAAAAGCGTTTATCTAAATTGTAAATGTTAAATAAATCTTATAAATGACTATAGTCACAGTCACTTTTCAAAGCAGCCTTGCTGAATAAAAGCAAACATTTCCTTTTTAAAGATTAAAAACTGACCCCAGATGTTTGAATGCTAGCATATGTTAATAGTAAGGGTGTAATATCTTCAGTGGGGAGTACAGGATGCCAACATTAGATTCCCAAAGTAAGATAATCTAGACTCTTCTGGTGTAGGACTATAGTTTTTTTTTTAGGTTTTATGCACAGTTGGCACACAGACAGCTCTCATTTTGTGTGAGGAATAAGATGGGAACAGGGAAACATTTAAGAAAAAGAAATATAATAAAAAAGAGAAAAGAGAACAGGGAAGCAAGCAGAGGAGAATGCTCAGACTCAACAGTAGAACAAAGAAGAACTGGAAGTGAAATGTTAGCTCTCTACTTAGAGCAAGTGTTCATTTATAACATCACTAAATGTTTTTAGTAACCATGCTGTACTAATTAGTTGTTAGAAAATGTCGCCAAACAAATCTGATTACTCACATTAAATAGCCTGAAATGAAGTTCCGAAGAAAATTCTGTTGAATAATCTTATAAAAATGTCTTAGAATCTTATTAAAATTTCGTATATCTTTTAATAAATTAGTAGACCTAATGAACAACTAGACCTCCGAGTCTCTAAGAAATCTACCTGCTGAGTGCCTTCACCTCATACAGCACTCTCCATCACAGGGCACAAATCAGCTTAATCAGTAATAAAAAGAGCCCCTTTAAATATCAGGTCCATGTCATAAAAAGATCACTCAGACATGATAACACTCTCGATCACCTTTCAGGTTCATCCACACGACCAAATGTTTTTGTGCTTGTAAGTTTTGGTTGGTTTTTACTGCTCGTCCTCTTCATCAGCTTCTGTTTCCCACTCTGTCTCACTCTCCCTTTGTCTATCACTTTAATTCGTTCTTTCTTTCGTTGATTTCGATTTGTCCTCGCATGAGCTACATTCATTAGCTGCTGCTTGCTGGCATCTGCTGATCATTTTGATGGTTGTGAAGATGTTGGCACCATTTGCTGGTGTTTTCGCTCTTGCTGTTTGACTTGCTGTACGATCTCTCTGATCTTGCGCTGGGCCGTCTGCAAACAAACACACTGTAGGTGACTGGAGTGCATGTGCAAACAACATCATTTACATCAGCTAATATCTTATGAAACTATGAAAAATACATAGCACACCTGTCTACCTAGCAATCTAAAAGAGAAAAGGCAAAAGTAGCAGTACTTTGGTAACAAGTTGATACCGAAAAAAGCTGGTGATGAATTTATGAATTACAAATGTACTTATCTCAATAAAAATTATGTCATATAATTATCTAAGACCAGCCAATAGTTGTACTCAGGGTCTGGATGAGGCACTGTAACCAACACTTGTTGTAAAGAAAGTGAAAGACATAAAATATGGTAAAAGGTACTGTGGTTAATGACATCAAACTTTATTTGTTCTTGTGGACGCTTAAACTTGTGTGACAGCTGAGTACAAACCATATGGTCTGTTTACCATACTTGAATAAAAGCCTAAATTAAATCAATTGTGTCTCTTTTAGAAGATAAGGATTGAACATCTTGATTCTTATAGGTTACTGATGTCTCTATGAATTGTTGAAGCTTAAAACTTTGGGCTGTGTGGATTTTCAATAGATGGGCAAAAATGATGAGAGTATATGAAAAATGACAATACACTTGACTTGGTTTAACTGCTGTTTTAGACAAATTCAAATAAAAGTGTAAAACACAAGGCCTGGAGGTCAAAAACATACCTGACTGGCAAAGAAATGCCCAATAATCTTAACAAACACTTCATCATTCTCATCTGGTGTTTGGTCCCGTGGTACAATGACCTCAGCACTGGAGAGATTCTGTAGCTCATTGACCTGTGGGTGGTGAGAGGTCAGAGGTTAGACACACAGACCCCAATTAGACCTGATATTAACACTGGAGTCACAAGTAAATGTTCCCTAAGTTTAAATTTAGGATGGGTAATGACGTTGTCCACCAACCGACTACTGAGGTTTACAAATCAATTAATGAAAGAGCATGTGTGGCATTCTCAAAATCCTGTTTATGGCCAGATTCAAAAATGGAAATACATTTGACAGCAAGGGGTGCTGTTTATTTTTACTTTTATCAACATGAAGTAAAATATTCAGTGATGTACGTAGTCCTTCGAAATATGATCACAAGTGGTGACAGACGTATGTTACTAAGAGCTGTAAATAGCAATCTGTCTCACTTGACTTGTGATTGGATCACCTGAGAAAGACGTTAAAACCATTGCGCAAAACAAAGCACACAAACCGTTTTTCCACCTTTCCCAATGACTCGTCCAGCAGCGGTTGAAGGTACTTTTATATGTGCCTCCAACTTCACCTCTTCCTTAGCGGTGAAAAAATTCTCCTCTTTCAGCTTCCCATATATCCTCCCCTGTGCCTACAGCCACATACACATACACACAATGAGTAAAGAATGAGGGCTGAATACAAAGATTGATGTAAAACACCCTGAGCTGGGTCTTTATCCTGAAGAACAGAAGCATAAACATCTAAATGATGGATTTTACCTTGAACTGAGCCTCTGGTGGTCCAGTGATGATGACCATCCTCTCAGGCTCATCAGGACTCTCTGGTGCAGCAATCTGCGCTTACACAGAACAGCACATTATTTTTACACTCTGTCTTGTTGAAGTATTTGAATACAGTAATGCCTTGAGATACGAGCGTCCCGACAAGCCTTCAAGAAATTTTTGCTTTGAGATACGAGTAAATACTTGAGATACGAGTACGCTTTTATAGACGTCGATGCTAGGTAGTCAAGCCACCGCATTTAACTGGATATGATCTGCACTAGAGGGCCACCTTGGCTTTACAGCGGGAGGTTACCGTGGATGACAACTGATTCAAAGTCAGTCAAAGTCAAAGTCAAAGTCAGCTTTATTGTCAATTCTGCAATATATACAGTGCATACATATAGAGAATTGAAATTCCGTTACTCTCAGACCCAAGGCGAATACAGTTAACAATAACAATAATTTAACAGTAACAGTAACAACAACAACAACAACAGAAGATGAAGATAAAATACAATAAAATTAAACTAGATGGATAAAGTGAGTTATGGAGGTAAAGTGGCGATGGCAAATAGTGCAAACAATAGTAAATAGTAATAGTGCAATTACAAATTAAGGCAGTGCAAATGTAATAGGAGAGAAATGCAAGGACAACATAATGAGGTGGATGAATAAGAGAATAACTGATGGTGGGTAGGGGGTGGGGGGGGGGGGATTCAGAGATCAGGTCCTTGGTGCAGAAGAGGGGAGAGGTGGCAGAGTCGGGAGAGAGTTCAATGCCCTGACAGCTTGGGGTATGAAGCTGTCCTTCAGTCTGTTGGTCCGTGCCTGGAGACTGCGTAGTCTCCTCCCTGATGGCAGCAGACTGAAGAGGCTGTGGGATGGGTGGGTGGGGTCCCTAGCAATAGCAAGGGCTTTTCGGGAGAGGCGGGTGTTATAGATGTCCTGGAGGGGTGGGAGAGAGACACCAACGATCTTCTCAGCTGCTCTCACTATGCGCTGCAGTGCCTTGCGGCAGGATGCGTTGCAGGCGCCGTACCACACAGTGATGCAGCTGGTCAGAATGCTCTCGATGGTGCCTCTGTAGAAGGTGCGCATGATGGGGGCTGAGGCTCCGGCTCTTCTCAGCTTACGGAGGAAGTATAGTCGCTGCTGCGATTTCTTAATCAGTGCTGTGGTGTTGGTGGTCCAGGAGAGGTCTTCCGTGATATGAACACCCAGAAATTTGGTACTCCTCACCCTTTCCACGGTCGCACCGTTGATAGTCAGAGGAGCATGCTGGGTGTGCATTCTTCTGAAGTCAACAACAATCTCCTTCGTCTTCTTCACGTTCAGAGAGAGATTGTTGTCGCCGCACCACCTGGCCAGGCGGCTCACCTCACTCCTGAAGTTTGTCTCATCGCCGTTGCTAATGAGACCAACTACAGTCGTGTCGTCCGCAAATTTGATTATTAAATTGCTGTTGTGTGTGGGTGTGCAGTCGTGTGTAAGCAGAGTGAAGAGGAGTGGGCTCAACACACAACCCTGAGGGGTTCCAGTGTTCATGATGATGGTGCTGGAAGTGTTGCTGCCGACCCGTACTGCCTGAGGTCTTCCTGTCAGGAAGTCCAGCAACCAGTTGCACAGTGAAGTGCTGAGTCCCAGCTGAGACAGTTTGTGAGTGAGCTGTTGAGGGATGATTGTATTGAAAGCTGAACTAAAGTCTATGAACAGCATTCTGACATAAGTGTCTTTATTGTCCAGGTGCGTGAGTGCTGAGTGGATGGCAGTGGTGATGGCATCATCGGTCGAGCGTTTTGACCGGTATGCAAATTGGTAGGGGTCCAGGGAGGGGGGGAGGACAGACTTAATGTGGTGCATGACTAGCCGCTCAAAGCACTTCATAAGGATGGGGGTAAGTGCGACTGGGCGGTAGTCATTGAAGCCGGATGGAGATGAATTCTTTGGGACTGGAATGATGGTGGTCGCTTTGAAGCAGGTGGGGACAACAGCTTGACTCAGTGAGATGTTGAAGATGTCTGTGAAGACATCGGTGAGTTCCTCTGCACAGTCCCTCAATACACGTCCAGGAATGTTGTCAGGACCTGGAGCTTTGCGTGCGTTGACCCTGCTGAGGGATCTTCTCACGCTGTCCCTGGGCAGTGACAACATCTGGTCATCGGGAGGAGGTGGTGACTTCTGTGCAGTGGTGCTGTTGTGTGCTTCAAAGCGAGCGAAGAAAGTGTTCAGCTCATTTAGAAGGGGTGTGGAGCTGTCACACGTCCGTGCAGGGGGTTTGTAGTCCGTGAGGGTCTGAATCCCCTGCCACAGGCTCCTTGTGTCTCTGCTGTCGCTGAAACGATGGGCTATCCTCCTGGAGTACTGTCTCTTAGCCTTCCTGATGCCATGTGACAGGTTGGCCCTTGCTGTCCTCAGGCCCACCTCATCTCCAGCTCTGAAGGCAGCGTTACGCGTCTTCAGAAGTCTGTAGACATTCCCTGTCAGCCATGGTTTTTGGTTGGGCCAGATGGTGATGGACTTAGTGACTGTTACATCCTCAATGCACTTGGTGATGTAAGAAGTAACAGTCTCTGAGTACTCCTGGAGGTCTGTGATGTTATTGTAAGTTGCAGCTTGTTTGAACATGTCCCAGTCAGTGGTGTCAAAGCAGTCTTGAAGAGCCTCTGATGACCCATCAGGCCAGACTTGAATCTGCTTCAGGACTGGTTTGGTGACTTTCACAAGTGGTCTGTATGCTGGCATTAGCATAACAGTGATGTGATCTGAAGCACCAATGTGGGGGAGGGGGAGGGCTTTGTAAGCACCTCTCTGTGTGGTATATACAAAGTCCAGAGTATTATTTCCACGTGTAGGAAAGTCAATGTGCTGATGAACTTTTGGAAACACACTCTTTAAGTCCGCATGATTGAAATCCCCAGCCAAGATGAGAAAAGCATCCGGGTGGGCTGTCTGCTGATCACTGATGTGTTTATACAGATCATTAAGTGCCTCACTCCTGTTGTTGTTGTTGGAGCTGGGGGGGATGTATACAGCAACAAGTATAATAGCTGTATATTCCCGCGGCAGATAAAACGGCCGACACTTAATAATCATAAACTCCACCAGGGGTGAGCAGTGTTTGCAGACCACAACAGCATCGCGGCACCACGCATCATTGGTGTAAACACAGAGTCCGCCGCCGCGGGTCTTACCTCCCTCGACGAGCACTCTGTCCGCGCGATGGCATGTAAGCCGATCGAGCTGAATGGCGCTGTCCGGAACGCTGTTGTTGAGCCATGTTTCCGTGAATACAAAAACACAACAGTCTCTAACAGTCTTCTGAGTGGAGCAAAGAAGACGAAGATCATCCAGTTTATTGTCCAACGAGCGAACGTTGGCCAAAATGATGGTGGGAATAGCAGGCTTGTGTGGGTTAGCCGCTAGTCTGACACGAATACCTCCGCGCTTCCCCCTTTTCTGTCTCCTCTCACCCCGTTTGTGGCGCTTCCACTGCGGGAGAGGTGCAGTAGTAAGGGACGGCAGTGTAGTAGTCCTCCGGAGAAGACCATGGTCCCGCAGCTCTTGTCCGAGCGTCGAGTCTGGGTTGGAAACTGTAGTTTTTCCAACCTCAAGCAGAAACTCACGTGTGTATCTGTGTTTCCAAACGAACGGACGCGACAAGGACGTACAAAAACACCGTGATTTACACGACGAAAAACACAAAAACGCCGATCCGTCGGGAGAGAGAGAAGCCGCTGCGTGTGCACGCGCCGCCATCTTGAAGAACCGAGTCTTGAAGATTCACGAGTATTACTGCTGGGAGCAGCACAAGTTATGTGCTCAAAAATAAATATGAGGTTCTGAAGCTATCCAATACACTACACGGGAAGAAATACTACACTTCCGTATTGTGTTTGCATTATCTACTACATTATCCCTCCCTCCTCCTCTGCACATGCCGTTACTGTATCGTCTGTCTTGAAGGTAAGAACTCATAATTAAAACCACATTTAATTTTACATCACAGGAATCCTTATATAGCCTACTATAAAAAAAAAAATTGTGTGCTTCAGGGTATTACTGTATAAAGGACAACTTAAACCCCTACAAGTGTCAGCGATACCTTGACACAATTCAAATAAACTATAGATGTTTGAGAGTTTGTAAGGTGATTGCTTCAGAGACTGTTTATATAGGTTGTCTTAATGGGTAATGTAGATTCAAACATTAAATAATGTGCTGTAAAATTGCTTTTTGTTCTAGTGCAAATATCTGCTGCCAATTTTTATTATTAAATATTTTTCTGCCATATTTCATTGTTCTTTTTATATGCCTATTTCCAGTAGCTAAAGTGGTACCAAATACTTGACCAAAATGTTTAAGCTTGGTTTCAAAGCAAATATTATGGTCTAAAGTAGAAGTTATCACATTTGACAGACCAAGTACTTAGTTGCCAGCAATATTCCCTGTTTTTAACAGCACTGAGCAAACTGTTTTTTATTAAGCTTAAGGACTGAGACAGCATTTTTAGATTTAATTGAATTTAAACACACTTTAAATATCATTTGGATTTTGGTCCAATTTTGAAGGTTTTGTTAGACCTGAATAAAAAGCCTAAGAACAAAATTTGGTCCACTAAGTCTCATCCAAAACTTGTTACTGTTCCAAAACATGAGAGAGAGTGAACTTTAGTGGGATCAGCATGTGTCACAAGTGTCTCACTTTTATTGAAGCTCCAGCGAAGTGTGCCAGCTCTTTAATGTGCTGCCCTTTCTTCCCGATGAGAGCTCCTACTGCTGGAGTAGGGATGAAAAGATAGACCACTTCCTGTTCAGTAGTCTGAAATACACACACATACAGCCTTTACTCCTAGTAGTCAAGTCAAGTTTATTTATATAGCTCTTTTTACTATACAAATTGCTTCAAAGCGGCTTCATAGTAAACAACATCAGTATCACAAATTTGTTCAAACAGAAGACAATCAACTCAGCTACACAACTTCTATTTTAACGAAACAGCAGACCTACAGAAGATAATGCACTAGTTAGTAGTAGCAGTTTCCTGGTCAATTCAGTTTAATCCTACTAGCTGTTGTGCTGAGATTTGAAGACAATATAACCAGATTACTAAATGCTCTGCAAAACCACAGATCCTGGTAGCATGTATTAAGACATTAGTTTACATCTTTTAAAATGCATTTTAATAAATATATAAAATATGTATTTCAAAAATATTTTAGTCCAAAATGTGATAAATAATTGCACAGTTTTCAGCATTTCACAAGGTTGAGCAAAACTGATGTAATAATATTATTTAATAATAACAAGTTAAACTGGATGGAGGAAGAGGAATTAACTGAACAGCAACTCAAAGAAATTCAAGTCAAAAGAGTTTCACTAAATCAGCTTAGTGTTACCTTTTTTAGAACACAGGTTAAAGTGTTTATAATGAATTAATACGTTAATTAGTATATTAAGTTAATTGCTTAAATATAATGAAAAATCTATAAATGAATAGCAGGTGGAAAGCTTGTTTCTGGAAATCAACTTAAAATGCTCATAATTCATAAAGGAAAATAAAAGGTATTTTTAAAAACTACAATTACAACAGCTACAGTTACATCTTTTGTCAAATTCAGGAATTGAATCGGAATTTAAAAGACATTCCAATTCATTCTGAATGGCTCAAAACTCAATATGTCACTAGTAATCTATTGATAGAAAAGAGAGACTTGTTATTTAGCATGTATCTAGTTGATAATGATCATAAGACGGCTTTTATACAATACTCACAATATACAGCAGTGAGCAGAGTAATAGAAAAAATTTGATCTCTTTTGAGATACACATATAATAACAAGTACTCACTCCTTGCGTAAGAGATAATGCTCCAGAGGAGGGAACCCCATACAGACCCCCCATTCCTGAAGAGGGTCCCTGTGGTGGTTGACAAACACACATGGCATGTGGTGAGATTAATGTAAATGTAACCCAAAATTACAAAGCAAACTAATTCACTATCACTTTTCACTTTTGTCAAGTTATACAGTCAAGTGTCCTGATATAGCACATCCTGATACTCACCAGCAGGGGGCTGTAGTTGGCTGGGGTGGTCAGAGATCCACGCAGACCAGAGGTTGGGGGCAGAACAGACAAGCCAGAGGAGAATATCCCCAACGCACTCATGTTTAGACCTGGCATCATGTTAGTCTGCTGCTGATACCAATATGAAAAGAGATGTAAATCTTAAGAGTATATGTCAGTCTTTACAAAGCAAGTGGTTTTAATTATTCTTGCTCAGTTCATTTCACTGGTTTTCACAGGTTGACGTGAGGTTTGAGCATGAAACAATTACTGACTCAGCAAATTAAAGAGTTCATGCCTATTCAAATTCACACTCTGCCTGATAATCACTGCCTGTCCAGACAAAACAAGTTCTGCTTTACTAAGATTAAAGAAAAAGGATTAAAGACTGACTCTGGCACTGATAAATCCAAACACTGTGTAAGAACAATTCAGGTCAAGTCACCTTCATTTATATAGCGCTTTTTACAATACAAAGTGTTTCAAAGCAGCATAATAATAGGAAATTATTCCTATTATAAAGATCGTTTTGGTTGTACTCCACCTCTATAAGAAAGTCATTGTCCAGCTTAAGTAAGTTTTTGATTAATTCATTTCTGTTGTAAAAATCTGAAATCTAAATCTAAAAGAAATTAAGAGATAAATAAAAAATTATACATCGAACCTAAATATGTTAACTAACAGGTCCTTATTAAATAGGAGATTAAATTAGCATAGCATTACATAAAACATTATAGTCAAGTCAAGTCAAGTCACCTTTATTTATATAGCGCTTTTTACAATGTAGATTGTTTCAAAGCAGCTTTACAGGAAAAACAATATAAACAAAGTTTGTTTACCATAGTAAAAACAAATGGTGCAGAGCTTGTCAGCTCTACACGATACAATAATCAATCATTCAATAATTAATAATAACAATAAATAATTAAACTTAAATCAATATTTCATGTCCATGAATTGATTTATTTGCTAAGTCTTAATTGTTTAGAGCATTAAAATTTAAAATAATATAATTCTCCAAAATGATGTCACATTATATTTGCGCATGTTGGTAGATCTGTGTCCCTAAACTGGACACGGTTTCAACAAATTTATTTGACAAAGAAAAGGAAACTCTTTGGGTAGTTGCTTGACTGCATTTAATCCCAGGAGGAAATTGGAAAAAGGGTATTTTTCTAATTACGCATTTTAAAATGAAATACAGTTTTACAGTTCTACAAACATAGGTTTTTACTTTTGACAGCAACTCAACAGACTTTCATAGAGCACAATCGTGCACATAACTACACAGAGGCCAGATCAAATTCAAATGAACCAAAACGAAGCAAACTGTACAGTTTGGAGCACATGTCCATTCACATTCATAATGATTCATATTTAAATAGGGCTGTCAATAGATTAAACAAACTGATGATGCAAATTTTTACTAAATATACTGAGAAAAAAAGCTGATATTCCAGACTTTCCTTAAGCTTTAACAATATTTAAATTCTTGTTAAAAGTCTGGATTTTTATGGTAGAAAAAGTTCCATCATGTACGGATAAGAAAGTTTCTGATTACAGGATTAGGGTGTTTAAGATAAAAGAAAACGAAATGACATTAATAACAAATTAGGTTAATAATTCGTTAAATATCACTTTTCACTTTTAAAGTGACTTCATCTACCTAAAAATCCTCTAAAAACCTACATTTCTAAAAAAAACCTCTAAAGATATGATTTACTCACATTAAGTGAAGCTACATCATTCTCATGGGCGTCTGTAAGTTTCTTCATGATCTCCATTTCTGCATTACAGCACTCCTCCACCCCACCCCGCACTGTGATGGTACGTTCCTGGTTATATATAGTCAGGTCTTGTAATCTGCACAAAATGAAGGAAATATGCACTGTCACTTGAAATGAACATTCATGCATAATTAAACCTCAATTTCTTAACTAAGTTACTATGAGATTAGGGGTGTGAACCTTTGGGTACATAGCAAATCAATTCGTTCCATTCGTCTAATTGATTCCAGAACAATTAAATTGAATTCACAATGAGATTCGATTAAGATTAATGACTCAATTCTGTATTATTTAAAGGACGTCGGTCATGGCACTAAACACACTGTGAGGTGATCGTGTTAAATTTCTGACACTTATTATCCCAGGCTATCTTTGGTCGCAAGACTGTGACAACAGCCGTCTTTAAACCTCTCATGCTGTAAAAAGCAGGACCACTGTTTAGGAGTCATGACCACAGAAATCACCACGTCTGGAACAGCCCAAAATCGTACAATGCAAACCAGGCATTAGGCAAGATGCGAATTACACAGTGACTTTCAGAACAGGGTAAGCTTAACCAAAAAAAGTTTGAGAATCACTGCAGTAAATAAACAGCAATCTTCCACAGATGGACTACCCTAGAATATCATGCACTTTCTTGACTAACCCTAAACTAACCTTTCTTCAATGAATAGTAAAAAATAAAATCACTTTCTCTGACTCATGTTGTCTGCACTGGTAATTAAAATAATTTACTCTTAAAAACAATATTTATTTACACTGATCATTTTACAACACACGACGCGAGGGTAAAATGTCACATTTTATTTAACAAGAAAATAAGATACAGTATTTTACCTTTTTAACAGCCAATGATGATGAAGAAGGAAAGCAACCTTCATGATCTAACTGACAAGATACTGTGAGCTCTTATTTCATTGTTGTTAATGGTGTTGCCATTTTAGTAAACATTTTACTTCATTTAAAACCATTAAGTTGAATTCAATTCATCATTTAAATAGAACTGTGCGCATGCATTTTAGACATATACATTGTGTTCTGAAATAATGAAATAATTGTGCATCCTTGAATAAATGGGATTTTCTAACATATTTACTTCAACAGCTTGGGTAATGTGAATGACCAAAATGACATGTGCATAACAATGTTGTTATAACAGAGCAATGTGCCGGTAAATTATTTTAAAGCTGAAAACACCAAAGGATCCACATTTAATTATATTTACTTATTTCCATGACTTTTTTGGGTCTAAAAATAACACTTAAAATTGATATACGAGGAAAATGAGTGGCATTACAGCCCTATAAAACAACATTGTTAGAAGTTTTTTTATTGTACAGCATACTTACGCAGAGATGGTGATCTTCGTCCCTGTATCTTGCTCTATCTTCTTCAGGTTCCTGCCCTCCTTCCCTATGAGTCTCCCAACAAGGCTATTGTGGGCCAAGATCTTCAGAGGAACCTCCTCCACACTGACACAGAGAAAGTACACAATAATTACTTTATTAATTTACTTATTTTAATTTTGAACTGGTGCACTTAAATTTAAAACACCACAAGGTGACATTTACATATAAACATGGTTTTGAATTATTTGTCTTCCTAAAGCAAATGAAGCCAAACCTAAAATGTGCCCTACAGTTAGATGAAATACTGACATCTTGGTGTCATTAGCCTCTTTTTCCATGATTTCCAGGATCATCCTGCAGGCTTGTGAACAGCCCTCTTTAGATGAGTGTATAGTGATGGCCTTCTCAGTCGCCCCAGCATTCTCTTTACGATGAATATCTACCCTGAGACAGAGAGTGAAGAATTACCTTTATCACATTTGTCACAGGACAATGAAGATAAAAAAATGAACAATTTATAGTCTTATAAATAAGAATGATTGTGCACATGAAGAGCGGTGCAATAGGCTATATGCAATCATATTTCCCCAACTTCCTAGGTTGTTTATTAAAGGCTGTAGACTGATTTTTAGGTGAAAGACACTTTTGCTGGTAAAGTCAAAAGGATGTTCGGGATAATCCTGAAAGAGCTATTTAGAAGTATCATGCAAAGAAAAGGGATTCATTCAAACTACAGTCTCACATATCCAAATCTGATATAAACATGACAGCAGCAAACCGGATAGAGCACAGCAGAGTCATTCCGTGTCAATGTACCCGAGTGCCATAAATATTATTTTGCCAAATATTTTCTGCCCGTCAGTCAAAAGAGGTCAGAGATATTTGGATGTCTCTGGGATTGGAATTACTCAGTGAATATACATCTAAGACATTTAAAATTTTAGCTTTCATCACTATTTAGTTTTGTCTTTCTTCAGAAAAAAATATTAATACAATTAAAAATCTGAGCTGGGGAAGTTTCTGAAATGTGGTTGATACGGAATGACCCAGCATAGTTTGAAATCAATGATTCAAAGTTGCTCGCTCGTGGCATGTCAAGTGCCAGACAAATTCTCTGGTCTGCATCTAGCACACATAGCTAAGATCCTTAGCACAGATGCACAGATGGACTGATGGACTAACTCTATATAATAACACAGGTGTCTATATGCACCTTTATACAGGGTAGGCTATGCACACTAGAAGATCTAACAGCTGGATATGCCTAGGTTTGTCAGATTTGTGGTAATGTTCTTTTGACATTAAAAGGCTTAAGTATTAAGCACTTGCTTTTCAATTATTAAACAGAACTATTAAAAAAAGAGTTGCAAATGCAGGGTTCTCAGCATAATAAAAGTCCTGCTTCGTAGTCACACCTTTGATAATTAATAATGCCTAATATCGGCCTTGATGATATCTAGGAATATCTAGTTTCCTAATTGCATCAAGAAAGTGATTTTAATTAACTAACTGCAGTTAAAAGGCAAAAAGAAAAAAACAATTATTGTATCAGCCATAGTAAAGTGTTGATTATCGGTCATAAATGTCATATTGTTATGAATATGAGCTCTGCGCTCCCCTCCCTGGCCACCAGAGGGAGCTCACACTTATACTGACTCTACCCTACACATTACATTACCCAGATACCCTCACCCTCAGGACTGTTTGACACCAGCTGTTTCATATTCACAGAGACTATTTAAACCTGGTTTCCCCACAGCTCAGAGCGAAGTCTTGATTAGCCCCGGTTGTCATTTCTGAGCGGTTATATTCTGTTTTGTATCCTGTTACCGATTCTGCCTGCTTACCCGTTTTTGAACCTGTCTGCCTGCCTTTTGACCTCTGCCTAGATTTACGACCTGTGAATGTTATCCGCCTGTTCTGACCTGTCTGCCTGTTATATCGTCTCTGATTCTGCTTGCCCTTCTGTTCCTGTTTGTCCCTGTTTGACCCTGCCTGTTCGACCACCTCTGTTATCTTCATTAAAGTACGCATATGAATCCCAGCCTGAGTGACGCTTCATTACACATATCAGCATATCAGTATTAGTGACATTAAACTATATTGGCTATTACATTTTGAAATTATAACATCAATTCAATTTAACACAGTGCTAATTAGATAAGTGCTGATTGAAAAAATATCAAGACTTCTTACTTGGACTGTGTCTGCTTTGTGATGTTCTTTATGGTGAGTCCCTCTTTTCCAATGATGGCTCCCACAAACTGAGTGGGTACTAGGATTCTTAGAGGCAGTTCTTGCTGACGCTGCCTGGGTCCCTGGGGGCCCCCCATGGCCCCTGACTGACCAAACTCTTGATCCCGACTACCTGTCCCCATTTTAGATGCCCCTCGCGGGACCTGGGGCCTTCCACCCCCGTCCCTTCCTGCCTCCTCGTCCAGTATGTACGGCACACTGAAGGAGTGATTCTCAAAACTGTGGCCAGTCAACTTTTCAACAGCCCTGAAGATAAATGAGAGAGTGAGAAAGAGAGCGAGATCAATCAATAGAACATAACATATTGTACACAGGTAGAATGAGGAGCATAAAGAATTTGTTACACTGGCTAGGGGTGTGAGATATCATGATTTTAGATCATGAATGAATAAAACGTCTCCACAATCTGCCTTTGATGAAAGATTGTAGTTGTGCAACAGTGCACATTCTATCAGCTGCATTCTAAAAACGTAGATTTTTCACATTTCGCATAACCTGTTTCTGTGATAGCCATCTCACTACTAAGGTTGGGCAAAATGACTGAAATTAAGAACATGAGGAATTTGAATTGAATTGGATACACCCTGCAGACTGCCTTGGAATTTTAATTGAAACAACAGGAAGGGGTATTGCAATTTAAATTGTGTCAATACAGTCATAAAGCTTTGCAACAAAATATTTAATTTAACACCAATGTAATATTTTAAATTAAACTAATTTAGAATTTGTATTCTCTGATATAAAAATATATTGTTTGATTAAACATAAATATTTCTCTAAACTGCCCAATCCTGTCAACACAGATAATCACACTGCTTTCAGATAACATTTATAAAACCAAAATTTCCACTATGCCAACTTACAAAAAATATCACAATTTATTCAGCAACATTTCAGTCAGTAATAGTTTTGGTTTCTATTGAGTTTTTGCAGTCGCCTATGAACTATACACCTATCAATCATTAATTGGTTAATTGTTTATAGACAATATTTATTAAAAAAACTGATAATCATTATCAAAATACTGAATCTATAAACTATTAAGCAAATTAGAGCATTCTAAAATAAAGTGTCCCTCAAACGTGATGCATAAAATAAATTGTAATTTTTATGATAAATTAATGTAATATAATATGCACTACTGTTTGGGGTCAGTAAAAACTATCTTTTTTAGTAGTAGTAGTGTTTTAGTATAAGGAGTCTCTTATACTAACCAAGGATGCATTCATTTGATAAAAACTACAGTAAAAGGTAAGATAACGTAATTTTCAGCAGCCATTACTCCAGTGTTTAGTACAGTGGGGTTCGGTTATGTCGACGGCCTCAGGGATTGCAAAAAAAGCATCAAGATAACCGATGATCGAGATAACCCATATAACATATATTACCAATTTTCCCACATATAACCCGCAGATACAGGTAATCCGCACACTCATATAGCCAGTGGGTTTTGGGTTTTGTGTAAAAAATCGTTGGCATAACCCACACCCATAGATTGATGAACTTTTTTGTGTAAGTTCACATTTCGAATTTCAAATGTTGCTCGCATGACGTCAATTATCCATAACTGTTCAGGCTTGGTACACAGTGCTTGTGCGTGAAATTCACGCAATAAGAAAACAAACACAAGTCAGAATCAGAACATCTCCCGCTGTGAGGCAGCAGGTCCCTTTAAGATGAGATGAGAAGAGCCCACCCTCATGGCAGCACAGCCAATCACGTCTTCTTGCATGATTGACAGGTCAGACAGCCTATCAGCGCCAGCTGTCAGAGTTATATTGCAAGCGCCAAAGATAACAATCCTCGCAAGAACAAAAAAAAATTAACATTAATTGTTCTACATGATGTGAGTTATTAAATGGAATGTACATGCTCGTGTTGCCGGGATTTGTTTGATGAAGCGATCGGCATTCATCTAAAAAAATGTACATACACTGTACTGTGTACATGTTTGCTAACAACAAAGGAGGTCTTTAGTTTTCTCTTAACACCTCCAGACATTTTTAGAAGAAAAAAAACAGAATAGCTACAGGGTGTTATTCCTCAGACAAGATCAATGACATTAAGTGAACCGTCATTGGAGTGAGCGGACCACAATGCACGTGCAAGGCAAACTCAGCACCTGCGCAGTGAACTACAGTAGGTACGCTCATTAGTCATGGGATCGAGATCGAGTGCAGATCGATTGCCCTATGACAGGAAATATCAAATCAGAAAACTCGCAGCACATACATACCCACGCATCGGGATAGGCCTTCCAGAGATGAAAAAGCTTGTGAAGTGACTTTTAAAGCTGCTCTGGATATTAAGTTTATGTGTTTGTGTACTTTTTGTATCATAGAGAAGCTGTTGTTGCCTTTATTTCAACCTGTGTGCAGGCTATTAGATTAATATAAAGAGTAAAAATGTCCTTACAGTTATCAACATAAATTTGATCGTGATCTCAATATGATAGCATATATATCATCTTACTCCAAAATAATCCCTGGAGAGCAGAAATCATCCAAACACAAAAACATCTCTTCCACCACACACACATACTGTATGTTAAGATACAAGGCACATCAGATTGTCAAAACCACCTTTTACAACTGTCGCCTAAACTCTGATGATTGTTCGATCCATTGTGACAGTACCTCCATTTAAATACAAACAGATCCATTAACCTATTAACTACATTACCCCACAGGGAGAAAATCCCCACATTGACGGATGTGGAACAACTTAAAAATATAAATTAACTAATGGGAGCATTTGATGATACAGATTTATAGCTTAAAGTTTTTTTTTTAAAGGTGTATGTCAGCCATATGAGAGAAGTTGAACATAAAACAACCAGTTGGCAAGACCAGCACACACACACAGCACACACACACACACACACACACACACACACTAACAGAGGACTTTTATCAGCTGCTAGGAACACAGTTACTATTGATGGACGCCAAGTGTTCTGTCAGGCATAAGTCCCAAAAACATTGTCAGCGTCTCCCAGCTGATGTCCATTATAGCTACAATTGTAATGCTATGTGAAGGTTTGTCCACAATGCTGGATGGGGTGTGACTGCTTCTTCAAGAATTCAAGACTTCATATGCAGTATATCATGACCAAGATCTCCAGCAGCCTGACATGTAACCAGCTTAACAGCAAGCACAAACACACAAACACACATGCGCACACACACACATGCTGACAGTACACACCAATTCAGTTAGTATACATTGCATGGATCAATTATGAACTGGGCCACTGAGGATGTTGCCCAGGGGTCTCTGACTACCTGGGGTAACTAACTAGGGCTGAATTAATTGACAGCTTCAGTAATTATAACATTTTTCATGCTGCTAGCTACACACTGCACAGTAAAGTCTTAGTGTTTTAATGCAAACTAATCAACCTACCACTTATTCTATTGCGTTCTTCGCGTTTCTTTGTTCTTTAACGTTGTTGCAAAAACTTTAGCCCCAACAGCAGTGGTGCCTTTTACCCAAATACCAGACTTTTGTCCAATCTTTCATTTGAAAGCCATGTCTCTAGCATCTGTAAAACGGCATTCTTCCATCTTAAAAATATATCTAAATTGCGACATATGCATATGCATATGCAATTGCGAGCATATTACCCCAGTTCTGTCAAACCTGCACTGGCTTCCTATTAAACACCGAATACATTTTAAAATCTTGTTAATTACTTACAAAGCATTAAATGGTTTAGCTCCACAGTACAGTGGTACCTCGAGATACGAAAGGCTCAACTTCCGAAAAATCCAAGTTACGAAAGCAAAGATTAAAAATTGTACTGCTCTATACGAAAAGTTTTCAAGATACGAAAGGTTTCTGAAAGTTCGAGATTCGCCCCATAACAATTTTGAAACTCACGCCATCTTAGTTATAGTAGACTCGCCACCATCCTCCTGCTCTCTCATTGGTTCGAATCCTGCGAACAACGTTATGCACGTACGTTATTTGCCTTTTGTCCTCCTCCTCTGCCGCCACTTTCGGATATAGCCTCACTCGAAAGGTAAGCTTCGATTTTTTACGTTATTTCATTGTTTATAGGTCAATTTAGCTTTATTATGAAATTTAATGGGGTGTTTTTGGAGGGCTTGGAACGGATTAGCCATTTTACATGTAAAATGTGTTCCAAGATACGAAAAACTCATTATACGAAGGCCGCCTCGGAACGGACTAATTTCGTATCTCGAGGTACCACTGTACTTGAGCGATCTCTTAACACATTATAGTCCTTCACGTCTATTGCAATCCCAAAATACTGACCAGCTTATAATACCTAGAATATCAAAGTCAACTGCTGGCGGGCGATCCTTTTCCTATTTAGCTCCTAAACTCTGGAACAGTCTTCCTATTACAGTTCATCTCTTCAACCTGGCATACACATAACACATTATACATACATTTTTAATCCAAATCATGTAAAATGATTGTTAGGCTGCATAATTTAGGTCAGCCAGAACCGGAAACATTCCCATAACATCTGATGTACTCAATACATCAGAAGAAGAATGGCATCTACGCTGATATTGTTCTTGGTCAGCCGGATCCGGGCCGCATCCAGATCAGATGAAGAACCTGCACCTGGACACGAGCACAGCACTGCCCTGAAGTGTCTGCGGAGACCGTGAATCTACTAAACCCTCCCCTGTGAAGATCATGAACCATCTCCAATCGGACCAAATTAGACTTCATATCAGACTTGAATTATCAATATAATAATCAATCAATCAAATCAATCAATAATCAAAACTTAACACTTAATCGATTGTATTAATCCGCCTGCTCTTTTAAGGCTGCCGTTCAGCCAAACAAACTTTGTTTATAATGTTTTCATGTGACCACTGTAAAGCTGCTTTGAAACAATCTGTATTGTAAAATGCGCTATATAAGTAAAGGTGACTTGACTTGACTTTTGCATATTCTTCTGTTATTGAAAAATCACTAACAAGTCTGTATAGTAATATAGTACATTTTGCTTCTCATCTGGAACATAACATTTACAACATTTATAACATCTTTAACATTAAAAAAATTTAAAATTTGATCAAATTTGTTCTTTATTATACATTTACATAATTTTGTTATTTTAATACCTTAACCAAGTTTAGTGTATTCTACATGACAATATATCGTTTTACTCTTATTTCGATCATTTAATTTAACTTTAAAAGCAAACATTGCGCAAATATCTCCTACGGACATCCCTTTTGGCCAATACTGCATATTGGCATTACATTGGTAATCGGCCACCATCAAAAAATCCATATTGGTCAACGTGGCAACTAGAACAGACTCTCAAACTTTAACATTCATATTCAGGAGTAAACTTGGATCTTTTTAATTGTACTTATGTTTATTTTGGCTGGTTACTGAAAACAAACTAGACACACCCCACATTCAGGTACGCCCCAAAGCAGAGAAGTTCTAGCCATTTGAGCAGCATTGAGCAGTTTTCTCACTGCAATGGACACACACCGTTACTAAGAAGCACAGAATGAGAACTTAAATCCGATATATATCATGATAATAAACATGCACAATTCTGGATTTTTATAATGCATTTTAAGAATACTTTTCCGGTCAACCATTTAAAATGTACACCAGCACTGTATGCTGCATCAAAAAAGCATGCGCGCACTCTGTAAAGAAGCAAACTTGAAAAATGAAATTAAGCATGTGATTGGGACAATTAACACTTACTACTCATCAATATTGTTATTGATATCAATATATTATATCATCAATTATATTTTTGGCCTGCTCTTCTAGAACTGCTGTATAGCCATAACAAACTTTTTATCTCTGTAAAGCTGCTTTGAAACAACCACTATTGTAAAAAAAATGCTGAGACTTAAAAGTCATGATAATTGCTTTAATCAAGGTGTGTTTTTAAAAGTTGGAGTACTTTTAATTTTAAAAGCCATCCTTAAAGTTTTATGTAGTGCATTCTACATTTCCAGATGAACATTGTAAAGAACAGAATGTAAACAAGCAACATGTGAGCAGGGTTATACAGGGAGTGCAGAATTATTAGGCAAATGAGTATTTTGACCACATCATCCTCGTTATGCATGTTGTCTTACTCCAAGCTGTATAGGCTGGAAAGCCTACTACCAATTAAGCATATTAGGTGATGTGCATCTCTGTAATGAGAAGGGGTGTGGTCTAATGACATCAACACCCTATATCAGGTGTGCATAATTATTAGGCAACTTCCTTTCCTTTGGCAAAATGGGTCAAAAGAAGGACTTGACAGGCTCAGAAAAGTCAAAAATAGTGAGATATATTGCAGAGAGATGCAGCAGTCTTAAAATAGCCAAGCTTCTGAAGCGTGATCATCGAACAATCAAGCGTTTCATTCAAAATAGTCAACAGGGTTGCAAGAAGCGTGCGGAAAAACCAAGGCGCAAAATAACTGCCCGTGAACTGAGAAAAGTCAAGCGTGCAGCTGCCAAGATGCCACTTGCCACCAGTTTGGCCATATTTCAGAGCTGCAACATCACTGGAGTGCCCAAAAGCACAAGGTGTGCAATACTCAGAGACATGGCCAAGGTAAGAAAGGCAGAAAGTCGACCACCACTTAACAAGACACACAAGCTGAAACGTCAAGACTGGGCCAAGAAATATCTCAAGACTGATTTTTCTAAGGTTTTATGGACTGATGAAATGAGAGTGAGTCTTGATGGGCCCGTGGCTGGATTGGTAAAGGGCAGAGAGCTCCAGTCCGACTCAGACGCCAGCAAGGTGGAGGTGGAGTACTGGTTTGGGCTGGTATCATCAAAGATGAGCTTGTGGGGCCTTTTCGGGTTGAGGATGGAGTCAAGCTCAACTCCCAGTCCTACTGCCAGTTTCTGGAAGACACCTTCTTCAAGCAGTGGTACAGGAAGAAGTCTGCATCCTTCAAGAAAAACATGATTTTCATGCAGGACAATGCTCCATCACACGCGTCCAAGTACTCCACAGCGTGGCTGGCAAGAAAGGGTATAAAAGAAGAAAATCTAATGATATGGCCTCCTTGTTCACCTGATCTGAACCCCATTGAGAACCTGGGGTCCATCATCAAATGTGCGATTTACAAGGAGGGAAAACAGTACACCTCTCTGAACAGTGTCTGGGAGGCTGTGGTTGCTGCTGCACGCAATGTTGATGGTGAACAGATCAAAACACTGACAGAATCCATGGATGGCAGGCTTTTGAGTGTCCTTGCAAAGAAAGGTGGCTATATTGGTCACTGATTTGTTTTTGTTTGGTTTTTGAATGTCAGAAATTTATATTTGTGAATGTTGAGATGTTATATTGGTTTCACTGGTAAAAATAAATAATTGAAATGGGTATAAATTTGTTTTTTGTTAAGTTGTCTAATAATTATGCACAGTAATAGTCACCTGCACACACAGATATCCCCCTAAAATAGCTAAAACTAAAAACTACTTAAAATATTGATACAAAAATATTCAGCTTTGATATTAATGAGTTTTTTGTGTTCAGTGAGAACATGGTTGTTGTTCAATAATAAAATTAATCCTCAAAAATACAACTTGCCTAATAATTCTGCACTCCCTGTATGATACACTACAAGCTATAACCAGCTGCGTTTCTACAGTCTGAATTACTATTACTGCAACAACAGCAATAACTGACAGCTTTGTAAAAAGTCTGGACATTAGGTGAGATTTACTTCAATCAAAAGGGATGAGCAAGCCACACATGTTCAAAGTAGGAGTTTGTGGGCCAATCAGTTGATGTAGGGTCATAGGAATAAACAAGAAGACTCGCTATCAAACACCAGTGACTGTAACAGCATGACATAACAGCACTTGCAGGCCAAATGACATCACCAGCTATAAGAAGATCACTTGGGCTACATCACCTCAACCTCACAGTGGTCAAATGAGTGTCAGTTTCTGTCCTGACATCACTTGTTTGTGTCATATCACTCTTCAAACTACAAAGTGTGGTAACACATACAGAAGCTGTAAGAACTTTTAAGAATCTATTTCTTATAATGTTCTTTTGAAATGTATGTTTGAAATTATAGTAAGTAATTTATTGACAGAGAATTTGCAACCATACAGTACATTTCTTTAAGGAAATGCAAAAATGGCACAGGGTTAGATTGATATTACTAATAGTAATGTTAAAACATTAGCAAATGTCTAAAATCCACTTTCCATTCACAATGTTGTTTTCAATAACATTATTTGATATTTGCTGTAGTTGTTGTAATTAACATTTTAAAATTATTATTACCATTCAGTCCAAAATTGTTCCTTCAATGATCACTTAACTGACAAGGTCGACAATTTTCTTTGTCTAATAATATGTACTTACAAACATTTAATTTGAGTTTGACTCTGTCTGACTGAGATATTGAAATATGAAGTCATTTACCTTACTTTTTGTCCACACTTTTGCTGAGACGGATGCGACCATTAACTGTGCAAACTAAATATGTTGGAGCTGCCAGAGATCACCTTTACACGAAACCCTGCTCTTCCAGTTCTGCAGACATGCTGAGACTGCTGTCAAATTCCATCATTTTAAATATGCACCAGTGACACACCTCTTTACGGCGAAAATAAGAGGTGACACACTCACAGAATGTAACAATGTGACTCTCTAGACACCACCTCTGACAAGAGACACCAATATGCCATGAGAGTTGTTCCACCTGCCACGTCGTTGTGGTGTCACAGATCAATGTTAGTCACACAATAGAGGTTTCAGGACCAGACAGGTGCCAGGACGGCTCTCCACCCATGTGTTTATGAGAAGCCAGGAAAACTTGATCCATTGTAATGAGTCACAAGGTAAGCCTAACAAGTTGTACAACCATTTTCAAAGCACATCAGGGGCATGACCAGTGAAAAGGCAAGAAAGCAACATCCACATGGAGGTGTTTGGAGGCCTGTACATGACGCGTCACTTATGATCCAGTACATTTGAGGTCTTTAGTTTTAGTGATCTGCACCTCAGATGCTCATAATTAACTGTTAACCGGTAATTGACAGTGAGAATTTTGATCGATCAGTTAAACTGTTTAAAAAGTAACTTTTTCAAGATTTTTTTTAAAGCACTTGCTACATGGTGAAAAAAAACTCTATACATATAAAATTGGGTTTTTGAGAAGAAAAAAAGATTATTTGCATAAAAGGCACATTTTATTATTATGTTAAAGTAAAATATCTGTAAATAAAGCTAAATGTCATTTTAGTTCCCTTCGCGGCACAAAAAATTATTTTAATTTAACGTATTTAAGACAGAAAAAGTATGCCTACATAAACGTCAAGCCACAACGATAAACAGACTGCAATGTCAAGTTAGCAATGTTAGAACTGATATGCATGTGTGTGTGTGTGTGCACTTAAAGTCAAGTTACCTTTATTTATATAGCGCTTTTTACAATACAGATTGTTTCAAAGCAGCTTTACAGTGGTCACATGAAAACAAATAAAAACAAAGTTTATTTTGGCTGAACAGAGCAGGCGAATCAATAAAAATGAAGAATAGTATGTGTTACGTAATATTTCTATATACATAATATATCTGCGTGATCATTTAACAGCATAAATCAACTTAAAATACAAATTTATGGTCATACTGATAAGAGAAGCCATCATTTAAAACTGTAAATGGTTCACTTTTTTTTGTGTACACTCAGAATAAAAACAAAACATTACGGTTTTGTAAAATAAATAAATTAAAAAGGATGATGCTTTCTACCATTTCAGTTTCCTGTCCATGAACTTACGTTATAGGCTACATTTCTGCACGGCTTTTTTTCTTTCGTTTTGTTAATCTGTAAAGTGAAATTTATTTCATATGACTTTTGTTACGTAGTTGGTGCTGGAGGTGCGGTGTGCGATGCCGAGGAACGAGGAGAAACAGCACTGCGACAAACTCAGGTTTATTCTTCCAAAAAACGTAAACAAAAGACTTAAGAACCAAAAACGGCACACATGAGCAAAAACGGGGAAACTGGAAACACAGAACATCCACACTGAAGCAAAGACCAAACAGTTACAACAATCCACGATTACACAGGGAAACAGAAGGGTATTTAACAAGAACACACATTAGGAACACCTGCAGGACTAGACAAGGTAATTGATTAACATGAGAATTCAGTGATGAGAATTCAAAATGGACCCAGAGGTGGAACATGAGACTGTGACAACTTTATTCTGTTTTTTTATTTACTTTCTCCATTCCTAGAAACACTACAGGCTTGTTATGTGACTATGAGTGAATCCTTATGCTCTGATTTTTATGCTGCTACTGGCGCATTTAAAAGTAAACAACTAATTTTTATATTTTAATGGGTCACAGAGATTTATTCATTCTACTTTTAATTAATTCTAATTTAATAATCTTGTAAGTTACCACTTAATGATCGGTTAACTACAGTGGCACAGTAGTACACAACACAACAAAATTTAAACACCAAAAAAACAGCTGAAACAAGCCAAAACACAATACAAATATTGCCTTTCTCAGCCGCTATAGGGTATGATAAGGCGAGGGAATTTACATCACCATTACCTGTAGTAACAAAGCCCAAATTTTAGCTTTGAAACATAATTTACATTGCCGCGAGAAACAGCGATGTGAATTTAATTCAACGGTATTAATATGTGCAAAGACTTTATGAAAAAAAAAACATTGCTATGGTAAAAACTGTTAAAAATGTGGATTTCGTTAATCCACTGCCACTAATATAAATCCTGCATGTTAACTTTAACACACATGTGGCTAATAAAACGAATGGCTCAATTAGCCCATATGGGAAATTCGAGGGTTCATAAAAAATATGTTGCTACAGTAAAAATAAGGGTTTTGTTAGTCCATTCCACTAGTATAAAGCTTGCATGTTTAGCTTTGATAGACCTCTATAGAAATGTCTCTGTTAATGGGCTGATTGTGCAATAGAATGATAATGTATTGCCCCATAAAAACTTCAAGGGCTGAAGTTTTAACAGCCTCAAACTCCTGTACCTCAATTAAATCTAAAATAACCTTTTCAAAATAAGCAAAACAATGTGTCTAGAACCTATTGAACTCCTGCAGATAGATGAAAGATATGTTTGAGGCACCGGGAACCCTGAAGTGGCAGTGGCTCCCACACGTTTAAAGATACTTCTAAGCTGAATTAACCCGATTTCCCACTTCGTCTTTTAATCACTTAAGCAGATAAGCATCCTGAAAGTGTGCAAAGTGTCAGAGCCAAGAAAGAGAACAAGCGCAATTTCCACAAGGCCAAAAGACATGGAAGATATGGTATTATGTGGTATAGCACATGATATAAATATAAGCTATATTGAGAATGACTGAAAGATATCAATCTTGGACTACTACTATATTCCAAGTGAATTAAGATGTTCTATTCTATTTTCTAAGGTCTCCAGCAAAGCATACGCATAATCTACTTCAGTGCTTTGGTGCATAGAAAAACAATTTTGCCTCCTCAGCAAATGATGCCTCGCCCTAATCAGATCTACAATATCTAGCCATCTAGACTAGCAGAATCACATCTGAAGGTCTCGATCAGCTCACGGTCTGCTCTAAAAAGTGCAGAACCTCCGGAAGTGGACAGGGTCAATTCTGTCCAATTGCGAATCTCAGTCAGAGCTACTGCCATTGGGATAAAAGCTAATGCACTACTGACCCCTTAATACATTGAGTGATCCATGTGAACCTTCACCTCGGCTCATTACATGGATCTATACTAGTCAAGCCTGAACTTAAATGTCACTTTGAACCAACCACTTGACTGTATTGGGAAGGGTTGGTTTAGACAGCAGAATATTGTGTTAGTCTTGAAGTTATGATAAATGCTACACATGTTAAATGTGTATGATAAATACTACACATGTTCGGTTCTAAAAACCTACTGAGCCGCACACACAAACAACGTTTTAAAAGCCAACAGGAAATGAAAAGTAACCCTATCTATTTTATAAATGCATGTTATATTTATGGCTTGAAATTAACAATCGCCAACCCGCCAAATGTGGGTGAAATTCAACTAAGGCAGGTAAAATCACTAGCCAATTTTGTGGGTTATGATTCATAAACTATATCCTTCTAATAGAGGCTCCAACATTAGCAGAACAAGGCGCACACCGGCAGCTCACCTCTACTTCTGCTGGCAGGAACAGCAAAATCCTGCCATGCCACTCAAATAGTTTTCAATTAAATTACATTACCAACGATTTGGGACAAACTTTGGAATGTACTGACTTTACCCAAGGCTATACTATGCAAATTTCAGTTGTGTGGCTTGAATGGAGTCTACTTAATACATAAGAATTTTTTTTTGTGTGTGATTAGAATCACTGTTTTAGACTTCAGCCTTGAGAACACGACTACATAATAAAGTACCCATAATACAGTGGAATACGGTTATGTCGACGGCCTCAGGGGTTGCAAAAAAGCATCGAGATAACTGATTATCGAAATAACCAACAGCCAATATGGCGATTTATTTGATGAAGCGATCGGCATGCTTTAAAATTGTACATATACTGTCTATGTTTGCTAACAACAAAAAGCATATGTGCACCAACTAACAGCAGAGATTTACCAGTATACAATAAAAACACCTTTAATTATATTCTCCAACATTACAAACGCAATTTCACTCACAGCGTAAAAAGTCATAAAATATTCAACAAATAGGGAGTTTGGAGTCAACATAATAGGATTGGCAGGTTAACCGTGAGTCGAGATAAGTGAACTCCACTGTATTACATAATAAAGCGTGTATGATAGCTGTGCCACTTCTGTTGAAACAAATTTTTCCAACCACTAGGGCTCTCACTAGAGTTGGCTTGTTTTAATTGGAGGAGAGGTTCTCAGTACGCTATAAACCATTAGTTATAAAATAAATTTAAAAAATCCAGTTTCATTAAGTTATCTGCGAGTTGTCACAAAGAAAATCCACAATAATTGACTGCTGTAAAGTTGAAAGCCATTCAATTACTCAGAATCAGATTTAATAATGAATATATTTTGATTTTGAAATTCTGGCTCAATTCAAATTGTTCCATTTTTATTTCTCTAGTTCTACATTAAAGGCAGTACTCGGCCTAAATTTTCTTTTTCATTAATCTGTAACACTTGTACACATCAATGTCACAACGAGTGTATGTCACAATACAGAAGATCTGTCACTACTATGGCTGCAGAAAATGATCGGCCATAAAATGGTATTTTCTGATTTTGTCCAAAAGAGAATCAAGGCCAAAAAATTTGAGCCGAAAAAATATGCTGCCCTGAAACTCGTTTTACACTTGCTCTAGCCATTATCACTACTATCGCTATTTGAAGTTCCACTCAATGCTCTATGCCCATGCACTCGCTCAGTCGCTTACGGACCTTGAAAACGCTCCACTCATGCACTGCTCATCAGAAAAGCAAAGTCTGCTCAAATAACATGCCACCATGACATTTCTGTGTGCCCTGAAAGTAGGCTTGATGCAATAGTTGGCATTCAGACACACACAATTCTATCACTTACCCACGGTGGTGCCACCCTCCACCGTCGTTTAGATTTTTTTAAATATATATAATTTAAATTGATTTCAGTTACTACAGTACTACAGAACCGCTGCGCTAACAGATACTACAGTTAACTTAACGTGTCTGCTCAATTCAGCGTGGGTTGAATGCGAGTCGTAGCACAAATCAGCAGCAGGAGCCAGATTTCATTCATAGTGAGGCGAGTGGACTGACAAGACGATGGCAGAAGATTTGATTTCAAAAGGAAATGTAAAGTGCTTCTATTTAAGCGACTTGGTTATTGTTTCCAATACTCAAGCAATTGCTTATTATATACTGATATTTACTATAAATATTTTTTGTGTAATTTTAATGTTACTTTCAATAAAAGGGTTATTTTCTTTTCTTTTAATTCTGTATCATTTGCATAATTAAATTAAACGAAAAAGTGTAATGTTAATACAATTATAGAAAACAAAACAAAAAAAGTAGAAAGAAAAAACTAAAAACAAAAACAAAGAAAGTGTAAAGTATCTTTTGCAGAAAAGTGGATCCCAGAGTGCACTGCACAAAGCTGGGTGAAATGAATAAAATGATAGAAATTAATTTCTTTATTAAATAACTTTAGATTTCACTCTGTATGGAAAGGTAGTTCAGTCAATGAAATAAACATGTATTATTTGACCCAATATTTGTTTGTACTCTGTATTTTTAAGCTAATAACAATATAAGTCCATTAGTTTAGCAACATGTTAACTTTGAATAGAATATAAGTCTTCTATATGGAGCTTCTGTATATTTGGGTAATTCCAGAAAACTCACTTATTGAATTTCATGATGGTTAGAATATTTTCCTAGAAGTCAGTAGGCAGATATGCTGCTCACTGGGATTTTTGAACAGCGTTACAGACTCATGACTTAAAACCTGCCTGGACACACTAAATATTTCACCAGTGTCTGTATGTGTCAAGCAGATTGATGTGTTGACACTGCTGCCTTAAATCATCATTTACTGTCGACATGGTTTTAATTCTGAAACCCCTGTTGAGGTTTCTTTATTGAATATGAAAGAGCCAGAAATAGAACCACTATTCTCTATTCCTCTCTTCACATTCCACCTGGACATCGCTTACCATATTAACATTCAACATGCGCTATTTTAACAGAAGCATCCCGCTGCCCCCAGTGGCTAATTCATTAGCATTCTGCATAGCTCAGTCAATTATTTATAAGTTGCGCTGTGTGTATTAGCATTGTGATGCCCTCTACAGCAGAAATTAGTGTTTAAGAGTAAACAGCATTAATTAGAATTCTTGACAAATTGAGTACAAGCAATGCATGAGCCATTTCTAAAACAAAACACAGCAGGATTTTTGGCTGGCTGAGACAGGTGTTACAAATAGCAGTTGTTGCAATTCAAATTCTAGTACATTCTAGTGCAATTCAAATTCTAGTTTTTATATTATTCTATGTTGTAGAGAAGTATGATTCTACATAAGCTGAGAATCACAAATACTTTTTCAAACAGATCGTGATTCTACCAAGATTCTGAACAGCATAACATTAAATAACATGTAATTTACTAAAGATTCTGAAAAAAAATTTAATTGCTGCAGTCTACTTAAAATGTCTAATTTAGCAATTTTAATAAATTATTTTGACACAAATCTGTTTGAATGAATGATTCAATGACAAAAACAGTTTTTAACAGCAATTTGTCACCACCTAGCAGCGTAATGATGCAATCCACAATCATTTGAACTGCCAAGTTACATTAAAAATAACCATAGACATTAGTTTAAATGCAAAAAATACACACTTTTATTCCAGCACGTCCATTATTATTTTTGAAATATATGTAAATACCAATACCATGTGGTTGAAAAGAAGGGTTTCATATCAGCAGCGCAAACAGATTTGGATGCTCCGGTGCTAAAGTTGTTGTTCTTTTTTTTAACATTTAAATCATGCAGCTCTATTATATTGTAGACTAAACAATTACTAAACTTGACTTTCTTTGTTCTGTGAAACATACAATGAAAAATGATATTTTAAGAAATGTACATTTTGTTTTCGTTGTCCTACATTCAGTGTTTTTTGATGTCCATTCAATGGAAATCAACGAAAATCAAACAGTTTGGTTGCCAACATTCTTTAAAATGTCTTCTTTTGTGTTTCACAAACCAAAAGAAATTAATTTTTTTAATTAAGTTTTGGAACAACACAAAGGGAGTAAATGATGACAGATATTTTAGATGAACTATTCATTTTAATCTAAAGGGTGGTTCACACTGCCCCAAGACACACATCAACATGAAAATTGCAAGGGCTTGATGTTGGATTTACAATGTTGCGAAACTCAACTGTCATTATCACACTGATCCCACAAACACAGGTTTAACATACTAAACCAACAACTGAATACGGTGTTTGTTACACTATTATTCTCTAAACACATGTATAGATATGGGGATACTTTAAGTGCTTGAGTTCACCCCATTTTTTTTTTACTGTAAACTATTTAAACCTCAGTAATTGTGGAATAACAATTCAATAACAATGTAGAGCATGACAATGCAAAGTTCGTGTAAAGTTTGAACAAGTGTTGTCAAAAATATAGATCTTTTGATTCAGATCAATATTGAAATAACTGAAATGGTTCCAATACTCAAGACAGTGAGTTAACACACCTCTTCTAGACCTAATTGTCTCATTCGCTCCAGTTGAATAGTGTTGGTGTGACAGGGCATGAATTTCGGCACGGGATAGCAGGTATTGTGCGTTATTTTACTCATTCCTGCAGGTTTCACTCTCACATGCAAAGTGCGTGCACATACAGCCAACTCTCCATCAGCTTGTAAGTACCAAACTGAGCTTATAGCGCTAAAACGGTCAAATACACAAAATACCCATCTTTGCCAGTGTTCATGTGAAAACAGTTGGTTAGGTCTAAAATAAATGTAAATAGTTGGGAAAGAAAATGCAAGTTTTATAAAAGTACAGTGGAGTTCACTTATCTCGACTCACGGTTAACTCGCCAATACTATTATGTCAACGTTTTTGAAGTGGAACCGGCAAACTCTCTATTTGTCTAAGCATTTTCGATTCTTTAATGTCGCCGAACACTAATATCTCGAGCATAAAAGAGGGACAAAGTCTTTAATTCACATGGTTATCTCGTGAGTCATGAGCGTACCTAGTTCACTGCGCATATGCTGAGTTTGCGTTGCACGTGGATTGTGGTCTTGGTCGCTCTGTCAGTGACGCTTTACTCACACACTCTCTGAAGTGAAAGCACATTCATATTCTTACGTGGGTCCCACCCACATACCTCATCTGCTTCTGTGTGCACATAAAGCCTGCCTTCTCTGATTTGATTGGTTTTCTCAAATATTCTGACATTGGTTCGGTAGCGAGCAGTAATGACCAATGAGTATGAGGCTTAAATGAACACGAACACACACACACACACACACACATCCTGCTTTGTTCTGAAGTGTCCTGCGAGAACCCGGTTATTAAAAGACAGGACAAAGCCGAATTTGTTGAGAAAGCACAATAGACAGGCAGAATGCAAGAAAGTATGCAATCTAGTACAGCGTGATTGTGCGAAATTGTGAAAATTGTGAAAATTGAGCGAAATTGTGTTTGCAATGTTGGAGAATAGAATTAAAGGTTTGTATGTAGAATCAAAGGTGTTTTTTTATTGTATACTGATAAATCTCTGCTGTTAGTTGGTGGACATATGCCTTTTTTTGTTAGCAAACATATATGTATGTACGTATGTACATTTTTACAGCATGCCGATCGCTTCATCAAACAAATCGCCATATTGGGTGTTGGTTATCTCGCTAAACAGTTATCTCAACGCCTTTTTACAACCCCCTGAGGCTGTCGACATAACCGGATTCCACTGTATATTGGTGCTTAAGTTCTTAAAGAGACAGCAGCCTAATAAACCTGTTGCTGTTTGTGTCAATGTTAATTAGAAATGAAAAAGAGAAATCACAGCTCTTGGCTGACTAACTTTTGTAATTTTTTGGGTAGTGGATATGCAAGCCATAGTCAGTCTTAACTTGAGTAAACCATGTTAATAATGCGTGAAGTGTTCTGTTTATCATTCTGCAGTTTTAGGAGAAATTTGAAAAATATCAATAAGGGCAGGTAAAGGGGAGGAATACTAAATCATCAATGCGTCAGCAAATCCTGTGAGACTTGCACGGAGATACAAAGAAAATAACAGAGCGAGCAAGAGGAGTAATAGCAGAGGCTCTAGTCACTGCCCACTGCCTCCTGTCAGAAACAAAGACCTCTAAATCTGCACTCTGCCAATAAAAATGCCAGGACTAATTGGTGTATCATTCTGCAGATAAAGACAATAACAAAAACACACAAATATAACAGAAATCCTTCTATATCATTTTCATAAATGGCTACTGGGCAGAGATCTACTTTGTGGGCACTAGAATTTCAGCTATAACTTTTCATGTCATATGCCCTTTCTCCTAAGGACGCATTGCCAATTATATCCCACTTGGAACACATTCAAGATGTATATGATGCAAACGAGGTTTGAGGACTCAAGTCCATATTTCAACATGTGAGAGGCATACTTATACTTCTGCATAAATATACACAGCATGTGATTTGCATATGTATGAGTCTCCCGTTTCGCATCCTCTCATTAAAAACAAGACAGTGAAGACAGAAACTCTAAAACACACTAGACTCAGTGTGAAATAAGAGAACTATTCTTACCTTTCTCTACAAGTCAAAAGTTTGGAACCATTAGGATTTCTTGATTTTTTCCAAACAAAGTCAGGAAATATATAATAAAACTATAATAGTATAATTAAACGTTTTTAATTGATACACTAAAGTAATTGTTTTTAAATATTTTACAAATACAAAGTTCAAAATAACAATATTAATCTGAATTTTTGTTGACATTATGAATGTCTTTACTATCACTTTTGATCAATGTAATGCAACCTTGTTGAATTTTAAGCCTTCTTTACACTAAACCTTTGAATGAAACCTGTGGTTGCCACAAAAATATTAAGCAGAAAATATTTTTCACCACAACAAAAAGATAATAATTAGAAAGGTTTCTTGAGCACCAAATCAGCATATGAGAAGGATTTCTGAAGGATCATGTGACAGCGAAGAGTAATTATGCTGAAAAATCAGCTTTAATCAGTAAATTACGTTTTAAATGTATCAAAATACAAAAGCGTTTAAACTGTAATATTTCACAGCATTCTCACTGCATTTTTATCAATAAATGCAGCACTGTTGAGCACGAGAGACTTCTTTCAAAAACATTTAAAAAATCTTAAAAACCGATAGTGTAAATAATACCTTTATCCAACTTGCCGCGGATGGTCCAGCGATCATGAAGACTGACAGGACGAAAACGCTTTAGAAATGTTGTCATATGCGAGACGTGTTTACCCAACAACTCTCGGTGTCTTTACTAAGTCAGTTAGTATTGCGGCTCAAGCACACTACAGAAATCACAGATTCTGTCCCGTGCACCCACTCATTCATCACTATCAAACCAGACACCAAGATACCTGCTTAAATATGAAAAAGACAAGACTTCCACAATTTGCGAGGTCAACGCTCTTTGTTCTAGATTCTTGCCTTGTCAAACCCAAGCAATTCATGGATGGTGGATTCCCTCAGCAGGACACAACGTGGCCAGAGTCTGAGCCATGTAGCGCTCCAACAGACACGTCATCCTTTAATCTGAAGCCACTAGGATTATTAGACACAGACGAGGCCTCTATTAAGAGACCTCACCCCCACCCACGCCCCTGCCCCCAAACGTATGCACACATACCTATGCTCAGCTCACTCCAATCCTCCTGAAGGGGTTAAAAAGAGACAATCCAGCACGTACACCATCCGGAGACTACATATAACCACATTATACTGTATGTGTTTGTGTTTTATAAAGAAATCTCTGATGGTTTCCTATTTACCGTATGTATGAGTGAATATACGCCGCCATACATGCAAGTAGAGACTAATAGTACCACTTTAGCTTAGGGTCCAATTCTAACTGTTAACTAGTTGCTTATAACTTATGCCTTTTACTAGCATATTGTCCGTTTATTAGTACTTAAAAAGCACATACTATTGCCTTATTCTGCATGACCATTTTCTACATTCCTAATCTTAGCCAATTCCTACCCAATACATAAACTTAACAACTACCTTACTAACTAATAAGATGCAGCAATTAAGAGTTTACTGAGGTAAAAGTCAGTTTATAGTTAGTTAAAACTGAGAATTGGACACAAATAGTGTGACCAGACAAATTAACAATCCGCTCATGTTTTAATAATATCAGTATCGGATATAGATCTAACCTGGCCATCAGATCACCGACTATCACGTGATTCACAAGAGGCTGAAGAAGCATTATCTCCATCACAACCTGATCCTCATCCTCTGACCCTCTCTCTCTCTATGTGTGTGTGTGTGAATCCATATCCTATAGCTCAGCATCTAAAAAGCTGACCTAGTGTGTGTGTGTAATCATATTATTTATATATATATATAAAAATAATATGATTACACACACAGATATATATATATATATATATATATGCACACACACACACAGATAGATAGATAAATAGAAAGATAGATAGATAGATAGATAGATAGATAGATAGATAGATAGATAGATAGATAGATAGATAGATAGATAGAATATTTTTATTTGACAATTATTGTTAGTGTTTTAACGTCATAAGAACAGCACAAGCAGTCAAAGATGGTGTTTTATTGAAATGGCAGTTTTGTGAACTTTAACGTGCGCAAAACTGAACTTGACACAGACATGACTAAAAGCCGAGACCCACGGTTCAAAGAGAGTCAGATGTTGATTCAGTAAGTCAGTGAGTTTGTTTAGTACAGAATTTTTCAAATGATGACTTGAGTTGAGAGCTCTTTGAACTATTCTGTAAAAGACTGTGGCTCATAAGAGTAAGGCCGTATACTTAAAAAAAACGCTGAAAATGCAAATGTAATCCAGTCATTAAATTGAAATGTATTGTATAACACGGAATGTAACAGAATTTAGCAAAAATTATAAACAAACCAAAAAGACTGCTACTGAATGCTGAAGTCTGAATTTCTGCATGAACGAATGATGCAGATTTGTCAACTACACATACTGAAGCATGCTTGATGCTTCTGATGTTTATTGCCACCTCATTATATGAGGGCTTCATCTCCAGAGCTGCTCAGAGATTATCAGTATTTCGTCATTTATTTTGATAAAATCAAGTTAGGTTTTCTATACAAGCATATTACTAATGTAAAGTAGATTGTTCTTCACATAATAACAATAAAATAACAACAACAAAAATATTATTAATAGTACAGTTTACATTTTTAAGATATTTCACAATATTACATTCATATTAAATCCAACTTAAAAAGTAAACCTAATTCTTGCAGCACTGTTTTCCAAACATGTCTCTTAATATATCAAAAAATATTAAATTGTTAAAGTTTTATACATTCCTTTTGCTTACCATCATTTGTATTAAATTAAATACAATGATATCAATTAAATCATTAAATCCACAGAATCCTTTTTTACAATTTTTTCCTCAATTTTATCCTTCTGATTATTAAAATGTAATTAAATAATTTAAACAAAATCCAGTAAAATGATGACAGAAATTAAATTTATTAGGGCCCAATAAGAATACTCTGTGATACAGACTATCACTCAGTGTACTCAGATGACTCCTGTAGGATGACTGCAGGAATTAAATTAAATTAAAGGTAATGAAGCTTACACTTTATGGACTCTAACTAAAATAAGGACATATTTATTAGTAGTATATATTATATCCATAATTAGAAATTTACATTAATGCATAAAAAAATTAACACGTTTTTATTACACCATAAGCAAAAAGGGAGTGTTCTTCTTTTTGCTTTCAAGGCACGGCTTTATATCTGCTTCCCAACCATTCTCACAGTAGATCACAATTTTCCCAGTAAATTCCCTCTCCTGTGAGCTGGTTTCAGTGGGCTATTGTGTTGCTAGACTCCACTCACACACTTTATCCATAACAAATGCCCAACCGACCTGCCTATACCTCTACACTCTCCAGCTATGGGGTTACCATAGCAACCGCTGCACCACCCCAAAGTCATCAGCATTGCCTCAGTCTAGGAATGGGGGAAAGGCATTAAATGTGACCAAGTCAATACGTGTGAGTGTGTACGCGCGTGTCTAAAGAGAAAGAAACACGGATACAGAAACAGAGACTGGGAACACCTGATGCTCTTAATGTGCTGTTAATGGATGGACAAAGGCAGAGAAAGGATGAATGGAAATGGGTTATTCATGTAATCTCTAAATCTCTAAATGACCCCGTACTCCCTCTACTGGTGTAACAAAACTCAAGAGACTGTCCTCTGAGTCCAGCCATATCACAAGAACACCACTCACCTTTAATTGCCATTTAATTTGTTTCATGTTTCATATTTATTAATTAAACAGGATATTCAGCATGACAAAACACTTTCGTGCGCAATCTATTACATGCATTCTGACATCTGATAATGCATGCTTTTATACAAAGTTCTAAAACATCCCCCCCTTTGTAACATGTTTGTTCAGTTTTGGTTTTGTTTTCACTGTGTTCTCTCCCTGTTTGCCTCTGTTCTCTTTGCTAGTTTGTCTCCATGGTTTTTGATTAGGTTATGCACGTGTTTCTGGTTATGATAATTATCTCTGAGTATTTAAACCCTCTGTTCGTTCAGTTTCTTTGTTCGGCATCGTCAATGTTAATGTGGTTGTGTTAAATTATTCTCCTGAGATCTTCTGGGTTTTCTATTTTGGATTTATTAAAGACTTTAAAAAGTCGAGCGACGACTTGTGGTTCGACCATCTCCCTACCCTCATCCGGAATGCAGGTGTCCTTGTCAAAGTTTAAAAGACTACTGAAAACACATCTCTTCCATGAGCACCTAACATGACACACACACACACACCACCTCACCTCAACCAAAACAACAACAACAAAAATCTCTTACTCCCTCTATTCCCTATGCTTGTTCTACTTGTGTACTTTGTGTCTTCAGTACAAATCGCTTTCTGTACTCCTCAAATTGTAAGTTGCTTTGGATAAAAGCGTCTGATAAATGAATAAATGTATATGTAAAATGAGTGTAAAATTACAGAATGTTTCTCCACTGCTTCTATGATTCCCTTACTACATCCACACGTGACACTGAATTTGTGCTACCCAACTATTTTTTGCTGTGAAAATGATAAATAATTTGATGATCCATTTAAAAAAATTATGTTTTATATATTAAAATAGCATCAGATATGATACTGTTGAGGAATGTTTATTTGTACATCTCTCAATCTTCATTGCATTGCACTGCATTATATTGTTTGCACCCCCAAAATAAAAATAACTTTGAAACACAGGATTTAAATATCATCGCACCACTACATATTATTGACATAATAATTTGTATGCCTGTAGTCTACGTCATTGTTATAAAGATCTCATTGATTTACATTAAAAGCTAGCAGAATTTCATCTTACTTTTTGGCCAAATAAATAATGTATATAAATATGTAAATAAATTATATCCTATATGAGCCATAAAATCCTGATGTAGCAAATAAATAAATAAAAAACTCTTTTTAGATTTTTGTTTGTCTAAAGGTTCAATCAATCTAAAATTCTGTTATTTCATATGTCAGGCTTTAAGGGTTAAGTCAGCATCTCTGGAAATGAAAGAATCATGAAAACTGGGCATAACATACCAGAACGGAGGCCAGATTGAAAGCGAGTTTGCTAAAACAGTGCTTAAACATTATCCAATAGTCCATGAAGCCCAAGTGACATCAGCAGCAGTATTTTTTTTTAATATTTTTATATTTGATTCAGATTTATTTACTCTATCTCAGTTATACTGTCCATTTTTCTTGTATATATTAAAACAATTCCCTTACTGCTAATGCTTTAAGTTATACAGGGTAGCATTTCATACTGATATGAACTGGTAAATCATCTCAAGGGTCTTTCATCAGGCTGCATCATAAGAGAAAATCTAGATTTGTAAACGATGGGAGTGCTGCTGCATAAAATCAGTGTGGGAAACAGGGAACCTTCTAATTTTGTACATTACAAAAACATGAATCATTATTTTTATTTTTTTTTGCCAACTATGCATTCGTGTGATTCAGTTCAGCAGAACACGTAGATGGAAAGCGCTGCATGAATACGTTTCACACACAGCCCCTCAAGGCAGTCAGAGTAAAAGATTGATCGAGGGACTTTAAGAATCAATATCAGGAGTGTTCAAATAAATATCACAATTGCTCTGAAAACCTAGTTGTAGAAAGGGAGGAACAAGAAGTTGCAAGAAAAAGATTAGAAAGAAAGAAAACCATAACACTTTATTTTAAGTGCCCTTGTTACAGTGTACTAATACATTAAGTAATATTAATTAACAACATGTACTGTACTTAATATAGGATTATGGTTAGGTTTTAAATAATTAATTATGCATAATTTATTACTACAGTTAGTACATGTAAAGTGTAGCAAATACACTTTAAAATATTGTGTAACTGAAAACATGAATCGGTCTCAATAGGACAAGAAGAAATAAAAAGAAATTAAAACAGAAATAATAAAAAGAAAAATAGAAAGTGGCTGTTTTGATTTAATGTTGACGTTAAAAACCACAATTAAATCTACATACAGGTGTAAGTGACAAAAATGTGTAACTTGTAAAGTGTAAGTATAAAAATGTGTTTAAAAAAAGCATCTTCCAATAAACAATGTTGCCATGAGCATAATGCATAAAGTAAAACAATTACTAACCATCCCATATATTTTAACTGTTATTTCATGTTAACAACATCAAATAGCATTTACTTCCTCTGTGCATTTCTTACACACTCGTCTGGTGTTCTAATCATGATACCTACATTCAACATGTGTTCTATGACAGGATTCCTGTGCATCAGATGACACAGGGTGACAGAACCGAAGTCCTGTTCACAGTGTGGCATCTGATCTGCTCAGCTCTAGTTACACACACACACACACACACACACAAGTCGGGTAGCTTGGCCCAAATCCACTGACTGTAGTAGCGCTGCTGCCTCCGTACCGTATCTCTCTCTAAGCAGTTTCAATGAAGAAAAGTGATGCCGAAAATGCACTTGAGCACAAACGCATACAGACAACACCTTCGCTACTCAGAAACACTTCATTTAAAGAGCAAGAGTTTTTATTATTTTTTGAAATAATGACAGTAATTTAATTACATGCATTACATCTAATTCAGAGTTCTCAACTTGGTCCAAATAACAAAAAAAAATGCTTTAAAATTTAAATCTAATATTGACAAATAACGACAGTTTGATGCACACAAAACACATCTTTTGAATAAGATCATGTAAATCTTATTTAAAAAACCTGGAGACCTATTAGAAATTATTTTCATAACAATCATAAAACTACAAAGACTTTCTTAGATGTCAACATTTAATAATCATTTTACTTGTATGGAAACTTGAATTTAAATTATACACCTCACATTTTAGTGTTCTGTTCCCCTTAAATTGTATTTATAAATTAAAAATGAACTGATTCTGTCTAATGTTGCTGACAAAGTCTCAAAATGAGTTTACTATTTCTAAACACATGATAAATCTACAAATTAGTTAGATCCAATTTGTTTTAACATAGCAATTAAACACACAAAGAACCTTTAGTGCAGCAAAAGACACATTTTCAAATATATTTGTTGATTTTGCATTTTAAACATTCATCCAAATAACAATTTGGTAAACACTATACAATATATATAATTTGGTGACTTTATCGTTTAAATAACGATAAATAATACTTATTCTAATACTTAATACTTACTTAAATAATACTTCAGCTTAGATCATGTTCATTTCTACATTTACTAACAACAAATGATGAACAATTGTATTTTTATTAACTAACATGAAAAACGTTATTATGTGCTGTAAAAATATATTGTTTGCGGTTAGTTCATGTTAACTAATGCATTAACTAATGTTAAAAAATGAGACCTTATTGTAAAGTGTTACCAACGATTTAAACAACAAATATATAATTTTAAAATTACTAGTTTTGTAATGCAGAGTTCAGGTTGTATAAATGATTCTTAAATCAGAAAGATTTATTAAATGAAATTTACAATGGGAAACCATGATAATAATATTGATCACATTTTGAATCTGATGCCTGATGCCTATGTTTTCCTTTTAGCACAGTTGAAATATTGAATCTATTATTTCAGATCAGTTATTTTCTTCATGAACATACATTTTAAAATAAATAAATTTGAATACATGAGAAACTGACAGTGTTTGTAAACAAACTAATTTAAAACTGAATATTTATATAGTTCATTACATAGTTTATCATTATCATTAGAAAAACTGAGTGACTCTCCAGTGGCTAAACGAATATTGACAAATCAAAATATTTTGGGGTTTTGATTTATTTGATGTTTAAGGTTTGGTTCTCAAAACATTGAATTACATTCTATTTTTGGAAAACTCTCAACAACCATGCCACAAACCACAAACCACAGTGAAAAATGGCAATATGCATGTTGTGTATATTAAAAGGTATAAAAAAACATGTATATTAGTATATTATAGCGAATTTGCTTAAAAACATCCACATCACTACAACTGGGGGAAACACTATGCACACCAAGGCAACCTACACAAATTTCTCATCTACACAAGTGGTTTGCTACATTGCAGTGGACTCTAATTATGTTCCTTGCACTACATCCCACCTCAGAGGGTGGGTTTCTCTCTCTGTGTGAAGACAACAGGGAATCTCTATTAATAAAATTGAATCTAAACATGTTGTTCTTGGTAGTCCAGTATAAGCACAAAAAAAAAAGTATGAAAATTTAACAATAAAATCTATTAATTCCCTCTCATTCTGATGGAATGCTTTAATCTACAAAGAAAACTTGGCAAGTTCTTGTACATATAAATACTTACAAAAACAATTTGACCTGCCTGATTATTTGGGTTTTGCACTTTAGACTGAGGAACAAAGAAACTGAAGCTGAAATTATAGTGGTTCATCATGTGCATGCGTTTTTAAGATTTTCAAAACTGCCATTTGGTCCCCACCAATTAACATGTAGTTACAGAACGGGTTTCCCTCAATACTTTGTCTTTAAAAAAATCTCCAAACACATATGCTAAAAACTACTGCAGGGTGGCAGCATAAGGGGAATGTAAAGCTGGTCACGTGGTTGTGCTCTATGCATCTATTTAAGCATGTCTGCATGTGTTTGAACAAATTATTTATATTAACGGTAAGCTAAATCTGTTTTACATCTTTTTTTAAATTCACTGTGATAACCTTTTAAAAGACAGACTGTTGTAGTGAAAAACGTATTGCAGAGAAACAGGCAAGCCTACACCAACTTATATATTTGATTTTTCCACACCTTTAGAGAACCAACTGAAGATAAACAAGGCAGTGCCTTAATAAACAAATACAAATAATGCACATAATACAGATTATAATATGAAAGAGTGATAAAAATAAACTTTAAAAGTATATTATTGTGATGCACCACTCTCCAGTGAATCCAGCATGAGGACAGTTACAAAAACAAATATGTAAATACTAATTAAACACAGAAATATCTACTTGAGTAACTAAATGTTTGCTATACAAACTCCAACATTTGCAATTCAAACAACATTAAGTTCAGACCTGATTCCCTTACAGCCAATGTAGGCCTGTGCGTGTGTGCGTGTGGACACAATGGACAAAAGCACTCGATCTAAACAGGAAGTTTGACTTTGTGGCATTTTAACAACCTTTGACAAGCCCTAAGATATTTTAACACATATCTTTTGCCTGCAAATGTAACGTTATTACTATACTAATTCATAAATGCTGATTATAATTTCCTGATTATATTAAGTAAAAAAGGTGTATTTTGACACTGTTTGCTCAACTGAGCAAAACAACGACCGAAAACAACATTTCCAGTTACATAATAACAACTTTGGATATAAACAAGTGCGACTAGGCCCACGCGACCATTCAAACAACTCTAAAAACACAACGGAACAGACAATCAGGCAATTACCCAGTCAAATATGACAGAAGAGGAAAAATTACCTTAGGTTTGGGGAAATCTTCAACGCCTTCCTGTGCTATTCCCTGAGAAAACATGGGAACAGACAACTTAACAGTCGTGAAAAGGCACACTATATTTTTCCCAACCTCGAAATGTCAGCGTTGTTTATAATATTCCATACACGTCTACCTCAAATAATAATAAAAAAACATATATTGCCTAAGAACATGTTCTGTTAGCCAAATGAAAATAAAGGATGCATAGGAAAATAAATGACCACCTCTAATCCTAAACTGTATTATTTTGAGAAAGCAGGCGCAAAATAATGGTGCCAACCTAAACAAAAACTGTTCCCTCCCTCTTAAAACTGGACGTCTTTACATGAAACTAGACCGTGAACGTTGGTTACTTAAGGACTTTAGCGACTTACTCAATCGGCAGCCTGTTGATATGCGAAATTAAACTGAAATCTCATTTCTAAGCGAGCTTGACTGAAAGGATCCATGCATTCACACACCCCTCACCCTGAACTGTATTATCATCTCTTTTCTTCAACCCCATTGACCCGAATCACAATCCACCTCGTAGAAACATACCCAGATGTTGCACCAACTCGGCAAACGCATAAACATACCGTTTCGTCCCGTGAAGTCTTTCAAATAAATTCGGCAAGATATTACAGAAAATTATTTCTGCGGGAAATCCGTCAAATGCACCACCCGGCGGAAATATCCTAATTGCATTCCATCTTTAAAAAAAAAGAAGCTATTTCTCATGGAGACGGGTTACTGTAACGCGTGGAGAGAACTTGTTCTCTTAAATATTCAAGTGGTTAATAAGATTTTCGCGTCGTTTCGTGGTAGTGAGAGGAGTGGCTGTCTTCCCGATGGTACATGGACTCTGTCCAATCAGAACTATTGTCCTTCTTGACCATGGTTTACTTCATAGCGCCTCCCCTATTTTACTATACATGAAACTGAAACTCTTATGGAATAAACCAGAAGTGCTTTTGTTTTATTTCAGCTGTTTAAAAGCCCTGCCTGAATCGAAAATATTGCCAGAATTGGTCATGATTCATCATAATTTTTTACAATTACAAGACCATCGGGTCTTTTTTGCCCCTATACTACAAATGAATGCATTAATGCATCAACAAAAAGTCACATTGTGGAGAATTTAATAATAATTTAAATAGGCTGGTTGTTTCGTTTTCAGTCACAAAGTTTCAAGTTTTAAGTTCTTTCCATCTGATATTATTATGGTTTAAACTCTTATCTGTTTATACAATGAATACTATTGATTAAAACAAAAGAAAAATACACAGTTTTTGCAGAAACTATTACAAAAATATAACAACAAAATTGGAGCAATGGGAGCATTTGTTTATAATGTGCAAGTGTATAATGTTATAATGTGATTAATGTATCAAATAACCAGTGTAATTAATCTCTGTGATCGTTAACCACATTACTGGAATATTACAGACATTTTCTGATGCTGTCCACTAAACAATATACATCTATTAAATCAGCAAGTTATTACCTTATAACAGGTACTTCACTGTAAATGTAAAGAAAATAGAAGTCAGTAATACTGTATATTCACATATAAACATTCTTTGTGGTGTTTTCAATGGCTGATAAACCTGTTTGTGGTCAGGGAAAGGAACAAAAGCATAGCCAAACTTCAACCCATTTGGCAGCTTTCTCTCTCCAACACTTCAGGTTTTCCATCACGTCATTGGGACACGTAAGGCCTATACTATTATTCGTATATATATATATGTATATATATATATATATATATATATATATATATATATATATATATATATATATATATATATATATATACGAATAATAGTTTTTTTGTATTATTTTATATATTTCTCTTAAATTTTGTTAACAAAGACTGAATATATATTCAGTCTTTGTTAACAAAATTTAAGAGAAATATACAAAATAAAAATGTCTTTAAATGATTAATACTAAATTAATAGTGAATAATAGTTCAATAGTTCAGAAGAATAAAACTTCAAATGATCTAAGTAAATTTTAAAATGAAGGGTGACCTATGGAAAATAACAAAAATACCCCAATATCAAATCTGGTTGAAGAATCTGAGAAATGGGGCTAAAAAAAGTAATGACCTATAGTAATGCCTGACAAAGCTTTTGTAATGTGTGTGCAACAATAAATCATATACTACAACTACACTTCAGCAGCATCCAGCAGAAAGTATTTAAAACCATCCCATGAACGTTAGGTTAACATTAAGCAAAACTGCATAAATTGTAGCTTCGACAACTATTGCTCAATAGTGGTGTTTTTTCATATTTAATTCAAAATCAAAATGATCCTTACGAATGGTCAGGTATAATATTTATAAAATTTAAGTTAAGCGAACATTTAAACTGAAAATAAAACTAAAACAAATTATAAATAACATAATTTTCTGTTTCTCACAGAAGCTTTTTCTCACTTTTGCTTTAATGACAGAATGATCTCTGATAAGGACTCCTTAAGTTTGTTAAGAAATTAAACTATTAGGAGACAAATAGTAAAACAAAATCTGCACATAAACTGTCTATATAGACTCCGGTAGTGGTTATACTTAAGCCTGTAAATAAAAGACATAATCATAGTTTGTCATAGCAGTAACACTCGAGTATAGCACACTCTAAAGAGGAATACTCAAAACCACATTCATATTTAGAAATTTGCGTTACTAAATGATATAAACTCCATATATTCAGTGCTTAAAAACATTGACTATGTAACATTTTTTGCATGTTAGCTATAATCAGTGTTCTGGTTATATAATCATATTACTGTACTTTTTTCCAAGTACCTAGTAAAGTAACATTACTTTAAAATGTATAACAAAATCTCTTAATTACTTTGTTGTCCCATTTATTAACTGACAGCTTTCCTGTCCCCGTGTTGAGAGGAAACAGGAGTTATTTTGGGTAATCATGATGATTATTGTAGATCTAGATTAAATATAAGCATTTACTAATCTCACTTAGTTTTCTCAAAATGAATCAAATCAGTGGAACAAAAACGCAAACCACTAGCTGCTGACCTTCGATGATTCAGTTAAACCATGAGCACAAATGACAATATTTTTTGTTTTTAATGGTGAAGTGTTATAATTTAAAATATTTATTATTAAAGCCATATAATTCAAATTTTGGTGTAAAAGGGTCTTTACATTTGCCCAAAAAACAATCAAACAAACAACCCTAGTCCAGGTGAGGAAAAAGTAAAGCAAGAGTAATGTAACACATTACTTTTGTTAAATAGTAACTAAGTAACACTTACTTTTTAAGGGAGTAACTTAATACTGTGCATTACGGTAGTTTTCAGAGTAACTTTCCCCAACACTGGCTATAACAGATTAATAATAAGCAATCAGCAAATAGGATGAGGAACAAAAATGAAAAATGAATGCTCATTTGCTAACAAATTAATTTTCTATACAAATAAAACTATTTTTATTTGAAATTTACTTTATATATACATTTTAGCTTAAATTAAGATTTAAATATATCAATATGATCTTGCAATTTATATACAAGCGAAAGTAAAGTCCCTTTCGAGCAGAACTCAATACAGCATCATGGGAGTTATGCAAAATCAAACTTTGTTGCATTATCTTCCTGTCATCTCTGTAAAGTTGATTTAAAACCATCTCTATTGTAAGCAGCACTATATTAATAAAGGTGACTTGACTTAACTTATGGGAGGCTTCGCATGAGCTGGTGTCTGAAGCATGTGTTTGCACATGCCAACCAAGGAGTGATGCTTAGAGTATCACTAAAAAATCTTAACAAGGTGTGTGTGTGTCGCACTATCACAAGACAAGGATTCATAATTTGCTTTCATTCGGTCACATGTTCCTTGTTTGAGTGTTCCTGTCACTTGTCAATCTCCATGGACACTAATCATCACAGCTGCTTGTCATTTCTGTTCATCATTGTGTGTATTGTGTATTTACTTCTCACTCTTGTGTTGCCAGTTGTTGTTTGTGTCTGCTACGTGTGTAAAAACACTGAAGTTACAATACTTTCATCGATGTGGAATACCTTCGTTTTTCATTTTTATTATTAAAGTACATTTTGTAAAGTACATGATAACTTCTTATCAACGTTTTCGTCCGTCACAGAGTCATTCCATTAGGCCTACTGAGCTTGAGACCGTTCAGTTCATCCTTTGAAACAGCCTGTGGGCTCCTTCATCTTTATTAGCAAATAAGTTGTCTAGAAATGAGGGCTTTGAAACACTTACTCCCAGTCCTGAGAGGCTATCATGAGGTAGTCTCTGAAATAAATCACCAAGGCAGTCTACGTTCACATCCTCTTTTCAGGTACAGCAGATTCTGCTTCAGCTAGAGGTGAAGTTCAAGTCACTAAGGGCAGTTTACATCCCTGGGCATGTTAACCTGGGGCCAGAGATCCTGATGAGGCAGGAGCTGAGGCCCAGGGAATGGTGACCCCATCCTCAAGTAGTGGAGTTTATATGGCAGAGGTATGATTGGGCAGAAGTGGAGCAGTTTGCCTCCGAGGAGACGACTCAACCCTCAAGCTAAGGAGCTGGATGCAGTGGCACAGATGTGGCCAAGGCTGTGTCTCCCATGGCTCTAGAGAGGGTGCGCCAGGACCGAGTCCACATTCTCTTAGCGGCCGGCCCACAGAATGGTTCTCAGACCAGTTATTTCTCTTGGATAATATTCCATGGGAGATTCCGGATTCGAGAAGATCTTCTGTCTCAAATGCAAGGAACAATCTACCATCCTAGCCAGGAAATCTGGAAACTTTGGGTCTGGCCCCTGAAGGGTCCCAGCTCATAGATTCCAGTCTCTCAACTGACGATTTTAAGATTAAAGATCCTCATCCACCAAAATGCTCTAAAATGGCAACATATCAGGGCGTATTTCATATTTGTGACGTTAAAGTTCCCATAGCGTCAAGCGATGATGCAGCATTGAGTTCCAATCAAATAGGAACATCTCTGTTTACATAGGGGTTGGTTCTCTTGATTTTGCTGAGCAGTCAGTGGTTAGTTCCCTCGACTTCTATTACTTCAGTGAAGCAGTCGGTTTACGGACTGGTAATCTCCGCCAAATCTGAATGTATCTGCGTGCTGAAGGAAGTTACAAAACCTGAACAAAATAATACCAGTGATTTATGACAATAAATGCAAATAAAACATTTCAATTATGAGGATGAAATGCAACAATTTAAAAAGTATTAGACTCATAAGATTCAGATATTATACAGTACAATTTACTTTAAATTTGACCCTGTCCTTTAAGCCGCTTTTCTAGAGGTCATTCTTCAACAATTCCAGGCTCCTTCATGGTATCATTTCACAAATCACTTTGACAGTTACTGAACCATTATATTGACTAAACCACATTTCAGTCAAAACATAACCTTTGACTTCTAACCACTAAATCCAACAATGTCCTTAAAGGTTAGGAAGGAGAGACTTATAATCAAAAGTTTCACTGTCTGTTATGACTACTGGACCAGACAAAACAACTGAAATCTGCATACAAGGATTTTCTCAAAGTACAATACCAAACTTTAGTAGACAATACAGCTTTAATTGAAAAGAAGAAAAGCTATGCTATGAAAACGAAATGTTCTATAGTGTTGAGATATCAGATTACACGTCAAGTTTTTTCCTGTCGTACTTGGATTGGGTTTTTGTAAGGCACATACCTTTGTACAACTATTTTGGAAAGAATTGTCAGAAACAATATACAGATCAAATTTAATTGAATTAAAACAACAGCTTTTTTTGTATAAACATTCATACCCTGTCTGTTACAGTGCTATTCATCCACCCGGGTTTAACTACTTCTGATTTAACTTTTTGTTTTATTCTTTTCAAAATATCTTCAGTTTCTTATTTCTCATTTCTTGAATTATACAAACAAACTATATTTTCCAAGCTAACACTCAAGACACTGGATTGACTGATTGTTAAAAGTGTGGTTTGGCTGATTACATGATGAATTCAGTCTTTGTTATTCTTCTAGTTTTCTTAATATATATATTTTTTAAGTTTGATTCCAGACTTAACCTAAATCTGTAAAACTGTGCATGTCTGCACTTGATTTTTTTTTGTTTTTTTAAAGTGCAAGGTCTTTATACTAGGCTCTTGCTATCAAAGAGTGGGAAGTCTAATATTTTTTTCCCCCACTTGTCTGTCTCAGAACGTTATACAAGTGAAACACTGCCATCTATTGCTTGAAAAGTGTGCATAGTTCAGTGTGGCCAATTTGACTTGCACTGAACATCACAGAATGATCATAGTTTATTTGCAATTACTGTTGGACATATTTATCAATATTGTTTAAAGTGAAAAAAGGACAAATTAAAGTGATGAGTGTTTAGGACAGCAAATATAAAAGTTAGTTTTTCAGGGTTCCCACTCTGAGTTCATTTTTGGACATTTTGAATATATTTACTATGGGAACAAAAGGCTATGTAATATACTCCTGTCACCAGAACTCTTAAAAATATCATAAATAATGCTATAAGTTCAATATTTTAAAATAAAATGTAACAGTAAAAGAAGATAATAAAAAACAAATAAAAAATACAATAAAACTGCCTGTAGTAGCAAATAATGATACTAAGTGGATCAGAGTAAGTCATTGTAGTCATTCTTTAAAACGATTTGTTCAACACACTTATTCATTCATAAACTAAGAAAATTACGGCCTTTATACATTGGGACATTGAATCACTTTGTCAATTGATTTGTTCAAAAATGCAATTCATTCAACTTTTGTTATGAGCTATTTTTGTTTGTGGAAGAGTAAAAAACTATATTTTGTCAAAAATGTCAGTCACTTACAACTTCTTATTTAGTGTTGCAGAAAACTATTTTTATAAAAAGAATTTCAGGATAACCAGATTTTCCAGGACATTTAACGTTTTCTTCCAGTTTCCAGAACTGTAAAATTGTTCAGGGTTTCCAGTTTTTATAGGAGGTATGGGAACCCTGAGATTTGTGTTCAGGTGCATTGGTTGCCACACACTCAAGACTACTGGATTGACTAACTGTTAAAAGTGTAGTCAGGTGGATTGCATGATGAAATTAGTCTTTTTTTTCCTTTTAAAGTTTGATTCCAGATTTCACCTAAATCTGTAAAACTGGTGAAATCCATTTTTTCCCCAAGACATAGTAAGCGAAATGAGCAACAACCATGATCATTATTGTTATTAATATTACTTAAAGACCATATTAAAACGTTAACTTATCAAAAGTTATAAATCTTACTAGATGATTACAAGAGTGGGAGGAGTGATTTGTCTTGCTCTTTTCTGGCAGAGTAAAAACATTAATATTTCTTAAGGGTAGCTAAAGCTCTTTTTTTTTCTTCTAAAGTTTGAACACCACTTAATTAAACACTGTTTCGCATGATAAAAAAAGAGAACATTCACATGAACTCATATTAGCATAAAACAATCTCAAAAATTAATATTATTTAAAAGGCTGTTTGTTAAAGGCATGATTTTGTTATGGGTATCAAGACTCCCTCATTATATGTTTAGTTTTAAACAATATTTTACCTTGTCTTTTTATACAAACTGAGAAATCATGCTGTTAAAAAAAAAAAAAACCTTCCCACTCTCAGATTAACACAGAGATGTTCTTAATAGTTTTGACTTTTCAGACACCAGTCACAACAACGACACAATCTTTGTTTAAAAAAAAATATCCAAGGATAAGAGAGAACATTAGATTTCAGGCTTTCACACATTTTTGAAGTAGTTTTCCGAACTTTGATTAGCCAATTCTAGACTAAATTCCAAGTTGATTCTGGCCTGTCAGTGGCAGAGGTTTCATAAAGAAGCCAGTAAGTCCATGTGTAATTTAAATACACTTCCATACAATTAGCCCTTTATGACTCTAAAAAAGGAACAGACCCTTCATGACCCTTTATTCCTAAAAAAGGAACAGTTCACAAAAAAAATATAATTCTGTCATCATTTACTCACCCTCATTTAATTCCAGCAGGAGCGAATGCATTTTTAGTTGAACTATACCATTAAGACTTCAGTTTATTTATAGCAAAACAGTATGTGGTTTGATAATTTATCAATATATTGTAGGATTCCTAATTATTAGAAGATATGGGTTCAAGGACAACAGCAAATGACACAAGCCCTGATACACAATGTACGATGGTCCACCATGTTGGCTCTGTCCTGTGGATTGGGCTGCAATTCCAAATAAATTCCTAGTAGCACTGCAATACACAGCAGCAGGTGTGTCACGCTGACCAGTCAACAAGCAGCCCGAAGTGACATCATCAGCTCCTGTGAGTTGCGTACCAAAGTCGATTGCCCTTCTTCCAATAGGTGTAGTTATGACACCAGTTTTGTGTTCTTTAGTACTTTTCAACTCGTTTTCCGTGTCCTCTTAATCATCTTCATTTTACTTAGCTTTAGTGCTGAAGCAAAAAGTTTGTTGCGATGTTAATGTCATTATTAGATGCTCTGAGAGCTTCTTGAGCATCTATCCTTGAGAAACCCATCTCCATTAATCTTTCCACCTAGTGATAACAACACAGTATAGATAACAAGTTAGTTACCAAAAATGGTTGAATCTTGCAACCCACGAGGCTAAACAAATCTTGGTAAATCAAAAGAAATCAGTACTTGAGATCTCACCTGTTCTTCGACTACAGCAGTGTTATCCTGCGGTTGTGTAAAGGGGGGCTGTTGTGGTTGAGGACCCTCTTGGTGCCAGTTCTGTGCTCTGTGTCGTAAAGTGGGGAAGAATCTGTTCCAATTCAGAAGGCCTGTCTGCTGTGGACAACAATTAACGACAGAACGATCACCATGACATCAAAACCAACATTTCCTATTTTTAATAGAATATTGCAGTGTTTATATATGGAGATCATTTTCTTTTATTAAATTGTTTTTATTAAAACAAAAAACAAAAACATCTCTTCTCTGATGACGAGTACAGTAAAGCCTCCCCTCTAGCAACTCAGCAAATCAATTTCCGATGTACAAAATCAAGTCCCAATCAACATTACATGTTTCAGTCAGTGTTGAGCTAAATCTCAGAAATGGGTTTCAAAGAACTACACTTCCCAGAGTGCACCAGCAGCAGCAAACTGGCTGCTTATCACCAGATCAGTCATTGTCACCGATTGAGAGCACCTGTAAAAGCATGGAGGTTCTCATTCATTCAGAGAAAGAACTTTCCGAGAGAACACACTCCAAGTTCACTCAAAGGTTCAGTCCAAAGACACCAATGGTCGATGAAATGTTTATTAATTTCATGGTGTTTGAATATGCTGCTTAATATGATCAAGTATGTTTAAGTGCTGTGTAGATTGGTTAAAAAACACATTGCAGCATTGACTTAATTGATTTTGTGTTTAAATTAGTTTGTTAAAATAATTTCATTTTGAGTTTGGAGAAGCGTTTGCCAGCTGAGAGAGAACAAATGAGTCTTGTTTACATTTTGTTTAATTTTGTGAATCAGTAGTCATTAGCAAGGAGTAATCTTTGGTACTTCCTTTTCTCTATTCCTCATGCTTGTGCTACTTGTATTCGGAATGTTTGGAACTTTGTATTGTAAGCGCTCTTATGTGTTTTTGTATCCTTTGGACAAATAGCTTCTATACTCCTCAAATTGTAAGTCGCTTTGGATAAAAGCGTCTGCTAAATGAGTAAATGTAAATGAGTTTGAAAAAATGTAAACTTTAAATGTTAACTTTACTAAAACATTTGAAATGTTTTGTTAAAATGGTAACTTTTGTTTCTCTGTCTTTAAAGGTTTACAACCTAATTTACTAAATCAACTGACAAAGCCAAAAAGAAAATTAAAACTGATTGAGTTGAAAATCTGAGTTGTCCTTGTGTCCTTTGGATGTTGAACAAGAGAAGGACTTGACAGTCAGATATTAAGGATGTCACAGTGAGGACACTAAGCATCGGTTAATAAACTTGCAACAACATAAGCCTTGATTGGGTTGCAGCAATGGTTATGGTAGTTAGTGCCCTATTTAGACTGCATATTCTGAGTATAGGGAGCGGCGGTACTCCACAATCAATCACAATCAATTATCACTCATTAAACAATTATTCTGTGACTTTTTGCGAAACATTCTGTTGCAGCTGATTACCATGAATAAAAATCATCATTGAGAACACTTACTCATGGAACGTTTGCCTATGGTCTTAACAAATATACCACGGTAAAAACATTATTAAAAAAAATAAACACTCAGTTTTACAATAGGAGCAAAACAATCAAATAAGTAAAAGCAACTAAACAATTAAATAAAAATAAAAATAAACACAGAAGGCAGTGGGCTTATTAGGCTGCTATCACTTTAAGACCAAATGCACAGATCCAATATACTGTTACACGTGTTCCCTTTCAAGGGAACTCACGCTGTGTCGACAAACGCAATAACGCAATGTATCATGAACCACAATGGAATCGAATCGAAGTGTGAATGCCTATCATGGATGGGCGACGTCATGACACAGGAAGCTATAAAGGCATGCCGGAAGTGGAAGCTTTGGTTTGTTCAGCAAGCGTTTTGAGTCGAGTGTATTTGTTGCTGGCTTGTATGTGTGCAAAGAGACCAGGGAATCCCACACCATGCTAAAATCTACTATGGCGAATGAACAACAGCAATTCATACTGTCTGTTACTCCCTAACCTTGTTATGTGACGGGCAGGGATACACACTGTGCGTTGTTTGTATGGGAGCGGAGCATTGCGAACAGCTGCCGCTGAGAATGCTCCGCTCCTGCCTGTCGGTCTTCGAGTGGCTCAGTTCCCGCTGCTACGAGGTATCCTAGGGATCGCAGATGGACCTGTCAGAGGGGTTTGAGACAGGCTCTGCCTTATCTCTGCTCTCACATAACAGTGAACGACCACTTCGGTGGTCGCCTACATAAATCACCAGTGTCTGCACTCGCTTCCGCTTTGCAAGTTGGCGCACCAGATCTTCCTTTGTTGAAAGGGAACTGCATCGTTCTGCCACACCCTCTACATGCCTGCCGGCATCTTGATTCAGACACTTGAGCTGCTGCTTCTGGCTTCCAGCATGCCTTTATAGCTGTCAGCTATGTGGACACGTATGCAATGCGGAGACGAAGGTGAGGAGCACAGGATCCAAACTCAAACTCGAAAACAAAAGACTGAAACAAACTGAAATGGCACGTAATAGTGCAAAACTCAGAACAGGGAACACCCACACACACGTACCAACAAACAACGTCAACAAGAGACAAAGACATGGGAACACAGGAAGGTATAAATATACAAACATGGGATTATTAACAGCTGACAAGACTTGGGCAGTGATTAGACGCCGACGGGAGCATGCAGGACTTGGTAGATACATAAGGCAACCCGGATGTGAGAGACGCGACAAGACTGACAATAGCTTCCTGCATCATGACGTCATCTGTCCGCTATGGGCGTTCACACTCTGATTTGATTCTATTGTATTGTGCTTCATGATACATTGACACAAAGCGTTCCCATTGCATTTGTCGACACAGTGTCTTATTCCCTCTTCAGGGAAACAAGGTTACATACATGTTCACTTAAGACAAAACCTACTGTGTTTACAAGCATATTTTGACAATTATTTGTATATGTCTGGCAATAAGACATGAAAGAGCACTCAATTCAGTATTTACACATTATACAGGGAGTGCAGAATTATTAGGCAAATGAGTATTTTGACCACATCATCCTCGTTATGCATGTTGTCTTACTCCAAGCTGTATAGGCTGGAAAGCCTACTACCAATTAAGCATATTAGGTGATGTGCATCTCTGTAATGAGAAGGGGTGTGGTCTAATGACATCAACACCCTATATCAGGTGTGCATAATTATTAGGCAACTTCCTTTCCTTTGGCAAAATGGGTCAAAAGAAGGACTTGACAGGCTCAGAAAAGTCAAAAATAGTGAGATATATTGCAGAGGGATGCAGCAGTCTTAAAATAGCCAAGCTTCTGAAGCGTGATCATCGAACAATCAAGCGTTTCATTCAAAATAGTCAACAGGGTCGCAAGAAGCGTGCGGAAAAACCAAGGCGCAAAATAACTGCCCGTGAACTGAGAAAAGTCAAGCGTGCAGCTGCCAAGATGCCACTTGCCACCAGTTTGGCCATATTTCAGAGCTGCAACATCACTGGAGTGCCCAAAAGCACAAGGTTCGCAATACTCAGAGACATGGCCAAGGTAAGAAAGGCAGAAAGTCGACCACCACTGAACAAGACACACAAGCTGAAACGTCAAGACTGGGCCAAGAAATATCTCAAGACTGATTTTTCTAAGGTTTTATGGACTGATGAAATGAGAGTGAGTCTTGATGGGCCCGTGGCTGGATTGGTAAAGGGCAGAGAGCTCCAGTCCGACTCAGACGCCAGCAAGGTGGAGGTGGAGTACTGGTTTGGGCTGGTATCATCAAAGATGAGCTTGTGGGGCCGTTTCGGGTTGAGGATGGAGTCAAGCTCAACTCCCAGTCCTACTGCCAGTTTCTGGAAGACACCTTCTTCAAGCAGTGGTACAGGAAGAAGTCTGCATCCTTCAAGAAAAACATGATTTTCATGCAGGACAATGCTCCATCACACGCGTCCAAGTACTCCACAGCGTGGCTGGCAAGAAAGGGTATAAAAGAAGAAAATCTAATGATATGGCCTCCTTGTTCACCTGATCTGAACCCCATTGAGAACCTGTGGTCCATCATCAAATGTGCGATTTACAAGGAGGGAAAACAGTACACCTCTCTGAACAGTGTCTGGGAGGCTGTGGTTGCTGCTGCACGCAATGTTGATGGTGAACAGATCAAAACACTGACAGAATCCATGGATGGCAGGCTTTTGAGTGTCCTTGCAAAGAAATGTATATTTGTAAATGTTGAGATGTTATATTGGTTTCACTGGTAAAAATAAATAATTGAAATGGGTATAAATTTGTTTTTTGTTAAGTTGCCTAATAATTATGCACAGTAATAGTCACCTGCACACACAGATATCCCCCTAAAATAGCTAAAACTAAAAACTACTTAAAATATTGATACAAAAATATTCAGCTTTGATATTAATGAGTTTTTTGTGTTCAGTGAGAACATGGTTGTTGTTCAATAATAAAATTAATCCTCAAAAATACAACTTGCCTAATAATTCTGCACTCCCTGTATGAGAGGTGTACATATACAGTAGGACTCAAATAACAAAACTATAATGTTTTGTGCTGATTGCGCATAGAATTTTCAGTGGGAAAAAAATACTTTTGTATCCGGCATCTATGATGAAAACATGTGGGCATATGCTTTGTTCACAGGAAACCATTAACTTCCTCTTGTTCAAAAACATTTCAGAAAAAAAAACATGGCCTAACGTCTTGTCAGATTTGAAGGACAATATGGAAACAAAGCTCAACGTTTTTAGTTTCTTCCCCTCTGATAAGGAAAGCATTTCTAGGAATGTAATCTGACACCCATCACTTTCCTTAGTAACATCATGCTTTCTAGTCTAAAAATATGTGAACATACCCTCAAGCAAACACTATTGAAATGGAAACTTCCAAAACATTTACATTGATTGCACATGCTGCTGTTTTGAGGTTAACTGTATAAATCATGTAAAAATACTAAATACAACAAAAACACTATTACAGAAATTACCCTAATTAAGATAACCAATCCGAAAACATAGTTCTGAAAAGAGACAATAGTTCTGAACCATGGCCATCAGTGAGATATAAGATGCTCTTATCTCTAGTAAAAGTGAAATTAGCTTTCAATTTTGAACTTCAGCTAACTCCTAGTTATCAAGGCTAGAGGTTGGTAGAATTTGTGATTAAAGCTCTGTACTGATAACCGAAATGCCATAGCTAGGTCACTTAACCACAGGAATTTTACTGACCCTGTAAGAAAAGTACCTGAGCTTGCTGTTGCTGTGTATTTCTCCTGAGGTGTGCCAACTGAGACAGGAGCAGTTGCTGGTCCAGCATATCCATCCTCTGCTGTCTCTGGATGTCCAAAGTAGCGCCCATTCCCAGCGGAGCCTCTGCAGTGGGTTCAGAATCTGAGAAGATCGGCTCTAGGAGCATAGAACCACATCGTGCCACGCATTCTGGCACACGCAAGAACTTCTGGACCACAAACTTATTACTGTAATATAGGATGCCAGCAATCTGGAACAGAGTGATTATAACCAATTACCATAAAACATGACAGTAATGTGACACAACAAAAGACAATAGAACCCATTGTAATCAGAGATGTAATGAAAACTAAGCCAGGCGTTTGTGCTACTTTTGACAATAGGACTAATGGATTAGCAACAGTGTAGACGGCCTCAAGCTGTTGTGCCACAGAAACATATAATAGTGCACAACAGATCACCGTGATTTTGCCATGCAAGGCATCTTCCTGGGTCAACATATTTTGTTGATCCTGGAACAATATTCCTGTCCGTAAATTTAGTTCTAACCCAATCCTTTCCCTTAAACCTAAAATTAATCATAAGTTATCCCTAAAATCGGAGGGAAATGACGGTGAAAAACACTGATGTAGAAGCACCTAACACTGGTAAGCCTAAACTTGATTGGTCTCAAACTCTCAAATCTGATTGGTTGACTGGAATGTCGTTCCAGGATCAACAAAGACTTTGATCCAGGAACATGTTGTACTTGGTAAAAATCACATTTACCATGAGCAACAGTGGGTCTTCAGAAGTAAAACAAAAAACTTGTTTCTTAAACAATAATATGCAAACCTCTCAAAACAAGTCTATAATGACCCAGAATAATGAAATCATTGAATTAAAAGAGTTTAGTTGGTTTTAGCCCATATCTATTAGCTTTGAAGATATGCTAATCTATTTTTAAAGGTAAAACATAAATAAATTTAAAAAAATGACAAAATGCAATTTTGACAATGCCCTCTAAAACGAGAAAGTCCCTTCCCAACACGACCTGTCAATAACAAGCACTAGCAAACATGTTAGCATGGTTTTTAAATTTTTTTAATTTATTGGACCGGGTTCTTAACAAAACACTAGCTGCATCTTAAATGACACACTATATGATGCACTCAATCATGTAGTGTATGAATTTTTTCCCAAGATTATTTTGTCATTCATCACTGAAGCCTGATCGCTCCTCCCCCTCCTCTGCATAATTAATGTTGCGGCAGTTAAGTTCATGAAGTGTCAAACAAGCTTCAGTAAGAAATGCCACAAAAAATTGCGTCAAAGACTGAATATTATCCAAGAACGTTCAATTGTATTGCTATATGGCATCACTGCAAGTGCATTGAATAGAACCACTGGTTTCTATTGAAACCTGAGACTCACACTTAGGATTGTACATGCACATTAGTTGGACCAACCTGAAATACTTTATGGTTACTTTTATGAATACTTTTATGCAAGTTAATAAAATTGTGTCCAGAGGCATTGCAAATATGGCTGTCAAGTGCCTTTCACTGAATGTGATCAAAGAACAAAAGGGACCAGAAAAAGATTTTTCTGTTTGAACAAATTCCAGTAAATTCCTATAGTACTACAGTATGGTGAAATGCAACATAATCATAAAGTGAGATCCACCAATCAGAGAAGTTGATCTCATGCTGTTACCATGGGAATAGACACTGTAACAATCTCCATAGTGATTTCTGAGGGTAGAAACTAGTCAGGTAACAAGGTATTATTGTTTGGGGAAAAAAAACACATTTTAAAGACACAAAAACCCAGACTCAATCTATTACATAATTTTTATCAGTGGAACACAAAAGAAAATATAAATTATGCGTGATTTTTTTTTTTACATTGTCTATTCAATTAAAGTCAGTGGAGTCTAAAGTTTTTTCAGACCCCATTAACTTTCATTGTACAAGTCTGAAATAACATGAAAGCAAAATCACCATTACTGTAAGCTCTAATTGTAAATAATCTTATAGTAGTTTTAGGCAGGTACTTAATGTTATCTAACTAATTTCCACCACCAAATACCGCTGCTGAAATATAATTTCCATGGTAACAGCGACATCACAGATCAGTGGATCTCGGTTTATGATTGTGGGTTGTATTGAAGTTCATTATGTATTCCAACTTACTAAAGACCATTTCATATCAAACAAACAAACACAGAAATGTAATGTGATGCAATTCTATTTGAGCCATTATACTTACCAGTCCACTAAAAGCAACAATCCACATGTAGGCACTTGAGGTCAGGAGCTAATGACAAGATAACAGAACAAAAAAAATATAACTTTACATTTTAATCCAGCAATGCTAATTTACAGTCAGCCCTAACTGTATACATAAACAAGTGCATGATATAAAGAAACTAATGCAAGAGTGAAAAAAAGACTTTAACTCAATGAAAATGAAAATGAAAATGTAGAAGAATTTTTAACTGTTCAAAAGCCATCTACTCTGAGTGAGTAAATGTTGAAGTTCATCTGTTATCGCTAATATCGCGAAACACAGACAGAGCAAAAACCACAATGAATAGATTCTCAGGTACTAAAGGATTTCTCATGTGCCTTGCGTCTGTTATCTTACAAACATTTAATCTGTGGCTTTTGCTCTTGCAAAAAGGTATTTTAGCCTTTTAAACGGCAATTCAGTTTCACTTGCTTGTGAAAAACTAAAAACTTGCTTGGTGCCAGTAAATGCCACTTATTATCTTGAGATCTCATGCAGAAGTGGCATTAACCTTTTATGTGTATCTTTTGAGATAAACTAGCAACATGGGAAATCATACACAAAAAAACTAGAGAAAACTGATATGTAGAGGATTTGTTAATTGCAGTCTGAGCTCACTTGTGCACCCACGATGTATGTCAGAGACTTGTTTGTGATTGAGACGTGGCCAAGCAGCTGAGTAACCTGGACACGTGGGATGGAGTTGTAGAAAGGCACAAAGAGAGCAAAGACTGGGCCCAGCCTGAGAGAGAGAGAGAGAAAGTTGAAAGTTTGCGCCAAGTTCCTAAAAAACATAAACCATGTACCAGTACTCTTGTGAGAGGAAGAAGAAAAAGAGAACAGAAAAAAAGTTAACATTTAAAAGATATGTTTCAATTTAGTGGCATGTTTTGATGGTCTACTAGAATAGGTTTTGTTCAAAAACGTAATTTTCCACATATTTTGTACTGTTGCAGCACCTCTCTTCCTAGTCTGTTTAGTTCTTGTCTCCATGTGCTCTGGCTGGTTGGCTGAACCAGTATAAGCACGTTGCTTTGAGCATGTTTTGAAATAACCCTTACAATAACCACAAGTTTCAACAAACTACTAACGCAACTCAACCAGACCTAACAAGTTTGCCTTGTTATTTAAATGAGAAATATTTAAACATATTTAAGTGACTTATAATACACAAATAAAAGAGGAAACAGCAGTGCAATAGGTTCAATTTCACAAACATAACCATATTTTTACGCATTTGTGTTGCCAAAGATGATAGATATGCTCTGTGGTAAGTACTTTCAAGATGAAAGCAGATGAGCCAACAACATGAATGTCTAAAGTCCAATTAATAATGATTACAAATCCAGAATATAGCTTTCATCGACCATTTAAGAGGTTTAAAAATTAGCATATAAATTCACACAGGAAAATAATAAAACAATTTTGTCAGTCATTTTTACTTCATTTGCATCGTTTACTTAAGATGACAGGAATTTATAACTAGCCATAACTCACTTAGTTTTAAAATGTAATTTGTAGTGATGCAGGTAACTAAATGTTTTTGCAAATGGAAATTTAATACAGTTTAAAAAAAACTGTAATCGTCATGTCTGACGTAGTGTCTCAGTAAAAGCCACATGATTTTTCACTTCCCCATATAGACTGCTAGAAAGAGAGATAGAGAGGTAAAAGGAACAGATTAACTGATAGTTAGAAAGAGGCAGGAAGAGATGCTGAACTCTCACTTTTATACTGCTACATTTTAAAAGTGAGATTGGGTATAGAGACACAGAATTAGCACCAATGTCTGACTGAAAACCTTCTCTATGCCACCTGGTAAGTACATAATTTCATTCAATTATAGACAGAAAGAGCAGAGGAGATACAGGTATTTACACACCATTTAAAACAATTTTTAAATTTCAGTAAGTTTCAGAAAAGCTTTTTTGTTTGTAATTATTGGTTTGCACAAAAATATTAAGCAGATATTAAAACGTGAACACTTTTCAACATTGATAATTATGAGAAATGTTACTTGAGTTGAAATTAGAATGATTTATGAAGGATCATGTGACACTGAAGACTGGAGTAACAATGTTTTGCTAGGACAGAAATTAATTACATTTGAAATCATATTAAAATAGAAAATGTTTATTAAATATAACTGCTTAAATTGTATTTTTGTTTAAATAAATGCAGCCTTGGGGATTATAAGATACTTTTTTCAAAATCATTAAAAAATAAAAATCTTACTGACCACAACATTTTTAGTGGTAGTATATATATATATATATATATATATATATATATATATATATATATATATATATATATATATATATATATATATTATACCAGTTATGTCTCTCTCTTTTCAGACTTTCAACTCTCCTGTATATAACTATGACGAATACAAATTTTGACCAAAACTGCACCAACTTGTATGACCATCGTCCAGTGGCTCGGGTTCTCATACCTTTGGCCTATTCTATCATATGTCCAGTGGGACTTTTTGGAAATGTCCTGGCTCTTCATGTGGTGATCTCCAAAATCACAAAGCTTAATTCAATCACTCTTTATTCTGCCAACCTGGCTGTGTCAGATATCCTATTCTGTCTCTCACTTCCCTTTCGAGCCGTTTACTACGGCCTTGGCTTCCACTGGCCCCTGGGGGAAGGACTATGTAAAGCCACAGCACTGCTCTTCTATCTGAACTGCTACGCTGGAATTAACTTCATGACCAGTCTGGCAGTCGATCGTTTTGTGGCGCTGGTGTTTCCTCTGAGGCTGGTGAAATTGAGAAAGGCAAAAAACGCACAGTATGTGTGTCTGGCCATATGGCTGTTGGCGTTGGCCCAGACATTGCCTCTCCTTACCATGGACTTGACCAAAACAGAGGCAGACGGCAACATCACCTGTATGGAATACCCCAATTTCGAGGGTGTTTTAAAAGGGCTGCCCTACATACTGATCACAGCAGTAGTTCTAGGCTTTGGTGTCCCAGTGATGACAATCGTCGCTTGCTATTCAATACTGACCCATAAACTATGTCTAGCTGCAAAGTCGAACCGGCTGACGGAACGTTCTGGAAGGACCAAAAAAGCAAGAGGAGTGATCGCAGGGGTGGTACTTGTGTTTGTGGTGTGTTTCAGCCCGTACCATCTAGACCTCCTGCAATACATGATCCGGAAAATTCACTATGAGCCAGACTGCATGGAGCTGCAGTCCTTCCAGATATCCCTGCATATTACAGTGTGTCTTATGAACCTGAATTCATGCCTGGATCCCTTTGTTTACTTCTTTGCGTGTAAAGGCTATAAGCAGAAGTTGATGAGCATGATGAAGTGGCAGGTTGGCACCCACTTCTCCAGTGTTGGAAGAACCTCACCTGAAAGTTCAGGCACAGGTGATGTGCATGGCACGCGCCGCAAAAACAACAAAATAACAATGAACACTATTAGAGAAGGTCAGTAAAACTGTTATGTTATGGTGACGAAAAGTCACAAGAAACTCACATTTGGGGCAAAACATTGAGGGTTAAAAGCCACTAACAAGTGGCCTACACAAAACCACAAATGGCCTAAATGGTCACAAACACCAAATGTGTCCCCCCACATTTTAGACAGCACACACACTCCATGAAACAGGTGGACTTTAGACTTTAGAGTAGAAATAAATCACAGCAAAGACTTTTTTCCATTAAAAATGTAACAGTATTAGTAATAGTGTAAAAATCCAGTTAATATTTAGTGACCAGTTTCAAAACTGCATGACTTTGTTTCTTCTATAGAACATAAAAGAAGATATTTTGAGTAATGTCTTTGTAATGTTTTGTTTTTCTTTTCTTTTTTTTACCATAAAATGAAAGTCAATGCTCACCAAAAGGGTTTGGTTACTAAATAAAAAGCTGTTTTTATTGTAATAAAGTGAGTGTGGATGAATCAACCAAGATGCCAAAAGAGAAATGATGAAGAGTTTACTTCACTTTCACAAGAGATTACTGTTGTTCTCATAAGACCTTGTCATTTCAACATGTATTTCATACATTGGTCAAGTGAAGAAAACTTTGTGAAGAATTCAAATGACAATGTTTAAAAGGGAAGTTGATTAACATTGTTAACAAGTTCCACAGAACACATACAAACTGTACTTTCACACACAGTGTTGCTGCAATTAACAGGAATACAGGGAGTGTAGAATTATTAGGCAAATTAGTATTTTGACCACATCATCCTCGTTATGCATGTTGTCTTACTCCAAGCTGTATAGGCTGGAAAGCCTACTACCAATTAAGCATATTAGGTGATGTGCATCTCTGTAATGAGAAGGGGTGTGGTCTAATGACATCAACACCCTATATCAGGTGTGCATAATTATTAGGCAACTTCCTTTCCTTTGGCAAAATGGGTCAAAAGAAGGACTTGACAGGCTCAGAAAAGTCAAAAATAGTGAGATATATTGCAGAGGGATGCAGCAGTCTTAAAATAGCCAAGCTTCTGAAGCGTGATCATCGAACAATCAAGCGTTTCATTCAAAATAGTCAACAGGGTCGCAAGAAGCGTGCGGAAAAACCAAGGCGCAAAATAACTGCCCGTGAACTGAGAAAAGTCAAGCGTGCAGCTGCCAAGATGCCACTTGCCACCAGTTTGGCCATATTTCAGAGCTGCAACATCACTGGAGTGCCCAAAAGCACAAGGTGTGCAATACTCAGAGACATGGCCAAGGTAAGAAAGGCAGAAAGTCGACCACCACTGAACAAGACACACAAGCTGAAACGTCAAGACTGGGCCAAGAAATATCTCAAGACTGATTTTTCTAAGGTTTTATGGACTGATGAAATGAGAGTGAGTCTTGATGGGCCCGTGGCTGGATTGGTAAAGGGCAGAGAGCTCCAGTCCGACTCAGACGCCAGCAAGGTGGAGGTGGAGTACTGGTTTGGGCTGGTATCATCAAAGATGAGCTTGTGGGGCCGTTTCGGGTTGAGGATGGAGTCAAGCTCAACTCCCAGTCCTACTGCCAGTTTCTGGAAGACACCTTCTTCAAGCAGTGGTACAGGAAGAAGTCTGCATCCTTCAAGAAAAACATGATTTTCATGCAGGACAATGCTCCATCACACGCGTCCAAGTACTCCACAGCGTGGCTGGCAAGAAAGGGTATAAAAGAAGAAAATCTAATGATATGGCCTCCTTGTTCACCTGATCTGAACCCCATTGAGAACCTGTGGTCCATCATCAAATGTGCGATTTACAAGGAGGGAAAACAGTACACCTCTCTGAACAGTGTCTGGGAGGCTATGGTTGCTGCTGCACGCAATGTTGATGGTGAACAGATCAAAACACTGACAGAATCCATGGATGGCAGGCTTTTGAGTGTCCTTGCAAAGAAAGGTGGCTATATTGGTCACTGATTTGTTTTTGTTTGGTTTTTGAATGTCAGAAATGTATATTTGTGAATGTTGAGATGTTATATTGGTTTCACTGGTAAAAATAAATAATTGAAATGGGTATAAATTTGTTTTTTGTTAAGTTGTCTAATAATTATGCACAGTAATAGTCACCTGCACACACAGATATCCCCCTAAAATAGCTAAAACTAAAAACTACTTAAAATATTGATACAAAAATATTCAGCTTTGATATTAATGAGTTTTTTGTGTTCATTGAGAACATGGTTGTTGTTCAATAATAAAATTAATCCTCAAAAATACAACTTGCCTAATAATTCTGCACTCCCTGTACATTCAGTGCTTGCAGCATAACGCACATGGCAAGGCAACACAGTTGAAAACGCTAGAGAAAGAGAAAGTGCTAAACATAGTATAGAAAGTCATGCTACTCACAGTCCAGCTGGTAGAACATCCACCTGAAGTTCAAACATGAAGCGAAGGGCCTCTGTCAGGAGCAAGTCCACAAAGGCAGAGAGAATCCAGGTTCCAAAAAGGAAGGACTAAACATCATGGTCAAAAATATGACAATGTTTTAGGTTTATAGTTTTCTAATGGCGTTTTCACAAATAAAAACAGGATTTTTAAGTCATTAGTATGTGAATAGGAGAGCACAATAAAACAAATATTTGGTAACGTGAAAAGTCTTGTGGTTTCATTAAATTAAAAATAAATGTTTTTAAAAACTTGATCAGGTTTTGCTTATAGTATTTTAATAATGTATATTATAAATGCTTCAAATTAGTCAACAGATTGCCAGATAAGATGCAGGTGCACCAAGTTTCTGTTGAACTTCATGCACTTTATTTTGAACTGGTAGGCGTGTTCAGTAACAATAACAATGTGCAGGCGTGTAATCTGTACGTCATCTCACACTGCATGAAGTTGAGTGACGCAGAGCAATGACCTACAGCATTAAGCCTATTATAATGCCACAACAATTTATGAAATGGGGCAAAAATCCACCTGTATGGGTTTTCATCATACATTTATATAATTGTATATAGTTTAGCAATATCATGAGTAAGAGTGCCGTTTTATCTTGACTATCTGTGTGAATGTAAATGTGATCTTGACGTTATACAGCAGTTCAAAAAGTTAATATTGTGTAACATTTTGGATAGAATATTGTTTGTCTTTGTTTGAAACTATTTTCATTGACAGAATTGATCAAAGTCACAGCAGAATTTGTGTGTCTCTGAGCAACACACAGTTTTGTTTCATAACTGAATGAATCTGCGGTTTTTAACAAATCAAGTAAGCCCAATTGATTCAGGGACCCAACTACTCATTAAAATGGTTTGTTGAATCAAAGATTTGAAATTAATCAGTTGAATGAATGACTGAACAACCCAATCATTAAGATAGTGACTTGCCACAACCTGCAAGTAGTTTTAGTTTTTATTTAGAGTATCATTTAACTTTTTAATCATATTAATGCCACCTCTGAGCTGCAATCAAAAGTATTGTAAATGTACCTAAACGCCAATTCAGATTTAGTACATTTAGTACATTTACGCATTTGTCAGACACTTTTATCCAAAACGACTTAAATTGCATTCAAGGAACACATTGAATCAGTTCTTGCTTTCCTTGGGATCGAACCTATGACCTTAGCATTGTAAACACCAATGCTCTACTGATTGAGTTACAGGTAAGCTGTTAATGCCAATTCAGATATTGAATTTCAAAAAAATATTATGGCCACAATGTAGTTTTTAAAGTTTATGTATAATAAATTATATGCTTTTTGTAAGGTCTATTTAATGCTTTTCTCATGTAACACAATAAGGACTTTAAATGATCTTTTGGGGTGCCATTTCTAAGCCATAATTGATCTGCGATTAATTTGCAATTAATTTATGTGGTTGTAATTTGATGTACATACTCCACACACAGTGTATGGAAAAGTGCAATTAGACAAGGGCAGTCATCTACAAGTTAAAGTAGAAAAAATTAAATGGGAAAAAATAAGCATTTTGAGAGTTTCTGTTATGTTGCGATTTAAGGAAAGCAGTTTTCAGGTCCAAGTATTAGCAAAATAATAATAATTTATGTTACACGTTTAAAAGTGTAATAAGGGTGTACACTACAGTCTCCATGTTCAAGGCATCCAGTATTTTAACGATTTATAAAAGATTTTCAGAAGAATTACATCACACTGTGAGTGTATATTAGCACCATTAGTTGTTTTCTTTTGGCCTCTGATAGAGCATTTGGACGAGGAAGCGGTGACATGTGACGTCAGACTTAACGAGCAGATTATTTACACCTGAGACTTACAGCAAATTTGTGGCTTCCAAACCTCCTCTCAAAAATGCGGAAATTGTAGATAAGTAAACTGCTGCAGAAAGTGTCTTTCAGGTCCAGGCAGATGAGCCGTCCACTCACCAGCCTCCAGAACTAAAAGAGAGACATGCACAAATATTAAAAATAGTTGAAAATACGCGATTGGAAAAAAATATTTCTAGACCATCACAACCCAATAAAATGTATCGAGTATATGTGAAAAGTTATAGCAGCATAAGACGGAAGTAACTAGAGAAAGAGAATGACAAATAACACTCTTTAATACCAGTATGAAAAAATCTGTTTTTAAGAATATACAAAACCCTTTTTTCTGGCTTTTGACAACAGCTAAAAGATCATTGTACAACAAGAAAGCATTATACACATTACAGATGTTTAGTTATTAGTAGTTACGTTAATAATAATGAATGAATAACTGCCAAAACATTACAGTATGTATTATAAATTATTTATGCACTCAATTTCACATCACTATATTAATGTCACGAATGATGATGAAGATTGAAGATTTGAGTTCAAAGGGTACTTTAATGAAAAACAAACAAAGGTAATCCACAAAGATAGAAGTTGACGTAACAGCAGTGTCTCTACAAAAAACAACACAAAAGTGAGCAGCAAGAACTAAATACACACAATGATGAACAGAAATGACAAACAGTTGTGATGATTAGAGTTCATGGTGATTGACAAGTGACGTGAAAGTTCAAACAAAAAGAACACATGACAGAATGAACGCAAACTAAGAGTCCTTGTGAAGTGAGGGTGTAACAGAGCACCCCCTCCCGGAAGGTGTGTCCTTGCGCCGTGAAAGCAAGGGGGCAAGGAAGAAGAGGAGATGTGACATTCTCTTCCATTGGCTTTTGCCATTTAAACCGCTACAGAATTCTTTTTTGTAATGTGTTTGGGACATATTCCATATTAGGATTTAATGCCCCCACCAACAGAACCCAACACACATCAAGTAGAGACCCACAGAGACTACTATAATTCCCATTGGGTATGTGTGAAGGGGAGCTGCACCGTAAATAAAGGGTCGAGACAGAGATGTGCGTATATGTGTGCAGGGGAGTTTTTATGTTAATGCCACAAACACAATTCTCAATTCTCGGAAATATGTTTTTTTGCATAAATAAGTGCTTGTGTGACATAAAGTAACTTACAGAGCATAGGCATTAGAGCTGTGCTCGACCACTCCTTTTTAGGAATGGTCTTGATAGAAATTGTGTAGCCCATAAGGTATCTAAGGGGTGTGAGGGACTGTCCCTCCACTCCTCTCATGCATGCTTGACGTGTGTAAGACGAGTCCTTGTACAAGTCAATAAATATATTATTTTACTTCTGACCACTCTTGACTCTCTGATTGATATTTGAGAAAATTCCACAACAAACATCACTAGCAGACGCCCTCCAAGTCCATGCCAGAGGTGGAGCGACAACTGACCAAAGGGAAGCCGGTGGGATGAGGGAACCCGGGTAGAGCTGAGGGAGAGAGGATCCAAAGCAGATCAGACAGGTCGACGGGCTGAGGTGGAGCGTAGCGATCCGAGGCCAGAGTCGGGGCCACATGATCCTATCGCTCAAGTGAGGCTGGCATCACGACCTGCGGCATCACACCCTAGCAAGACATTCCTGGTGATGGCGCAGGACTGCATGCATCCAGCAGAGGCGGAGCTCTTGACAAGATCAATGACGCTAATTCCAAACAGTTCACAGAAATCTCAATGCGGTCTAGAAACAGCGTTGATTCAGGTCCAACAGATACCTGAAGGCCACGTGGCATAGGGTGGGAGGCGGTGCCTTCTTATCTAGGTCTGACAGCCATAATATAGGTCAGCCGGAACCGGGAACACGTACCATAACATCTGATGTACTCGTTATATTATAAGAAGAATGGCATCTACACTGATATTAGTCTCTGTTTATCCCGAGATTAACATGAACAGCCGGATCTGGGCGTTATCCAGATCAGATGAAGGACCTGCACCTGGACACGAGCACAACACTTTTCTGAAGTGTCTGCACAGACCGTAGATCATTAATACCATCTCCAACCAGACTGAACTGGATTTAATATTTTGACCTAAATTATTGTCAATATAATAATCATGCACTGTTTGGCTGTTGGCCAGAGGAGAACTGGTCTCCCGACTGAGCCTGTTTTGTCACAAGTTTTTTTTCTCCATTCTATTCTTCATTCATTCCGTCACCTGCTGGAGTTTTGATTCCTTGCCGCTGTCGCCTCTGGCTTGCTCAGTTCGGGACACTTAACACTTAATACTCATCAATTTTATTGATTTGACTGCTCTTCTAGAGCTGCTATACAGGCAAAACAGACTTTGTTTTTTATTGTTGTTCTGTGACCACTGTAAAGCTGCTTTGAAACAATCTCTATTGTAAATAAAAGCGCTATATAAATAAAGGTGAATTGACTTGACAGCTAGCCCTCGTTGTCCATCTCCACCAGATCTCCTTAATTCAGTCCAAACATATATGGGAGCCCCCTGGGCTGTACAAAAGTTCACCTCGACTCAGTACATCGACTTGATGACCTTGTCTAAAAATTTTACGGAGAAGGTGAACAGATCGCAGCTCTCGTGTGCAGCCACTGCAATCTGTACCACGAGTTCATTACTCAATTTCTACTTTTGAAAATTATAATGAAGATTAGAGTTCAAAGGATACTTTAATAAAAAATAAACTAAGGTAATCAACAAAGTTTTACGTAACAGCAGTGTCTCTACAAACATATTAACAGACACAAACAACAAACAACAACACAAGAGTGAGAAAGGAGACACAATGACACACAATGACGAATAGAAATGACAAACAGTTGTGATGATTAAAGTTCATAGTGACTGACAAGTGGTGGGAAAACTCAAACAAGGAAAGTGTGACAGAATGAAAGCAAACTAAGAGTAATTGTGAAAGTGAGGGTGTGACAGAACGCCCCCACCCAGAAGGTAAGGGTGTGAAAATGAATTCCCACCCAACATTTGTCACAATAGCAGTAAAAAGACTCTCTCATTTTTTGTTTCAAGCTGACTTATGTAAATGTGATATAGTGAACTGAACTGTTGGAGTAGATTGGTGCAGTAGCTCACCTGCTTTCCCTGCCTGACAGCCTGGAGGTTGTATATAAACAGATCCTGGTACTGAGGCAGAAGCACAGTCAGCAGCACAGAGACGACTGTAGGAAGCAGCAGTAAGCTCTTGGACAAGGGTGCTTTATCTGTAGGACAGCGGAGAAGTTGTATTGTGAAATCCTTTATCATGTCAAACGAATGGGGGACCAATAGGTCCTTTTAGAGAATATACGGCATTCACACACATTGGTTATTTCTGTGTCAACCAGTTATATCAGTGTTATTTTAGCATAACTGAAATACAATTAAATTTTTTACTTCTATTTTGAAATGGTTGTCATTTTCATTTTATTCAGTTTTTTTAATATGGGTCAATGACATGACAAGCATATTTTATTTCCTATTAAAAAAAAAGATACATTTTTGCATCACTTTATTCTATAAAAATGAGTGTGAAATCATCTTCAGTGCATTATAATAATAAATAGGTCCATGCATTTTACATAATTGTAAACCAAATTTAAAATCGAAAGAAATAATTCTCATTTTGTATTCCGAAGAAGAAATAAGCACATACAGGTTTAGGAATAACAGCATAAGGAAAGGTACATGCATTTTTATGATCACATCAGTAATAATGTGAACCGAAGCTTTTTGCTAGTGTTTTTGGTCATTGTGATGATTCATAGAGATCATTCAGTCTCAGCTCTCCTAATAAAGACTAAATACATTAACACAATTCATGGTCATTCTGTGTCATGTCGCATTTAAGGGTTTTCACACCCCCAACTTTTTAAACGACATCAACACTTTCGTCTTAAACCACGATCCAAAGCAAAATAATTTGAAGGCGATGGCAATCGGTTGAAGGTCATGACGACTGAGTTTTAATCTGAATGAATGACAGCAGGATATGATCTTCATGACATGATGATTTTGAGCTATACTCACACAATCCCCACGAACCGGTGGACGTGAACATCATGCCACTTACACTAGGAATATAACTAAGAAGACTAACAAGATTAAGTTTTAAAGGCACTGGATTTACAACGGAAAAACATTAAAAGTTAGATGGAAATCTCGCTATGAAAGTGGAAAGGGTATCAGGGATGGTGCCTCGCATGAGACAAACTTCGTTGACGCGTCACATAAGCGTTTTCTGTTACAGTTGTGAGCCGTTAGAGGGCATAAGTGAGAGACTTTACCTCAGGGAAGGGTTGCTACGACTTTCTATTTTCATAATTTTGACTGAATGTCATAGTTATTATAACTTGTTATTTCGTAAATATAGATATTTATGGAAAATTTTAGAGTTTCTCATAAATAAGTATGACAAATTTGGAATTTTTTTCTCTCATGTGGCAGAAATTGTTTTTGGCCAACTGTTTTGTTTGTTGTGAGAAATTAGTTTGTCTTCTAAACATGGCAATGAGTTATTATCCTTGGTTCTGTCATTGAGTAGAATGATAATACAGTAATACCTTGAGAAACGAGCGTCCCGACATACAAGTATTCTGAGATATGAGCAAGCCTTCCAGTATTTTTGCTTTGAGATGCGAGTAAATATTTGAGACATGAGCCAGCATGGGAACAATTTTGTTTTGAGGTAATCTTTGTTTTCACTATTATATATTACTTAATGAGATGTGAAATAAGTGTAATGAAACACTGGGTCACTGTCCCACCTCTCGAATAGTTTGAAGTCCAACATTTGCCTTTAAAATTGTACATTTGAATATTTGAGATGCAAGTACGCTTACAGACGTTTTTTTCCAGTTATTTCTTATGGGAAAAAATGAATTGAGATACGAGCAAATGTCTGGAAAGGATTATGCTCCTATTTCAAGGTATTATTGTCGTATAGTTGCTAATTCAATAACTTTGTTTTCAAGTGTGAAAATCCAGATTACCATGACCTTTGTAACTAGCATTTTAATAATTATATTTATATTTACATCTATTTTTTAAACAATCAATTGTATTACTATCAATTACCTGAAAATTAATCAGTGTTATCTAGTATCTACAGTAATTAACTACTGCATAAGTAGAGTCAAAGGAAATTTAATTCAAGACCATACTTTAACATGCTCAAATAATCACCTTCTCTTGCGAAGATTAAGATTTTTCAGTTATATATTTAGCAATGTTTTACAACACTGGGTCACTGTCCCACCTCTCGAACAGTTTGAAGTCCAAAATGTGCCTTTAAAATTGTACATTTGAGTCATTAATTAATAAAGGTAATTGTGTGTTGAGGCCTGCAGATTATATTCTGCTGCACTGTGGCTTTATGACCACACGGTGGCAGCGCAAGCTGCTGGTTTGATTGACGAGTCAAATAGCGCCAACTACCAAAACCAAGATTGATTAAACCCAGGTTCAACCAAAGTTACCAAAACAATAACTTATCTAAAATTTACATAAGATTTTTTTATATTTTATTGTAAGTGATTTGGAATTGAAATGAGCTGATTTAATGCCAAAAGAAATATACTTGCTTTGCCATTTAAAAGACTGCATTGCTTTTTTATTGCTGTCACTGACCAGATCTTTACTAAAAAAAGTAATTTAATGACATTGAAATGTCCCATGTTTGCAATGTCTTTCCTTTTACTTTTAGGGTGAAACCTTTCAACAGACCACATCACAGAATGGAAAATACTTATTTATTGTACTATATTTAACATTGATTATTGCTTAAAGTATTCTGACTATTTGATATTGTCTTATGTTTTTTTTTTTTTTTTTGCTATTTCTGATTGCATTAAAGATGTGAACACCATGTTTATGTATTTTTAATTTAAATGCTTAAAATCATATTTGTTCAGGTAACTTCACAATCAACATTATACACTTCTTTATAGTAACAATAATAATAATAATACTTAATATTACTATTATTATTTTTGTTGTGCTAGGAATTACACAGCATCCACACTGTTCTGTTTGCCCTTCCTTGTCTGTCTTGAGTTTTTCAGAGTCTCCTTGAATAATTGACAGTACCATTATGTGAACATTGCATCAAAAGACAAACTTGTTTTCACTCATACCATTATTCAGTCAATATGAAACCACAAACCACAAACTATCCATATGGTTTGTGGTTTGAAGATGCTTCGTTGGTTTTCCTTGATCTCAATACAACTGTATTGTTCAGTGATGTGTTAGTTTACTTAAAGGGATAATTTGCAAATTTTTTACAGACAGGTAATTTAATTGGTTTGAGTAAACATTTTAATGCAGTGCATAAATATTTTGTTCATATTGGCGCCTACTTGTGGCTCTCGGGAAACAAGGCAAAAGTTTTTTTCCCCCTGACAATAATTGTATCTTTTAAAAACATAATATAAATCGAATGTTAGACATATTTAAGTAAAAATTCTAAACTTACTTTTTCAAACATTTTGACAGAGATTGTAATGATTTGGGGGGGGGGGGGAGGTGAATTAGGCATTTGTTGCTTTAAGGATGTATTTCTACATGACTCTACATATATTTTGTAACCTAATTCAACAAGGTTTATGTAACATAAAACAAAGGAATGCTGTTTTTACTTAATTGAGTTACACTGACCCAACATACAGTTTCCAATAAAACTCAGGATGGACACATTTGACACATACGCACTACGACTACACCAGACCTACAGTGCACATTATAGTCAAGACTTATGTCAATTACAGGACATCTGCTCTGAAGGACAAAGAAGAAAATGGTTGTGTTTGGGTGCTCTTTGCTTATCGAATTTTGCAAAGAATGACAAATTGTGATTCCCTTTCAGGGAACTCGAGCTGCGTCAAAGCGCTAGGGGGAAATAGCCTTGCTTCGGTCACGTGAAGATCTGTGCAACCAATGAGAGATGAACGCTTGTGAATGCGTCACTGCCGGCACGTGCCGGTGACGTCATGAGGAAGAGCATAAAAGCGCGTCTGAAACCCGGACGCGTCAGCTCTGAATGTCTTCAGCGTGCTGTGTCTGTGTGAGAGTGATTTTTGAGTTTGAGTTAGCTAAGAATCAGCAGAATGAGTGTGGAAAATGTGGCGAATGAACAGAGGTTCACACCGTGTGTTTTTCCTTGCCCTCGTTTTATAACAGGCAAGGATACACATGTTATGTGTGTAATCTGTTTGGGAGTGGAGCATGCACGGTCGGCACTTGAGAATGCCGGCTGTAAAGACTGCAAGAGGTTTTCATTGCATGATCTCCGCTCCCGCCTGGCGGTCTGTAACGAGGCCGCCCAGGCTAGTGTTCCCCGCGGTTCGGGACCTGCAGCAGCCGAGGCTTTGCGGCGCTCTCGGTCCTGGGGATCACAAATGGATCTCGCTGAGGCAGCTGGGGTGGGTCCTTCCTTACCTCAGCCCTCACGAGATCAAGCGGGTCCCAGTCACGAGCACTCCCCGAGAGATGCCCGTGCTGTGACTCCAACGCTAGCTCTATCAAGTTCAGAAAGTGAGATGGATTTAGCTAGTGTTGACCCGGTCGAGGAGGATTCGCCACTCTCCTCGCCGGCGTTTGAGGAGCTAGTTGAGGTTGTGGCGCGAGCGGTCTCTCGCTTGGGGTTTGATTGGCCAGCAGAGACCAGAAGCGCTCGTCCAAAAAAAGAGTATGTTGGACGAGCGTTATCTGCCGACTCGCGTCGTTCCCCCGCGCCGAGCAATGCCTTTTGTACCTGATTTACATGCCGAGGTATCTAGATCTTGGGGAAGGCCAGCCTCTGAGAAAGTTCATACACGTAATAGTACGATGTATACTAATCTAGTAGGGGCTCAAGATCACTTTTATGGGGGGATGAAGAAAGTGGAATGAGGCACTTGCGAGTTACCTCGTTCCCCAGTCTGCATCCTCCATTAAAGCTCCGGCGCTCCCCTCCAAGCCGATGCGCGTCACATCGTCTTTGGTGGGGAAAGCATACTCAGCATCGAGTCAGGCCGCAGCGTGTCTGCACAGCACGTCACTGCTGCAGGCATATCAGGCTGAGTTGCTTGGGGACCTCAACGAGGGCGGCGGTATCGGTCCGGAGGCAGTGGCAGAGCTGCGCCGGACCGTGGATCTGTCTCTTCGGGCCACTAGGGAGACGGCCTACTCTGTCGGGCGCTCCATGACAGCTCTGGTGGCTACGGAGAGACATCTTTGGCTCAATTTGTCGGCTATGAAGGATAGGGACAAATTTGTTTTGCTGAACGCTCCTCTGTCCCCTTCGGGCTTGTTCGGCGATGCCGTAAAAAGCGTCGTCGACAAGTTTCAGGAGGCTGCACGGCAGCAGGCGGCGTTCAGTAAAGTTCTTCCCCGCCACCCTCCACGTGAGACCGCCGGTCAAGCGCGGCCTCAAAGCTCCTCATATAGGGCCGCTCAGAAACAGAGTGTCGCAACCCGTCTCCCTCCGGTTGTCCCCGGGAGGGCGGGCTGACAAGTTCAAGCCGCTGGTAGTAAAGGCGATTTGAAGGTTGTCCTGAACGCCAAGAAGGCTAAGACTAAGCGGCCCTGACGCCAAGCCACAACAAGGTGGTGTATCCCTGGAGCAGCTCCACAGTCAGCCCGCCATGGGAAAACCACCCCCTCCAAGGAGGGTCCTAGAGCAATCCATCCGGGTTTCCGGAATCAGCCCCGGCTCAGTGGTGGATATGTTCTTAGCACCAGAGGCCAGCCCAGGGAGGCTGGTTCCCCTAGTAGAATTCCGGGACGCGTGGTTACGGCTACCCGGTATCTCTCAGTGGGTCCTGCGCACGGTCACCTTAGGGTACGCCATTCAGTTCGGGGTTTCACCACCTCAATTTTCGGGGGTCCTACAGTCAGTGGTAGGCCCTCAGCAGGCTCTGGTCATGGAACAAGAAGTAGACACTTTGCTGGCGAAAGGGGCCATCGAGCATGTACCCCTCGCAGAAAGCAAGTCCGGGTTCTACAGCCGGTACTTCATAGTTCCAAAGAAGGATGGAGGGTTGCGGCCTATTCTGGATTTACGTCTCTTGAATCGTGCGGTCAAGCGTCTAAAGTTCAAAATGCTAACGCTCAAACAGATCGTAGTGCAGGTCAGATCCGAGGATTGGTTTGTCACAGTCAACCTCAAGGACGCATACTTCCATGTCTCCATCCTTCCGCAACACAGGAAGTTCCTGAGGTTCGCCTTTGGGGGAAAGGCGTACCAGTATCGGGTGCTTCCTTTCGGCCTAGCGCTCTCACCCCGCACGTTCACCAAAGTTGTTGACGCTGCGCTAGCTCCGCTGTGGTTATGGGGCATCCGTGTTTTAAATTATATCGACGACTGGCTTATTCTGGCACAGTCACCGCAGTTAGCGAAGCTACATCGAGATGTAGTGCTCGCACATATGAAGGAGCTGGGGTTGAGGCTGAACGCCAAGAAGAGTGTTCTTTCTCCTGCTCAGAGAACCACTTTCTTGGGAGTCATCTGGGACTCAGTCGCGATGTCGGCTCGGCTTTCCCCCGAGCGCATCCAAGTTATTTGTTCAGCCGTCGAGAGCATCAAGTTAGGCCAGCCACTCACGGTGAAACACTTTCAGAGGGTGTTAGGGCTCATGGCAGCGGCATCCAGTATCATCCCACTGGGCCTTCTGCACATGAGAACCCTGCAGTGGTGGCTAAAGACCAAGGGGTTTTCCCCGAAGGGGAATCCGCTATGCACTATCAAGGTCACGGGGCGATGCCTACGCACCCTGAGTATGTGGAAGAACTCTTGGTTCCTGTCTCAAGGCCCAATGCTCGGGGCTCTGGCTCGGAGAGTCTCTCTCTCGACAGACGCCTCCCTCTCGGGCTGGGGGGCGGTCATGAAGGACCGCTCCTCACAAGGTCTATGGAACAGTCGGCACCAGACCTGGCACATAAACATGTTAGAGTTACTGGCGATCCGCAGAGCACTCTGTGCGTACCTTCGCGACCACCATGTCACTGTTTTCACCGACAGTATGACTGAGGTTGCATATATCAACCCCCAAGGGGGTCTACGCTCGCGACCACTATACAAGATGGCGCGACAGATCCTCCTCTGGGCCCAGGGGAAGTTGCTCTCTCTCAGGGGGGCCTACATCCCGGGGGTCCAGAATGTGGGAGCAGACGCCCTATCGAGACAGGGGGCAAGACCAGGGGAATGGCGACTCCACCCCAATGTGATGGAGCAGATTTGGGAAAGGTCAACCTGTTTGCCTCGGTAGAGAACACCCACTGCCCTCTGTGGTTCCCACTAACACATCCAGCGCCTCTGGGGCGGGATGCCATGGTGCAGGCGTGGCCGAGGTTACGCCTGTACGCCTTTCCCCCGATTGCTCTGCTCCCGGGAGTTCTGGCCAAGATTTGCCGGGACAAGGTCCATCTCACGCTAGTGGCCCCCCACTGGCCGTCCAGAATTTGGTTCGCGGACCTTGTGTCCCTCCTAGACGGAGTCCCTTGGGAGATTCCGGTCAGGACGGACCTTCTGTCCCAGGCGGAGGGTTGCATTCTTCATCCGCAACCAGAGCTAATGAAGCTGTGGGTCTGGCCCCTGAAGAGGTCCAGCTCGTAGAATCCGGTCTCTCAGCCGAGGTTGTTGAGACCATCCTTCAGTCCAGAGCTCCCTCCACGAGGAAACTCTACGCTTTGAAGTGGAAACTTTTCACGGCCTGGTGTAGTGAAAGGCAGGTGAAGCCAGTAACCTGTCAAGTCGAGTTCCTGCAAGAAAGATTTGCGGCAGGGTTGTCCCCTCCACCTTGAAGGTTTATGTGGCTGCCATAGCGGCTTGCCACGTACCTCTGGGTGGGGTATCCTTGGGCAGGGACCCCCTAGTCACTCGTTTCCTCCGTGGCACATTGAGGCTGAGACCTGCGGCACAGACCCGGGTGCCGGCTTGGGACTTGTCTGTGGTACTCCAAGGCCTGTCCCAGGCACCCTTCAAACCTCTAGAGGAAATCTCTATTAAGTACCTCTCTCTTAAGACCCTTCTTTTGCTGGCAATCACCTCGCTTAAGAGGGTCGGGGATCTTCAGGCCCTCTCCGTGGCCCCTTCATGTCTTGAGTTTGCGCCCAGGATGGCAAAGGCATTTCTCCACCCGAGGCCAGGCTATATCCCCAAGGTTCCAACTAATGTGGCTCGGTCTATCACGCTGCAGGCCTTCTGCCCTCCCCCATTTGATGATCATGAGCAGGAGCACAAGAACAAGGTCTGTCCAGTGCGAGCACTGGACGCTTACGTTTCCAAGACTGCCACTTGGCGTAAGTCGGACCAACTGTTCGTTTGCTTTGGGGCCCCTGAGGGGGCTCCAGCTTCTAAGCAAACCCTCAGCAGGTGGATAGTCGAGGCTATCTGCTTAGCTTACGAGTCGGCCGGACATTCTTCTCCTTTGAGGGTCCGAGCCCACTCCACTAGGAGCATGGCTGCATCCAAGGCTCTCCTCTCCAGAGTCTCCTTGTCTGATGTTTGTGCTGCGGCTGGCTGGTCTTCGCCGCACACTTTTATGAGGTTTTACCATTTGGACCTCGATGCCGCCCCGGGGACCAGGGTGCTCTCTCAGTGAGCTGGGACACACCCGGAGGCCGGCGTCACTGAGGTGGCGTTGGTATTGCGTTCCCCTAGCGCTTTGACGCAGCTCGAGTTCCCTGAAAGGGAACGTCTCGGGTTACGAATGTAACCCTGGTTCCCTGAGGGGAACGAGATGCTGCGTCTTTGCCTCAGCTCCTTGCGCCTCCATGCCCACTTCAGACATTCATGCTGACGCGTCCGGGTTTCAGACGCGCTTTTATGCTCTTCCTCATGACGTCACCGGCACGTGCCGGCAGTGACGCATTCACACGCGTTCGTCTCTCATTGGTTGCACAGATCTTCACGTGACCGAAGCAAGGCTATTTCCCCCTAGCGCTTTGACGCAGCGTCTCGTTCCCCTCAGGGAACCAGGATTACATTCGTAACCCGAGACGTTTTAGGTTATTATAGACAATCTCAAAATACACTCAAAAATGAATTTTCTTCTTCCAATGAATTCAAATGAGCTAAATTATCACAATTGAACACATTGTCAAAAAAGTTGATCATAGAACAATTGTCACCAATGGTCTCTATGATCAGCTTAGCTCACAATTGAGAAATCCAGCCCTCAAGTTGATTTGTAGTTCCAAGCATGCTTTGAAGGGTTTTTAGGGATTGTGTGTTATTTTATGTTTTTCAGTAAAGAGAAAGATGTCAAGTCAAGTCACCTTTATTTATACAGCGCTTTTTACAATACAGATTGTTTCAAAGCAGCTTTCCAGTGATCATAGGACAACAATAAAAACAAATATTGTTTTGGCTGAACAGCAGCTCTAGAAGAGCAGGCAAATCAACAATATTGATGAATATTAAGTGTTAAGTGTCCCCAACTAAGCAAGCCAGAGGCGACAGCGGCAAGGAACCAAAACTCCAGCAGGTGACGGAATGAATGAAGAACGGAATGGAGAAACAAAAAAACTTGGGAGAAACCAGGCTCAGTCAGGATACCAGTTCTCCTCTGGTCATCAGCCAAACAGTGCATGATTATTATATTGACAGAATTTCAGGTCAAAATATTAAATCTAGTTCGGCCTGGTTGGAGATTGGGTTCATGAGGCCTGTGTCTGTGCAGGCACTTTAGGGATGTGTTGTGGTCATGTCGAGGTGCAGGTCCTCCATCTGATACGGCCCAGATCTGGCTGTTCATGTTGACCTTGGGATAAAGAGAGACTAATATCAGCGTAGATGCCTTTCTTCTTAAGATGTAATTTTATCAGATTTTATGGGAAGTGTTCCCAATGGGGTTGACCTAAAATGATCCTAACAATCATTTTACAACATTTGAATAATTTTTTTTTTATTCTATATGTACAGTATATATATATATATATATATATATATATATATATATATATATATATAAACATACATAGTGATTTTGATGATTTAACAAGTTTAGACAATTCTTCCTCTCTTCCTCCCCTATAGTCAAGTCAAGTCAAGTCACCTTTATTTATATAGCGCTTTTTACAATGTAGATTGTTTCAAAGCAGCTTTACAGGAAAAACAATATAAACAAAGTTTGTTTGGCTGAACAGAAGCCTCAAAAGAGCAGGTGAATCAATACAATTGATGAATTTTAAGTGTTATGTTTCCCCAACTGAGCAAGCCATAGGCGACAGCGGCAAGGAACCAAAACTCCGGCAGGTGACGTAACGAATGAAGAATAGAATGGAGAAAAAACCTTGGGAGAAACCAGGCTCAGTTGGGGGACCAGTTCTCCTCTGGCCAACAGCCAAACCGTGCATGATTATTATACAACAATTCAAGTCCAATATGAAGTCCAATTTGGTCCGGTTGGTTCATGATCGTCACAGGGGAGGGTCCAGTAGAGTCACGGTCTCCGCAGACACCCCAGGGCAGTGCTGTGCTCGTGTCCAGGTCCTTCATCTGATCTGGATACGGCCCGGATCCAGCTGCCCACGGTAACCTCGGAATAAACAGAGACCAATATCAGCGTAGATGCCATTCTTCTTCTGATGTATCGAGTACATCAGGTGTTATGGGAATATTCCCGGTTCCGGCTTATCTAAATTATGCAGCCTAACAATCATTTTACATGATTTGGATTAAAAATGTATGTATAATGTGTTATGTGTATGCCAGGTTGAAGAGATGTGTTTTTAGTCTAGATTTAAACTGACAGAGTGTGTCTGCTTCCCGAACTGTAATAGGAAGACTGGTCCAGAGTTTAGGAGCTAAATAGGAAAAGGATCGACCGCCAGCAGTGGACTTTGATATTCTAGGTATTATAAGCTGGTCAGGATTTTGGGATCGCAATAGACTCAAGTACTGTGGAGCTAAACCATTTAATGCTTTGTAAGTAATTAGCAAGATTTTAAAATGTATTTGGTGTTTAATAGGAAGCCAGTGCAGGTTTGACAGAACTGGGCTAATATGCTCATATTTCCTGGTTCTAGTAAGAACTCGAGCTGCTGCATTTTGGACCAGCTGGAATTTGTTTATTAAGCGTGCAGGGCAACCACCTAGTAGAGCATTACAATAATCTAGCCTTGAACTCATGAACGCATGAACTAACTTTTCCTCATTTGTCTTAGATAGCATATGTAGCATACATCTATAGCAATGAAAGAGTTGAATTTTTCTTCAGGGACACTACAGTTTACTGTATTTTGTGATATTGTAGTAGACGGTTGGATGGATATAATCTTGGATATATGAATATATGCATCTTGGAAGTAAAGAGTTCATAAGTTAAGTTCATAAAGTTTAAGTTCATAAAGTTCATAAAGTTCATAAAGCATCTGGTGTAGAGGCTTAATTTCTTGTTAATGTATTTGTTGTATTTGTTTGAATTTGTTTTCTTCTAAGAGGGTAAAAAATAAGCAGATCTAACTAATTTTAAAGACTTTCCGAATGCAATATAGCTGTCTTTCCACAAAATGCAAACAACCTCTAGCTTTGTTTTTTCCCAGCTGCTCTCCATTTTACTGGCTGCTCTCTTGAGGGCCTGAGTGTACTCGTTGTACCACATTGTTTGACTATTTTCTAATCTTCTTTAAGTGCAATGGAGCAACAGTTTCTGTTGCAACATCAAGTTCTTCTAAGCAATCTGGGATGTTGAGTAGATGAAACTGATCAGGAGCATTATTTATAAAGCTATCTTTTGTGTTAGCAGTGATAGTTCTACTGTATTTGTAACAAGGAGTTAGCTTCTTAGCTTTTGCTAAAGGTAGTGTACACGTAACTAAGTAATGATCTGAGATGTCATCGCTCTGCTGCAGAATTTGAACAATATCAACACTGATTCCATGCGACATTATTATATCTAAAGTATGATTACAAGAATGAGTGGGTCCTGACTCTGGACATGTGTTGTCTAATTCCAATAGTTTAAAATGTCTCTAAATGCCAATCCCAATGTCTTTTTCATTATCTACATGGATACTAAAATCACCAACAATTATGACTTTATCTGCAGACATTTCTAATTCTGAGAGAAAATCAGCAAATTCTTTGATAAAGTCTGTATGGTGCCCTGGTGGCCTGTATAGAATAGGCCACATAAAAGTTAAACAGGAAGTTAAGCATAAAAGTTAAACAGGAATTATTACTTACACTAGATAGTTTTACATAAAGCACCATTACTTGAAAATAATTCTAATTTAAACTAGACCTTTGAGTAGTACTGAAGGTATTACTATAAATTACAGCAACACCTCCTCCTTTACCTTTCAGACAAGTCTTATGTTTATAACAATAACCTTTAGGGGTGGATTCATTTAAAGTAATGTAATCGTCTGGTTTTAGCCAGGTTTCTGTCAAACACAGCACATCTAGTTTATGATCTGTAATTGCATCATTTACAATAAGTGCTTTTGAGGAAAGGGATCGTATATTAAGTAACCCAAGCTTTATCATTTGTTCATCAGTGCCATATCCATTTTTTTTTTGGTAGTTGGTAGTTTATGTTAATGTTTAGAGGAGCTTCTGTTATTGAATGTTGCAGTTCCCATTCTGCTGAAGAGTAACGCTTGTGCTCAGGCTGTTGGCACTCAGTGTTCTGCTAATGTCAGTACTTGCAGTATTAGTCTTTTCTTTGTGCTTTTTTATATGCATTATGTGTAATGACGAATGACTCTATTTGATTGATAATTAAAATCTTGATAAACTAAGTTAGCACGGACCAACATTAATCAATTGAATAGAGTCATCCCACCTAAACTGATTTACATTTTCAGACACTTTTATTCAAAGCGACTTACATTGAACACTAGATACACTTTAACATTCTTTTCAGATTTATTTTGAATCAAATTAAACTGTGTGTAAAAATGTCTTCAATTCTTAAGTAAAGATAATATAAAAAGTAAAATTTTTAAATAAAACCTTTTTTCAGGTTGTCTGAATTCATCTGTCACACTTCATGTGTAACCCCAGCACTACAATTCCCATAATCCTCTATGTCTATGGCCATCACCTGCACACCATTCTCCAATCATCCACACCTGCCATCACTCACCCTCATCAACTACACCACATTTAAGCCTGCTTCACTCGCATTGGACTTGTAGTGTACTAGAAATAATCACAGAATGATTGTTTGTATGGTTTCATCTAGCCATCGAATAATCGCCAACCCTTCATACCTAATAACCAGATAAGATCACCATCACCTTGTTTTCACCCACACCCCTTACATTGTCAGTTGTCTACCTCATCTTCCAATAAACCTGTTTTATGATCACTAAAATAATGTGACTAAGTCGCATTGTATTGAAAATATTTTATTAGACGTAAGAACCTTAACTGTAATCTAATCATACATGTAGTATACAATCAAAATATTTGATTTTATATATATTTTACCCATTAATTATTTTTGTTTTACTCATTTTGAAATTCTTATTTCAAAATCTGAATAATGTTTAACACTTAAATGTTTTTGAGTTTACAAATAGCCAAATTGATTGCGCTTATATAAACATGTAAAATTAATTTGGAAGAATAAAGTTATATTGCTACCATATACACATTAAATAAGGCCGATATGGTTTTGTCTAGTTTCCAATGATGAAACGGGCCGTTTGGCTTTTGATAAATGATCAGTGCTATCGTCTGACTTCAATTTCACAAACAAGAGCTTTCTCTGCTGGAGAATTAATGAAAACAAGACATCTTTCATTTGAGCTGGTTTGAAAGCTCAGCTGCAAGTCAACGTCAAGCTGCTACATTAAGTAAAATACTTTTGTTTGTTCCCCACTGCTGGCTTTGAGATAAATTAGCTTGTTTGTGTAATGACCATCTGTTGGGTGTTTTAGACATGTTGCGCAGGCTGGCGGTGGTGATGCTTGTGGGGAGTTACTGGTTTTCATAAGATAATCATGAAATAGGACACAGTAGTCACGACTAATGGAGATTAAGAAAGACATCAGCTTCCGTGTTTCAACTATCGCCAACTAATGAAGGTTCCTGGGGTGCTTGGGTTGTCTGTAAAGTGTAAGAGAGAGAATTAGCTCATCTTGGTCAAGGTGCCCTTGTTACATGTAAGTATACAAATAATTCTGAGTAATATCAAATAGAAACATGCACTTACTACATAATTAAGTTTAGAGTTAGTTGTTTGTGTATATATACATAATTTACTGTTATTATAGTAAGTAACCTGTAAGATGTGTAACAGAGACACTGTAAAATAAAGTGTTATCCTAATTTGTCTTGGTGAGTATATAGGCCTAAACCTTTTTTTGCTAATAAGTGTGTGCCAATAATGTTAACATAATGTCTGTTTAGTTTTCTCTTTGCTCATGGAAAGTTCTTCTGAAACATTTTAGTTGGTCTAAGTTTTTTAAACGTTACTAACTCCTTTCAGAGGTTTCGAAAACATTCAAAAGTAACATTTTAAACCAAAGTACTCACAAACAAACAAGCAATACCGGAAAAAGAGGGAGGTGAGGAAATGAAATACACAATGGTGATGAACAAAATGACGACCACCTTTGATAACTCGTGAGTTGTGGGAAACTTGAACAAAGGAAACAGGTGACAAAGGACAAATAAACTAAAAGGCCAAGAAAATTAATCTTAGCAGAATATAGTTGTGACTGTTGGGAATTTTAGCTCAGCTCCTCTTAACTTTCTTCTCAAGGTTTTTATTTGACTTTCTTCTCTAGGAAGTTTTTAGCTATAAAGAATCAACTTTTTACTGACGCTTACTAGCTTGCCTCCATTACATTTGTCAGGTTGCTGCATGTTTTTTTGTTTTCTTGACTTTGAAGTTAGATGTCTGTATTAATATACTGTATTTATGAACAGTCTGAAAAAACTGCTCCTCATTTCCCTCCCTTGGTGTAGCGATGACAGACTGGCAGATGAGGCAAACACACTTCAAAAATGACATAGTGAAAAAAAGGTCCACCTTCCACTCCGTATGGAAGTGATACGTTTTTGACTTTTTAATTTGTCAAGCTCCCCTACTCATTTTTATACCCTTTCTTAAGTTTAAAATAAATAAATTGGAGGCTATCTTTCTAGCTTACTAGAGTTTTGCAGCACTTGGCGACGTTGTGCGCATGCGCGGTGACCCGTGTGTCAGAAAAGCTCAGATGTCAGACTGGCTGCCATGTATGTCAATCAAGTGACAAATTTCATAGTAATGGTGGACGATGGGCTGACATCTGCTTTATTAATTCCATGCAATCTACTCGCACTACCTTTGCGATCGATGTATTGGGCACCCCTTCTTTAGGTCATTAATTTCATTGGAGCAGATGGCGGTTCGTAACCTAGATGTTGTCCTTGCCCACAACTTGCTTTGGCTAACCAGAAGCTATTTTTTGGTTTGAGTGTGCTTTATGGTCATGAAGTCACCCTCCTATGACATTCTATCACGCCATTGAACTGATTTCACATGCTTCATGATCCAATCACACAAAAGAGTTTCAATAATGATGATGGGATTATGATTCCCTTCTCAGAAAACCAGAAAAGTCTTTATTTATTTTATTTTCTACTGCATGTTTAGAGATCATTCAGAAATAATGTTAGGTAATGTGTAGGTAACAGGCAACAGCTAAAACATTTACATCCACACTTTTCCTGTCATTTTAATCATGTCATTATCCAAATGCAAGCACTACAAATAAAGACATTTATATATTAAATGTAAAGACATTTATGTATTTGGCAAACACTTTTATCCAATGTGACTTACATTTCATTCAAGGTACACATTGACATACTGATCAGTTCTTGTTTTCCCTGGGAATCAAACCCATGACCTTGGCATTGCAAGCACAATGCCCTACTGTTTGAGCTACCCTAGCTCACAGAGTCTTTTTTGACCGGACAAATAACCTATAATAATGTAATAGAAAACAAATTTCAGATGCCTCAAAATAAAGTACATAAGTCCACTTATTTTTCTATGACCAACCTGAATTACATGGGTCTGTCATGCAAGGACTTTGTAAGTAAAAGTACAAAATGCTCTTTGATTGTAATCGTAGAGCAATCAAATCACACATAAGTAGAAGAGATGGAAAATGGATACCAGATTAATCTTGAATTCATCAGCATATTTTTTTTTACTCCTGTCTCATATGAGTTGTATTAAAATATGTGCTAATGGGAAGTTAAATAGGCAAATATAATTAATTCTTCACCACTTGTGTGTTTTTCTTTCCTACCTCTAATCTAATTTCTTACTGATGTTTCGCTAATGCTAAATAAAACAGTTTTGACTTTTCTAGCAGCTGTATTTAATATGATATTTAAACATGAAGTAAGGCTTTCACAGATGGTGGCAACAGAGCCAACAGATGACTGAAAGGAAATACTTGTGTTAGTCACAAAGACGATAAACCACAGAATGTTTATTCTACTAGTAACTGTATGTAACATCCTATGTCAAATTTAAACTGAACCAAGATAGATATGTTCTTTCAATTACATCTTTGTTTTTATTCATTTCAAACAGTAATTTTTCAAAAATGAAAGCTAATTGGAAACCAAATAACATTTTGTCTGAAAGCTAGACAGAAAATTGCCAAATCACACTTGTTTGCATAAAAAAAGAACAGATGACTGGAGAGTAAAAGACCTCAATAAAAGGAAAAAGTAGCTATCTTTCTGTCTTTGTCAACCTCAACAAATTAGATTGTGTATTCTTGTAATAAAGAAAATCCAAATTTGTCGGCAGCACTGTCTCCTGCTGTTTGCTTTGTCCATTAAAAGGAAATGAGCAGATGGCAGTTGGCCTCCTCTCGTCCTTTTTTCTCTTCTCCCTCTCTCGATGTCTCTCCCTTTCTGCCATCCTCATTGTCCATTAATCTCTCTCTTCACAATCTGCCTGAGTATAGAGCTGACAGCGAAGCCCCCAGGGAGAGGGAGGGAAAACAAGCCAATCCAGCTGTCAGAAGTCCAGCGACGGGACATAAGTCCTCTCAAGCACCCAGTGCCCCTGTCAAGAAGCTTGAGTGAGAGCACACACACACTTACACATATCTGTGACAAGGCAATGGCAAAAACAGACCAAACAAATAAAACAATATATTTTCATTATACAGAAATCCTTACTGCAAAGGGGAGAATGTGAAAATGTGAGTTGTTGTCAAGGTAAAATTGTAAATTAAAGGGATAGTTCCACAAAACTCAATCACCGTCATGTTGTTGCAAACGTGTATGGCTTGCATACCAATATTCTTCAGAATATCTTATTTATGATTAAATGGTTACAGAATTGTAATATTTGTTGATACATTTTAAAACCAACATTATTTGTCATGATTGTGACTATATGTCTGGAAAAGTAAGATCTGTTGTTACTAAGATGTTTAGTTTCTCAATACTTTCAAATTTTTAACGTGACTGATAAATATCAAAATGATGTCACTTCAGTACAACGTCGAAATTACAAGAAATTGTTACAAGTTTAAGAAATAAAGTATAATTTTTAAGAAATTACTGGTAAGTCATATTTACAAGAATGAACTCGTTTAACATTTCAACAAACGTTCTGCATCAAAACTATGATAATGATTTCAGAAGCCACTATTAATGCTGAGGAAGTTCCTGGAGTCGGATAAATAACATTTCTCATTTCCTTATTTATTTTACATTGCGGCAACAGTAACTGGAACACATTCAAACACTGTTCAGTATAAATTTGATTTTGGCAGTGCCTTGTTTTTGTGTTTTGGGTCAATATGGGCCTACAAGCTGAAGGCCCTGGGCCTCTAACTACTTTTATGTGGACAACTTTTAAATTGCATCAAACTTTTTAATGTCAGACCTATACCTATATCAAAATATATTTCAAATATATTTGTTTCATACCAAGTATACTACAAAACCATTAACATATTTACTGACATATATCGCTTGAGACTTATTGATAGACATATTACACCCTTCCCAATCTACCAGATATTGGATCTTTTGTGGAAGGGCTTGAGGATTGAGTTCTGTGTATATTCTGCCCAGGGAAGAAAGCAGCTCCAGTTGGATTGATTCTGTTGAGAGAGTATGCAAAGGATTTTGGTGAGTTCTTTACTTAGACATTCTGCCTGGCCATTAGACTAGTGAGACTGATATTGACAAAGTAATCAAAAGAGTTGTCCAAACCCTTGATGTAAACTGAGGCCCCTGGTCAGAGACAATATCTCGAAAAGGTGTATCAGTTGAAAGGCTTTAGAGAAGCAACCAATGACAGTTAATATGGTTGTTTTATCTTGAGAGACTGGTTGAGTGGTGATGAAATCACTGCATGTGACAGAGGTTGTGTGAGTAAAGATTGGAGCAGTTGCCTGTAAGTTTATGCTTCAGTGCAGGTGTGACAAGCATTCACAAATGTGCTGGTGTCTCTCTATAAGGTTTCCCACCAGAATCATGCAAAGATAATAATACCTGGATGGCCAGAACTTGTGGAAGCCCGTGGATTACCTTTTCTCCTGAACATGTCCCAGTGGACCGGAGCTAGAATCAGGTGAGGTGAGATGAGGGGTTGTGAGGAGTGGAGTCATATTGATGGGATAATGAATTGGCTTTGATCTACTTTGATCATGAATAAGCGATTGAAAAGTTGAATCAAGTGAAGAACAGTACCAATCTGGCTTGTCTGGGGTTTAGTCTTTTGAGTGTTCACTGGACAAACAGATTCATTATAATATTAATTCAACTACATGAAGTCACTTCGATTAAGTGATCTAAATATTTATTATAACAAGTTATAATGAATGTTAATGATAGTTATAATTTAATGAGGCATACAATTTATGGGTTATGGTTCTGCAACCATGGTAAACCAATGATAACTGGATTGTGTGGAGAGCGGATGACGAAGAGGCATGTTGTGTCGCTATGCAAAACTCCAACTTGAGATGGTATATTGTGCATGGCTTCCAGTAGTGCTGCCACTGCCAATGGAGAGTCACAAGGAATTTGTTTATAAACTTGCCTGTTGCCCCTAAATCTAAGAAAAGTGTTAGTGGTGATTGTTTCTGACTGACAGGTTAATTTTACTGGCACTTCAATACAAGCTGAATTTTGGATAGATAAAAATCAACAAAATCACCCTGCAGTTGAGTTTTTGAAAGGGTCTTGTCGGGCAGTCAGCTCTCAGATGTCCCACTAGGCCACAATATAAACAGAGGTGGTTCCTGATGCGGTGTTCACGCTCATCTGTGGAGAGATGAGTTTGTCGAACTGCATAGTTTCAATATCATCACTGGGGTGGTTTGTTTGTTTGAGAGGGCTGGTAAATCGGATGTGTCTCCTGGAGTAAATTATATTGTCAATGTGAATAGCAAGGTTGATGAATTGGTACATGGTTTTACCCTCGTCACGCCAGCTTTGTTTCACTGCACTCTTTTCTCCTTCAGGTTAAATGTGGGTTAGCAAATGAGGAATTACAACTGGTACCCGACTCACTTGAGGTGTTGGTGAAGCAGATTCTATTGGGGGGGCGATGGAGATTATGAATTGGATTTCACCAACTCCTCTATGAAAGTGATGAGTTGACCTAGATGTTGTTATTGAGACATCAGCTGGTTTTCTTGCGCAGAGTTCACTGGATAGATCAATGAACCACCTACTGAACGGTGGATCAGTAGGTGACAAAGTCTTCAGTAACAAGGACTCAGGCTGAAGGAGATCCATGAAACCGCACAAGTCAGAGCACGAACAGGTGTAGGGTTGGTATACCAGGGTACCAAAGTGTCAACACTGAACTTTCTTAAACAGAACAATAACACTATTGTCTTCTAGAGCTGCTGTACAGCCAAAACAAACTTTATTGCATTATTTTCATGTTATCACTGTGAAACTGCTTTGAAATAAACTGTATTGTAAAACGCGCTATATAAATAAAGGTGACTTGACTAAAGCAGAGAGCTGTAAACGTAGTCATAACAAGCAGAGGATCAGGGCAAGCAGAAAACGGCAATAGAGGTAGTCCAGGCAAACACAAGTGGCATGCAGGCAGTAAAGAATCATACAAGGTAATCCACGGCAGAGACAAAGACGGTCAGAACAACATGAGGAAAATAACACTCAGAAATGTAGCTGGGGCAAACAAGACTTTGCAAGGAATGATCACACATGGAACAGGTGCACAGTAATCAGTTCACATATGTGGGCTCTTGGGAAATGTAGTACAAACTAAATGGCAAATGAGACCTTCAGTCATGACAGGCAATAACAAGACACACAACATGATGAAATCAAATCAATAACCATGACAGCTAAAGCTGGACGGTGAAAAACACAAAAAGTTCATACACGAGTGACACTATCATTGCAGTCGGACCGAATGAGATGAGCATTTTTGGTTCCTGAGAGATCCACTGAAGATTATTTAATTAAAATTGTTTCATATTCTTAATACTGATTGATTCTTAATACTATATATACGATGTGGAAATAGTTTATAACAGAGTGTTTATAAAACACATATTTTTATAAAATCCTATCAAATTACCTTTCACTAGCTGGTCTCAAGGTTATTTTAGTGAATGAAGTCATTATCTTCAGATTCACACAGCTGTCATAGTAGAGTAACCACAGATGCAGTTATTCAGGGGTTATTAAGGGGTTAACACTGACATTTCACAGCAAGAAAGTGTCCTATTTTGAAAATATTGCACTCATTTTTGTAAAAACACTCCTGATTGTATTGTATTTCTTGTTTGATATTTTGGTAATGGAAAGTCATTCATAAATCTTTAAGTGTAACTTAAGTGTCCACATGCATTTGGGGGGCTCTGCTTCCCTGTTAACTTAATTTGTTCAGGAAAAAAAGTAATGAAAAAAAAGCTGAACTAAACAGTCCCCTCTTTTGTCAGGATCACTAAATTCACCATCATTTCCTCGGAGGGCATTTTAAAATCAAAAGTTGATCTCCTCTCCCTTTTCTCTTCTCGAGAATGAGTCAATTTCACGGCACATTATCCCTGCACCATTCTCCCTTTACCCTGACTCTCTCTCTCTCATTAGGAACGAGAAGGAGCAACATGAATTAGTAATGACAGTGAAAGGTTTGAAAAGCTGAGCGCTACTCTCTTGCCCTTTCATTACCCATCCATGGCCTGACTCTCATCCTGCTCTAACACTCATTTTGATAACTCGTCCTGCACCTCTACCACTGTCTGTGCTAATGTATAATAGGCACTCTCTGAATAGATTACACATTTGCGCTACTCCGTCGTGGCTGGATGTCTTACAGACTGTGACAAGCCATTCAACAGTCTTTTTAGAGTCATTTTGGTTAATGACGGACCCACAGATGAATGTGAGCTTTACACAAGTGGATAAAAGTGATCACTGAAGGGGAAAACATCTACCACCCCCCAGTGTTGACTGTATATGACTGCAATTTAAGGATGCAAATTCCAGCTTGCCACAATCAGGGTTAAGGATCCCTACAATAAGTATAATTAGACTTGCATAATGGATACTAATTTTACCAATCCTGTCAGATTGAGTTGATAATGCAACTTTGATCTAGTGTAAACCATTTCACAAACAGTGTATTTGTAGACAAATTATTGTTCTGGTCAGAACTATACACTAACTCTGGTGCAACAACTTGATACACTAGCTAGATGATGAAAAATGCCTCTCCTTTCAAGGTTGATTGAAACTTTAACCTCATATTCAATATGCCAGAGAGACCTGGAATGTGCCAGAGACCGGGCTTTTTTTCCCACAATAGGGGCCTGAATAATGCAACAATCAGTCAATTATTCATCTCTCCTGGCTTCTTATTATGTTCAGAGAGAGAAAGAGAGAGAGCACACCACTAAACAGTACAGCTTGAGTGATTGGCTAAATGCTGCGTCAACACATTTAGTGCATGTGCTCTTGAGAAAAGAGAAAGTGTCCATCTCTATGACTGTCTGTCTTGGAAGTTAAAAATACAAAAACATTGCAAAATTTTATCAGTGGCAAACAAGAGTGTCTTTATGTCTCGAAAGTAAAGTAAAATAAAAAATAAGATAACTAAAAAGTAAAGTAAAAAAACTGAATACAATAAATTATAATAAAATAATGAAGCATTGTGAATTTTTGTCTAGATATTTAATAAATAAAATTATAAACAAAATAATGAGGCATTGAATGCTTTACCAGTGGTAAACGATAACAAGGGTGGTAGGGTATCAATCTATTTGCATTTGACTACTTTGAGTTTGTGTTGCTGTAGAAATTACACAAAACAAGTATCAGTCAGTCAGATTTTTTAAACGTCTTTCTTGTAAAGCATGTGGGAAATATCTTTATTGTACTCCAGATGAACAGGACAGAAGTAATGACATGCCAGCATGCTCTCCATGTCAGGTAGGATAATAAACGGCAACTGAACCAAAAATAACTCTACAGCGTACAATGCACAGTAGCATGTCTACACTTTTATGTACATATTTGATGATTTGAAACATTTCTGCTATGATCCATGTACAACAATGACAAAAAAAGAATCTGGACAGCTATACCTTCTTTTTGAAATAACAGACAGATACACAATACGCATTTAAATGCAGTGTCTATATTTGATAAACAACTAAATAAACTGAAATCTCTCTTCAGACACCTCCCTTCAGGACATTATGCTTTAAAATTTACTTAAAATGTGGGGGCATAAAATGGCAAAGTCTGATTTGAATATTTCATCTGTCAGTGTAGCCAAGCAGATTTAAATTCTTTATAAAATGTTTTTTAATTTCTCAGTGTTGCGAAAAGTCCCTTAGAAACATGGTTATCCAACAAGGTGTGCAGTGTGATACCATTTTCTTCTCGGTCATCTGATAACGATAGCTTGGATTCATTCTACTGAAAGCTGAATTTCGATGGTCTTAATAATCTTGTCAAGTCCTTGTGCTGCAACACACTGACAACAGCCTTTAAAATGGCCTCTTTGTCGTCCATCAGTACTCCAGCAGAATTGCAGATGTTATTTACCAGGCAACTGACTATGGTCTCTTCTATACAGTATGAATATGTTTACTCCTTATCTTCGTTCTTCAGTACATCATTGTGGACTTTAGAAAGAGCCTTCCATCTGTGAACAAAAACCGGTATGAATAAAGCTTGGCTGATGTCACAAGCAGCATATAACGAACATACAAAACCATAATGTTCTAACTTGCGAACTGACAGGGAGATGAAAGGATTGTTAAAGGAGAAGATGCAGTATTTGAATAAATGTCAAAGAAAAAAAAAAAAAAAGAGACCTTCCCTCCCTTTCCTCTCAACCAAGACGAAAAGAGAAAGCAAACCCTTTGAAAGATTAATTACAACATGTAGATTATGTAAATTATGCCCATGCAAATATTTCATGAGGACAATTAAGAGACCATTAATTACTGCTCCCCTTTTGCCTTTATTCTTTCTTTCCTTTTTTTTCCTTTTTGTGTCAATGGTATCTCATTTCATTTCACTGAAAATCTTTTAAATGATTAATATTCTAACAAAGTCTTGTGACATCGTAAGTGTTCTGTCTGTATATATGTGTGTGTGTGTATAAGTATATATATATATATATATATATATATATATATATGGATGTGTGTGTGTGTATGTGTATGTGTATGTGTGTGTATATATAATATATAGTGTGTGTTTATATATATATATATATATATATATATATATATATATATATATATAAATAAAAGATGGAGCAATGATGGAAGATATTGTGTTCTGTTTCTTTCAAGACTGATCATTACAGGAGACAAAGGAATTTAAATATAGATCCATAAAAAGACAATGCAACAGGACATGGAGAGCTTAAATGTCCATTCAGACATTTGTACCTTGTATTGTTCTGTCAGTGTCTGTTTTGCTGCAGTTATGGTTTGTCTCCATTTCATGTTGAGAAGGGTCTGTTAAGAGGAAAACAAATTATTTTTCACAAGTAAAAAAAAAACATTTTAAAGTTTAAAGTACTTAAAACCACTGTTACATCTCACTCTGTTACAACCATCCCAGCCTCATTTATACATTGTAAAACCTAACCGTTGTTCTAACTAACTAACTAACTAACACTTTTTAGTTAACTTCACTGTCTTCACTGGTTATACTAATCGACACAGGAGAATTCAAATAACAAACAGTCTTTAATAATAAATCCAATGTAGAACACATAAGAGAAACTTAGGAAATATAATGGAACAGCCCGATACAGTAATACAAAGACGTCTTAAATTGATGTTGATTTCCTGAAAGGGTTTTGAATAAAATCACCATTATGGTGATTAGTGTTCCTTTTGTTTGAGGACATGGAACTTCATTTATAATGAATTTACTTTAATTCACTTCCCTTCCAATTGATGCAACAATAAATCAGTCAATTATGGTTTCAAAGAAAGAGAAGCAATAAACAGGTTGATTTTAAAAGGTGACCTAACTTCTAGCTAGATCATAAAGTAGTCTACTTTTCAAGTAGAATCATGATCTATTAGAACTGTGTTGCACTTTTGTCATAAAAACCTTGTGAAACATCAAACCTTTAATTGGGTTTATGACATAATCCCCATGTGTCCCTTCAGTCACACACAGACATCAATATTCAGCATACAAAACACAACAATGGTAACAATTAAATACAATTTGTATTGTATTGTATCGACTCTGACCATTACGAAACAAGACAGAATAAAATGGACAAATAAAGTTAATAAGTAGCACTCTGAGAGTCAGTATAAACAGTATAGTTTACTTAAAATTTGAGTAGCTTAAAATAATTAATCAGGTACTCTCTATTTTTTTAGTTATTGAGCTCCTGTGTATGTGAACTACACTAAGCATTTGTCAGTACAACGTACAACTGCTTTTACACTCAACTTATTTTTGTTTCTGTGCTTCTTTTTTTTTATATGACTTTACAACATATTCTTTCCAGTCATGGTTGTGTGGTCATGACTTTTTAAGTGGCATAGGTACTTAATTTCATCATGCAGAAAATTGTCTGTACAGTACTGATATTAGTATTGATATTGTTGTGCGTTCTAACCGTTTTGAGTAGGTGATCTCTCACTGGAAGCCGTCCGCTGCAGTGTCTGCTCGGCCTGGTCTCTTCTCTTAGACTCGACCTCCAGAGCCTCCTGCAATTTTCTCTTGGTCTTCTTCTCTTTCTTCAGCCGCTTTTGGATGAGTGCTAAGAAAAACACAGGGAGGAATTAAATAATTGGATAAATTAAATAACTGTTGAAAAGTTTGGTTTGATAAAATCTAAATGTATCTGAAAGAAGATTTTAGCTCACCAAATTTGTATTTATTTAATTCAAAACGCAGTAAACAAAGTAATTCTGTGAAATATTATTAAAATTTCAAATAAATACAAAGTTCTGTCATGGAACTCAGGATGGCACAGGCTTATAGGTCCTTAAATTAATTACTTCTTGCTATTAAATCATTATCTATAGGACACAGCTGGTAAACTCGCAACCGTCCCGCAGTATTTAACAGAACACCCGACCCGTAACCTGGCAGCAACACTAATTTAATTCCGACCCATATGATCTAAAGACAGCAACCCGAACCGCACCTGTATTAAATCATCAGATATTTGTTTTCATGTAACACAAGCAATCCACCAACATTAGACATTTAATAAAAACATACAAAGAGCACTCTCTTAATGACTGAAGCTGTCAATCACTTCAGTTGCAGCGTGACTGGCTACAATGCTCAACACTGCAAACTGAGTTGTAATTGGAAACCTCTGAGCATCTTCACACTATAGAGCTTGAACACAAATATGCACAGGATTGTTTGAAAGCAGCTGACTATCAGTAGGTATGAAGCTGAGTCGAAATAGTCTTAGCTATTGGACCCGCAGTCCACCCGTGTCTATTGATTCCCTGACCTGCACCTGACAACATAAGTATTATTCCACACAGTTCCGTCATCAGGTACCTGCAGGACTCTGTGACAGCAACTTGCAGAAAGCTTTCACAAACCCTCCACCTTCCCCAGCTCCACTTTTATAGATCTGCTTCAGGCGATTCAAGTATGCTATACTGTACAGCAGCAGCACATCTTACTTTCTCACGGAAGCGTGTCATGTGTGTATTGCCAGTAGCAATTCTCGTTCTTGCACTTCAGAAGCAGCAATAACCAACAGCAGCAGGAGCGTGTTCTGCCAAGACCAAACATATTACCAGTAGTATCCATTACCATGCCAAACACTGAGAGCTGTCATGACATAACTGTTTTTTAACTATTGTAACACATTTAAAAATGTATTTTATTCCTGTGATGTCAAAACTGAATTTTCAGCATCATTACTTGAAATTGATTTGAAATTGTGAATCGTTGTAACACTATAATTGCCATTACTGTCACTTTTGATCAATGTAAAGTATTCACGCTGAATAAAAGCGTTAATTTCACAAACACACAAAACAAAAACATTAAAAATATTTTTGGTAGTGTGTTCCATATATTTGCTATATTTTACATTAAACTTCCAAAAATGACTTTGGAAAAACTTTATGCCACTAGATAATAGAAAAATTATTACATCAAATCCCACATCACAGCAAACAGTAATTATAGCAAACCATGAAAAGCTGTTCCACATGCCCTTATTCAGCCTTTCACTAAATAGTGTCTGATATACTGCACATCTAATGTGAAACTAGGCTGGAGCCCAGTGGAACATGTTAATTTTCCAGTTTGCAGCAAGAGCTTAATTCAGACAGCATAGTCAGCGAAAGAATTAAAAAAAAAGAAAGAAAGAAATACGCAACGCGACTGTGAGCCTTTTCTCTTTGAGTGATCTAGGAATAACCTTCTTCTTCTTAATCTTTCCTCTGACCACTGGGTATAAAACATAGAAACTGACTCTAAGTCACTTGGCTAGAGTATAAAGACATCTCTCACTAATGGAAGAGTGGTTGATTTGATGAATTATGCAGGAGATTCATTATCCTCATCAAATGTGATGCGGCGAATATTAACACAGCAATTCTGTTTACGCTGATAATAAATCATTCACACTAATATCATAATATGTACTTGTAATTACAAAGGGTAATTCTCTGTGTCTGTATGTGTGTGTGTGTGTGTGTGTGTGTGTCTGAAGGAAAGTGCTGAATTTGCAGTAACATGACTAGCAAGAACACAATGCGGGCGACAGGAGAATATGAGATGAGGGGCTCTCTAATTAAACAACATTCATTAATGGTGCATGTTGCCCTGTCACCTTCTTTTATGATTTTGCCGTTTTATGACGGCTGCCTCGGAAGTTTCTAATATATGTAGACTACGGCTGTGCATACATTCTGGAGAACAGACAATTAAGAGATTAAAATGAGAGTAAATGTATTTTTTTGTAAATGTGATATGAAAGATCAGTTAGATGTGAGAACCTGTTTTACTTGTTTTTATGATGTGGGCAGACAACACGACATATAACTGAAAATAACTTCTTCTCATAATACACATATGATTTCAACTGTGAACACAGAAACCTCTTTTTCCTCTCACTGCAACTTCACAACAGCTTATCTTGCAGATGTCTTGACAATCATCATTCATTCTTAACGCACATAAGAAATTGCTGATTAAGAACATGTATGTTGCCAACACATTGTATTGTCTTTTGCACAAACACTGAGCAAATATTGAATGTCCATGATAAAAAAAAAAAGAACAAAACAAGTAGCTAGGCTTTATGTTGTTGTTTTTTTTTTAAGAAATGCACTCTCTGTATTCATGTTTCATATGGTTTGGAAAAAAATGTATACCATTGTGAAGAAAAGTTTAAATTATGGATATGTGGTAAAACGTTATATTTCCTTTACACCCTGAATACGGTATATGTAAATGATAACAAAATATATTTTTTATTTGAATATATTTTTTCAAAGTTTTTTTTTCTTCAAATATCATGAATTATTAATTCATAAATATTAGATGTTTGGGCTGTCAAACCATACGGCATGGTACTATCTGAACTAACTTGGCCATATAAACTGTAACCTATTCTTAATCTGATAACCTTGAAACAGTTATGCTCCTCTCTGTGAAATATTTCCATTTTTTTCCATTTTCTATTATTTTCAATTTTACACAAACTTTGTTATTGTATGTATTGTTGCATTTTTATGTTTTTCTTAAGTAATAGATCTGACAAAAATGTCCCATTTTATATTTAACTACTGTAATTGAATAACTACTGAAATTGAAATTAATAATTGAATACATTGCACTGCACATGTTTTTAATTTATGTAAAAACAACTAAAATTACTTGACTCTTTCCTTAACCTAACCATATCACCAAACCTGTGCCTAACCGTACCCGTTTCCCACCTCAATAGCAGCATTTTACAATACAACATAAACTTGTTAGGTTACCTAGCCTAATCTAATTGTTCCTAAAAAAATTCATGTAAATGATTAGTAGTTAAATACCCCTAATATAAAGTATGACCAAACATATCCGCAAAATGTCATAGACCTATATTCCAAACCTTAAAGGGACAGTTCACCCAAAAGTGAATCACTGTTTGTTCACCCTCATGTCATGTCAACACAGAAATCTATACGTCTCTTGCAGTTCAACAACAGTTCATAGTCACCATGACTCTTAAAATGACATAATAAACTATGTATAAGTATTTTTAGTGAACTATTTCTTTAAACAGATGTCAAATGTGGATTTAACATCTGAAATTAGACATTTAGCATTGTATTGTAGATGAGCGAAAGTTACATGCAGATGAAGATGAACAGAATAGACACCTTGGTGACATAAACCTGACTTGATCAGGATTCTGCACAAAAGCCCACTTCTTAAACAGAGAATTGTCTACAGATGACTCAGATCAGCAATTCACCTCTGTTTTTCTGCTCAACGCAGAGTTGCCTCTCCAGCGTCTCACGTAGTTCTCTCTCTCTGTACAGCTCCATCTTCAGCTCTGTGCGCTCCAGCTGCACCTGCTTCTCCTGTGTTCGCGCATTATCAATAGCCACCTTTAATAGACCCTGGAAAAGAGGAAATTGGCTTAGAATTTGAGCTATAGACTTAACAGGGTGAATCTTTACTCAGACTTTTTTTTTTACTGAAGTACATATATTTTTTAATAGCTTTAAATACCTGTATGTTGGTGAGGAGGGTTTCTATGGAGGACAGGCCCTCAGGAAAGAGCAGTGGAGCAGGGAATCCTGGGGGTAATGTCGGCCCGGAATGGGATAGTCTCTCATAGCTGTCTCGGGATGTGGGGGTGCAAAGGACATTCTCTTCTATAACAAGAATACAAAGTGCATTAATAATATATTTAAAAATAGCAATACAACTTTTAATTTTTTTTATTACAAATAAAATAAAATAAAACTTTAAGTGCATTTTTATTAAATACTCTAATTTTCTATATATTTTTAATTAATAATTTCATCAGCAAGGACAAATTGACATAAAAAGTGATAGTAAAGACATTTATAATATTAATGTTTTAACATAAATGCTTTTTTTGCCCTTTTTTAACTTTGTATTCATCAAAGAATCACAGTCTTCAGAAAAATATTAAGCTTTCAACATTGCTGAGGAATTTTTCTTCAGCAAATCAGCATATTAGAACAATTTGAAGACAGGAGTATGATACTGAAAATTCAGCCATTAAAGGAATAAATTACATTTTAAAATATATTGAAATAGAAAGATTTCTTGTTATTTCTTTTAATAACATTTCACAATATTACTGTTTTACAGAGTCAATAAAGGGACATGGTAATGGGAAATTACTTTTGCATTCTCTCACAAATGTTTTGCATTCCCCCTGAGAAACTTTTTGTTTGCAAACGTTTTCTTAGTTGAATGCAAAGGTATTGCGAGTGAACGCAAAGCTTCTTGGGGAATGCATAACTTTTACAAGAAAACATAAAAGCATTGACATATATATGTTTCCTCCCATCTTACATTATTTTTGCTTCACCACGTCACTTTAGGGGCTCTGTACTCTGTATATTGCATTTTTGATCAAATAAATGCAGCCTTGGTGAACATAAAGACTTAATAACCTTACCAAACAAAAAAGTATTAAACAGAGGTGACTGCCTTTCAGAGCCTTTTTTTTACTTTTTTTCTCTATTGGCTATTCAATGTGTTTAATGTCTTATAGTATATTTTTAATGAAATCAGTTTTCAACAGTGATTATAAATCTTCAGCTTCAGCATGCCAATAAACTGTATTTTCTAAAAACAAAAACAAAAAAAGGTTAAAATATGGTTTATTTTAACTGAAAGGTGGGATGGTCATTAAACTGCAATATCAAGCTGTTTTATGATTTTTCCCATCCCATTCTACATGGGGATCTTCTCCTCCTATATTGTTTCTGATATCTTCACTCTGTCAGGTGGAAACTATCACACTTATGTTCCCTTGAATTCATTTTCATGAACTTTTAGTTTGTTTATCGTCAGTCACACGTTTACTTTGTTCTAATCCACTCTTGAGTTGCATTTACATTTGTGCCTTTGGCAGACTCTTTTATCCAAAGTGACTTACATTACATTCAAAATACACATTAATATTCTAATTAGTTCTTGCTTTCCCTCTGAATCAAACCCATGACCTTGGCATTGCAAGCGCCATCCTCTACTGTTTGAGCAACAGGAAAGCTCAAAATTACTTAAAGTTACTATGGTTGCTGATATGATTAATCATTCTGTTCAGCTGTGTCATTCATTAATTTGCCTTACTATTTAAGTTTCAATGTTTGTGTTCTCATTCGTATAGATTACAAAAGCCATTTTGAAACTCCTCTTCATCATCCTGTGCTTCCTGCAAACAAAACATGGTGACCAGACCAAGATGTATATTAAAGGACACTGCGTCCATTAACGTTGCCCCAATGACGGGTAAAATACTTTTGAAGGGAATTACAGTTTTCATTATTGAATGAGGCAGAAATCTTTGTGGAAGAGTTCATCAACCATGCCGCCTGCAACAACATCTGCTTGATGGAGGAATTTAGGTGTGAACTGGTTTAAGACATCTGCTTGGTCAGAAGTAAATCAATTTTGTGAAGTGGGTTCACAGTGTGCATTCACAGTGGGAGAAGTAAGTAAGTAAGTGAAGTCCGCCGGAACGGCGACGACGTTGCAATGCTATCTTTCAACATGAATACGAAGGTGGCTTCTTAGACCAAATTCGGACACACATAAACGGCCACAGTGAGGACATCGCGGTCCAGATGGCACCACTACTCTTGATGCTGCCTCGTGTCGGATCATTCGGCGCTTATGCGAATCATCATTCCACTTATTAGTGAATGTCTCGAGACCCAGCTTACAAGTGGTTTTCCATGTGAGTCTGTCCTTGGCAATATCCTCAAGTTCAGTCGGGTTGATGTCACACCTCTGTAGGACACATTTTATATGATCCATGAAGCGCTTTCTTGGGCGACCAACTGATCGATAACCTGAACTTAGTTCGCCATAAAGCAGTCTACGTGGGAGTCGGTTATCAGGCATTCGGATAATGTGACCCACCCATCGCAGCTGTCGTTGCAGGAGAAGGTGTTCGGCTGGGGTTATGCCGGCTCTCTTATACATTTCTATGGTCGGAACTTTATGCCACCATTTTATTCTAAGGATGCTTCGGAGGCATCGTACATGAAAGGCTTCAAGGGCCTTGATATGTCGACGATAAGGGGTCCAGGCTTCACTTCCATACAGTAAAACGGAAACACATACTGCTTTGTACACAGAGATTTTGGTGTGTACCGTAAGGTTATGATTCAAGAAGACTCGATTCAATAGCCTACCAAAGGCAGAAGATGCGGCCTTGATACGATGCTCAATGTCGCTATCTAAATTACAGTCGTTGCTGAGTATGCTTCCAAGGTACATAAACTTTTGTGTATCAACAAGTGCATTCCCACGAACCATAAATGGATGAGAAGGTGAGTTTCGGTTTGTGACAAGTGATAGAACCTCCGTTTTTCCGGTGTTAACAACAAGGTACTTAATGTACAGTATATGTGTGTGTGGAGAGATGAATTCCTTGGGTCTCTTGATCTTCCCAAAATGTATATTCGTCTTCAGTCCCCATTGACCCCACCCAGCCTCTCTTCTCCCACCACCTCTTCAGACTCTTCTGTGTCTCTTGCTTTGTTTATTGCTGGTTTTCGTGCTGTTATTTATTCTCAGCAGTCCTCCGCCAATCCTGCCACCCAGTCATCAATCCTTGTCCCACATCTGTGTCACTTCTACTTCCTTTTAGTGGCATGGTTACACCTCGGACCTGCTGGGAGCCAGTTCCTCCTGAGACCGTGGCTCCACCTCCAGAATGCTCAGTACCACCTCAAGCCGTCGTCCTGACTCCTATGCCTGCGCTCCTTAATCCCTAGACTCCAGTGTGGACCATCAGCCATTCAGACTTGCCAGGCTCCCTTGGACCCTCAGCTCCAACTGGGTCAAACCTCACCACACCTCCTCTGTGGAATTACGGGCCATCCGCTACTCTCCGACCCCTTCGGCCCCTACTCATCAGCCCTCCCTCAGGTGTCTCCTCCACACTTAGTCACACCAGCTTGTCCTCAGTCCTCAGGTCATAGGCGTTCCATCGCTCCCTCTGCCTTTTGTCTGCGCTTAGGGCTCCACTTCATTGGCTTCACCTACACTGGTCGTTCCCCAGATGTCAACAGCCAAGTCACCATCATGGCTCCTCCCTCCGTCAACTCCAGCGTGGACCATCTGCCAATCGTCCTCACCGGGCTGCCTCGGACCGTTGGCTTCACCTGGCCACTCCTCTCAACTCCATCATGGCTGCTACCTCCATCTTCTCCTCCTTGATTTCTCCTGCCTCCTCTCACATGCTAAATTCATTCTCATGGACTTTTAGTTTGTTTGTTTTTCTATTTAAGACAGTACTGTCTGACTAAACAACAAATGCTAAATGAAGATATTGTTCTCCGTGTATGCAGCACTGTATTCTTAATGGAGGTGGGGTGGAGTTATGAGGTATTAATGACGACAGTCTGAGGATTTAATGGAGATACAAGGTTTGGTCACAAGCTCTTTTTTAGAGAGGCTGCTCACTTCAAAGCCAATGAGTGATGCTTGACATTCAGCTTCCCCTCACTGGACTTAATGGGTAAAGCTGACAGTCCTACACCCTAAACCTACCCATAAACCTATTGCTAAATATGACTCCATCCATTAGGTCAAGGACTAGGTCAAGCTCCACCCATTACAGAGGAGCTGGACATCATTTGGCTCTGCAGTGAGTGCAACTTGCTTTTTAAAACTAGTCACAGCTATATTATAACATTCATACGGCTTAAAATGTTCCTGTAGCATTACAGACAATTACATTTAATAATTTAGCAGACACTTTTATCCAAAGCGACTAACAATTTGAGGAGTATAGAAAGTGATTTGTACTGAAGAGTGCTTACAATTCAAAGTTCCGAAAATTACATACACAAGTAGTACAAGCATTGGGAATAGAGGGAGTAAGATAATTTTTTTGTGTGTGTCATGCTAGATGCTAATGGAAGAGATATGTTTTCAGTAGTATTTTAAACCTTGACAAGGAACCTGCATTCCGGATGAGGGCAGGGAAATCGTTCCACCAGCAAGGATCGGTGAATGAAAATGTTCTTGAGAGTAATCTTTTGCCTCTGTGATGGAACCATGAGTTGTCGCTCATTGATCGATTGAAGGTTTCTGGTAGGTGTGTAGATTTGTAACAGTGAGTGCAAGTATGAAGGTGCTGAGCTTGTGTAAGTTCTGTATGCAAGAGTTAGTGCTTTCAATTTGATGCGTGCTGCAAGTGGGAGCCAGTGCAGTGAGATGAAGGACAGACGACAGACGAAGTGGAGGACAGATGATTCACGAGGAGGCTTGTGACTTTAATAATATCAGTTAATATTATAAAAATAGTTTTGTCTGGATCCTGGATTCTCATAAGATGTATTTAGCATACAACTCTTACCTTTGTATCACTTTTACCTTTGTATCACTGACAATATTGTAAAACTTCTCCATAATACATACATAATACAAAGTCCTTACCTAACAATCTCATGTCATCAGAAGGCATTGAACGAAGAAAAACCTGAGAACAATGACCAAAGACAAGCACTTAAAGCACAGGAAGAGGCTTTAAGATAGAGAGCAGCAAAAAATTGTTTTTGATCAGGCCGAAGCCTTGATCTTGTCATTGTCACTCACTTCAAAGAGTTTGCTAATGTATGGACTATGGAGCCTCCTGCTATCCAGAACTAACAGAAACACCAGAGTGTATCTCGATCGGACAATTTCATCTTACTCCTCCTCTCATCTCTGCCACTTTACCAATTTGATCTTAATCTTTAATGTGCCTTAGTCTAATCTTTATAAATCACACTCCATTTTAGTATTTTAATTTTTGATTTTATCTTAATTTGGTGGAAAATTACAGTCTAAAATTAAGTACTACATAATTTACATGAACTTTGTTGTATTACCTACAAACAATAGTTAGCAGTGTCTATTTACATAGTGCAAACTGCAGCAAAAACGTTTTGCAATACTCCATGACCTCAACAAGCATTCAGCAGTTAAGAACACCTAATATAAAGTGTTATGTCTGATTCAGTGCTCAAGCATTTCTTACAATTATCACAGTTGAAAAAAGTTGTGCTGCTCAAGGAAACCATACTACATTTTGTATGGTTCTTTGATGAATAGAATGTTCAAACGAACAGCATATGTGTGTGTGTGTGTGTGTGTGTGTGTGTGTGTGTGTGTGTGTGTGTGTGTGTGTGTGTGTGTGTGTGTGTGTGTGTGTGTGTGTGTGTGTGTGTGTGTGTGTGTGTGTGTGTGTGTGTGTGTGTGTGTGTGTGTGTGTGTGCGTGTGTAACAAGTCTTAAACAAAGAAAATTTATAGATTATTTAACCATACATTTTATGGGGGGGAAATGTGGCATCAACCGTATTTTACTGTAATCTGGTAATAGCCTACAGTTCACATACTGTAACTTGCAACTGTTACCTTAACTATTTCTACCTTATTTTACCCATAACAGTTTTGTTGGTATAAATTAATTTATTTAGGTTGATTCAGTGATGTTAAATCATTTTTTGACTTCATAAAACCAGTTAATAAAGATGCCATTTTTAGGTTAAAAAACAAAACATTTTTTTGTTTTCATATCTACACCTATGCAGGTTTTCTCCAGTAAAAGAAATTAATACTATAAAACTATTTATTCAGCCTAGGGCACTATTGTACCTATCAAAGCTGTTTTAATACATTTGCACAGTGAGACCAGATGGGCTCTGTTCGTTTTGTAGGGCTGTATTAAAGCATGGGGTTTACGCAGGTATCCATAGTTCTGTAGTGGTAATAACCAGCCCTGTGTATGCTAATAAAAAATGTCAGCAGGGAACTAAGGGAAAGGTGACTTTCTGTTCTAACACAGCTGATCTATTAGCATAATACTGAACTGCCATATGGCGTTGGCATTACAATTATATACTGTAGGGTAGGGCGTGCAAGTTCAAAATTATTGTACTGCTTTAACAGTTGTCCTATAACTATCAAGACTGCTTCAAAAGAAAAACTTCAAATCACTGAGGCTGCCTAACTACAGATTGACTACATAGTCAGCTGGACATTCTGCACAGTAATGTTAAATGTTTTTGTTTAATACATTTGTTGTGGTGTAAGTGTTAATGCTGGTATGTTCCCATTAAAGAGAAAGGCATGCAAAATTAATTGTTCCCTTGACCAAAACACTTAATTGAAGGTTTAGAGAGAGATGGTCTAGGGATGCACCAAAATGAAAATTATGGGCCAAAATGAAACCAGAAATTCTGAATACACTAGGCCGAAAACCGAAAACAAAATTAATGTATTATTTTAAACTAGTTATTTGTATAATTGTATTATTGTTAAACCTTTTAATTAAAATAAAATAAAACCCTAACCCTAAAATAAAATAATAACACTTTTAAAGTAACAAAAATTGGATAGAAAATAGGCCTAAATTAAAATCATATTAAATATCAATATATTAATATCATTATTATTCTTCGTCATTCAGTTCTATGCAACAGAATCAGTTTTAACAGATTTACTTTTTGACAAATTATTAAAAAAAAAGCACAGTCCTACAAATCTATTTTTATCAAAGCATCTGAGCAGATAGTAGGGAGTGGATCAGTGAGCGAAAAGGTAGCATCGTTTTAACAGCATTCAACAGCACGGCTATATCGCACCACGTTTCAGCACAGTAGGGCTACTTCAAATAGAAACAAAAAGTCCAGAGAAATTTCATGTCTGCACGCTATTTGTGTAGACTTTGCTTTACCGGTGAGCGTGGAAAGTTTGGCCCATGAGCGACTGACCAGAGCATGCAGCGCACACGTTGCGGAGTGGAACACTGTGCAGTTGCTTTAAAGTTGTGCATCTTTCGAAAGCGGAACCGGAACTGGCCTATTTTCTGTGTGTTTTTCTCTTTTGGACAAAAAACGAAAATGCTTTTTTCGGCCAATATTTTTCACTGGCCAAAATTTTGGTACATCCCTAAGATTCAATGCACCCATGCTATGACATTATCATGTAAACTGACTCTGTTGGCCTAGATGTGAGAGGAAATACCAGGTAACAATTAATTTTCCAAATAGGTTATAAGTTGCAAATAATATAATTTTTAGCTTTTAAGCTTCAAAAAGGATGCATAAATGTACCATAAAATAACCAAACAAAAAACTTCTGGACTATATGCAAATGTTCTGAAGCCATATGATGCTTTGTGTGAGGAACAAATCTCAATTAGACATTATTATTCTCAATTATTAATCTCAAATCTCACCTCTAGTGAGCTGTTAACTCCTGTGACCAGAGAACTGATTCAGCTGAATCACTCAAGAAATTGATCAGTTTGATCCAGACACAAATTCATACTGATTTTGTGAACTGGATTAAATGACTTAATTAAATGACCCAAATTAACACCAAGGCAAACTAGGGTGGATGTCAGAAATTTGACTGAATAACAAATATGATTTTCATCTGTTCCTCATATTCCTCATATTCCTCATGTTCCCCGTGAGGGTCCCCGTGAGGGTCCCCGTGAAGGTCTGTAAGATTTTTTTATGTTTTTGAAAAGAAGTCAATTCTTTTGAATTCTATTTGATCAATTATTTGACTATTTTCCATTTAAATTTTGCAATGAATTTTTTTTTGTAACAACTGATTTTTTTCTAGGACGATTCGATTGAAAATGACTGAAGATTTTCAGGCTTTTTTTATTAATAGAAAGTATTAGAATGAATAGAAGAACATGTATTTGTAAAAGACACTTTTGATCAATATCCTTCATTTCTTTGACAAAATTGTAATTTTTAGGTCTGATCCAACTGACTGCCAGTGTAGTGAGGCCATTCACAGCCATGCTTTAGATGATGTCACAGATATATTAAGCAGACATATTAAAGTTAATGAACTCAAACTCATCATCTTTCTCTTTTCCAGTTTTTTGTTCGGTCCATTGTTCTGTCTGTATCTATTTCATTTCTTCTGTTTAACCCCAAAAGTCCAAAGCACCTCTTCTTTTTTTGTTCTTGAATGTCCTTCGCTTTAAAAATGCATTAAAAATCTCTGCACAGCTCTTTGCCCGTACTGTATTTAAAGTATATATAACTCAGGATCCATTTAAACAAGTAGGTGCTCAAAATCTCACCTTCCCCTGTGCCTGATAAGGTCTGATTAGATTTACTCACCCCTCCCTTATCTCTGCGGATTCACTTAGCTGACCAAAGCATCTTAATCTCACACTATCTGATCTTCACATCTTGGCAGAAGAGCGATGCCTCTGTCACATTCAAGGTGTTTCAAAAAGGAAAAACAATCAGTCTCCTGCTTCCGCTGGCTCTCGCTCACTGCCAGCTCCCCTCACTGCCGATCTCCCTCTCTTTGCCCGTCTTCCTCCCTCCCTCTCCTCTCCTCTTGGGTCCCTAAAAGCATGGTGTCTGCTGGAATGTGATTAGTGTTGGCCGCTGGAGCACTCAGCGAGAGGAAGCTTGGGCCATGCCGCTGAACTACGGTGCCCCGGAGGGACAATCAATGCTGAGTTAGCACTACTCTCTTTTCTCTTCTCCATCTCTCCCTGTGCCTTCCAATCTGATTGATTCTCCATTGAATTATTATAGTTTGTGCACTTGCTTTCCAGCGAAAAAAAAAAAATCCTGGCAGCCTGTTAGATCATAAATGCATCTCCTCAACCAAGGTCACTTTTTACCCCCCTCTTGTTTTGGATTCCCTAATGAACTCCTACTGTACGTCCACTGCAAAAGTCCTCCACAGTCAGCATAAGAGACTGAGCGGAGAGTGAATGAAGGTTGAAAAGCTCTGAGATGGATAAAGGAATCATCTTTGAACTCTTCTGTCTTTGACAAGCCATAAAGAAGAGATACAACTTCTGATCTTCAGACTTTCAGTGCTGCCCCTAAAGATTAATTTCAGAAACATGAAGGTGGAAGTTATCCTTCAGTCTAGTGACTGGTAAAGGTGTCCTGGCAGTGACTGAAAGTCTAGAATGACGTTCTTCAAAGGGGGAGCCATTGATTTTTGAAGTTTCATAAAATAAGCATGCATGAAAATCGAGACAAAACTTCACAAGAGCTCAGCAGGAATGGAATTATGCCAAGGGGCTAACTTCAAAATCATAACTAGTATAAAGGACATAACTAGTTAAAGGACAGGACATCGTTTTTTATGATAGTGAGCTTACCAGTTTAAATTTATGCAGCCTTCAGTGAATTTTACATTTAAACACAAATGAAGAATATTAGTTAAAAGCCTGTACATTTCAAGAAGCATTTGACCCAACTTAAAATTACACATTTTATTCTATTGTGATGGATTGCATGAATTTTCCATCATTATGCTTTCAGACTGAAATGAAAACCAAACTTATATGCTATGGTCAAGAGTTCAAAGTTTGGCTGCTTGTCCTGATTACCCCCTGCTGCAATTTACAATTTGATTTTCAAAGGCATCTTTAGTAGCTGTGAATTAGTAAAAAAATGTTTAAGTCCTGTGCCAGCCAAGCAAAATGCCATTGACATGCATGGTAATTCAAATGGTTAATGTTCATTATTACATTGTGTTTTGCTTTAGTCCTAGTCTCGACATTTGAAGAAAATATATTTACATTTTTTAAATTATTTTCTTTAATAAAATGTAAATGCATGTTTTTCATCTTGTCATATTATCACCATCAGTATGTTTAGATTACAATCATTCATTTGACACCATGATGCGCATTTGATCATTAATTTAAAAAAAATAATTAATAAACATTTCAACCAGTAGCTTTTTGATGGCATTAACCAGATATACAGATAATCCTTTCAAGAGTTGGGGACCAGTATGGTTTTTAAAACAATTCTCTTATGCTCAAAAATACAATAAAAACAGTCATAGTGTGATTATAATAATAATAATAAACTATTATTACAAAATGTGTTGACCCCAAACTTTTGAACAGTAGTGTATATATAAACCTCTTTGGTACCAAGTATACCTCATCATCAATGTCACCATGTTTGATGTGATGGTAGATAAGTGGTAAAACTCCTTTGAAATATGATAAATTCGAGACAGGGTTTTAAGCACCTGTGTGATCTCTACAATTTCACCAAATCCTGAAAGGCTGTGTTCAGTCACACTAAAGCCCCCTTTTCCGATTTCTGGTGCACTGTCTTCTCTCCACGGCACAATAAGGAAATTGTGCTGACTACTCGTCCTTGCAAAGTCCTCATTAGCCTAATGAAAGCCTTCAAACGCAAAAACCAAACAAGGGTTCTGGGAGGTTATTAGGAAAATTACACCTCCAGGAGGGCCAGGGTATGGGAGTTGGCTAGAAAGGGGAAGGGGGGGGGGGGCTTGCTCATTACTTCACGGTCTGCAAATCGCTAACTAATTCAGCCCCACTACCATGCCATTTCTACCTCTGTGGATAATTTTCACAGAACTGTAAATGAGAGCATTCATTGATTTCTCGGAATACACACAACAAGACTCGCATATGAATAGAAAGGAAATATACTTAAGTATTAAGTGACACATCAGCGGGATCAGTAATCATTTCCTGCAGTCAATCTAAACCATTACTGATAAATGATCTGCTAAGTTGAAGGAAAATAGAAGACACAATTTCATATCTGTTAAGGAAAAATGCTTGCATTTTCCATTACCTTTTTATTGTTGTTGTGTAATTCTAAACGTCTTTTTACAGCATTAGGAAAATGGTAAAAGTGCAGTCATGGCTAAACTTTTTGACCTTGTTGAACTGCACAGTAATGTACTTGTATTTGCATCTGAGATAAGCACTTTTTTACTGTTTAAACAATCTTTAATTTAAATAATCTATGTTGTTCACCAGTAAGGCACCCAAGCAAGTATTTCCTAATGCATAATGATCAATCAATCTTTTAAACCTTATACATGCCAAATTAACTATGTTTTATTCATGGCAAAAGATTATGTTTGAACACTTGGAAACTACATAAGTGTAGTTACATCTTGATATCATTTCATAAAAGTGTATTTTAGATAGTATCTTGTAGAATGGATTTCCCTTGAAAAGGCTTTTCAACACAGAATACAATATTAGCATCTAACCTTTTTCTGTAGAAGGCCTCTTTGTTTCATGGGCTGTGTCATGGGTTGCCAGATCCCCCTCTTTTGGACCTGGTGGTGCACTTGGAGAGAGGCCTAATAAGGCGTGGCCAAGAGAAAGACCATTCTGATGTAAATCTAAAGGGAAAGAAGGGGTATATAAACAGATTTTACAAACAAAAGACTTAAATACAAAAGCTGACCCTTAAAGCTCAGTGTTCTCTTATTGTAGGTATAAAATTAGTACAATTCTGAATTTACTGTATTTTTTTGGAAGAATTACACTAGCATTCAAAATTTGGGGGTAGAAAGAAATTAATAATTTTATTCAGCAAGGACACATTCACCTACCGTGACAGTTTAATGTTCCAAACAATTTCCACACAAAAAATGAAACAGTTTCCAACATATTAGTAATTCAGACAATATAGTAAATGTTTCATGAGCACAAAATCATCTGAATGATTTTTTGACTCATGTATGTCAATTAAGTCTAGAGTAATGACTGCTGAAAATTCAGCTTTTCCATTACAGGAATAAATTATTTTTAAAATATATTAAACAGTTTTCACTGTACCTTTGATCAAATAAATGCAGTCTTAATCAGTATACGACTTCTTTCAAAAATACAATTATTTCAAAAACTAAATATCTCACCGACCCCAAACGTTTGAATGATAGTGTATGATGTTAAAATCCAATAATGAAAGGTTCACTTATATTCAAGCTTTAAAAACTCTTCTCAAAAAGGGAAGTAAATAATATTATAGAAGCAATTTCAAGAGGTGAACCTCAGTTTTGTCAAAAATAGGATTTAAAACACATATTCTGAGGCAATTTATATCATGCCACTGATATCTGATATCTTGGGTAATATATTTAATGTGTCTGATGATAGACTGAAAAAAGTAGAAAGCATTATCTGTAATTGCATAGTTTTAGTTCCGGTTAAAGCAATACACATGAACAGCTCTGATGGCTTTGCTTTTAGTAGATTCTGTGATATCACCTTATTCTTAATTCTAAAAGCACATTTGTAAGGTTATATGTGCAGTTTCACATTATCGTAAGAGCATAGTGCTAAGTGCTCAGAGACCAAACTCAGTGGTGCTAAATTAGTATGTTTGGTTTTAGCCATACAACGGGATACAGAGAGAAATAAAAATGTACAAGTCAGCAAACATGGTACTGATGAAAATTAAAATCTTGAATTTATATTTGTAAAACGACACTGAGGAATAAAGCAAAAAAAAAGAAATGACTTTTCAGTTGAGCAGACGTACGTGGCCGGTCAGAAGAGCTCTCTGTGTGGGCAGGAGAGCTGGACATGCTGCTGCTCTGCCTGGAGGATAAGTGGCTACCTGACCTGCGGCCATCTTCCAAAGAGGGTACAGGTGACGGGCTGTCTGGAACTCGCTCCTAATAGTGAACACATAAATTAATGTTGGGGTAAGGGAACATATGAGAAGTGTCTGTACGCAAGAAATAGTGAAGTTCCATTACCGGTGCGTACCGGACCATTGGAGCACTGATAATAGCATCAGTCCAAACCATTATGCTGTTAGTTTTTAGTGGAACACAACAACATAATTTATTAGGAGAGCTTCTCGTTGATCTTTTCCATACAATTTTTACATATACACTCCAAAAAAGCCACAAAAGTTTATGCAAAACTTGTGCACTACACTGCTGTTGTACAGAATTTTTTTTTAAACTGTTCCACGGAAAAATTCATGCACAAGTACCAATGAGTTGAGGTTCTGTTTGTCATATTTGATATGCTCTATATATTACATGTGCGCTGATCAATGTTTATTTGTGGATAAAAGCCTAAAAGAAATTTGTTCATCATATAAAGCAATCGTGTCTCTTCTGAAGGCTTAGATTAAACAGCTTGTTTCATATGGATTACGGTTATAGTGTACGGTGTAAATTTTAGAACATCCTTGGACCTCAGTCATTTGACGAAAAGACGTCAAGCCTCAAACTAAAAGACTTTAGTCATTGGGCAAAATGGCATCATGCCTCAGACTGAAAGTCTTCTGGTCTCAGGACAAACAAAGTCAGGTGTCAGGTCTTGTACAATGACGCATCGGACGAAACAGCCTCAAACTAAAAAGGCATTGGACAAAACAAATTCAGGGTCTCGATATATTCACTGCAAAGTTTTTTTTGGAAATACCTTTGCAGGGCAATATACTGTTAGCGAACATCCCAATACCTTCCATAATCTATAAATATGAGCACACAACACAATAACAGCGGTTAAGAGAGCATCTGATTACAGAGATGTGTATGTTTGCACCATCTCTGTAATTCAGCACTCCGGTCTATTCACGTCGTCTTTATTTAGGACTTTATTCAATAGATTACTTTAAAGCAGCAGTCAGTATATTAACATGAAAAGAAGTAGTGACAGCTGTGTGTATGTGTGTTAATTATGCAGAATCTATCTATAGAGTGTATTTATTTTATGTATTTATTTGTAATTCTTTGGTATATTGGCATTAAAAAAAATAAAGAAGCAAAGAGAGAGAGAGAGAGAGAAAGAGAGAGAGGGAGGGAGAGCTTTACTTTATATTTTATTCTTAGTTTTAGCAGTCTCCCTAGTAACCTCTGCAGCGCAGTCTCGAAAGATATCTTTTCCTTCACGATAGTTTGCCAACATATAAGCCAGCTAGTTACAAAGTGTTATTTAGCTAACACTTTAAGAAAATGTTAAGAAAACGTCACATTGAGGCAGAAAGGCATGACTGAGGTCTGAGGATGTCCTAAAATGTACACTGTAACAATGGCTGCATCCGAAAACGTAAAAATGCTGCCTTCGAAGGACCCCTTCCAAGCTAAGAAGGCATCAAAGCTCATCTCGATCCAATGTTTGCTTCACTTCCTGTCTCCTGAGGTACCTTCATACGATCGAATTGAAGCCAACATAAATCCTTTGATATCCCACAGTCCAATGCGTTCCATTCGGTGACAGCTGATCTAGAAAAAGAATGATGGCGTCTGATGGGTTGCAGTTGTTGGTCAGTTTGTGTGTAAATGTACATTTTTGACCAAATGTTTTCCACTTCTAATTTCTAATTAAATATAATAAAATATTTTTTCAGTTCTCACCAAAGCTCTCTATTTGCTGTAGATCATTAAACTGTTACGCTGACTCAGAAGTCTGTTTTGTGAGGTATCTGCATGCACAAATGCTGCCTGCAAACTCATTACTTGATGGGGCAGCGAGGCAATAATTAAGCTGCTAAGTTTTCGGACACAGCCAATGGTCTTTATGAATCGTTTGAAGCATGAACATTTTGGTGGACTTTACTTCCAATGATGGGACAGAATCTCTAAGGTTTCATAATACTTCTTTTGTCTGTCGAAGTTGAATGAAAATCGTATGGGTTTGGAATAACATTAGCGCAAGTAATTTTCACTTTTGAGTGAACTATCTCCAATTTGTGTCCTTGTACCTTTATAACTGACGTCACCATTCTAGATGGGACACTCTGGACCTGAGCAGCAGCTGCCATATTGGCAATAGTGTTGAGATGGTTCATCTGGTTCATCGCCATGGTGACCGAGGCAGGAGGCAGACTGACTGGAATCAAGGGATGTGGCATCATCATGAATGGTAGTTCCAAACCTGTATGGAAAGAAATTTAAACACACACACAAAATCATTCTATCTGGAAACAAACAAATGTTAATTAATTCCCCAAAACTATATTTGATCTACTTCTGCATAAACGCTCTATTAAATGCATTCAAACTTTTTAAAAACTCTATTGGACATCAAAAAAGCAAGCTCATTAAAATAACACATGCTGTACTAACAATTTGAGAATGTTACGAAACATTCATCACATTGAATGGGAAAACATGTAAATAGATTCAAATTATGATATCCTCAGTTTCTGCTTTGTTAGAGCTCTCTTTAAAGACATGCCATTATGGCACAGCATGTCTACAAGTAAAACAAGAGCTGCTGGAGTCTGCACCTCAAACCAATTAGCTGCTTCTCAGACTGCTGCAAACGTCTTCATACATAACAACCCCATGATAAATTAGACCACACACTCTATTTGTAGCACAACAAGCTACGTGACAGCAAGACTGCAGTACATACGCCTGCTGTGTGACCGGTGTTTTGCTTGTTTTAGTGCGCTGATCCAATCCCTTGCAGCACTCTAACAGTGTTATGCTTTATAGGAATGCGAGCGGATATTCTCCAGAGAGGAATAACAGCAGAAAAAGGAAATGGATCCTCTCACAACTGAACAGGTCAGGGCGTAAGGTTACAGTCAGCCACTCTACGGCCGCCTGTACTCCACCACCACTTTGAAAGCGAAGGATGAGAGAGAGAGAGACATTTCGGCAGTTTCTCTCAAAGACTTTTTCATTTCTCATCAGTCGCCTTAAGAGACGCTCCTGAACTGTGTTGGCCTCGTGGTAATGGATTCACTTGGGTTGATACACGCGGTACTAGCGGAGCCGTGGCCGGGCGATGATGAGAAGGAAGGACAGGAGATGATGAGCCCTTTGGAGGTGATAGTTTTCAAGACCCTCTGCTTTTCAGCCAAATACCAGGCAGCTCTGGGGGTCAGAGGTTACCTCTCAGCCACAGAGACTTACAAATGAAAGCTCCACCCGAGCCCCCCTCCCTTTCGTCATGACATTTTGAGTCAGAGACGGAGAGAGGGAACGAATAAAAAAGCCCCTGATTCTCATGAAACAGATGACACGCAGATCAGTCACGGTGATCGGGCGACAGAAAGGAAGTGAAAGGCGGATCAAAGAAAGGAATCGAGTGTTGAAGGGATTGATGTATGGATGGAAGAGGGATCTGAGCCAAGCACAAGCACATGCCAAAAACATGCAAGCTGCTCCGTCTTTCTCAGTAGGCCATCACTAATATTCTTAAAGATAAAACGACAGTGCAATGCACATATTCGCCTTTCAAAGTGGAATTTAAACTGCCATATTACTCTAGAAAATGCTGATAGGAGCAATATTTGGCTTTCCAAGCACATTCGGGAAAGGGCCAAAGTGGCAAGGAAACACTAAACCCCCTCCCCATCCAAAAAGACACTTTTGAATGAGTCTGGAACTCAGCCAAATGCATCAACATCCGTCACCCTTCATCTGTATCTCAAGGGGCCTACGTCTCAGCTTCTGCTGCAAAAAGAATAACAATGTGATTCGCTAGCGTCTGCTAACACCACAGTGTCACTGAGGCCTGTTTCTGAAACACATGGTGGCCGATATCACTCACGAAGTGCTTTCAATCTTTATTTACCTAAAACAAAAGAGCCCAGGGCTAAAAGAAATTGGAGGCGCGCCATTTTAAAATATCCCCCCGCAGCAGTTGCCATTGTGTGCTTGAGTCCGAGCTATTGTGGGAGCGTAAATGATTTTGACAGGAAGTTGCAAATTGTATAAATATTTAGCGTTTAATAAAAAAGGAGAAACAAAACAAGCTGAACGCTGAGGAAAGGAAACAAAAGAAGTCTAATGACAGGGCTGGGAAGGAGCCAAGTATTTGGCTGCATAAATCCAAACACAACAGGGATCTTGGTACAAATTCGGGCACAAAACTCTTGAATAAAATGGCATGGAGACCAACAACACAACACCTGGAAAGGATTCAAATGGGAACAGCAACAAAAAATATACAATGTAGCCTGCTGCTAGAATGAAGTGTGAAGATTTTTACATGCTGATTATCACATGATATCGCTTTTGCCAACTAAGGAATCAGCTTAAACAACATCTTTACTGCAAATACCATGTTTTTTTTTATTGTGAGACCAAACAGATATTATAAAGAAACAAAATCAAATAAAAAGCAGCTAGTTAAAGGAGAAGTTATTCTGGCATTTTGATCCCGCTTGGATTTGGACTGAAATTAGCTGGTTTCAGCTAGTCATAGAAAATACGTTCTTGGACTCAAACTTGAGGCGGACATGAGTTAGAGTCTGGTCTTGTCCAGACTCGAGTCGTATATCATCAAAGCAACTTTAAAAGTTAAATGAACTATACCCAGAAATGAGGTTTCCGATTTTCCTAGTGCGACTGGAAATCCCTTCCACTTTATTGCTACTTTAATCTCAGTCATAAATGTTTCTGTGCTGTAACCCCCTGCAGGTAATACAGCAGTTCTCTTCTCTTCAGGCCAAACTCCCCCGAGACACAGACCACCGGCAGGTGTGTGTGAGAGGAAGAGACACCAACATCTGAGAAGCATTTGTTGACCTGATAGCACGAATCCCAGTGTTCACTTCTATTTCTCACGCACAACAACATCTTCAATGAATTATTAACCTACGATAAGGCTATTTGTTTTCTCTCTTTCCCCAATAAAGAGATTAAACGTGTTCTTGCCTGACAGTCGTATATAAAACAGTAGCGATAGGCAAGCTTTATTTCCCAGACGAAGGTGCGGCTGCCAGTAAGCAGCTGTGGTCTAGGTGTTTAGTCTGTGCGTTTAACTCTGGTCTTTGTAGTGGTTAGACACCGTGGAGCAATTTCCACATTCCCGTCAGCAGGGGGTGGGGAGGGGATTATGGAAAACCGGAAGTCTTGTTTCTCCTTAAGATGAAATTAATGATGCCTTCATGTGCTTACTGTTGAGTTACTTCCCTTATGGAAATAATCACAAAACAAGCAATGGTGAGTCCCTTGAAGGGCTTTGAGGCCTATTTAGGGAAAAGTTAATGAAGGTGCAGATATTTTGATACGCAGATGAAAAAAATCTGGGAGGATGTAATCTTCAGTATTTGGCTGCAAAAACAGAGAGGATCTTTTTTTATATATCTGAGACGAGATATAAATCTGAGCTCAAATTAATTCTTAATACAGAATTATTAGATTTGCTTGGAACAAAATTAAAGTGAGAAGTATTAATAGGCAGTTTGTGTAACTATTTGTCTGGTCAGAGGAACGAACAGCAGAATTATTGAGTGCACTAGACATCTCACGCACACTTTTGCCACCCACAGCCACACAGAGACTCAGAGAAGCAGTCGTCCTGACCAGCTGCTTATGATTACTTGTGTTTACAATGAGCATCAGGCATCTGCTGCATGTAATTCAAAACATACACACCCAGAGTCTGTGGAAAAACCTAACGACACATGTGCACAAAAACATAAACACATTATTAAAACAAAACAATGACTATTAAAGTTTGTTTATGTAAAAACAAATGAATGCAAATACATAGATATTAAGAAGTCATGTTAAATTGGACAATGACTTTGTATAGACTTTTTGAGTACGACCATGACTGACCTTCCCTTTTTTGTGATAATAATAAAAAAATGTTTCTTAGCACCAAATTAGCATATTAGAACGATTTCTGAAGGATCGTGTGACACTGAAGACTGGTGTAATGATACTGAAAATTTGCTTTGTCAACACATGAATAAATTACATTTTAAAATAGAAAACATGTAATCATATTTTTATAGTATTACTGATTTTGCTGTATTTTAGATGAAATAAATGCAGCCTTGATGAGTATAAAAGACTTCTTTTAAAAGCAACATCAAAAAATCGTACCAACCCCAGAACTCTTCCTTTGTATCAAACGAACTGCGTTTAATCAAATCTTTCAAATGTGTTCTTTCTTCAAGGTGGCCCAAGAGTTCACATGAACTTTTTGGAAAGAACAACTAAATTCTACTCAACAAACTCTCTCTTTTGCTCCCACACCAATGTCTATAGCTATAATTATAAAAGTGCTCACTCAGTGTAGCAGAGTCTTCTCACATTTTGTTTGTCTCAGGTTTCACTCCATTTTTCTAAAGGTCACTGTATTCCATACGACAGTTTCATTATGAAAAGCAAGCCAAAATTCAAAATAAAAATAAACCTGTTTTATTAGAGATCACAAAACATCCCCAATCACTCTTGATTCAACACTATTGTAAATACTACATCGTGCATTTTGCTATGATGGATAAAACATTTTTACAACACCATTCTTTTATCCCTACATCTCAGGTACATGGCAGGGACATGGCATGACTTTGGTCTGGAGCTCAAAACATAAAGTCTTGCATCTAGGACAATTTTATGGGTTTAGATAAGACTGCAAACTATGTTCAACACACTAAAGATAATAATTACTTCAAGCAATTACTTTTTAAAATTAAGAGAATCATGACACATGACAACTTACCTAATTTGTTCGTCAAAGTGCATTGAGTTTCCGTTAACCATATTTTATGTGCTCTATGTATGTGCGTTGATTTTAAATGTAAATAAAATACCAAATCATATAAAGTGATCATTACTCTTTAGAAGACTTTAGCTGATAAACTCATATGGATTACTCTTACGATGCCCCTTTATGAACATTCTGAAGCCCAAAAAGTTTTAGTTCCTCATGCAATTCATGCAATCATTTGATCACTATAGGTTATTTTCTGTAATACTGATGTAAATATACTTACAATGCTGCATTTGTTACTGACTTCTGGTTGTGTCAATTGTCCCAGTCATCTTTTCTAGTGTCATCCATTTTGGCTCATCATAAAAATGGCTTAATTTTAAAGGAGAGTTTTACTGGAAAGTTCACACTACTCCAGTGATGCCATCTTTTGTTCAGTGGCTCCTTTGAGAATTTTCTTTATTCATATTTCATTTCTGTTCTGATTGTAAAATGACGTTATAGGAATTAAAAGGAAAAAGGAGAAAAAAATTCCACTTCATTAACTGCTCTTCTTTTATCTTCCAATTTTTTCCTGATTATGTTCTGCAGGAATCCCATTTCTTTTCTATTACAATTTTTGAGGAAGTTTGGCTTATCTGTCAGCTCTATCCCATGAGGATGAGAGACAGACTCTTATGGACTTGTGGAACCGCAGCCCTGGAGACCATGACATACTCTGTCTTTACCCACCTTTATTTTTCTCTCATAAAGTTAAGGACAGTAAATAACTAAAATAAACAATATATTTGTAAATATATATTATGCATAGAATTAATAGCTTTATTTATTATTTAGAGGTGGCACGGTGCTCTGTGGTTTGTACTGTCGCCCACAGCAAGAAGGTCCCTGATTTCAGTCCCAGCTGAGCAAGGATGTGTTCTGTGTGGAGTCTGCATGTTTTCTCTGTGTTGGTATGGGTTCTCTAGTTTACCCCACAATCCAGACATGCGCAAAACGCAAAACGTGAACATTAAATTGTCCATAAGCGTGAATGTATGTGTTTTCCATGTGAGGGACTGCATACAGGGTGTTTTCCTTGCCCACAAAACAACACAAAGCAAAAAACAGACCTAGCATCAGAACCCTATTGGACAAGCAGTTTTAAAAATGGATGGGTATTTCTATAGGTATTATTATATTATCTAACTTAAAAGTAGTTAAAGACACTTTTTTTGATAATGCCAAAACAATGCCCAATCAGCTGTCACACTGGAGACGGTGGTCAGATTAGGCAGATGCTAAAGATAGGTTGGCCTTTTTCTTCTTCAAAAATAAAACCTAAATGTGACCAAGAATGCTTTAAATTATGTGATCCTTTTGTGTTCTACATCGTGAATTATTAGCTAATATAGAATAAATAAATAAAAACCAAATCTCAAGAGACCAAATACTCAAGTTATGAAGGCAATTGGGTGAACACTCGGTGTCCAATATAATACAGTGGTGTGAAAAAGAGTTCCCTTTCAGGGAACTCGAGCTGTGTCGAAGCACTAGGGGAAATAGCCTTGCGTGAGTCACGTGAAGATCTATGCAACCAATGAGAAGCGAACGCGTGTGAATGTGTCACTGCCGGCCGCAGCCGGTGACGTCATGAGGAAGAGCATAAAGCGCGTCTGAAACCGGGGCGCGTCAGCTCTGAATGCCTTCAGCGTGCTGTGTCTGTGCGAGAGTGGTTTTTGAGACTTGATAGCTTAAAAAATCAAAGAATGAGTGTGAAAAGTGTGGCGAGAGATGAACAGAGTTTCAGACCGTGTGTTTATCCCTGTCCTCGTTTTATAACGGGCAGGGATACACATGTAATGTGTGTTATCTGTTTAGGAGTGGAACATGCACGGTCGGCTCTTGAGGGCGCCGGCTGTAAAGACTGTGAGCAGTTTTCTCTGCATGTTCTCCGCTCCCGCCTGGCGGTCTGTAACGAGGCCGCCCAGGCTAGTGTTCCCCGGGGTTCGGGACCTGCAGCGGCCGAGGCGTTGCGGCGCTCTCAGTCCTGGGGTTCACAAATGGATCTCGCTGAGGCTGCTGGGGTGGGTCCGTCCTTACCTCAGCCCTCACGAGACCAAACGGGTTCCAGTCACGGGCACTCCTCGGGAGATGTTCGTGCTGTGACTCCAACATTAGCTTTGTCGAGTTCCGATAGTGAGATGGACTTAGCTAGTGTTGACCCGGCAGAGGAGGCTTCGCCACTCTCCTCGCCGGCGTTTGAAGAGCTAGTTGAGGTTGTGGCGCGAGCTGTCTCTCGTCTGGATATTGAATGGCCGGCGGAGACCAGAAGCGCCCGTCCTAAAAGAAGCATGTTGGACGAGCGTTATCTGCCGGCTCGCGTCACTCCCCCGCGCCGAGCTATGCCTTTCCTTCCCGATTTGCATGCCGAGGTATCCAGATCGTGGGAAAAGCCAGCCTCTGAGAGAGTTCATACACGGAACAGTTCGATGTATACGAATCTCGCAGGGGCTCAAAGCTATTGCTATGGGGGGATGCAGAAGGTGGATGAGGCGCTTGCGAGCTACCTTGTGCCCCAATCTGCGTCCTCCATTAAAGCTCCGGCGCTCCCCTCCAAGCCGATGCGCGTCACGTCGTCTTTGGTGGGGAGAGCGTACTCAGCCTCTAGTCAAGCCGCAGCGTGCCTGCACACCACGGCTCTGCTGCAGGCTTATCAGGCTGAGTTGCTGGGGGACCTCAACGAGGGCGGCGGTATCGGTCCGGAGACAGTGGCAGAGCTGCGCCGGACCGTGGATCTGTCTCTCCGGGCCACTAGGGAGACGGCCTACTCTGTCGGTCGCTCCATGGCAGCTCTGGTGGCTACGGAGAGACATCTTTGGCTCAATTTGTCTTCCATCAAAGATAGGGACAAATTTGTTTTGCTGGACGCTCCTCTGTCCCCTTCGGGCTTGTTCGGCGACGCCGTAAAAAGCGTTGTCGACAAGTTTCAGGAGGCTGCACGACAGCAGGTGGCGTTCAGTAAAGTTATTCCCCGCCGCCCTCCACGTGAGACCGCCAGTCAAAGGGGGTCTCAGAGCTCTTCACACAGGGCCGCTCAAAAACGAAGTGTCGCCACCCGTCTTCCTCCGGCTAATCCCGGGGGGTCGGGGCGACAGGCTCAAGCCTCTGGCAAGAGGGGCGATCTGAGGGCTGTCCTGAGCGCTAAGAAGGCTAAGAGCAAGCGGCCCTGACGCCAAGCCGCAACAAGGTGGTGTATCCCTGGAGCAGCTGACCAGTCAGCCCGCCATGGGAAAACCACCCCCTCTGAGGAGGGTCCTAGAGCACTCCACCCGGGAATCCGGAAATCCCGGCCCAGTGGTGGACATGCTATCAGCACCAGAGGCCAGCCCCGGGAGGCTGGTTCCCCTAGTAGAATTCCGGGATGCGTGGTCACGGCTACCCGGTATCTCTCAGTGGGTCCTGCGCACGGTCACCTTAGGGTACGCCATTCAGTTCGGGGTCTCACCACCCCAGTTCTCGGGGGTCCTACAGTCTGCTGTAGGCCCTCAGCAGGCTCTGGTCATGGAACAAGAAGTAGACACTTTGCTGGCGAAAGGGGCCATCGAGTATGTACCCCTCGCAGAGAGCAAGTCCGGGTTCTACAGCCGGTACTTCATAGTTCCAAAGAAGGATGGAGGGTTGCGGCCCATTCTGGATTTACGTCTCTTGAATCGTGCGGTCAAGCGTCTAAAGTTCAAAATGCTAACGCTCAAACAGATCGTAGTGCAGATCAGATCCGAGGATTGGTTTGTCACAGTCGACCTCAAGGACGCTTATTTCCATGTCTCCATCCTTCCGCAACACAGGAAGTTCCTGAGGTTCGCCTTTGGGGGAAAGGCGTACCAGTATCGGGTGCTTCCTTTCGGCCTAGCGCTCTCACCCCGCACGTTTACGAAAGTCGTGGACGCTGCTCTAGCTCCCCTGCGGTCACGGGGCATCCGTGTCTTAAACTATATAGACGACTGGCTTATTCTGGCCCAGTCGCCGCAGTTGGCGGAGCAACATCGAGATGTAGTGCTCGCACACATAAAGGAGCTGGGGTTGAGGCTGAACGCCAAGAAGAGTGTCCTTTCTCCTGCTCAGAGAACCACCTTCTTGGGAGTCGTCTGGGACTCAGTAGCGATGTCGGCCCGGCTTTCCCCCGGGCGCATCCAAGTTATCTGTTCAGCCGTCAAGAGCATCAAGTTAGGCCAGCCACTCACTGTCAGACACTTCCAGAGGGTGTTAGGGCTCATGGCAGCGGCTTCCTGCGTCATCCCGTTGGGCCTGCTGCACATGAGACCCCTGCAGTGGTGGCTAAAGACCAAGGGGTTTTCCCCGAAAGGGAACCCGCTTCGCATTATCAAGGTCACGGGGCGATGCCTACGCGCCTTGAGTATGTGGAAGAATCCTTGGTTTCTGTCTCAAGGCCCAGTGCTAGGGGCTCTGGCTCGGAGAGTCTCTCTCTCGACAGATGCCTCCCTCTCGGGCTGGGGGGCGGTCTTGAGAGACCGCTCCTCACAAGGTCTATGGAACAGTCGGCACCAAACCTGGCACATAAACATGTTAGAGTTACTGGCGATCCGCAAAGCACTCCGTGCGTTCCTACCGGACCTTCGCGACCACCATGTCACTGTTTTCACCGACAGCATGACTGCGGTTGCGTATATCAATCACCAGGGGGGTCTGCGTTCGCGACCACTTTACAAGATGGCGCGACAGATCCTCCTCTGGGCCCAGGGAAAGCTGCTCTCCATCCGGGCGGCTTACATCCCGGGGGTCCAGAATGTGGGAGCAGACGCCCTGTCGAGACAGGGGGCGAGACCAGGGGAATGGCGACTCCACCCCGAGGTGGTGGAGCAAATTTGGGAAAGGTTCGGAAAGGCACAGGTCGACCTGTTTGCCTCGGTAGAAAACTCCCATTGCCCTCTGTGGTTTTCACTCACACATCCAGCGCCTCTGGGGCGGGATGCCGTGACGCAGGCGTGGCCGAGGTTACGCCTGTATGCTTTTCCCCCGATCGCTCTGCTCCCGGGAGTTCTGGCCAAGGTTCGCCGGGACAAGGTCCGTCTCACGCTAGTGGCCCCCCACTGGCCGTCCAGAATATGGTTCGCGGACCTTGTGTCCCTCCTCGACGGGGTCCCCTGGGAGATCCCGATCAGGAGGGACCTTCTGTCCCAGGCGGAAGGTTGCATTCTTCACCCGCAACCAGGGCCGTTGAAACTGTGGGTCTGGCCCCTGAGGGGGCCCAGCTCATAGAGGCCGGTCTCTCAGCCGAGGTTGTTGAGACCATCCTGCAGTCCAGAGCTCCCTCCACGAGGAAACTCTACGCCTTGAAGTGGAAGCTCTTCACTTCTTGGTGTAGTGAAAGGCAGCTGAACCCAGTAACCTGCCAAATTGGCAAAGTACTGGAGTTCCTGCAAGAAAGATTTGTGGCAGGGCTGTCCCCCTCCACCTTGAAGGTCTACGTGGCTGCTATAGCGGCTTGCCACGTACCTCTGGGTGGGGTGTCCTTGGGCAGGGACCCCCTAGTCACTCGTTTCCTCCGTGGTACATTAAGGCTGAGACCTGCGGCACAGACCAGGGTGCCTGCCTGGGACTTGTCCATGGTACTCCTAGGCTTGTCCCAGCCACCCTTTGAACCTCTAGAGGGTATCTCTATCAAGTACCTCTCGCTAAAAACCCTTCTTTTGCTGGCTATCACTTCGCTTAAGAGGGTCGGGGACCTTCAGGCCCTCTCAGTGGCCCCATCATGTCTTGAGTTTGCGCCCGGGATGGCGAAAGCTTTCCTCCACCGAGGCCGGGCTACGTCCCCAAGGTTCCCACTAATGTGGCTCGGTCTATCACGCTGCAGGCCTTCTGCCCTCCCCCATTTGACGATCATGAGCAGGAGCACAAGAACAAGGTCTGTCCAGTGCGAGCACTGGACGCTTACGTTCACAAGACTGCCACGTGGCGTAAGTCGGACCAACTGTTCGTTTGCTTTGAGGCCCCCGAGGGTGCCCCAGCTTCCAAGCAAACTCTGAGCAGGTGGATAGTCGAGGCTATCTGTCTAGCTTATGAGTCGGCCGGACATGCTTCTCCTTTGAGGGTCCGAGCCCACTCCACTAGGAGCATGGCGGCATCCAAGGCTCTCCTCTCCGGAGTCTCCTTGCCTGACGTTTGTGCTGCGGCTGGCTGGTCCTCGCCGCACACATTCATGAGGTTCTACCAGCTAGACCTTGATGCCGCCCCGGGAACCAGGGTGCTCTCTCAGTGAGCTGGGACACACCCGGATGCTGACCTCGCTGAGGTGGCGTTGGCATAGCGTTCCCCTAGTGCTTCGACACAGCTCGAGTTCCCTGAAAGGGAACGTCTCGGGTTACTTATGTAACCCTGGTTCCCTGAGGGGAACGAGACGCTGTGTCTTGGCCTCAGCTCCGGGCGCATCCGGGCCCGCTTCAGGCATTCATGGCTGACGCGCCCCGGTTTCAGACGCGCTTTATGCTCTTCCTCATGACGTCACCGGCTGCGGCCGGCAGTGACGCATTCACACGCGTTCGCTTCTCATTGGTTGCATAGATCTTCACGTGACTCACGCAAGGCTATTTCCCCTAGTGCTTCGACACAGCGTCTCGTTCCCCTCAGGGAACCAGGGTTACATAAGTAACCCGAGACGTTTTCCCCCTTCCTGGTTTCTTTTTTTTTTTTTTTTTTTTTGCATGTTTGTCACACTTAAATGTTTCAGATCATCAAAAAACTGTAATTATTTGTTAAGGATAAATGAAAATAATTTATTATTAAGCGGAAACAAAATCCAAACCTACATGGCCCTGTGTGAAAAAGTGCTTCCCCCACTGTTAAAACATAACTTAACTGTGGTTTATCCCACCTGAGTTCAATTTCTCTAGCCACATCCAGGCCTGATTACTGCCACACCTGTTCTCAATCAAGAAATCACTTAAATAGGACCTGCCTGACAAAGTGAAGTAGACCAAAACATCTTCAAAACCTAGACATCATGCAGAGATCCAAAGAAATTCAGGAAAAAATAAGAAAGAAAGTAATTGCAATCTGTCAGTCTGGAAAAGTTTACAAAGCCATTTCTAAAACTTTGGGCCTCCAGCGAACTACAGTGAAAGCCATTATCCACATATGGCAAAAACATGGAACCATGGTGAACCTTCCCAAAAGTACCCCAAGACTGCAGCAACCTCCATACACCTCATCCAAGAGGTCACAAAAGACCCCAGAACAACATCCAAAGAACTGCAGACCTCACTTAAGGTCTCAGATAAGGTCAGTGTTCACGACTTCACCATAAGAAAGAGACTGGGCAAAAATGGCCTGCATGGCAAAGTTCCAAGACGGAAACAACTGCTCAGCAAAAAGAACATTAAGGCTGGTCTCATTTTTGCCTGAATACATTATGATGATCCCAAAGACCTTTCGGAAAATACTCAGTGGACTGATGAGACAAAAGTTGAACCTTTTGGAAGCTGTGCATCCCATTACATTTACCATAAAAGTAACACTATATTTCAAATGAACATCATCCCAACTGTAAAACATGGTGGTGGTAGTGTGATGGTCTGGGGCTGTTTTGCTATTTCAGGACCTGGAACACTTGCTTGCAATGGAACCATGAATTCTGCTGTCTACCAAAAAATCCTTTAGTAGAATATTCAGCCATCTGTTTGTGGCCTCAAGATGAAGTGAACTTAGGTTCTGCAGCAGGACAATGATCCAAAACACACCAGCAAGTTCAGCTCTGAAGAAAATCAAAATTAAGACTTTGGAGTGGCCAAGTCCTGACCTGAATCCTATTTGAGATACTGTGACCATGATAAAAAGGCAGTTCATGCTCGAAAACCCTCCAATGTAGCAGAATTTCAACAATTCTGCGAAGATGAGTGGGCCAAAAATGTCTCCACAGTAATGTAAAAGTCTCATTACAAGTTATTGCAAACGCTTGATTGCAGTTGTTGCTGCTAAGGGCAACCCAACCAGTTATTAGGGCAATCACTTTTTCACACATGGCCTTATGTTTTTGACTATATTTAAGTTTGTTTGATCATCTTTAAGTGTGAAAAATACACACACACACAAACAAAAATCTGGAACGGGGCAGACTCTTTTTCACACCACTGTATTTGTGTCTTGTTGAGAATTATGTATCTAAAATAAAGCCCTTCTTGTGTGAGTTTGTGATTGTGTACTATACACATCTAACTAGCTGCTTGTTTTCCTTCACCAGTTTAACGTCAACAAGACACATCCTCTCCAAATTCCTCCTTGACAGGACAGTGTGACTATATCCAGAGCCCTCCACTTCCTGTTCAGGGCACAGCTGCTATAAGAACCTCTATTTAACCATCAATGAGCTCATATCCTGGTAATCAGGGCAGAGGGTGAGCTGCTAAAAAAAGTGCCCAAATCACCAACTGGATCAGTGCCACTGGAGTTCCTCTCTAACTCTGCCGTATTTGTCTGGCCAGCCTCATACATGCCACACATCGCTTCAGATCTCTTCAGTCTTCAGGGTTTAAATGTATCACATTTCTCAGACTGAGAGTATTATTCTGGGAACAGATTGTGTTTGTGAAATGTAAATAATTACATGATCAGTGGATGGGGGTTCAGGTTCAAAACAGGCGGGCATGAGATACTGATATTCTCAGATATGTTCCACAGATAAGGATGTCTGGGTGTCAGTATTAAAATTAGAGGCCACAAAACCTGTTAGATGTTAAGAGAAATACATTGTGAAGATGGATAGAATGTTAAAGGAAGGAGTGTTAAAAAGAGAGAGTGGTTCTGCACCACTCAGCTCTCTTCAACTATATTAATATTCCACACCAAGAGTCCATACTCAAGGTTATTCTCACTCTAAATTGCTGAAGATAAAAAAAGCTCTTCCTTATTAGCATTTGTGGGTAAAAACCTAGCTAATCTTATTCACACTTATCCCTCTCGCTGTGACATCCTGGCCTCTGTTTTTTTACTTTTTCCCCACAGAAAGGTCACAACCTCATTTTCATGGTATTTTCTCGCTTAAATCTGCTTACAATGCACAGTTTCTGAAAAATAAGTACTGCATCATAGAATAATGGCAAGTCCTCTCTTTTATTAAAGTTTTTAATGTTATTTATATGTACATGTGGTGTTTTCAATATGCTTTAAGACAAACCATGTACAAATTCATAAGTCAGCACCATTGCTGAGTATTTTCTCTTTGAAACTGCAGTGATCTAAAGACAATACAAAGTCTACAACTTACAAAGCAATACAAAGTTTCAAAATTGAATAATAAAACTCTAAAACACAGCATGACCATGAACAGAAGAACAAAAAATCATGTTTTTTCCTGCATTTAGTTTTGGGCCAGATGTTGGGTTTGAGCATTTTAGATGGCTTGATATAATTTATTAGATGTTTAGATGCATCTCTTTAAAAGGGAAACTGACACTTACCCATGCTGGAGGTGATGTCACCATTCTCAGAATCTGTGCCGTGGTTATTGCCATGGTAACTATTCATCACCTCCAATTTGATCTTCTTCTTCATGGCTTCAGCAAGTGTGGCAGCTGTTAGCCCTGTCAGAGCATTAAACAAAGAGAAAGAAAAGTGTTAATATATTTAATTCATAATCATTCAGTTTTCTTAAACAACTTCTATCACTTCAGTTGCCTAAATCCTGTCAGAATATGTGAATATAAATGATTGTTAACAGATTCATCTCACTGCTTTTCCACAAATGTCTTCATTCAAATGCTTTTGTGAAAGCAATTATGAATATTTCACATCGTATAATTGAATTTGACGGAAGAATACACTGGCACTGTAATATTAGATGATAACAACAGGTCTATTATTACCAACAGTGTCATCCCAAAGCTACAGTCACACTCTATCCCACATCACTGTTCAACAGTCAGTCAAACTACTTACCTATGTCTACCTAACATCAGAAACTAGCATTGAACGGCAGGTCCTGGATCTGTAGAAGTTGAGATCTGCGTCCCCTGTCATGCATTGATAATTCAAGCTGCCTGGCACCTGCTCATTGTCACAGGTCTCCAATACCCCTTGTTAACTCTCTCTGTGTGTGTGTGTGTGTGTGTGTGTGTGTGTGTGTGTGTGTTTGCTCCCCAGTGCACACATGTTATAATTCAATTAAAATTAGATTAGCTTCCCTTCATTGCACAAAGAGCTGCTTCTGTTCACGCGACTCAGGCTGCTACTCATCTCTTTCCTCTTCCACTAGCTTTAAAAGATCTTAAATGAAGGCAAGTTGTGTTTGTTGTTGTTGTTTTTGTTTTTTATATTGAGATCACTTTAATATAACCCCCTAGAGACCAGTAAAAGGGTTTTTGGAATTTAACATTTTGTTATTTACAGTTTGTAAAATTAGTTACATTTTTATTTTTTATTATACATGTATGTTCTCTGAAACAAAATGTGAAAATAATATCAAATTCTTTGGCAATACTTAATTATGAACTAACAAATAACATTTTTAAAGCATTCATAATAAGTTAATGTTAACTCATTAAAATACTATTGTTTAATGTAATCATGTCTGGTTATAATACATTAACCAATGATAATTTATACTTGAAATGTTAAAATGTATTCCTATATAACAGTTTTTTTCTCTAAAATAAATCTCCACTACATGCACCAAACTTTTCACAGCTAAATTTTCAGCTATGTAATTTAAGCATTTTTTTTTTTGCTTTTGCTTTTGCTTTTGCTTTTTGAAAATTTTGTATTACACAAAAATATTGTATATTCTATATTCACCAACAAGGGCAAACATATCTAATAAATGAAATAGCCATGCTCCTCCACAGCGCTAAATTCATGTGTATGCTGTGCTTTGGGGCATCGATTAATTGACATTGATATAAGCAGTGTCATACACATTTTTTAGATCTATTCACTGTTTTATAACAGATCTTTAACCTCTAGTTTTTTGTTGTGCTGTTTTTGGGCAATTAAGATAACAGATGAACAAGTGTCTTAGCTTGGTTACAATTTATTTTACAGTACATGCACTTACAGTGTACTTACCCAAGAAAGTACTAGTAGTATAAGGTAAGTATAAGAGTTAAGGTTAGGTTTAGGGGTAGGTAAAAAGTTAATACTGAGTTATAACCCATTCATTGTAATAAAAAGTAATAGGCTATAAAAGTACATAGTATGTACATGCAGAACAGGACTGTAAAATAAAGTGCTACCCTTAGCTTGATTCATGTATTAAATACCTTGAATCACCATTTGCTTCAATTACTCATTCATACAGACAGTATTTGATCAGCTCATGTACGCTATTCATACACTGTTAAATGAACAAGACAATTTGGATGCCACACTTTCAAGCAATATATGATTGTTCAAACACTGACTTTCTAAAAGTATCCATCCAGTTCCGATGCATTTAAAATCTATTTTTTTAAAACCAGCGCTCTAGTCCGGGCAAACTGCTCTGAAATTTAACTTTGGCTCGCTAGCATTTGGCTGCAACACACAACAGTTATGTGCAAATATGAGGAAAGCTCTGGCAGTGAGCTTTAGGAGTGGGGTGTTTTTTTTCTCACTCTCTCAGTCGCTCTCCAAATGCTTTCACTAAATGTCAAGATCAGAGCATGAAAGCCAAGGTCCCTATTCAGCCTGTGAAGAGGACGATATCAAAGCATTCCCCACTCTCGGTCTGCAATACACTCAAAGAGGGAAAAAACTGTCCTCTCTCTCTCTCACTCTCTCTTTCTCTCTATCTCCCTAGTGGCCTTTGAGTTTCCATCTTTGTGGCTGACATTGATAGTGTGACCTCTGCCGAAGATAAAAGAGGCCTGTGCTGTTGAGCATTTTCTTTCTCTCTCCATCACCTGCTCTTTCTAAACGAGTACAAATGTGCGGCCTTTTTTGGGGCTCTCTTTGAGAAGTTGTAACGAGCAGACTGAGTACACGCACATACACAAATACAAGGGCAGCTTAGAAGTCAGGCAGCAGTTGTGCATTTAGCTTCTCCTGCAGAATGGACAGAATTTGTGATGCTTTAAACGACACTCCTTTGAGCAAGAGGAGAGCTGACACCACAGAGGCCGAGGTGAACATATCTCCAGGCAAAACCTAATATTTAATCATAATATCACAACACAATAAAGGGTAAATTAGAGTTGGCAAGATGAGGTTACGTACTACCTCAGGCAAACCTGCATTGTGAATGTGGAAACAATAGCTGTGTTTTGTTGGCTTTGGGCTTTTCCTAAGCACAGCATGAGTCAGATTGTTTATTTGCGTCACTTCAGATAAGTGCTGTTTAAAGTGACTGACACAGAAGTATAACAGGCTACAACTGGTTTGTAACAATAAGCATCATTTCAAGCAACTGAATTAAAAAGGCAAAGAAAAGAAAAGGCTAAGAACCAAAGTTAGTTTTACTTTAATATATTTGTATCCCTGATTAACACGCTGAGAAGACTACAAGTAAGACTACAAACATAATCCCTGTATTTCCTATTTCAGCCTCTCTAAAGACGCCTATGACACAGTGGCCGAACTAAAAGGTATAGTTAACTTGTTAATCAAAGTTTTTGTCCTAACCAGCCTTTCACAGTCATGTCGTGTCTCGTCACGCTCCCGTCAACTGTTACGTCAGTTCCTCCTTCTTGTTAGTTGTGTCAGGTGCTCCCTGTTTCCCTGTCTATTTAAACCCTCATGTTCTCCCTTGTCTTTGTCTTTTGTTGCGTTTATCTGGATGTGCTCGTGTTCCTTGTGTGTGGATGTTTCCAAGTGTTTAGCACTGTTGAGTGCCGTTTTGGTTTCGTGTTTAAATAAAAGTGTCTTCAGTTTGGATTGCCGAGTCCGCTCCTCATCTCTCCGCACGCACACAACCGGCTCTCGGTTACACAGCCATGGCAATTCAATGATTATCTCAGTTATATATTGAACACTACTAAAATTGTTGAAGTTATTTTTGCATTTGACTTTTATAGGCATAATGAAAGAGACAATGAATAATTAACCTCAGATTTTGAAAACTTCAGACTGTTTTTGAAAAGTTCAGACTGTGAAGAAACAAGTGCACTCTGTGACAAGAATTGTATCAATCACTGAGTATATATTTATATTTTATATATTTATATATATAAATATATAATGCACTGCTGTCTCACACTTGCAACAAAATAATCAAATTAATACAATATATATATATATATATATATATATATATATATATATATATATATATATTGTATTAATTTGATTATTTTGTTGCAAGTGTGTCTGTTGTCAAAAGGCAAATTGCTTGTAGCTGGCATGCATACTGTCTTGCATCTGGTTAGGACAGTCTTTAGCTAAACAAATAACTTGACTACTTCCTTTTCCTATTCTTTTTTCACTTTTAATTATGAATCTTGGTTTGATAATCTTAAATTCAGTTTTTCTCATTTTAGAAAGAATGAGATTTGTTTGTTCTGGCAGTAGAAGTGAGGTGAAGTATTTCCTAATTTTCTTACCAGTGTGAGACATCATTCCTGAGGACATGAGTCCAGAGACGGAGTGGGGCAGGACGTGAGGGCTCTCGGGTGATGTCACGCTCTGGGTCCTTTTAGGAGGTCTGCCAGGTCTTGAGCTGAAAGAGGAACACACAATGTCAGACAATCATTTCATTTTGGTTACATGTAACAGCCCAACTAAAAGCTAACACACTGCTTATAATGGGAATGCTGTATTCTGAACTTCTATTCAACGAACTATAATTTTAAAGCCTAACAATAATGGTAAAGATTTTTTTACTGTAGCCAAAATATACGTTTATGAATACAAAAATCGACCTGCTCTAAAAAATAGTCATTGGAGTAAAAACACATGACAACTAGCTACTTATCTACCTTCTTTTTTTTAAATGAAGGTATGATTAGCACACACTCACGCATTCATTTCTGTTCAGCGCTGAACTAATCTACTATGCATACTAGCATGCGTCAGTAAATACTCTCAAGGACAGTCTTTTTTCTGCCATCTCTTGAACTCCCTTCTCTTTTTTCTCTCTCTCTTTAATTAGATCACACAGCAGACTCATCTCCCTTTTCCATAATCAGCCGATTTTTTGCTCATGTATAATGCATGCTGCACACCTTGTTACCTGCTCTTGTGCATTCATGTGCAATTTAAATTTGTTGAGTTTACAGTACATGTGCTAAAATCAGCCACGGCTCTCTGTGGCACACACAAATAACATCTGCATTAACTTGAGGTGTTTATCTAGACAAGCAGGTTTATCTAATTGAGTCTAAATGGGATGGGAAGTAGGTTATGGTCCATTTTCACTTGTTTGACTCAACACGCTGCACTTTTGATTGCTCTGACCCTCAGTGTATCTCTATTGAAGTGGGTGTCAGATTTTAAGGAAACCTTTAATGGAAGGAATAATAAAAAAGAAAAAAAAACCTTTATCATGTAGCTGAGCTTTCTAGAAAAAAATCCTCTATTTCACACAGAGCCTCTGCTCACACCTCCCCCAGTGCTTGTGAGCGCCAATCATCCTTCATAAAATATTAAAGTCCCCACCGTTTGCCCTTTTAAAATCTCCCTCTTTCAATTCCCTAATTGTAGTGTTTCTTTATCTGTCCACTGCAGAGAGTAAATAAATGAACAAAATAGCTATTTTATCACAGCGCCTGACCTTTTAAATGGGAGAGGATTATCACAGGTTTATTTCTCACCCGTTTCTCTCACCCTACACACACATGCACTCACAAAAGGGGTCAGGAGTGGTGTCTTTGATAGAGATGATGAATGCTGCATGGATGAAAACGGACCAAACATGATGCTCATTTTTGACTCATTTTGACTTTTGACTGGACCTATTAATTAAAATAAAATAAAAAATAGGTTTAAAAAATGCCAGGGTGATAATGTTCTGGCAAGGTTTTCACAAAGTTATGAACAAACATTCTTCAAGTAATGTTATAGTGTTTATTTTTAATAATTTTCTCAAAATGTTAGCACAAAAACATTATTTACCCAGTGTTCATGGAATGTTTTTTCAGAAACATTGTAGTTGGATTTTTTTTAATGTTGCTATTTATTTAATTCCCATAGTAACATTCCCACAATGTTTTCAAAGTTATAAAATAGAATGTTTTCTTAATGCTCGGATATACGTTTTTAAAACAAAAAACTGGACACATTGAACTTTCAGAGAACATTTTGAAACAACGCTTTCATAACTTAATATGAACATTAGTACACACACACACACACAAAAAAAATTAGGATATGTTTGCTGGGATATTCCCCTAATTTCAGAACAAAGAATAGGATTGTCATCCATTGCTCAGGAAACAAACCAGAATTAAATAAAAATACTATTTATATAAATCTATATATTCTGAGAGAACAACAGGAGCTTAAGAAGTCGCAAACAATACTGAATGGGGAACTAACTCAAACTGAGGACTTATATACACAGAGAAAACAAAGGAACTAGATTGCACACAGGTGAAGGATAATTATTACAAGGCAAATCGAGTCAATAACTATGAAAACCAATCAGGACAGGAACATGATAAATTATTTAACTAAGCAGGCAAATAGGAACATATCAGAATATAACTGTTACAAAAAGCCTTAAAAATAATTTAAAAATGTTTTTTATTATTGCAGAGTTTGGCATATTATTATTTTTATTTTTTAAATGTTGAATAAAACTTCACTGCTTATTATATTTTTTTTAATATGAGTACAAGTGGAAAAAAAGGGACCCATGCAGACCTTTATGACTATGTGACAAGGTCATTATGGTTACTTCAAACTGTAAAATGTGATACAATTCTACCAAATGATATTCAATTATTAGTTCAAGATTAAAAATTATATATATTTTTTTACTTGGTTGTCATTCCATGTGTCCCTGTGTCTGTTTGTTCCTTTGATTGATTCATCCCGCTTACCTGTTGCTCATTAACTAACTCACTAGTTCCCTTTGTTTGCTCTGTGTATATAAACTTTGAGTTAGTTCTTTTACCTGCTATCTTTGTGTCAAGTGTGTAATTTTGGCTCCTATTCTCCTGTGTTCTCCTTTGTGATCAAAAGACTGTTATTTGCTTATCTTTGCCTCGTGCATGTTTGACAACACGTTACATTAGTTACAACACTTGACATTTTTTGTCATTGCATTTACTTTTTTTACATTGGCAATTTTAATTGACATTTTTATTTGCCTTTACATGAACAGCATATTATTTCAGCTCACATCCTATTGCACACCTTTCTCTCATCCAGTCTCACACACTTACAAACACATCTCAGCTATGCTTCCAGTTTTCGTAGTTTTCCTTTTAACAAACAACAAGGTGAAACCCACGCGGTTTTGCGTTTTATACAACCAAAGAACACATACAAGTATGTGCAAAAACAAAATCATCTTCTGAATCTGTTTACAATAATAGCATATTCAGAGAGATGTGCTAAAACGTTAGTGCTAATGACGCAGTTCTGGTCTTCTCTCTTCCAACAGCCATACGGAATGCCTAACAGGCTGACATTTTTAATAATTCCTAATGGGGCGATATTTTAATTAAACTGATACTGATGGAATCAGATTAAATGTGGTTAAGCCGTGCAACGGAAATGACTCAAGAAATTCAAAGAGAGATCAGTAGATAAGGCACCATTTTAACTCTCTCTCCCTGTATGATTCATTAACTACGACCCCCTTCCGTTCGCAAAATGAAGAGATTTTTTATCACTGCAATTTTTCTAGATACTTCATTTGAGAGGACAGATGTGCACAGGAAACAAGACTTAAGATTAACATGGTAGTCTATGAAAGAGAGAATCAGAGGGGAAGAGAGAGAGAGAGAGAAAGAGAGAGGGAACAAATGCAACGTACAACTCAGGGTGCCTTTGAGGACATTTAATTAAAATCTAATCCTGCATTCATTAAGGCGCACATAAATTAAGCTGTCATTCATAAGATTTATGGATTCTCATTTGCATACCACATACAATTCATCAATTACTGGGGTATGAAAGGGGCACAACCCCCTCTGGGCTTCCTATTGCCATACAAACAAAACGGGGGGGGGGGGGGGGGGGGGGGGGGGTAACAGAGACAAATAGAGGAAGAGGGTCTAACTCTCCTGTTTTCCACTGACAAACATTCAGATCTACTTTTCAATTATTATGTCCAATTGAAGCTGTAAATAGGGACTGATCTGTGTCCACAGAGCAAAGAGATAAGAGAGGGCAGTCAGTATTTCTGAGAGGAAACTGATTACTTTAGATTACGCACACAGGAAAAAAGGAACTAAGAGAGACAGATACCTCAATCCCTTATCTCTACAATAACTACACTTTTCACTATAAAGCTGTCATTCTGGATAAGCAGGAGAAAACAAATAAATCAAAAAAAAGAAAGAGAACATTAATATTCAGAGTTACCGAACCAAAGAAAAAGACACTTTCTGTGATGGGTAGGTTAGACTATACAGTTTGTACAGTATAAAAATCATTATTTCTACATTGGATTTGTCAAATATAGTTGTATATGATCTTCTACTTTAGCATAAAAAAAAAAAGTTTTTAAGTCACTTTTTCTTTTCTATTAAGGAAAGTGTTTAGCTAGTTGCCTTTGGCTTGTTCAGATGGGGTTTAAACACAATTTATATTTAGTAATATGAATAATCTGACTGCACTGACACTGAATTAATTCAAGTTAATGACACTGAATCATAACTATTGTCTTCTGTAGAGATGACTTTGACGTTTGCAACATTGACATATTTACTAAACTGAAATGAATCAACACTGAACTAAATTATATGATGCTATAATTGATTTAACTTTGCAAGCTTGACACAGTTATTGGACTGAATCCGCATTGAACTGACTCAAAGTGAATAACGACACTTTTGCTTTACAGCTGATACTGCATTTACTTCACAATTGATCAAATCTTTCAACATTAACACTGCTATTTTCCTGTTAATTACTGTGAATCTGTAATTGTATAAATATAAATTGACATGAATTACACCTTGCATACAAGCTAATATGAACTGAAGACAACTTGAAGCAAGAGGGAAAACATTTAGATGTAAATGCTCTTTGATGAAAAAAAGCCCAAATGAAAGGATAAGAGCAAACATCCTTTATTTTGGGCTCAAACAGGAAGTTCCTTCATGATGGGGTGTAATCGGAGCTCTTATCGCAGTGAAAGACTGAACCCAAATAGTCCACTGTTTGTGTTTCAATCTGTGGCTCTCTGTGATGAATGAAATGTAAATAAGTGTTGTGGCCCCCGCAGGGGGACGAAGAAAGAAGGGGAGAGAAAAAGACAGACCGAGACTTAACATCTGTCCCATACACACTCACAGACACTTCAACATTCTTGTTCCCAAAGCATACGTGCACACACACAAATATCCACATGCACAGGAAATAACAGCAATGGAAAAAGCAGTACTGTAAACATTTTACAAACAGACTACTTCCTCAAACAGACATTCACATTCGCACACAAACAACCATACCAACAAACTTCAATGAGATTAGTCAGTGAGTCTTGCGTGTTACTGTAATATACTCTTTGACGTACCTCAGCAAGCCAGCTTGCTTTTACAAGCCTGTTTACTCTATAAATAAAAACTCATACCCTACTCATAACAAATTATACTCACAATTACAACAAAAATGAGTTATGAAATTATATTTCATTTACAGTTTATATTAAACACTAATCAGAGGATCATGTAAACACACTTAAATGTCTTCATGAGAAAGTCGTTTAGTCTGAAAAACCTAATAAAAGTAATGAACAAAACCTAATGAAAAACAAAGGATTGTGAAGCCAGACACATATGGGGTGGAAATTAATGGTGAGCAAAGGATGAGAGTAATGGACTCATTTAGAGGTTGTTGACTTGTCTTTTTAGTAAATATGTAGCATATGAAGTGAACCATTACACCGCTGTGTCTTGCTTTTGTGTAAGACATTTCATAAGCTCATTTAAAAACATGTCAGGTTAAGCTATTAAGTTTCTTCTGCTCACCAAGGCTGCATTTATTTGAGCTAAAATACAGTAAAAACAGTAATATTGTAAAATATTATAACCATTTAATATCTTTTTCAAATGGAATATATTGTCAAATTTAATTTATTCCTGTGATGGCAAATCTTTACTCCAGTATTCAGTGTCACATGATCCTTCAGAAATCATTATAATATACTGATTTGGTGCTCAAGAAACATTTTTTATTGTCAATGTTGAAGCCAGTTGTGTGCATTTTTTTTCAGGATTCTTTGAGGAATATAATGTTCAAAAGAACAGCATTTATCTGAAAGCTTTTGTAAAATGATACACTACTGTTCAAAAGGTTGGGGTCAGTAAGAGCAAGGATTCATTAAATAAATCAAAAGTGACAGTAAAGATATATATATATGTATAGTGAGGCAAAGCTTTCTATTTTTTTCTATTTTAACCAATTATTTACTTGTAGAAAGCATGTAAATTAAGTATGTGAGTGTCACAAGATTAAGAAACTCTCAATTATGTTGTAATGCAGGGGAAATCATGTGATGCTTATTGTGTGCTTACTATTAAACAGCTAAATAAATATTTAGTTTTTGGTTGGTAAAGTTAGCCATTTACTATTTGATAACTAAAAATAAATTATTTGCAACAATTAACCGAATATCAATTAAACAATTTCTGAAACAGTTGCATATTTTCATTGCTGGATACAGTTAAGAAGATAAATACCTTGACAATAACGTTTAATATGTTTAAAACAAGCTACCTTTCATGCAAAGTTAATTTTTATCCCAGATACCGCAATAGTTCTCACAACCAAAACATAGGGCTTGTAACTCTAATGCTTTTTTTAAAAACGTGTTAAGTAATAAAACCGAGCCAAGAAAGAGAGAGAATGCAATTTGCTTAATAACGAAACAATGAACCGTTCAAATTATGAACAAAACGGAATAAATAAAACTAATTGTTCTGTGTTTGACAAACGTTCAGTTGGTTCAGGTAAGTTCACAAGTCAATATGATCATATTGTAACCAGGGAACATTTCAATCTCGTATCAGGCAGATGTTAAAAGGTTAATTGTAAAAGTCTATTTCACCTGCTCAGGTTCTCGCACCTCTTTAATTTGCTGTTATTATTGTCTCTCATTACAGAAGAATCCAATAGGGACCTGCCAGGTGACATCCTATCATCAGAGGGAGGGTTATAAAGCTGCTACTCTAGATTACTAGAAGTATTTTAAGACCTACATAAGCCAGTATTTCCTTCGTGTTAATGCTTTAAGAACTTTAGGATTTACTAAGCAGAGATAAAAAGACATATTCCCCCCAAAAACAAAGGCCAGTAAATATTCATTTGAATCTCAGTGAAGTAACAACACACCTCGTCCTGTCTTGCTGAGAGAGAGTTACACAGAAAATTAGTATTTGTGTTCTAAAAAGCAATCTTTTGATAATTCAGGGTTGAATATAAATGATTTATCCCTGCACATCATGATATACTTTTTTAATAATGTGCCCTCATAATTTTTAATCAAAGTAACTTCCCATATCGCTTACAATGTCATCTCTTCTGTTCTCTGATGACGTTCACTGGCATAACGGAAGAACAACCAGCAATCAGGCCCATATGCCAGGTTTTAGAACTACCCTAGTACGAAAATTGAGTCTGAAAAGGGAGTTCGGGGGTATTCTTGTCTTGTCACATTTGATAGTTATGAATTACATAACATAAATCACGTAAATGATATATTTTCAGTTCAAAATAGTGGAATTTGACAAATTATTAGTTTGCACCCCTGATTATTCCTGTCAGTCGTTTACCACTTCTATCATAAAACAGCTGTCAATTATTAAATGTTTAGTTCAACTGTGTAGGCTTATCTCTACGTAGGCTTATCTCATCTTATCGCACACTTTATGAATATTAACTGAAGCACTGTGCTGACATTAGTACTTAGCAGCTTCTGTGACCATAAAGCCAGCCAATTTTGATTTGATTGGCCATCGCAAACATTTTGACGATCATGAGAGGTGTTAGACAGCTAGTTATTGGTTATCTTGCCATTGTGCAATATCCTTGCAGTACCAAAGTAGAGTTAATATTAGTCAAATATTTCACAACCTTTATTATAGGCCTATACAGCACAAAAAATACTGGACCCTGCCTGCAATAGCAAACCATAATGATCCGAACAATTCCAGATGGACAAATAAAGTCCACCCTACATTTTGTCTTGTTTGAAAAGCTGTTTCATGCTGATAGAACAAGACAGAAATTGCTATTTCAGTCAGGTAGATATTTGATTGTCTTCCTATTTTAGGTCAAACTAGCATATCAAGAACCACTGCATTAGATTAGAATGTAAGAAGTTGATTGGAGTTCTGAAAGGAGTCTGTTTCCATAGCAAAACAACATTGTGGTCTGGAATAAGAGCAATCAAAGCCAATAACATCTGCCATTTATAGGGACAATATCTCAGCTATGTACTCACCTCTATATAGGACATGATTTAAGCCTTGTGCATATGTAGGTCATTTAACATCCCACTGCCTCTCCTCTCATCCTTTTGTCCTTCATACAATAAAAGTCCACAACAAAAATAGTAATTTTCACACACTGGCATATAAATCACTCGCTTTTCTCTCTCTCAGAAGCTTTTGGCAGATATGGGCCATGTGAGTGTGTGTGTGTGTGTTAACTTTACCTTCTCACGGGGACAGTTTGAAAGCACTGCCACTTTCTTTAGATGCATAGTTGAAAACAGTTGTAAAAACATGAGGTGAAATCGACACAACCATTACATGGGTTAATCTTTTCCTCGTTCCTTGGTATCCATTCTGTCTCTTTTTTTTAGCACTGTGATCTCTCCATCTCTATTTCTGTCTGTTCTCTATATTTTCGGGAGATACAAAATTTGCTTCCTCTGTCCTCTCTACACTAATCAGGTCACAGGCATAAAGGAAGCTTTAGGCAAAACCTTTAAATGTTACTGCTACATTATCCTGTTCTACTTAAAGAAGAATTACCTTTAAGAGGAAAGAAAAAGAGAATAAAGAGAATGAAAAGAGAAGGAAAAAAGTAAGTAAAGTTTGGACCTTGTTTACACAGCTTTTTTAAGTTTTCCCAAAAATTAATATACCCCTTCACCAGTTGGGTCCAATACAAGCTGCGCTCGTTCAACAGCATTGGTCTTTTAAAACCTTTATTTACTACTTACTTAGTATTATTTGAGCTGTAAATTTTTTTAGGGTTTCAGGCATTACACTGAGTTTGAGTTTGGTTTCCTTCAGTTTTTCCCATGTGCTTCTTTGTTTTGATCCCAGTCACCTGTGTCCTGTCAATTACCTCGTTAGTCATGTCAGTTGTCACTTAGATTATTCTCTGTGTATTTAAGCCCTGTGTTTGATTCGGTTCTTTGTCTGTATAATGTTGTGTGTTTCTGGTATTTTGGTAGTCTCCTGAGTTTTGATCTTTAATAGACATTTATCTTGAATATCCTGTGTCTTTGTGCTCTTTCTACACACACAACCGTGATACATTTGCCATCTCAGTCATTTTAGTATAATTTAGATTCAGTATTTTCTCTTTTCAATGTAATTTTGTGACAATTTTAGTGATCTAGTAGTGATTTAGATTTTTTTTTTTTATATATATATATATAATAATTATTAACTATAATAACCCTGCATTGTATACAGTGATCCCTCATTTATCGCGGTTAATGTGGACCGGAATCCCCCGCGATAGGTGTAAATCCACAAAGTAGGATTGGCCCCCCCCTAGGAATTTACGTATACATGTGTATAGGTACCAGAATGTTTAAAATATGTATATCTATACTTTATATAAATGTATTTTAATTAAATCTATTTAATTATAAAACCTTAATATTATACATTTACTCTCTCTCTCATCCGACACGTATTATTATTTGACTCCAGTAATGACGACGATGACAGACCTGTGCAGTTCGATGAATGTGATGATGATGATGATGGTGTTACTGCACTGGTATAATGAGGCCTTTAAATCAATTCGGGAAGCGCCTCATCGTCAGATATCGGCGCTGGATCGTCATCATTTGCTTCTAAGAGAGGCGAAGAGGCTCGCACTCCACTCGTGCTCTCATTCGTCGATCATTCGTCTTTTTCTCTTTGTCTGGCATCCTGGGAAACCGTTTCTCTCGCATCACAATGAAGCACCGCTGCTTTCAGCTGCCGATATGGTGGTATTTTTTTATTTGTATTTTTTGATGAATATTTTTTTTAAGGCCACGAAAACTTGAACCGCAAAGTGGCGAGGGATTACTGTATTGGACATTTCATGGTTATACTTTTGAAACAGCAAGTATTTTAACGTTTACAGATTGACATCTCAACTGTGATTCAGATCTTTGCTTTTATTTGTAAAATGAAAGGAAAGATAAGTCAAAATTAAGATTAAGCTACACATGGTGATGTTCTGACAAGGTTAACTTACTAAACACAGGAAATTCCTTTAAGCCATGTATTTTCCCTTTTTTTCCCCACTCGAGTCTCTGGTAGATTCACACTCTATTGGCCCCCTAATCCACTGTAGTTTAATTAGCATACAACTCTTTAGTCTCCCAACCACCAAACACTTCACAAACAGCTACATTCTACATGCCACGTTTCCTAGATACACCACAAGCAAACACCAGCACAGGCTGAGAATGTGTTGGCTGTTGATTTTTGATTGGTTCTAAACAGTGATTGACAAATCTAGATATGGCCGTAGCCGTGCCACGTTCTCTCCGTGGTCTGGAGTGTGGATATCTCAATTAGTTTTTGACATTTTTGACTGAAGAATCTCATTAGTGTCAAAACCAGAGATGTGAAACTGCCCAATCGTGACAATTGCACGTCCAAGTGTAGTTCCCTTTCATGGGAACTTCGAGCTGCGTCAGAAAACGCTAGGGGGAAACCCTTGACGTCAGTCACGTGAAGATGTGTACAACCAAAGAGAGAATTACGCGTGTGAATGCAAGTCGCGGGTCAGTGACGTCATGAACAGAGCATAAAAGCGCACCGGAACCCGGAAGTGACAGCTTTGAGTGTCTTCAGCGTGCGTGTGTCAGAGAGTTTGTGCTTGCGAGTTACAAACCACTTTTCTTCTGGATTACGTGCGTTTGTATTATGGCGGAACAGGCATTTATCCCGTGTGTTTTTCCCTTCACCCGTTTTATTTCGGGTAGGGATACACACAGGCAGTGCTTTGTCTGTTTGGGAGCGGAGCACGCTCGGTCGGCGCTTGAGGGCGCTGACTGTGAGAACTGCGAGAGGTTCTCATTGCGTACTCTCCGCTCTCGTCTGGCGGTATTTGCGGATACTAACCAGACTCGCTTTGCTCAAGGTTCTGGACCCGCTGCGGCTGAGGCTCGGCGGCGTTCTCAATCTTGGGTATCGCAGATGGATCTCACGGAAGGTTGCGAGGCGGGTGCGCCCGTTTCGCAGCCTGGCTGTGTTGATCCCAGTTCCAGGCAGGATTTGGGAGCACGCGCCTCAGGCGCGGTTGCTCCCGATCTTATTGGGACTTCGGTGCTACCACTTTCTTGCTCTGAGGATGAGGAGGTGATCAGCATCGATCCGGTTGAGGAGGTCTCGCCACCCTCTTCACCGGCATATAATCTGCAGCATCAGTTTTCTACTAAACCTGCTATGGTACAGTGGATACTGTGTTTGTCTATGATGTGGGAGACCAGAGTTCGAGCCCCGATTCGGTGAACTTTTTCCAGCACTGAGGTGCTGGATTTTGTTGACATCTAGACTGCAGATGAAGGCAGCTCTCGCCTGGTGGTGTTTGCGGACACTATCCAGGCTCGCTTTTCTCAGGGTTCTGGACCTGCTGCAGCTGAGGCTCAGCAGCGTTTACAATCCTGAGGATCGCAAATCGTCTGCCTGGGAGCGGTTTCATCAGTTTTCTACTACAGTTACTGTGTACAGTTAATACTGTGTTTGCCAATGGTGCGGGAGACTGGGGTTCTAGCCCCGATCGGATTAACTTTTTTATTTTAACTTTTATTTTTTATTTTTTATTTTTATTTTTTGGCATCGAGAACAGGGTGCATACACCGTGCAGTGCGATGTATGCTACTTTTGTCGGGGCTCAACCCTATGGTTATGGAGGGATGCCAAATTGGACGAGGCTCTTGCGGGATACCTCGTGCCCCAATCGGCATCTTCTCTTAAACCCGGCGCTCCCCACAAAGCCGTTGCGGGTCACATCTTTCGTGGGGAAAAGCTTATTCTGCCTCTAGTCAGGCTGCAGCGTGTCTGCACACCGCGGCACTGCTGAAGTCCTACCAAGTAGAATTGCTGGGAGACCTCGACAAGGGCGGCGGCATTGGCCCGGAAGCAGTGGCAGAGCTGCGCCGGGCCATGGATCTGTCTCTCCGGGCATGAGTCCTCGGGCTCAAAAAATCCTCATTCAGAGCCTCACAGGAGAGAGTGTTGCATCCCGTCTACCTTCCCCCAACAAGGGGAGGTCGGGCCGGCACTCTCAGGCTCAGCCTTCTAGCAAAAAGACTGATCTGAGGATCGTCTTGAATGCCAAGAAGGCTGCCAGTAAGCGTTTCTGACGCCAAAGGCAAGCCGCAACGAGGCAGTTCTCCCCGTGTGCGGCTTCCGAGGGAGCCTGCCACGGGAATACTGCCCCCTCCGAGGAGGGTTCTAGAGCATTTCACCCGTATGGTGTCCGGGAACCCCGGCCCTGTGGTGTCATCGCTCGTACCAGAGGTCAGTCTCGAGAGACTGGTTACCTTAGTAGAGTTCCAGGCCGCGTGGTCGCGTCTGCCGGGCATCTCTCAATGGGTCCTGCGCACGGTAACCTGCGGGTACGCCATTCAGTTCGGGGGCTCACCCCAGCAGGCTCTGGTCATGGAACTAGAAGTAAAACCTCTGCTGGAGTAAGGGGCCATCAAGTATGTACCCCTCACAGACAGACAGTCCGGGTTCTATGACCGGTACTTCATAGTTCCGAAGAAGGATGGAGGGTTGCGGCCCATTCTAGATTTGCGTCTAGAATTCATCTCCATCCTTCCTCAGCCAGGAAGTTCCTTTGGTTCGCCTTCGGGGGGAAGGCGTACCAGTATCGGGTACTTCCGGTTGGCCTATCACTCTTGCCCCGCACGTTCACTAAGGTTGTGGACGCTGCGCTTGCTCCGCTGCAATTATGTCGACGACTGGCTAGTGTTAGCCCAGTCGTCCAGGTTAGCAGCACGTCATCGAGATGTCGTGCTCGCTCGCATGAAGGAGCTGGGGTTAAGGTTGAACACCAAGAAGAGTGTACTTTCTCCTGTTTGGAGAACCACTTTCTTGGGAGTCGTTTGGGACTCGGAGGTAATGTTTGCTCGGCTCCTTCCCGGGCGCATTCATTCCATTCGTTCAGCCGTCAAGAGTATCAAACTAGGCTAGCTACTCACTGTCAAACACTTCCAGAGGGTGTTGGGGCTCACGGCAGCAGTGTCCAGCGTCATCCGCTCGGCCTACTGCACATGACACCCCTGCAGTGGTGGCTCAGGACCAAAAGGGTTTTCCCCGAGGGGTAACCCGCTTCGCACATTCAAGGTCACGAGGCAATGCCTACGTGCCTTGACCCTGTGGAAGTAAACCTGGTTCCATGTCATAGGGCCCTGTGTTGGGAGCATTCGACCGACGTTGTCGCTGTCGACATTTGCATCCCTCACGGGCTGGGGAGCGTTCCTGAGGGATCGCTCCGCACAATGAGCAGACATTCTGTCGAGACAGGGGCCGAGGCCCGGGGAATGATGGCTCCACCCCGAGGTGGTGGAGCAGATCTGGGAGAGATACGGGCAGGCACAGGTGAACCTGTTACCTCCGTCAGGAACTCCCATTGCCCTCTGGGGTACTCTCTGTCGCATCCAGCGCCCCTGGGCGGGATGCTATGGTGCACGCGTGGCCGAGGCTACACTTGTACTTTTTTTCCCCGATTGTTCTGCTCCCGGGAGTTCTTCTGAAGCTGAAGGTCTGGCCCCTGAGGGGACCCAGTTCTTCGAAACTGGTCTCACAGCCGAGGTTGTAGAGACCATCCTTCAGTCCAGAGCTCCCTCCACGAGGAAACTCTACGCTCTAAAGTGGAAACTCTTCTCTGCTTGGTGTAGCGTAAGGCAGTTGAACCCAGTAACCTGTCCCGTTGGCAAAGTGCTGGAGTTCCTGCAGGAAAAGTTTGCGGCAGGGTTGTCCCCCTCTACCTTGAAGGTTTATGTGGCTGCCTTAGCGGCTTGCCACATACCTCTGGGTGGGGTGTCCTTGGGCAGGGACCCCCTAGTCTCTCGTTTCCTTCGTGGCACTCTAAGGCTGAGACCTGTGGCACAGACCAGGGTTCCTGCCTGGGACTTGTCTTTGGTACTCCAAGGCCTGTCCCAGGCACCCTTTGAACCATTAGAGGAGCTTCCTATTAAACTCCTCTCCCTAAAGACCCTTCTTTTGCTGGCTATCACCTCGCTTAAGAGGGTTGGAGATCTTCAAGCTCTCTCGGTGGTTCCATCTTGCCTCGAGTTTGCCCCCGGGATGACGAAGGTTTTTCTTCACCCAAGGCACGAACGTGGCTCGGTCTATCATGCTACAGGCCTTCTGTCCTCCCCCCCTTTGACGATCATGAGCAGGAGCGAAAGAACAAGGTCTGTCCAGTACGAGTACTGGACGCTTACGTCCTCAGGACTGCTACCTGGCGTAAGTCAAACCAACTGTTCGTTTGTTTTGGGGCCCCTGAGGGGGCTCCAGCTTCCAAACAAACCCTAAGCCGATGGATAGTCGAGGCTATCTGTCTGGCTTACGAGTCGGCCGGACATGCCTCTCCCCTGAGGGTCCGGGCCCACTCTACTAGGAGCGTGGCGGCCTCCAAGGCGTTTCTCTCAGGAGTTTCCCTTGCTGATGTTTGTGCTGCGGCTGGCCTGTCCTCACCGCACACCTTTATGAGATTCTATCAATTGGATCTCGATCCGCTCCGGGAACGAGGGTGCTCTCTCAGTGAGCTGAGACACATCCGTAGGCCGGCGTCGCTGAGGTGACGTTGGTATAACGTTCCCCTAGCGTTTTCTGACGCAGCTCGAAGTTCCCATGAAAGGGAACGTCTCGGGTTACGTATGTAACCCTGGTTCCCTGAAGGGGAACGAGACGCTGCGTCTTCGCCTCAGCTCCTTGCGCCTCCGGGCCCGCTTCAGACACTCTTTTGCTGTCACTTCCGGGTTCCGGTGCGCTTTTATGCTCTGTTCATGACGTCACTGACCCGCGACTTGCATTCACACGCGTAATTCTCTCTTTGGTTGTACACATCTTCACGTGACTGACGTCAAGGGTTTCCCCCTAGCGTTTTCTGACGCAGCGTCTCGTTCCCCTTCAGGGAACCAGGGTTACATACGTAACCCGAGACGTTTTCTGGAAAAGAATGACATTTTTTCCTGATAACATTGATTTTTAACCATGGACATTAAATATTCTTTTTCAAATATTTTATGATTTATTAAGAGAGCCTGACATTAATAGGAAAGAGTAAAGCAGTCACAACTTCTAACTACAAATCAGCCATAGCTGTGGATATATCTAAAGAGCTTTTTTGCCTGCTGTCCTATGCTCAAAAGGATATTTCTGTCATAATTTACTAATTATGATTATGTAGATGTACTTCCAAACACATGATCGGAACACAATTTTTTTAAATTATTATTATTCTCTCACAACTTTTGTCCACCCATTGAATATTCAAAACTTTCACACATCAAGAAGTATAAAAAATTTTTTAAAAGTAACCCACATGAATCATTTATAATCATATATAATATATAAAGGTTTGTTCCCACATCAAGTGTTTATATGTAAATAAAAGCCTAAATCTTAAATCTGTCTATCATTTAAAGGCATCCGTGCCTCTTCAGAAGACTTGGTTTAAACCATTCAAATTATAGATTACTTTTACAACGTCTTTTTGTTCTTCTGACATGAAAAGGTTTTGGACTTTTAATTGATGGACAAAAACTTTGAGAATATTAAAAATGTCTTAAGTTGTGTTCTAAGATGAATTCGATGGCTTATAGAGTTGCTTCAAAAGAGAATCATATGGAGTATAAAAGTTTTACTGATGTTTCCAAAGGATACATTTATTAACAATTTGTTTTAGCAACTGTTAATACTTAAACTTTAATCTAGGGTAACCATGAGATTTCACACTGTACATCTGAAACCCCAGGGTAAAATATTTAAATTTGCATATATGCACAATGAATAACATTGATGAAGAAATACAGCATGTAGCTTGTTTCAATACTTGTCCAGCTGTGCAAAGGTCACTGCATAATTATGCTCTAATTTAAAAAAAATATTATTAAAATATACTTGAATAATAATGTCTCTTCATTACTTCAGTTAACCTGTTTGACTCTCAGGAGTGTACAAAGCATTAATTTTAATGTGGTAACCAGTATGATTGGCTGTCTGTTACAGAACAATTTCAAGCAACCATTTTGGCTTTTACTTTTGGCAGACAGAAATCATGTCATAGAAATCATAATCTATTATTACCTGTCATGTTAGTTTTCATAGTTTTCATAGTTTAATGTAAAAATGCATTATACATATACAATACAAATCATGTACAAATACAAATCATGCATTATGGTAAAATGTCGAATTGCACTCCAAAAAAAAAAATTTGTCTGTTCAACTTGGAAAATCTACTTAATGTGGTAACATGAAATTACATCAATAATATAAGATTACTGTCACGAAGGTATAACTGAAACAGTTATTAATATTAGTAAACTCAAAAGGAAGATTTCAGCCCCGGGGATAAGAATCTAGACTATGGGCCTCCAGGGACTCAGGGTGGCACCAGGAGTTCAGGGAGCCAGGGTGGCGCAGGGAGCTCAGGTGTCAGGTGCTTGCAATCTCTGACAAGCATTTGGGGTTATGTTATGTTTAAGTGGAGCCAACAGAGAACTTAGGCACACTGGAGCAGACAGGGAGACTTTTCTCACTTCAGCAGACGGAGAAACTGGACAGATTGGAGAAGACAGGGGACCTCGACTCACTGGCGATGACTCAGGTGCATGTCTTCCTGACACGCACTCAGGGACATGTCTTGCTGGAGCAGCGAGAAGGGCTAACTGGATGTTTGGTGTGGGATGAGCTGGAGAACTCAACATCTTACCGGACTGGGCTGGACGATTACTGGGGATGTCCTTCGTTTCCTAAATTTTGTTTAGTTTGAGGACAATATAGATGAAATCCGCAACAGGTTCAAAGCAATAATCTGAAGGCAGGAATTGAGCAAGTTCGTCATCCAGTCCCACCCAGAAGCTGGTGTTGAGCGCAGCGTCCTTCCAACTCACCAGATTGGCCAGGTCCAGGAACTCCTCAACGAGCTTCTCAAGCGATCGTCTGGCCCTGGCAGAGTGAGGAGGCGTACCTCAGCCTGCTTTATCCTCTCCACCAAATCCATCTCTGCAGTACTTTTTTTGTTGACTTTTGCCAGGTCTGTCATTCTGACACGGTTGTGGATGAAGGAACGAAGACAAAGATATAACTGAAACAGTCTTTTAATTAAAAAAAACCTCAAAATTAAGTACCCAATCACAACCAAAATTTGCACAAACGGTGCATAAACATCTGATTGCTTTCCTGTAGCTCAACCAGTAGAGTTTGGCGCTTGCAACGCCAAGGGTTGGATTCCCAGAGAAAGTATGAACTGATTAGAATGTCAATGTGTGTCTTGAAAGCAATGCAAGTCACTTTGGATAAAAGCATCTGCCAAATGTAAAACTGTAAATGGACAGAACACTGATGATGATGGACCAAGACTGAGGAATACACAGGGTTTAAATACACAAGAGAAGAACGAGGGAACAAGACCCAGCTGACAAGACTAACAAGGTGAGTGATGACACGACCGGTGTTTGAAATGACACTGAGAGAGCACATGGGGAACCAGGAAGACACAATGACATATAACAATTACTGATTACAACTGAATTCAACCAACCTGGAAAAAAACTGTCAGTAGATGTAATCTGATTTATCTAGCCAGGTACAATTATTTAATAAGTTTGATATTATCTTTTTAGTGTTATATCATGGAAGTCCTTTTGAAGAATTTTTTACAAAAAAGTTTAGTTGGGTCAATACAATTGTTTTGGTTTAGGTCAATTTAATTTACCTAGTATGTTTTAATTCAAAACATTAGTGAAACTAAAAAGTTTTAGTTTAGTTTGTTGGTCCAACCTAATTTATTAATTTATTTACAGAGGCTTAATTATCAAACAAGTAGTGTTGTTCATCATTATACATATTGCTTATAAAGAACAACAAAGAAAAGACAGATGCAAGTACTGACATTAGCAAAACACTGAGTGCCCACAGCCGAAGCACAAGCGTTACTCTTCAGCAGAAATGGAACTGCAACATTCAATAACAGGAACTCCTCTAAATATTAACATTAATATAAACTACCAACATCTTTCCCTTTACTGAAAAAACATAAAATAACACTTAATCCCTAAAATTACTCTCCTAATGCAATCCCTTGCAAAGTATTCTGGGAACTACAGCTCCACTGCCCAGGGCTGCGTTTCTCAAAAGTATTGTGAGCTAAGTTGATAGACGATTGGTGGCAAAGACTCAAACTTAGACTTACAATGCTTTTAGGAAATGCTAAAATGTTAAAATGATACTTTAGCTCATTTTAATTAAACTGAACAGGAGGCAAAAAAATTACTTTTGAGTGCATATTTGTCTTATGTTCATTATGATTTTCACTTTGATGCAACTTAATGTGTATAATAACCTCAAAACACAATTTCTCATTGAAGTAAGATTCACCGATCATCAGCCAAACACAACCCTTTTCTTCTTCTTTGTCTTTCAGAGCAGATGTCCTGTAATTCACAAGAGTCACAACTATAATGCCCTCTATAGGTCTGGCGTAGTTGTAGTGTGCATGTTTACGATGAATGCATCCATCCTGAGTTTTATTGAAAATTGTATATTGGGTCAGCATAACTAAATTAAGTTAAAACAGCATTCCTTTGTATTGTTACATAAACCTGATTGATTTAGGTTACAACAACAAAATTTGAATATATGGGTAGAATCAGATAGAAATACTGTACTTCCTTAAAGCAACAACCGCACATGTTCACTTTTACAGTGTGCAAGGAACAGTATGAAAATATATCTTTACTAATCAATAGTCTGCCCCTTTAATCACAATTTGTGTAAAAAAGGTACATTTTTGGAGATTTTTAAAACTGTAGGTAACATGCGATTCCATTGAGCCTTCATTAAAATGCAGAAAAAGAACCACAGGATTCTAATGAATACACTGAAGCTCATAGTATTTCTTTCAGTTCCTGTTATTCTGCGTGCAGGTTTTTTTACAGAATTAAATTATCGTAAAACTCCTGTAATTCAATGTTTCAAATGTCCCATTATGAAGCAATCACAGGAAACTAACGAACCATTTCTGTTCTGTCCATCATCCTCTCTCATCAACAAGATCATCGACCATGTGTGTCTGTGTGAGAGACTTCGTGATCAAACAGCCAGAACAGTGTGTTAATAATCAGACCGAGTCAAAACATCATGGTGGCCACGTACAAACAGAAAAACACACATACACACACACACACACTCTTTAGATTTCCATGTGCTTCAGAGGGAGCTGGAACAGAGAGACTCCCTGAGGTGGAATTAATGAAAAACCCTTTCATGGAAAACTCATCAAGCTGAGAGAGAGAGGGAGAGAGAGGGAGAGGAGGAGGAGACCGCTACCGTGTGTATGAGAGAGAAAGGAACGGAGAAAGTAAGAAAGAGATAGCATGTCCTTGTGTGTGTAGTGAGTGGAGGGGGGTCAGAGCGCGTGACCTCTCATTTCATACTTTAATTAAAATCTCCCCCTGACGTCCTTCTCTCTTCCATGCTGGCTCGCCTTCCCACAGAGGCCATCAGTGCCAGCGTGCACACACACACACACACATTATTTCCTTGGCCCTCCACACACACCGGCACCCGCTTCCACAAACACACACTCCATTTGAAAAGACATGTTTACTCTACCTCTAATGTCCTCCTGTGTTTCATTAGCTCTGTAACATTCTGTAAACACCAGGGGAACTTTCAGAGCATTGCTTACACCACCATTACATTGAATACACAAGAGAACCATCAGACGCTAAAACAGATCATATGCAAACAGCTAATGGATCCGAAAAAATGTCTTCTTGAGCACCCGAATGAGAATTTTGTCAATTATGGATAAAGCCCTTGGTACAATTTGTGTACAAACGGCTTTTCGTATGATTTACACAGAGATCCATTTTGCTTGTGTTTTATGAATAAGGCCCCTTGAGTCCACAGACATCATATTTAACTTGTGCGCAACATTGCGAGAACAGCTGTTATCAGAGTAATCCATCATTTGTTTTACAGTTTGTTTTCCCTGCTCAGCAAAAAAAGAGCTAAACACCGTTATGTTTTGAAGATGAACATGAGTGGGTGTGCACCTATGGATATGTGTGTGCACAAGTAACACAAGTGTCAACACTATACATGTCTGTCTTTCTTTCTCTCTCTCTCTCTCTCTCTGTGTGTGTGTGTGTGTGTGTGTGTGTGTGTGTGTGTGTGTGTGTGTGTGTGTGTGTGTGTGTGTGTGTGTGTGTGTGTGTGTGTGTGTGTGTGTGTGTGTGTGTGTGTGTGTGTGTGTGTGTGTGTGTGTGTGTGTGTGTGTGTTAAACAGCAGCTGGAGTTTCCCACAGATCAAACAGAGAAAGAACAATAATGAACAAAGTGCTGAAACCCCATGATGAACTTTATGCCCAATAAAGAAGTGCTTTAATGCTGATATGAAAGTAACTCACTCATCCATCCAATACCAGAACACAACTACTTCAAGATAAACTTTAAACCTGTTCACCATAAAAGAGATACCTACTCTAGCCCTGCAGACTGTTACATCAAATCATCTCCACTTTAGATCTCAGATATACATCACATGTGAGATAGTTTATAATTGTCTGATAAAGAAATAACATGATCTAAAAGTATGTAGATTAATTTATTTAAAAAAAATGCATAATTCTAATTCATACATAGTGACTTACACCTCATCATCACAACTTACAATTTTTTTAAATAAATTTAAATATAATTTAAATATATTTTAGAGGGCATAAAGCAAAAAAAATTCATAATTAAGAGAAAAAATGTTTTTATTAAAATAATACAATTCTTGAAAATAAAACCTTTTTATTATTTTTTATAATTAGTATTCTTTTTAAAGTAAAAAGAATATTTATTTATTTCACTCTTGTTCACCAAATCAGAGTCATGTGAAATGACCAACAAACATCTTGTTTTCCAACATGCAAAAAAAAAAAAAAAATGAAATCATATCATCAGCATTTTTGCAGACCCTTAAGTTAAGGTCAAATGTCTATTAAAAATCAGATAATTGTCCTTTCTATTCACACAACATTTTGTATGCCATTTAAAGTTTTCTATAACACTTATATTAACTTCAATAAAAGTTTTCCCATGTAAATTTCTAGAAAGTTGGCACATGTTTCAAACTAGATTTGTAAAAGATTGTCTTGTTCTTCATCATGGACCCTATTACATGTTTATATATTTTTTACATTCACATTTATATACTTGGCAAATGCTAGTGATTTAAAAAGCAATTATTCACTTCATCACATGCTTAGAAATTGTGCATCACACTAAACATTCTAATACCTACCTTCTGTTTGACTGCATCTAAACAAACACCACACACACTCACACAAAGAAACCCACACAGTGTGCATGTAAGGTGATATTTTCCAAACTCCATCAGTCCAACTCATCGTCAAGTACACACAGTCTTACACTTACACAACAGCAGATGGACACGCAAACACAATAGCATCATAAAGACATCAACAGTATTTTAAGCCCTTGTTCGCTAACACATTTCTTTTATGATACACAGCATGCCACAACAAAGCTATCAGCTGTCTGAGCAGCTGCATCGGCGGTTTCCAATAGAGTCACTAAAGCTTTGAGAGATCTGAACACACACACACAAAAGGTATCTATTTCAACCACACATGTACAACCACAACATGATTGATATTAGAGGATTAAAAATATACTGCAGGCTCGAAAGTACAGCAATCGAAAACCTTTTGTGATAACACAAGTGCAAAAAACTGTGTGGATGGATTACAGATCTGGTTCTGTGTCACACATTCACACACTTGTCTTTTTTCCTTCCACTAATCCCTCGCTCCGCACTAATACACTGTGGAAGGACTGAATCAAACCTTGCTGACTGATAAAGGCTTGTGTTACTGCTGGATAGGACCTGAAGGTCAAGGGAAGAAAGAGACGTGTTTGAGGATAGTGTGTATTTGTGCATGTACATAAGAAAGAGGGAAAAACAGCGGGTGAGTACAAGATAACGGGAATTTTTAAACGAAAGCAATCACACTGACATCAATTAATTGTCTGCGGATAATTTGCTGTCTGGGGTGCCAGTGCCGCTGGTACGAGTATTTGTTTCGACTGTAATCCGTGTCCCCCATTTGAAGATCAGAGAAAGAGAAAACACACTGACACACTCCTCTCACACTGCGCATTCACTCGACTTGAACATTTAGACAAGAAAATCTTCAAAGACCCAAATACCCATCTTTGCAGAACGTTCGCAAAAAGGTTTGCGCTAAGCTATGTCTGTCATCTCACTTTCTTGCTTCGTCTTCCACAAATGCACACACTAATGCACACCCAGGCCTGCATAAACTCCACAGAGTTTCTGATAGAAAGGTCACAATACAAAGCCAATGAGTCGTGATACATCACGTCCGTTTAAGGCTTTCTGGAAGTGAATGTGATTCTGCGAAAATGAATAATTCAGTAAATAAAGGCAGACTAAGTGCAGGCTAACTGTAAAAGAGGACAAAGCATTTTTTTTACTGTTACGAGCAAAAACAATAACACAGCCAAATGCCTTTTATGGGCATTCAGAACTTCCATGTTAGTGAATCAGCCTTTGCATAATGGAAAACATTGTGTTTGTGTGCAACAGAATCTGATTGCTCGTGCTGAAGTAAATCAACTATTAGTTTTTATGCTGATCCAAGATGCCTTTTTTTGCTTCCAAACAATTACAGGTAGAATTTAGTCATAAAAGGATATGCTCAGAGTGATGAATGACTCTGTAAAGCAGACAGACCAAGTCAGCACCTATAGGGCATTTTTTTCTGTCTGCCAGAAAAAGCTAGTGGATTAGATGACAGTCAGAGAAGACATATCTTTTCAACACAGAGGAGCACTGAGGATGTAGTCAGAGTTGATGAATTAACAGCAGCATAGCTCCACGAAGGACATAGAAGGCTATTTGACAAAAGTACAACATGGGGTGGAGGTGTGGTTTTTGTTTAGTTTCTTCTTTTGTTAACTCAAGTTGCATGAACAACCTATTTATGGAAATGATAATGTGCCAGTTGAGCAGAATCCCTTTATCCGGTCACGATGAGTCAAAGTGCTTAACTTTGACTCGGCATGAGTCATTTCTGACTCAAAAAGCACAACTATTTTATGAGGTGGCAATTTCAAATTACTTTAAAAGCTTTAATACAAAAAAACATAGAACATTAGCCACCAATTCACAAAAATGTCAAATAGTTTTGAATTGCATTAGAGTGTGTTGGTCTATCTCTCAATACAAACTACTTAGCTCTTTAGAGAAGTAAAGGGACAGAGGTCCAAGAGTTTAGCCCACACTGTCTAAACTCTACTCACCTCTGCCAAAATTAAAACATTAGGGGGTCAAATATCAATTAAATAGTCATTATACAAAGATAGAAATGTTTAAAGTGGCCAAATACCTCCTCATGTCCTCAGAGACTCAAATCCAAGGGCAGGACAGTGGTATAATTTGCACGTACACTAAAAAATGCTGGTTTTGGAAAGTTGGGGAATTTTACTGGGATGTTTTTTACAAATATTTTTACCCATGCTGGGTTTGAATTATTTGGTCATTTTATTGGGTTATCCATGGGTGCAACTACTTGCTGATGTTGGTTATTTTTTTCTGTAACTCAGCTGCTGGGTCATATTACTGAGCAGTACAATACAAATGATGAACCCCTCTCACATAACTACCCAGTGCTGGGTCAATGTAAACCAGGTAGTTGGGTAGTCTTGGTCACCCGGTCGTTTTCTGTTCTGTAAGAAAACGTAGACTACTGAGGGGAAACTAACTGAATGAAATTAAGGTTTGTATTACATTCATATTCATACCAAATTATTACTGTACAGGAAAACGTCTGTAGTCACATTTTACCTTTTTTGTTTGCACCTCCGCCCCAGCTAACGTCTACAAATGCAGCAGATTTCAGCAGAAACTCAAAGCGAAGGAAGCGCCAGCACCACCACTGAAGTTTCACCTCCAGCCAAACGAATGCGTGACCAGGGCTAAAACACATCGCAGTCATCATGTGTAAAGTTGCCGTCCTGCATGTTGATCTAGTGCGCTAGATATGTGGTTTGATGGGATGAAACTTAAAAGTCTGACAGACAAGATGGCATAATGTAAAGCTGTTTTTGATGTAACTTTTAAAGCACTAATACATTAAATATTGGTATTTAATTAACTGGAACAGATACCAGATTTCTTCCCACAGATTCCCATTGACTGCTTTTGCTGCTCCTGTCATGTCCTAAAACGATACTAAATGTTTTTGGGATTTTGTTTTAATAATTTGATCATTGTAAAAGACTGTTTAGTCATTGAATAAAAATATTGTGTATGAACTACTCCTATTGTATTTTAATATTATTAAAATTAAAACATTTCAATATCAGGCTGACTGACCCAGCAGTGTCAAAAACAACCCAGCAAATGGTTAATGTAAAAAAATAAAATAAAAATAAGCCTGGTCAAAGCATGTGTTGGGTCGAATCTTGGGTTGCCAGATATCCCAGAAATTGTTGTTTTTATCCCAGCATTTTTATAGTACGTGTAGTGATTCACACAGGTATCAAAACACATTCGTTTGTAGATTAATCCTGGGGCAAAATAAGTATTAATACGATTTGAATATAATTCAAAGTGGAGACCAAATGGTCGGGGGATCTGTTAGAAAGCGCCCTTTTAAAACTGCCGCTCTAGGCAATATGAAAAATTAATTAATTTCTGCGGAGAATCAATTTCTAGACACCGCCGGAGAGCGCGCGCGCGGCCAGGAATCAGGGATTCTAATCTAGTTCCAGTAACTTGTGTCAAAAGCGCTTAACATCTTCTCGCCAGTGCCAATGGCTGCCTAAATACACTCTTTAACAAGCAAGCAGCTTTGAGCTGGTGACACAAATTTGCTCGTGGACACAAAGGTTTATATCCAGGCAAACTCGGTATTAATATTTCAAACAAGGCTCACGTGGCTCTCGAGCGCACTCGCGCGCAAACGCATCAGTACTATGTCTGCCATCATTCTAAAGGTCAGACAATGAAATTTGCAATATTGATACTACACGCGAACTTTGAAGGCAACTGTGTCTGTTGCAAAGCATATATGACAGCTTAACAGATCTTTTTATGACGGTCGTCTAAACTGATAACGACATATGGTTTCCCATATCTCTCGGAAAAAATGATAATATACAAGAGACATTATAAATATAAAGTCAATAACAGCGTTAATAGCAGAATTAGTGAACCTGACACCCTACCACGGGACAATTGACGATTAACCTGTGAGCTATTCAGTTTAACTTGTAACAAAACCAGACTACTGCTATTAAATATTCATATCACACAGCTTCAATCAGTAGAGCATTGGCGCTTACAACGCCAAGATCATGGGTTCGATTCCCAAGGAAAGCAAGACCTGATTAATCTGTTCCTTGAATTTGGATAAAAGCGTCTGACAAATGCGTAAATGTAAACCACATTGCAGATTAGGCAACATTAGTCCTAGATATCAGCTGTCCTGCAGAGTGTGGCTCCAACCCTAATCAAACACACCTGAACAAGCTAGCTAATCAATGTCTTAAAGACTACTAAAGTTACGGCAGGTCTGGAGCTAAACTCTGCAGGACAGAGGCGCGCTTTCCCACTTTCATAGACTGGTCTTCTCAATCTCTCTTTTCCATATCAGTCTCCTAAAGTGTTTGTTTGTTTGTTACATTCAAATCCTATTCTGACTGCCTGATTGATGGTTAAATACATATACTTCCCAAAGGTGTCCCATATCTGGATAGGAGTGTGCTGTGCTGTATTCAATGGGATGCTTTCCAGTATAATTAACCTGATATGTGCATGATTATCAAAGGCCAGACTGTTCAAACTGGATTATAAGCAAATGAATATGCTGTGCTCAGCAAAGAAAAGTAACGTCTGTGCAAGAGACTGTACTGATATGATAACGTGCGATTGTTTAATTCTCTTTAGATTGGTGCAACTTTTAGAACTTTTCCTGGTTTCTGTATTCTTTACACGCTCTTAAAAACAAAGGTCTGTTCTTTATCGGCACAAGGGTTCGATTTTGGAGAACATTGGAAACTTTAAAATGCACAAAATGTTCTTCATAGCAGAAAAAAATATTTAATGATTATTATTAAAACGCTCACACTACGAAAACGAACTGTTCATTGAAAGATTCTACAGTGGCACCAATGGGTCCTCTATGGAGCTGCTGCGAAAACGAAGGTTACATTTACCTTGCATTGGTGCAGTCGTTATAAAGGACCTCGAAGTCTTTTCTCGATATAAGTTTGCAGCGATTGACTCCAGGCTGAATCGCGCCCAGTCCACGGAGGATGCGAACCTGCTCCACGTTGCACACCACAGGCGTTATCTCTAGACGTTTAAGTTTCGTATACACCGTGTGAAGTCCGCCGACCAGGTGCTTGAGAAAGAGGTCAAACGCCTGCGGGAGGCAGATGAGCTCGTTGCCGCTGACAGTGAAAGACGCGAGCTTTGCGCCTCGGACCTCGACCATTTTACACTCGTTGTTTTGAGGGGTGTTTTCCACCGGAGAAGGAGTGGAATACACGGGTTTGTGAGGGAGACTACCGATGGGGATACCCGGGCTCGCGGAAGTGAGAAGTTCCGATCTGAAGATGCTCGGTCCGGCTGGGGTGACGGATGGAGAGGGCGAGAGGGTCGCCGGGGTCGAGGAGTTGACAGCCGCGGCGATCGACATCGGAGGCGCGTGGGTCATCGGTGTCGCGGGCATCAGCGCAGCCGGTGTGGCCATGTTCAGGACTAAATAAATGTCTGCAAAGTGCTCGGACAAAAGTAATGGCTCACTTAAGAGTTAATAAAACAACAGCAAAAACAACTCCGTTTTGATTGAAACGTAAAATCAGCCTGGCACGGGAATACAAAACGAGATAGTGTCTGTGCGTCACGACATCGATCAAAGCGTGATAGTGACAGTGGAGAAAAAGTGAAGAGCTGGGCTAGTGGTGCTCGGACGAGTCGAATCTGTCACATTGTGGTCCGGAGGAGGAGCCAAGAAACAAAGAGAGTTTGGAAGAGACACAGCGCGCACGTGTGTTCCTTTCTTTCAGAGCAGGTAGATCTGAAACAATGAACTTCAAAAGAACTCTTGCTATTGTTGAGCATGGTTCACAAGACATCCTTTATATTCACACTAAAGATAAAGACAGAACGACAGGCAACATATTGAACGTTTATTTGTGCAGGTACTGACAGCTATGCTCAAGTTAGTTATGTAACAAGTGCATAAAACTCTATTTAGTTGCCAAGTTTAGTCACAAAGTTGATGAAAGGACAGACTTATTGCATCCATTCATGCTCGAGATGAAACGAATAATAACGGCACTCCAATAGTTAACGTCGCTTTGTACGTGCAGAAGTGATTAATTCGCCGCGTGAGAAATTCTGATGAAACAATATTGAAAGCAATTTAAATAAAGCTCATTTAAATGTCAATTCTCATGGTTGGGGCTTTACTATAATTGGCTATTTAATTAAAACAATTTTCACGGTCATTAATACAGTCTGAGTGTTGTAGTGCACTGACATATTTTAATTACATGGTATTAACAAAACTGATATGCCTTAGAAAGCACGTTGAAATTTTGAATAAGAAATTATTTAAGCAATCATACATCATCCCTCTATGGATATTACTAGTAGTATCATATGACCGGTCAGCAATCAAACAGAATAAAACTATTTATTGGGCAGTTGCAGCACTCTTTTTAAAGTAAAAGAGTGGAGAAAATTATAGGCTACTACTTATACCCCGGCTTTAAGTCTAGTTGGAGACTAAAATCCAAGTTTGAGCAGTTTTAACTCAAAGCAATCTGAAAATATGTCTGTGGCACCTTTTTCCCTCAAGATGCACACCAGTAATGTTTTTTTTCACGGCATGTTTATAAAAAACTACTTAAATTATCTAAGGCATAATCTTGGCTTAATCTAAGCCTTGTCTGTGAAACCAGGCAATAGAATAATTTCCCCCTTTTTGGTCAAGCATGCACAGAGACAGGATGTAAAGCTTATACTGCCATCTATTGTGAAGGATATAAGAAGTGAAATGAATTAAACTGAAATGTCAAGGACTATTTGTTATTTTCAAAATCTCAAAGTGTTCATTACAGCCTGCAGATACGGTTTGTAATGGTTCTCAACATTTACAAACGCTAATCTCAGAATAAACACTTAAGCTGTCTCTTGAGTCACAGTGACATTAATCTCAATTATCATAATACACTTTTCATAAATGTATCATGATATCCCCGGAAGAGCAGGAATTCACTTATGGACCCATTTTCAATGACACCTACGGTGTCACTGGGTTTAGTGACATTTCACAACATATTTCACAGTGTAGAACAGTTCTTCAGTCAAGCAATGGAACAAGACAATAGGAATGCACAGTGTTATCTGCCAATATTTTGAACAATTAATTTACAATCAGATTTTATAGCTACAATAAGATGAGCACTATAAACAGTTTTATACAGTATGTATCATTTAAGAGTTTACTTCTCCTTTCTGCTTTCATATCCTCTGCAATCTGTCAGACCATCATGAGCTGTTCTGTTTTCTGGAGTTATAACCTTGCATTCACCAACATAAACTCTATGCAAAGTAAAACAATGGCTTTTAAATGAATCGCAACAGGCCCATTAAATGTAATTCTTGACTTTCAGAAAGAAATTTAACACTGATGTTATTTAGTTGCTTTAAAGTAATTACTGCCTGTATCCCTCAGTTCCACATTCCTTTATTCAATTCACTACAGTGATTACAGCAGTTCCTCATTGACTTCTCTATTAGAGCTACGGCCAGAGTCTATTCTCTGACCTTCTCTTCATCGATCGGGCACATTTGTCGCTCCTCTATTATAATTCAAAGAGAACATTTGTTATGATGTGCATCCAATGCCTTTGCGGAATTGCGATCAATACGTTCAACTACAGACAGTGCTGTAGAGAGAGACAACCATGAGGATATAATTTAAAATAGGAGAATACACATGCTTATCGATTCCTCTGAGACGTGTTTAAGTGATGCTGTTCTTTCAAATCAATACACCTACTACATTGATATGCAATGAGAATGACATCATATGCTCCAACTCACATTTACGTACCTAACCATTCGAAATCATGTTTTACTTCCTCTTATCTCCCATGTCAACCTTAACACCTATGTACAGGACACAGAGTGGGAGGGAGTCAATGCCTCAATTCACACACCACCAGCCTATTAAGACCAGCGACATCCATCAGCTAAAGCTGCCACACTTTCAAATGCACTGCGCTGGGATGGTCCCTGCAACAGCCCTGTAATTTAATTCCACCTGCCATGCATACACCCTGCATAGCCACGTCCCCTGATGGATTAATCATGCCATTTCCACAAAGGTCCTTCAGAAGAGAATGGAGTTTGATGCAGCCACTGACGCTTGGTGCCATAACTCAAGCTCTGCCAAAATGCCAGTGTCCTGTTTTCCTGAAGATGGATGTGGTTTTGGGGAGCTGCTTTGAATGTGTCCTTCGTTAGATTAGAATGTATGGATTTGTTCTCAGCTTCAAGGATAAAGGGGAAAGTCTGATTGCATAAATTTACCTCACTTCAAAAAAAAAATTTCTTCAGCTTTAGATGAAATATTTAAATTGCCTTAAAGCATAATCCAACAAAGATTTGTTTTTTTTTCATATGTCAAATAACAAAAGTTTTAAAATTCTATATAATTTATCTGAATTCATTCATTTTCAGTAAAACACAAAACTAAAATCAAGTAAATTTAGAAATCTCGACATTATGCTATACACACAAAAAAATATTGGTTCTTCAGTGGTTCTTCAGCGGTTCTTTGGGTTGGTGAAGGTGCTATATAGCACCGTAACCATATAAAGAACCTGTTAAGCCCAGCGTGGTTCTTCAGTGGTTCTTCAGCGGTTCTTTGGGAGGTTTAGGTGCTATATAGCACCACTGTCATACAAAGAACCCGTTAAGCCCCTGTATAGTTCTTTAAAGGTTCTTTGACTCTCTCTTAGTCTCTTAGTTTAGTTGAGGAAAGAATTAAAAACGATTTTAAAATACAGTGTATTTAATGAAGATAATGTGGTTGTTAACCTCAACCCCCAACCATCCCAACACCTCAGATGTGCTTTAAGGCTGCAGGAGATCCCATACAGTATGACATCATTGTGCTCACATGATGGCCAGTTAATCACAGAGGAGAGCGAGCACATCTCAATGACACAATCCTCCTGTTTGTATATGTTGAGTTTGGAATCCAGTTTCCTAAAGGACAGAAAAAGACTGGCCTTTTTGAAGCATGTCTTTTTGAAATTGGAAGGATGCAATCTGACTTCCTGTCCCTGTAAAAAGGTCTCAATCTCAACTCAATCTGTTAGTAGACTTTAGGAGTCAATATTCTCTCTTTTTTGGCCTTCACTTTTACATATTTGAAGCTAGTTGAGTTGCATTATTGTGTACGTGAATAAAAGGAGTATATTGTGATGTATATGTATATTACTTGTCAAACTTGACTGATTTTATTTACTGCAAAAAGAAATAAATTAAAAGGGTTTGAAAGTGTAATGCATTGTGTTTCTCAGTTAATTTTGATTATCATTCATCTTTTAAGTGAAAGTGTCATTTAGAAGCATATTCGTATCTGGCATATAATCGGATAATGGGCCCTACTAGCTAAAAAAAATATATGTATATATATGGCAGTTTTAATGGTTCTATATAGCACCATTTGACAAAGGTGCTGTATAGCACTAAAAGTGGTTCTTTGGCTCGTAATCATAGGGGAACCGTTTATAGTGCTATATAGCACCAGTATGTAAAGGTACTATACAGCACCATTATCAAATTCCAAAAATGGTGCTAAATGGCACTAAAAGTGGTTCTTCGGCTCGTAATCATGGGGAACCATTTTTAGTGCTATTTAGCACCATTTTGATGGTGCTATATGGCACTTCACAATGGTTCTATGTAGCACCATTTGACAATGGTGCTGTATAGTACCTTTAAAGATTGGTGCTACATAGCGCTAAAAATGGTTCCCCTATGATTACGAGCCAAATAACCACTTTTAGTGCTACACAGCACCATTTGTTTTTAGAGTGTATAGTAAGAAAATTTGTTTGTTTAGACTTGCTAAACTAATTGTAGATATATTGGCATATGACATGGAGCAGATGTACTGTGTTGTGCATAACCACTGCATGACTTCATAACCTTTCTATGTCTTCTGTCATATCATCCAGGTGGATTCTGCACATTGGTGGTGATTGAGGAGATTCCCTTCTTCCACATGTAATGCGCTTTAAGTGGATATAATGTAACAATTTAAACAACAATTTTTTTACAATTATTTTTTTTTGCTTGGATGAAATATTAAATCGTGGAGCTGAATGACACTAATCTTATTATATTTAATCTAAACAATTATCAAAGTTTTCTATCAATATTAACAACTGGCTAATGGAGAACAATTTCGTTTTCTCTAAACAGATCTCTAGCTGATGAATTTGCATGCTTGCGTTTTAAATTACTTCACATAGCCATAAATTTAGTGAAGCATGCAACCATTAAATCAATCAAAGACTATCGTGTGACCTGACCTTCCCTTCTTGTGGGCGTGACCTAACATTTGATACATTCACTCTTCTCTGAGACCTAGCAGTAGAAAATAACATGTGTTGTCTCAGAGAAGATACGTTTACATGAAGGACACAAAAACTAACACTATGAAACCTAGAACCAAGTTCCAAGATGGGGCACCAGTTTTATTTAGGTATGCTAAAAAGATGCCCACTTCACATTGGAATTCATAAGCATCTTCTAGAACATCACTTCCATGATCAAAGTGAGGGAGGGGGAAATATCTCTAGAGTGCCAGTCATGGAGATGAGATAGAGCAGAAAAATGCCTGACAGCACTCCTCTGTCAGCGCTTTAACACTTTTTTTCCCCCTGTTTTCTAACAAGATTTTTTTTTTTATTACAGACAAAATTAATCGTGGGGATGTGAGATGCCTGATTTACATTCATTAAAAGTCATCTCCAGAAGTCAAGTTCAGTTCCAATCAAATTTGGGTAATTATGCAGAACAAGATATTCCCCTAAGAGCTGAAAACTCAACTTTTTTGAACATGTCACTCTGAATGAACAAGTTTAATTTTATCAAATATACGTGAGGGAAAGCTGAATAGGTTATTCTAAAAAAAGATCCTTGACATATTGTGAAACATATCTTAATAGTTACCAAGCCGCCAACAGTAGGTTAACCTTCTTTATGTATACATGCGGTCACTCAGCTTCACGACAGGGGTCATTTGAGCAATAACAGAAGTCAGAGTGGTATTTGATTACTTATTTTTGTGCTGATATTTAGACCAACAGCATTATGGGACATATTAGATTAGCTTCATGCATACTAGGTAATACTGTTAATGAGGAACTTACTTTTCAGACTGTTAAAAGAGTATGTTCAAGTGTAAATGTAAATTAGCATCTTGTCATTATCATGGCTGACATCCGTTGTCCTTCCATTGCCATTCACATCTCTCCTGTGGCCTCATAAGACAGTAATGTGTTCATTAGTTGTGCACTTTGTCATCTCAGCAGAAGTTGGAGGTCATCAGCGTATTTTTCGCCTACTGTTTTATGAATACTGTAACTTCAGACATGCTACTCATTTCACAAACCGTTTTTCATTGGTTTAAACTGGTCTTGGCTGGTTTAAGTTGATCTTCAAGCTTGGCTAAAGTCTTCAGTTGATCTAGCTGGTACCCCAAGCTGTACAGCTGAAAACAAAACGAAAGTGAACGATTGCCACTTAAACGAAGACAAAAACACAACATAAAGTCCTCTCTGGTCATCACTCCTCCTTTTATCCTTCTGGTGCTCCACCAAGAGACTCAAGGCTCCGTTCCCATGGCTCTTGGCCCTGTCCTGTTTGCGACATACCCTCTTCGGCCCTCACAGGCCGGGGAAACGCTTGAGACTGTGCACTACTCCTCTGCCCGTCTCAACTGCCGCAGAACCTGGTGTTAAGGACAGACAAGGCAAGAGAAAAGCAGATGGAAGGATGAGGAGAGAAAGTGACAGAGACACCTTGTCCAGTTAACCAGACACACTGCCGCTCGATCCTCAACTAGCTGAGAGGCCGTCATTCGTACTGGACTTTCCTCTTTGGATGGCTTGATGCTCCTCCACCTCCTGGCGGACAATGATGTATTCTCCGGTTACACCCGGTAGCAAACTTCCTGTTCTCTTGCTCTGCCTACTCCTCTATCCCCTCACAGACAGCAGCGATCCCTCCTCAACTTAGGAACATATAAGTGAGCTCTCTGTCTTACCTGTTGCTCAATTACTGCAGCAGCACCACCTCGGATAGATACTGGTTGTCACTGCTCCTTTGTGCTGCCCGACCTCCTCAGAACGGCTTCCCCTTTAGCACAAGGGCTCTCTGACAGCGTGTCCCTCTTTCCTCCCGGGTTTCAGCACCAATGTCACAATCTTTGTTGATAAGGAAAGGAGGAGGAGGAAACCGGCGAACATTCAGCAAACTTTGATCATAAAATAAACAAACAACAAAATCAAAGAAAGTGGCAGCCCCTCACAGATGATTAAACTAAAATGAAATACCAGTATAAATAGTCCAGGCTTGGTTCCCTCTCATTCTTCACTGTTGTCACTCATCCTTTTATCCTCTGTGAGACTCTCAGTCTTTGTCCTTCTTGTCACAGCCCTTTAAAAGCAAAGCCACTGCAGAATCAACTGTTGTATATCTCAGAGCAACGCCGTAGTGGAGCTTCATTCCTAAATAAATCCGTTTTTTTATGAACAAAAAAGTTGAGTGAATGACTTGTTGGCTCACTCATAATGATAGTGCCTTGTTGCCACCTACTGGTGTAACAAAAGAGTTATTAAAAAATACCCACCACAAATGCACAGACTGGCCACATGTTATGTCCAAAGAAGTGAATGCTTAGTGTCATAAAATATATCCAACCTTTCCCAAAATTACAGTGAATTTTTTCCCCTTTACAATATTGCATGAACATGACTGGTCAGGCCAATGAACAAACTCCTTACAGTAGACTCAATACTTCAGAATAGATCAAACTACTTTATCTATATTTGACCCAAACATGTTGAAACAACCCAACAATATTTATGTTGATCCAGGAAAATGTCTTGGCAAAATCCCAGTGATCAAAAGTGTACCATCAGCATTTTAGTTGCTTGAACCTTTGCTGTTATTATAGAAACAAATATTCTGAGATCAGAATACTGAACTTTAAAACTCAGATTTGTACCGTGATTTTTCATTCTTCTATTTCATGAGGTTTATCATCTCTTTACAGTCCATTCCAGAGGTCTGTAACCTATTTTGAGAAAAAACACTTCCTTTAAAACGTATGTAACTGAACTTTTCCGTCAACAACTTCTGTGACCTCAAAGGCAGTGTGATTTTTTATCCTTTCCTCCTGAGGCGGAGCGAGGGCGAGGGTTATTCATTCATGCTTAGCTGAGAGTTGAGTTTGATGGATAAGCCTCATAAGCATTGATGCTAACACTCAGGTGCACACTCTCTTTCTCTCTCGCTCTGGTTCTTCACAGATCATAGAGCATCCTTTTCCTTACACTCCCTCACATTCAGCCCCTTAGACCCCCTGCTGGGTTCACTCTCTACAACATCCATCAAACCTAAACAAGAGGGGTCATTCAGCTGGCAAATAACCTTCACTCAACTACAGCAGTGAGCAAGATGTGGGCAAAACACTCAGTGCAAGTTCGGGCCAGTGGAGTGAGTTAAGCCCTGGGAAGAAGTTGCTCTTATCTTGGACAAGCTTCTGCTGTTGAAATACAATTAAAATATTTAAAAAAATAGAGAGAGAAATATACAGCATTGATCTGCAATACATGTTTTGATGCACAAACATAATGAAACAGCAAAAATGTACAAGGCAATAAAAAAATGTTAATGTAACTGTCTAATCTTCATAGTCTGATTTTGTTTTCACGTTTTGTATTGTTTAATTTAGCTTTTCTGTTCTGTTCTAGTGTTTCCTGTTAGATTGTTAATTGATTCAGTTCTCCTCCATTCCCCACCATGTTTGTTTCTATGGTTACAGATTGACTAGAGTCCTCAGTTCAGGTGTGTCCTGTTTATTAGCACCTTTGTTGTCTGTGTTTATAATCCCTCTGTTTCAGTTGGTCCCTGGTATTTGCATTGCTTGATGTTAATGTGTTTGTGGTTCTGGTTTCCGCCGTTATTCTCATGTTTATAGATTTGATTCCTGGTTTAAAAACCTATTTCAGTATCTTCATTGTCGTGTGCTTTCATTACAGCCACCGACTGTGTCACTAATTGTTTTGGTTTTGTTTTCATTCTGGGGCCCATTCTTCAGTGTTTTATTCAAGTTAACTTGGTTTTACTGTTGATGATTTTACATGATCCAGGATTGTTCAGGTTCTTCGAGACTCATCCCAGAGTTGCTGTCATAGGAGCAAGTCTGTAAACTCAAACCTGCTCCCGAGCAGGCTTATGTAAACAAGATTGCATCTTTTTAAGTAGATGTGTCACTTAAAGTCTGTCACAGCCACTGCTACATTCTTACAAAAGTAACTTTTTGAACCAAAAACAATAATAAAAAAAATAATAATAATTTGAATTTAATTTTATTGGATTAAAATATTTAAGATAAGAGGTAAAGATAACAAAATATGTGACAGAACGCCAAGTTGTACATCATGTAAGACTCCATTTACTTTTTTATTTAAGGGAATGTAGGGAGAAGGTGCCATTTTTGTTTGTATTATTCCTTTTCTCCTGTTTTTATGAGTTAACCTGGAGAGAGGGAAGTTTAATGTAATTTACTTTTCTGGATTATTTTAGTTCTAGGTAAGTTAAGGAGACTTATGGTTAGTTATTTAAGTTTTGTTTGCTATTTTGGCCTTGCCCTCCCCTGAAGTTACCATCCCCTCTGTTTGAACCTTCTTTCTTGTATAGATATCTTTATTGTTTGTTATTCATTTTCTTGGATTAAAAGAAAAAAAAGTGGTTCTGTTTTTGTTGTTTCTGGGAAAGAAGTTTGGATTATCCTGGTTCTCTCTCCAAGGTTTAGATTTTTATTTATTTTAGTCTTCATTTTGTTACTGACTTCCCAACCTTAGATGGGTAGTATGTAACAACCTAGTATGTAACAAAATATCCCCCATTCCATTGCCTTTGTCTTTTGTGAAAAGCCCTTTATTCTAAGCTGTATATTAACTTGAACAGTGGCCGCTATAATGGGAGTGTTAGTGGGAGACGTAATGGGAGATGCAGATAACTTAGTAAAGAACAGATGACCAGACATTATCCTTCAGGATTTTTTGGTAGACAGCAAGTTTTCCAGGTCCTGAAGCAGTAAAACAACGCCAGACCATCACACTACCACCACCATATTTTACTGTTTGTACGATGTTCCTTTTCTGAAATGCGGTTTTACTTTTAAGCCGGATGAAATGGGACACACACCTTCCAAAAAGTTCAGCTTTTGTCTCATCAGTCCACAGATTTTTTCCCTCAAAGGTTTTGTGGATCATCAAGAAGTTTTCTGGCAAAAATGAGAAACATTGACATGCAGGCCATTTTTGCCCAGTCTCTTTCTTATGGTGGAGTTGTGAACACTGACCTTAACTGAGACAAGTGAGGCCTGCAGTTCTTTGGATGTTGTTGTGGAGTCTTTTGTGACCTCTTGGATAAGTTGTTGTGCGCTCTTGGGGTAATTTTGGTTGGCCGGCCACTCTTGGGAAGGTTCACCACAGTTCCATGTTTTCACCATTTATTCCACTATTGGTATATACATGTATTCATGTAATAGTTTTACATTTCATTTATTTTAGTTCACACAAGCACACCATCCTTCTATTCTGGCCACCCTGTCAAATGTCTGTTAGAAACCACTGTGGCCTGCAAATCATAAAGTTTGCCCACTCCTGTACTAGACCCTCCCCTTTGAAGGCCTTGTAAACAGCCATTGGCACAGATCCTCAACAAAACCCATCTTCATACTGGGAAGATGATTCCGATCTTCAACCAGATGGAACTGGATTAAATATTTTGAATGTCCTGATCTCAATGTGACTTCTGACCAGAAAAGCTGTCTATACCATAATCATGCACTGTTTGATTGATGGCCAGAGGAGATCTGGTCCCAAGACTCAGACACAGACATTTTCTTCATTCTGTCACCTGATGGAGTTTGGGTTCCTCACCACTGTCACCTCTGACTTGCTTAATCGGGGAATATTATTTATTGGCCAGTTCTTCTAGAGCTGCTATACAGCCGGAATGAACTTTGGTTGCATTATCTTCCTGTTATCTCTGTAGAACTGCTTTGAAACAATCTGTATTGTAAAACGTGTATATAAATAAAGGTGATTTGACTTGACTTGACTTAACAACTGGCTCACTACCTGAGGGTGGAGAGTCCATTCTCCATACAGAAGATTTCCTCTGGACAGGAGATCCACCCCCACATTCATTATTCCTGGGACATGCGTAGCCCATAGTGAATGAAAATGCTTCATGCCTGCAGTGGTTTGGAAATGTTTGCTGGATGAGTCATGACCGACTGCCATTCCAACTTCTATGGGGCCGCCAACTGAACCCAAGTTCATTGTGCGGTGCCAAAGAAGACCTGGCTGAAGCAAATCGGCAATGACCTAAAAAACCAACGCATCACCCTCACTGATCGATGTGCATGGAGGCATGTGTGAATTAGATTCTAATTCCTGTGGCACCCACAGCACCACTCTGGTCAGTTAGGGAATCAGTCAATTAGTCAATTAGTCACTATTGAAAATTCAAAGATTGCTCATTGTGAATTACCTAAAATATTTACTTTATTTACTTTCTTTTCTGTAATCTTAACTTTTTCTATATTAGTGTACATCAGTCAACTTTTAAAATAGAGTGTGACAGAATAGAAGTTAGATTTTTTTTACAGTGTAACTGAAATATAGGCCTACAATATAGGCCTATTGAATAATGTCCTGTCCAAATGTCTTTTGTCTTTTGTCCTTCATACAATTTTACTAGTATACTAAGTACACTAGTATTCATACTAGTGAATCGCCTACAGAACTGTCTGCTCAACAATGAAGAATATTTCAGAACCATATTTCAGTTACAGTAGCTTTATATATGACTCAAGGCAATGTACTGTAGTTGGTTACATGGATGATGTTACTTAAACATAATTTAAATATACTGTAGTCATGCAATGACATCTAAAGCTCGGTGTGCAGTACAACAAAATGGGTTTGATACAAAATGACAGGTTGCTTCTGGTACTGTCGAGAATAATAGGCTACTTACTCAAGCCTGCAGAGAAAGATTTAGGAAGCAGATCAAATATATGAGGCCTAAATATCATTCCATCCACTCCAATTAGACAAATAAGGATGCATTAAATGCTAAAGCTCAATTGAGAATCCCTTGAGGGAACAGGTCAATGAGTCATAGCATTGGGAAGAGCACAGCAAACATAATCAACATCATCATCATATTTCCTGTCTAAAGCAGTAGTACTTGAAGATGTATTTTCCTTTAGCAGTGTCAGTGATTCAAATGAGCATGAGGGCAGAAAGCATTGTATGATTATTAATGGGAAAAGATTATGCACACAGGGGTGAGGGATTAGTTTAGCGACCTTCACAACACTAATTGAAACAAGTATGGAGACTCGGAGGCACTATAATCAACTAAAACACAGGATCATTAATCATTATAAATAGTGCTGTCACATCATGAGCATTAGTATTATAAACCCCCTTTGTTTGTCTAGTGGGAAGCTTGGCTTGGACGCACGGTAAATGTCCGGTGCGTAGGTTAATGTGAGTCGAAGTGGCATTTAAACGGCGTCGCTGATCAAACGGGCAACGAGGTGACGCGCCTCGCATACGTTCATTTGCAGCTAATTGGAATTGATGCACTTCTGATGAAGTTACTAACAGGCTTGACATCCGGAAGAGTTCAAGTCTGTCGGACGTAGAGCTTTTTGGACATTCCACATGAGAGAGTAAAGGATATTATTAAGCGTGAAAGAAAAGTACTTTTCTCTTAGAGGTCTTTTGACAGGTTTGGAGGCTGTGTAAAGATTAATGGAATCCAACTGAGATATTATAATGTGTTTTGTTGTGAAACTAATCACCAAGCTATTGTCATTTTGAGCCCTTTTTCCCAGAATGTGGTCTTATAAATCACGTTAATAATAAAATAGGTAGGCTAAGGTTAGTTTTTACTCATTTTTACCCTCTTGTTAACATTATGACTCATAACTTAATAACAAAGAGTTAACTAACATTTCCACTATTACTGCCCAGCCAAAAAAACAGGCCCACAGTTCATCCTTAGCAAACATCTGAACACGTTGAACAAAAAGTGTGCTGTGTATGTCATCCTCAAAGTCCAACACTCTTTAGGACCCGGTATCAAAAGAGAGCGGATTCAGTCTCCCAAACCGCCGGATCCGTGTGGATGGAACGCCAATCCGAAGAAATGTATGCGGATGCAGTGATCCGCGTCTCCGTGTGGACGGGCCCTCAAAGGTGCAAAAGCTCACACTGGGTCAGCCTTTTCAAAAGCTACACCATTATCTAAAGAGTGCAAGTCAGTCAAGTTTTCATTATTGATGATTTCATTATAACTGATCTCCACTTTAATAAAAAAAAAATTATATATATATATATATATATATATATATATATATATATATATATATATATATATATATATATATATATATGTGTGTTATTGCTGTTTTGTTATTGCTTTTGGAGCAACATCCTTCTTCTTTAAAATTATCATATTATTCGTGTCGTATTATTCATTTGTCTCGCCATCGATCACCTCGTCAGTCTTGACATTTGTGATTATTCCCTAATCAGCCCTTGTGTATATCTACCCAGTGTTTCATTCATTCTTAATGTTAGGTGCTGTGTTTCTACCTGTGACTTTTACTGTTGGACTGTTTATACTAGTTTTGCACAACATGTGCCCTTTTTGTTTGTATCGAAAGTGTGCATCCTCCTGCACAACGCCTAACAACATATTAGTACCTTAATGGTATTAGTACTTTTTTTTTACCATCCCCGTGAAAGCTTTTGGAACATTTTTTTTCTGAGTGTAGGTAAGACTATGCTGTTTGTGAAGGCATGTTTGTCTTAAAAGGCAAGTTTGCATCATTTGAATGGGGTCTCGGTTGGGACAAGCCATGATGCCCTTGGGCTGGGTGTTAATGAAGCTCATGCCAGGTAAGATGCCTTTTGGGGTGATCTAAGAGCCACGCCGCTTTTGCCAAAAGTGACCTTAAACATTTCCAGAAAAAAAACTGTCAGATCTGGGCAAATAAAAGCTGACGGTCTAAAACGTTTTCTATTGTAAATGAAATTCCTGTTTTGAAGAGAAAAATAACCACTTTCTAAAAAGAGTTATGGATATGGCATTTAGTAGGGCATGTTGTTACAATACATTGGGCAAGTAAAAAAACAACTATTCTCTCTATCTTCAAACTATCAAACTATTAAATTTTTTAATATTTATTTTAAGTTAAACAAATTAATACTTTTATTCATCACGGACACATTAAATTGATCAGAAGTGACAGTAAAGGCACAATTTTCCCTTTTTTTAAATCATTATTTTTTTCTTCTGTTCATCAATACTGAAAAAAGCATGTTTCCACAAAAAATATTAAACAACACAATAGTTTTTATCTGTAATAATAAGAAATTATATTGTATTATATTGATTTCTGAATTAGGGTTTTCATCACAGACTAATATATAGTTCTTTTAAATGTTAATATTTCACAATATTTTTATTGTTCCCCTACCCACACCTCCCAATAAAAGCCTTGATTTGCATAAGATGCATTTTAAAAGCGCGAAAAACCAATCACCAAACCTAAACTTTTACAAAGTACTGTATGTACATACAAAGTACATGCATAAAGTAGTCATTGTATTCAATTCTCATAAAAAAACAATAAAGGAACTGTAGTTTGGAGAATAGCATTCTGAACATAATGAACAACGAAGAAAGGGGGGGGGGGGGGGGGGGGGGGGGGAACGGAGGTGGTCCAAGCAGGGTCATCGGCCATAATTAAACAGGCACTGTGATTTTTACAGGAATTATTTAAAAAAATAATGGGATTGTAACCTACAATTATACATTTCAAACTTTCAATTAACCTTGCACAAGGGTATTCTCATTTCCATCAGCTTTAGATTAATACCAGTTGTTTATCACATACCTGTGAACAAAGAACCCTGTTGCATTGCATGCATCACTTAGAAGGTTAAAACACAATTATTAAATTTAAAGCTAAACTATTGATAATTACATACTTGAACACACAGAATTCCCATTTAATAACAAACATTTCATTAACCTACACCAAACACAAGGGAATTTACATAAACAGTTACTGAAGGTGGATCCTATTACAGAGCTTAGCATTGTTTTTTTTAATTGCTTTGCTAATTAAAGCAATTAATGCATGAATTAGAGGACAGGAATATGATAATTACACATCAACCCTAGAATACGTAATTGTTATTTGGTTTTATCCTTCTTAAAAGAAGTTAAATTAGCCAAAGTCAGTGTTTAAGCTCACTTTCTAGTCTCACTAATTTGGTGCTCATCTTTATAAAATATTGACCATGAACTTCATCTGCTCTAAAAGTACTGCATTGAACTCAGATGCATATTGTTTTGAGACCTATGGTCATTCAAACAAAGCTATCAAAAATGACTCGATGGCACTGATGAGTGATGTCACTGTCACAGTGGCAACCTTTATGATACTAATTCACAGTGAGTAATAAACTACCCAATTGTTGCGCATCATTAGCCGGCTTCATGAAGAGACACGCCTGGTCCGCTTTAGTTGATAACACCTGTCATTCCAACAAGCGTTCACAATCTTTCTCCACACGCTGTTTGTGTCTTTGTTAAAGGTGATTCAAGGGAGAATCACCTTTGACTTGATGTCCATCCTATGACTTGATGATGACTTGATGGTCCATCCTAGACTTAAGCCACTACTAAAATAAAAAATGGTAGCATTTCATCCACAGTCAACAAATATTTGAGGGACTACCATCAAAACACTCTTAAAACAACATGTACAGCCTTATCTAATAGATTCTAACATAACAGCGTTGAACTACAGACCTTCATTCATTCAACTAAGTTAGGAATTATGAACATGACATTAAAGCAGAACACATTCTCTTGAAAACGTCTCCTTGAAAACAACTGGACTAGAGTAAATGTTTAGCAATATGAGCAAACATAAGGTGGAGGGGATTATAGACACTTAAATGTATTCCCACTGCAGGAGTGAAACATTATGACTCCTATCTGCAGGACCCAAGGACACAGCCACCTCTCCCTCTCGGCACGGCTGGGTGTTAATGAAACTCATGCCAGGTAAGCCGCCTTTTGGGGTGATCTAAGAGCCATGCCGCTTTTACCAAATGTGCCCTTAAACATTTCCAGGAAAAACCAATGACGGATCAGGTAAAGAACAGGCTTGACGATCTGGCTTAATTAAATTTCTATTGTGAATGGATTTCCTGTTTTGAAGAGACAAATAACCACTTGCTGAGAAGAGTTATGGCCATGATATTTAGTATAAATGTTTAAAAGAAAGAAATCAATCTTAAAAGATTGATATTACAATGCTACAATACAATACAGAGCAGAAGTAATGGCAATGATTTAAATGTAAATGCACTGATGTCGCCATCATGTGGTTGACAGACACAAATGCACATGGCAGTTCAGATAAAATGATCAGACATAGAGACCATATCAGTACAAAAAGAGCATGTTTCATAAAGTTAGGGTTAAAAATCAAAACATGTTACTGACTTAATCAGCAGTATAACCCAACAAAAATATATTATAGTTATTCAAAAACATATGACATTAAATGGAGAAAAAAAAAGATAAGGAAAAGGCAAATGCTTAAACAGTCCAATTGTATAAACTGAGGCACATGAAAGATCAAACAAGGCAAAACCAAATGTTTTCACATGCTGATCATGGGTATATGCTTATATACAGTGTATCATGCAGGGACTGCTCTGTCAGAGATGAATTTCAGACTGATCAACCTTGACTAGTGCTGTTTTCAGTAGCCTGAAAAAGATCAACAAAAATGACAATTAATGATAAGACAAAATTAAGGTAAAATGTGTATTTAAATTTAAATGTAGTCCAATTTTTTTTTTCTTAGTTTAATTGTGGTTTGGTAGTTCAACACCTTTCTTTAAGGCACAAATATACCCATGTACCTTCTTGATTTTATCTGCTTGCATTAAATAAAACACACACACACACACACACACACACACACCACACGGTCTCAAAGGCTTCAGAATTACATAAAATTATTTTATTTCTGGGTTTTTTATATTGAATTTTTTTAAATAATATAACCTGAAGTTTTGCATGGTTAGGTTATACTTATATTTTATATTTACATTTAATATCGCATACTATAATTGCAACAATTACAGTTTGAGGTAACAAACAAAAGAGCTGTCATAATTAGTGGAAAGGCCATCCATGCATCCATCCTCTAAACCGCTTGTGCTCACAGGATAATAGAATAGAATACAGGATTAATAGAATAAACTAAATTTAATTAAAATAACGAAGTAAAAATTTATAAAATAAATAAATAGGATTTAGTAAAAAAAAAAATGAAAATAACGCATAAAAAAATAATGTAACAAACTAAATATTTTCCAAATAATATTTTATACACTTATCATAATAATCATTCATCATATATACGCTTTTACACATATACATACTGTGTGTGTGTGTATATGTATGTATATATATATATATATATATATATATATATATATATATATATATATATATATACATACACACACACACACACACACACACACACACACACACACACTTTTAATAAACTTCACCTAATCACTGATGATAACCCAGATTACTGATGCAAGAATATCAGTATATTTATTATTTTGCGTCTCCAAAACCAATAAAATGTAGCGTGAAAAGACGCAGAAATAAAACGGACCGTCACCCCAAATCGACTGCATTAGTGTGAGCACCTTTAACGAGTCGGAGGCCCTTCTGAGCTCTTTGATGACTGACGACAAGGCTTCGGGATTGATCCCCTGCTCACAGAGACGGACACATATCGACAAAGACTCCATGTCCAGTCCTGTATTCAGAAGCCTTGATATTTCAAGGAGAACTGAAAATGTAAGGAGAAATAATAGTCGAATAGTGATACTGCTATCCTTGTCACATGATTCACAACAACAGATACAAAACAAAACAAAAAAGAAGAAGGGATTTCTTCGTCCAAAATAGTTTTCTTAATCTTACCATCCATAGTCTCCCGGACGGAATTCATGTTGGCGCTCGCGGGACTGGCCATGATGCTATCGTGCTAAAGCTATTTAATTACTCACCGATAATAACAAAGCGCTATCTTTCATTCAGATGACCCTGACAGGTCTATTGCTGATAGTCCCTGGTGTCTTCCCCACATTTGCTAAATATGCATCAAAACAATATGCCTTACAATCTAACCGACAGCATTTTTATTTTACTCATTATTAACACCACCCGGTGGTTGTTGTTGTTATGGTAATCCAGTCAATAAAGTTGTAAACGTTGGAAAGGAAGTTACGTCGAGACTGAATGTCGCCCGTTCCCTTCCCCTGATTGGCTGTTTCGCGTGTTCTACTGAATTGTGATTGGCTGGCCCCTCTTGAGCGAAAATTAAATAAGACGTTGGAGCCCATCAGAGATCACGGTTGGGCTTGTTTGAGTTTCGTTGCCGTGTAAGTATTTCATTCACAACATCAATCACCTAGTTAAAGAGTTTAATTTTTAAACCCACGCTAAGATTGCAAACTAAGAAAATCCGACCTGGACTCACGAGATATATAACCAAACAGTATTTATCACTCCATCCGTTTGTTAATGTTTTCACGAATGTCCAGTTTCACTCGTTTCCTTTATTTTTAAAACGTAGACTGCTTGTCTCTGGACGTCGTTTTTAAGATGGGGGATGTAACAGAGATTCATATAACACCCGAGACTCCGGGAAAAGCTGCTATTCTGAACCCGTTTGAGAGCCCAAACGACTATCACCGCCTGCACGAGCCTCTGATGCCCAGCCCGTCCGTGTTCAGAAGCTCCAAGAGCTCGTCGGCTGTGGTGAGTCTCGGTTTCTGCGTGTGAGGAAATAAAGAATTAGCCTAGAAATGGCATTTCTGTTTGTATTTTCTGTTGTAGACACCAGCCAAGTTCAAGTGGTCCATTGATGAAATGGCAAATTTACTTCCTGTGGAAATAGACCCAGAGGACATTCACCGCCAGGCTGTGTTTCTGAGCCAAGCCAGGTATGGATCTCTATCTCTCTCTTTGTGTGTCTCTCTCTCTCTTATATATGTATATGTGTGTGTATATATATATATATATATATATATATATATATATATATATATATATATATACATAAAACAATAATCCTGTATTTATTGTCATTTGTTCATGGTATTAACTCAACTGTGTTTTAACACACTAGGGCAGATTCTGAGATTGAGGCAAAACGGCAACATGCTATTGAACAGGTAAAACTGCTTTACGTCTTGTAAGTTAAACAATCTCTGTGTGTGAAAATGTTTTCTTTGCACTAAAGGGAAAGATGCTTCATCAAATTATTTTGTCACACAGTTTTTCACCAAAGGTGCCATTGTTCCCTCGCCGTGGGGACCACTGTCAGCGAAACAATCAATAAAACTTCCACACCAGAAAAGTAGGTCTTGTCAGAGACATATTTTCATGGTACTGTAGTTTTATTACAACCAATGTTGTGCTTAGATATTCATTGTAACTGTCTGATTTTAGGTCCTTTGTCCCCACTGGTAACAGAGGAGCTTCCGCCACCAAAGAAAATCAATGGTTTGTTCAGCACATCAAACAATTCGTAATTATGATTTTAGAAATGTATGCATGCAGAATAATCGGCCTTTGCTTGATGTTTGTGTTATAGCCATCTGTCAGACAGTCCTGTCCCTACCAGTGGACTTCAATCTTGAAAAAGTTCTGGGTAAACTTTTAAATTTTCTTGTTTTGGTGTTTTTATACATACAAAATCCTACCACAACAAACAAATCAAGAAACATACTTAGTAATGTTCCAAAGTGTGACATGCTCTGTTTCCTCAAACTATTTTATACTTTATTATGCTTTGGTCTTTCGTACAGTTTTTATGACTTCAATAATTGAGATTTCAAAACTTTTTCAAAATTTAAATTGAGTTCATAATCAAAGCAATAATGTATAATAGTATTATGACTGTATGAGTATAATAATGAGTATTTAGAAGTTTGGGGTCTATAAAATAAAAAAAGAGAAAGAAATTGAACTTTTAGTATGAATGCATTTAAAATTGAGCAAGATTGACATTAAAGATATTTCGCTTTTGTTTTAAATTCTTTTTAATGCATAGTATTCATGACCTCATTATTAGAGAGATTAGATTATATATTTGTACTTTAAAAAGTAATCAAAAGATAATTAATAATGTAGGCAATAATATAATTTATAATAACAAGGATCATACTTTGACTTTTTTTAAATCATACCTGTAAAACCCTTGTAAATAGCCATGTTTATGGAGTGTTACCGGTACTTGAAAAGTGCTTGAAAGACAATATACTCGAAATTAGTTTCATTTGATCAATAAAACACATACAGTCTTTGCACTTGCGCCTTAAGGTGTTCAAATAATTTACTTGTTTATACGTTTTTTTTTCATGAATAAATTAGCATTTTTGAATGACTGGTTTACTAACTCGCTCATAAAGACAATCCCTTGCTGCCACCTACTAGCATAACAATTTAACCTGCAATTAAATTATTTTAACCTATGCAAATTATGTAACCTGAATAATATTTATTTTATAAAACCATAATGGCCAATTTAAACTTTAATGTTGTAAATTGTATTTTGGTTATTTTATATCTTAAAATAAAAATTAAATATCCTTAAAATATACGGTAAGCAATTTTAGTGAAGAGAAGCAATTGGATTAACTAATTAAATGAATGCTGCTTTTTTAAAAATCAATTTTACATTATCTCTACGAATCTGTAATAAGAAAATGGTACAACAAACGACACTGTTTCCCTTTTATTCATGTTAAAATAACATGTCTATGAGCTTCTTTTTTAAAATCTGTTCATTTAATGAATAAAAGGTTAGGTCAGGTACAAAAAGTTTGTTTACATGCTAATATGGCTTGAAATCGATTTTAGAGTGTCAGCTCTAGCCTATAGGTGATTTAAATGTGGCAGATAATGGCATGCTTTCCTCTATTAACTTCCTTTCTATTCTACCAGGTGATTACTATAAGACAGAAGAGTTAACTGAGCAGGTGCAGGAAAGCCTTAGCTCCTCTTCATTGCGACGGAAGCTGTTTCTGGACGGTCATGACAGCGGCTCAGAGTCTTCTACCCCTTCTAGTCCGGATAGAAATCCCCATAATATACCTCCCAGCAATCGAGAGATGATGTCTTCTGTTATTGTCTCCCCACCTCAGTGCGGCATTCCAACTGGGACGCCCTTGTCTGTACGTACCAAATCATAGATTTGCCCAAGGTCATTGTTGACTGAAATTTGTACACAAGAAAAAAACTCAATCGAGGCTACCTGATTCTAATAATTTAACTTCTTTATATGTTTTAATTTTCAGGGCCAGTTTTCATCCAGTCCCATCCAAGGCCAGTTTCGAACCCACAGTCTGGGTAGTATCACAAGTCCCATGTTTTCAGAAAGATCATCACCTTCTTTCAAATCTCCCATTCTGTCGCCCATCAGACTTCAGCATTCTGAGACACCTGTATCAGGTGAGAAATCTGAGATGGTGCTCAAGCACCCCCTAAGATTTGTAGTATTTTAATAATTTATCTTATTTGGAGGTTCACGGTTCTGTGTTGGTTAATGGTCAAGAAAATAACAGCTGTAACTCAATCAGTAGAGCATTGGTGTTTACAACGCCATTGTCATGGGTTCGATCCCAGGGAAAGCAAGACCCGATTCAATGCAAGTCGCCTTGGATAAGAGCGTCTGCCAAATGCATAAATGTTCATTTTAAAGTGGATTCAAACCTCAGTCCACATTACTTTCCCACTGATATTTTAAAACCCAATCAAATTGAATAATAATTGATGATATTGTATCTTTTCATTATTAAAAGTTTAGACAATTGTACCATAAAAGGTTTTGAGATCATAATTTTATTTTACATCACAAGTTGTAATACTAATACAGTAGTACCTCAAGATATGAAAGGCTTAACTTACGAAAAATCCAAGTTACGAAAGCAAAGACGAAAACTTTACGTATGTAGAGCAGTAAAAATTTTCAAGATACGAAAGGTTTCTGAAAGTCCGAGATTCGCCCCATAACAATTTTGAAACTCGCACCGCACGCCGCCATCTTGGTTATAGTAGACTCACCACCATCCTCCTGCTCTCCAGGCCATGAGATCCTTCTCTCTAATTGGACAGCATCCCTCCCATCATGCATCTTCTATACGTACGTGCTGGCGTGCTTTAGCTCAGCCACTCCGCACCCGAAACTTTTAATTTTTTTATGTTTTCGTAAAGTTAAGTGTACGTACGTACGTTATCTGCCATTTGTCCTCCTCCTCCTCTGCCGCCACTTTCGGAGATAGCCTCACTCGAAAGGTAAGCTTCGACATTTTACGTTATTTCATTGTTTATAGGTCAATTTAGCTTTATTATGAAATTTAATGGGGTGTTTTTGGAGGGCTTGGAACGGATTAGTCATTTTACATATACGAAAAACTCATTATACGAAGGCCGCCTCGGAACGGATTAATTTCGTATCTCGAGGTACCACTGTATACATGTCCTTCGTTTTTAACACCTCCAAGTCCTTTGGCTTTAATTTTGATGGCATATACTGTAGGTGAAATTCTGCAAACTTCTGTCCACAGGATGTTGGGCATTGGTGAATGTGTAAAAGTAAATCTAGTCCACATAGTTTTCCCAAATTCCTGTTAAACTCAGAGATGGAGTTCGCTGCATTTACTGTGAATAAAACCATGTGAGATGACGTTCAAACTTTGTCTTTATAGGTGAGAGGAAAAGGCTGTCATTTCTGTCCCCAAATGTTGTTCCTATGGGCAGCTCGGACATGGACTCAAACCGATGTGGAGAAAGCCCGTTGGTGGAGGGCTGTTCCCCCATTCGCAGCTGCTCCCCCTTTCAGTCCAAACCCAGAGTATTTTTGTGGGCCTCTCCTACTCTCATTTCCCCTATCCTCCAAGACAAGGAGAACAGCCATCCCAGTGAACCTTTACCCACCATGGACCTGGATGGCAGCTCAACAGGGCCTCACACAGACCGAGAAGGACTGCTATCTGGGGGGAGTGAGTCTGAGGTCTCGGTGGATGTTTCAGAGCAAATGGATCAAGATGAGCAGTTTGTGAGGGAAATGGGAGGAAATACTGAGACTGACCGAAGGGAAAGTGAAGATGAGGAGGAGGAGGTCATCAGCAGGACCAGAGAGGAATCCTGTGGTTGGGTTGCTGAAGAGGACACTGTGTCACCAGCTAGACTGTCCAGCTCTCGAACAGGCAGTGTGCCTAACGCTGAGAGTACGCACATGTTTGTATCCCTGCTAGCAGAAGGGAGCATCACACCGTATGACATTAGCATGCAGGTTAGTATGCGTGCTATCAGATGACCAGTTGCTTCCAAGTATCCTCCAAATATGATAACCCAGCTAGTGTAGCTGACATTAAACTGTTGTAAAACTGTTATCTTTGTTTCTTTATAAATAAATTTTGCAAGCTTTTTTTAAAATAAATTGTGAACTATTGTCTTCAGTTAATTTATAGGGTTAATCTCTCACATCAGGTTTAGGTCTAATCTGTCCCTCATATTCTCTGTGCAGGTGGACAGCGGTTATAACACTCACTCAGTGTGCACTAACAGCTTAATGGACGTCTTCAATTCAGACAGCCAGAGTAAGGAAATGCTGGACCCACACACTGCTGAGGAGTGTGTACCTTTCACTAGACACACTAAACCAAAGGTAATGTCATGCACACTACGCAACTAACATCAGTCACTCTGTAACCAACTATCACATTTGAATTCTTTGTTCAGCTGTTTTGAGCCATTCGTTTTTTTGTTTTAGTTTTCCACATTCAAAATGCACTGCATTCACTTGGTTATAGTTTGTATAAATAAAACATACGCATTGTGCATAACCACACTAGGTTATTTTTAAATGTGGATGTTTTGTTTTGCAGTTGTTCATCCCCCCACACTGAGCATGAGGAATAAACAGGCACTTTACACACTCGTATCCCAAAAGCTGTGGAGACGCACAACTCGATTTACACATCAAGCTGAATATGGATTTCATCTCATAGAGAATACTGTGGTTGGCATTACTGTCTGAGCCTTATAGTTTTTGTACGGACTAATCTACAGCATTATTTATTCTTGCTTCAAAAATGAATTGAATCTGGGATTTTGAATTAGATTTTTGTATGGTTTTATTGATTGTGGAATGTAAATGTAGTTTGCTAATAATTTTAAGAGGATGGCAGGTATGTAACCAATTCCTCTAGAGAGGGCCCTTTTTTACCATCTTAAAATAATTTATGATTTAATCACTAAAACATATGGAGATACCACAAGGTGTACATGTATATTATGGCAGCACATGTACCTGAATTGTAATAAAACGTCTCGAAAAACAGTGCCAGTGTCCATGACCAGTTTGCAATTTTTCTTACAGACAATAACATTTAAACACTTTTGCTTATCTGAAAGATATGAAGAAAAAAAATCTAAATGAAGACATTTTTCATATTATAAATAATAGTAGTTTTACGGTATTTATCATAAGAGTAAATACTAGATACAGCTGTTTGCCAAATTGGATGCTCAGAACAGCTTGGATCTTATTTTTATTACAATATTTAAGGACATATTTGGATAATCCTTTGAATTGTATTTAAAATAGTTTTCAGCCAAACCTTTATAAACATTTATCAAGTTTATTGTGAGCTTCTGAAAAACAAAGCTTTTTATATATAAAATGAATTTGCGGTTTGCATCTGGAATTCTTACACAATAGAGCACAGAATGAGATATTAAGTTATTACTGTAAATGATGCATGGCATTGGTGCTAGCAACACCAAGTTTATAGGTTTGAATCCCAGGACACACAGATAGTGAAAAAACATGCGGTCTGGGACGGGTGTTTAGATACACATCTGCCAAATGAATAATTGTAAAGATGTACTCGCAATAAAATTGATAAAAATCACAGAAGAATGAATTTCACTGAGGGTGCTCACAATTTCTAATAATTCCTTGAACTGAAGAAAAGAGTAACAGAACATTTTCTTAAAAATATGCACATTTAAAATTTTATTTCACTGAAAATGAGCCCAGATGGACGACAGAACCTTATTACTGCTCAAATGATAATTCTATAGTTCATAGATTGCAAAAAATGGTGCATATATAATTAAAAAATAAAGCAAAAACAGCACTGGATATGCACAGAATAAGAAGAAACTACTAAAACCCTTAGATAACTCTTTTTGTTTTCCTCTCCACTTGTGCATTAACCCAAGGTGCCCCTGAAACTACCTTGTAGCTGAGCTGAATAGCATTTACTTGAATTTTTGCTTTTATTAGAAGTACTGTGCTTCTTGGTCCCTAAGTGTTAGCGGTCAAGCTTGGGTTTTTTGGCCTCTGGTTCAAACTCAGGTACAGGTACACTAACCCCAGGAATCTGGAAAAGACAAAAATACAAAATAATATTTTAAAAGACACTTAAAGAAAAATTATTTACATTGTTTTGACTGTTTAAGCCTGACGACCCAACTTCTACCTAGAGACGTAGCTTATATTAATCAACAAATAAACCTAGAGGGAGACATCACTACGAATAAGTCATAAAAAAAGAGGTCATAAGGGACAAATGATAAAGAAGAAAAAAAAAAATCTACATTTATTGTTCATTCATTTACGGACTTGGTAAGTTGTATAATAAATTATCATTAAGCATTTCAAGAAAATAGTTTAAAGTGATAAGAGCAATGAAACTAGTACAGTGTAGGAGACGGGTAAATTATATAGTTTAGCGGGAATTATAGTAAAAAAACTAAAAAATAATAATGCATTCCAGAGAGAGATGTAATCAGCTTGAAATATCTAAACAGAAAAAACAAAAACCATACCACTGGTTCTATTAGCGCCATTCTGATTCTCTGATGCTGGAGGTTTGAAGCGTCGAGACTGATTGTCACTTTGACTTTATCAAACATGTGGAAAGCATGTTCTTCCACTTTGAGAGTGGGACCCTGAAGAAAAAAAACATTATCAGTGTTCAACCACAGAACATTCATATAGAATCAAGTAAAAATCTCATGAATATGAGCTGTAAGGCTAATATGATGTGTACCTCAGAGTCAAAGCTGAGATGAGGACTGGGTTTGTCCTTGCTCTCAAAGAACACAGTACCCTCCAAACCAAACTTAGGAATGAGGATGATTATGGCATTTTTTCTTACAAACAGAATGAAGCCTTCCTCATTTATAATTCCCTTATTCTTGAAAAACAGCTGAAGAGATGAGAAAACAAACACCATGTTAAAAAATCTTCCACAATTAAGTGACATGTGACAATTATATAATAAACCATCAGAGTTAGGCTTTTTATGGTGTTGTTAATGCTTGCAGTTTACCTGAGTGTGGAACGCCACTGAGGCTCTCTGTGCATACTGGGCCATTTTGTGTCTGTAGTTGAGGTTGTTGCATAAGGCCGACTGCTTATGCTTGTCCATCAAATCTGGGTATGTGCTGTCTGCATTAATAGCCACCGCTAACAGTCGGTGAACTATGATATCAGCGTATCTACAAAATAATAAACAAGCATAAATGTCTAGTCAATGTCTTCTGGTCAATATGAATGTGTCAGGGAAAAGTACATCACAATGATGGTAATCCATACAAACCCAGTGGCTTTTAACTTTAAGGGGTTAGTTCGCCCCAAATTTGTTGTTCATTTATTATTTACTTACCCTCATGTTGTTCCAAACTCATTTCTTCTTCTGAACAAAAATGTATATATTCTTAATGAAATGTGAAAAAAACATTTCTTTGATGGTCTATTCCAGTGTTTTTCAACCTTTTTTGAGCCAAGGTCAATTTTTTCATTGAAATTTTTCTTTTCTTTTTTTCACCAGGTACACCACCAGCCGGAAACTTATTCAGTTTTCGGCTGGTGGTGTGCCTGGTGAAAAAATTATTTTTTTTTTTCAATGAAAAAATGGTTAAAAAAAACACTGCTCTATTCATCCTAAACTTTTGATGCTTAAAGTCCACAAAGAGATTGTAAAGGAAATCCATGTGAATCAAAGTCTTCAAAAGAGAGACAGTCACTTTATATGATAAGCAGATTTAATTTAGGCTTTTATTTAAACATAAACATTGATCATTACACACATAGAAAATATAACATTTAGTAAATAGAAGCTCAAACATGCTTGCTTGACACACGAGGACCAATGAGGCATGCTCTCACGCATCAAGCAGGTACAGCTGAGGTTCCATTTACCATATTTGATGTACTCAATTTATGTGTAATGACCAATGTTTATATAAGCTTATACAAATTTTATCATATTCAGCGATTGTCTCTTCAGAAAACTTGAATTAAACAGCCTGATTCATATAGATTAACATTACAATCTCTTTATGAAAATTGAGGGAATAAAATTTCAATGGAGCAACATAAATTTAATTAATATCTTAATCTTTTTAGATTTAATTATGATTTGTATTTTGTAGATGAACGAATGTCTTAAGGGCTTGGAATAAGTATGATTAACTGATGACAGAATTAAAATTTGCGTCAGCTAATCTTTTAATTACAAAACATTGCTTGGCATCACAAGAGGGTTGAGTTTACTTTTGAAGCAAGCGCATTGTGAAGCACTGGTTCTCTGCGCTTCTGTCATGGCGCATGAGCTACGTAATGTGTTTACATCACAGTTCACATGCTTAGGTTTACGTCAAGTGTTAACTCTATTGTTAATGCAACTATAAGAGCAGCAATAGTTTATAGTTAAAAATAAGTTTAAAACATTCGTATTTTACTATATTATAATTAGAACTACTGTTTAGCTTCAGCAGACAACAACTCATTCACAGGGATTTTATGGATTACCGTCAATGTGTTCATCTGAAGAAAGAAAGGTATAAATCTAGTATTGCATGAGGGGAAGTAAATAAAATAATTTTCATTTTTAGCTTGACGATGCATTTAAATAGATCAAATATACCGTATTTTCCCACATATAACCAGGTTATACCAGATTTTACAAACCCCACAGGGGGTGCGGGTTATTTAAGGCTGTAGCACACATTTTTTTACACTTAATATTTCAATATATTTGTAACATCCCTAAGGACGTAAGGGTTTTTTTTTTGCGGTATTTTCTTTCTTGCAAGGGTTGTTTTCTCTGGCGCTTGTACTATCAATCTGACAGCTGGCACTGATAGGCTGTCTGACCTATCAATCATGCAAGAAGACGTGATTGGCTGTGCTGCCATGAGGGCGGGCTCTTATCTCATCTCATCCAATGATCAACACCTGTAGAATACGCTTCTTAAGGGGCGTGCTGCTGCACAGCGGGAGAGACTGCTTTTTCTTTTTGTTCTGATTCTGACTTGCGTTTGATTTCTTATTGTGTGAATTTTGCACACAAGCGGGTTATCTGCGTCTGCGGGTTATATGTGGGGAAATACGGTATGGCAGTTGTACAGATCTCACCTTCTGATGGGTGATGTGAAGTGAGTGTAAATGGGTGATGCCAAGCCATAGTGGTGGAAATCATTGTCCATGCCAGAGCAGAAATACACAGCCTGCATCATGCAGCGGGTGGCTAAAATCCTCAGCAGGGTGTTGAAATATGGAAAGCTCTCAACCGTTGAATTGTTCAGGGAATCAGCCAGAGCTTTGGCTGAATCTGTGTGGATGTCGAGGTCCTGGAGAAAGGGAATTAAATGACAAAAATGGCAAGGAAATTGACCAAAATGCTGCAAATATTTTACATTTGGGATGTTTATACCCCTCTAGATGGGTCATAGCATGAAAATGTTTTGCCCTGACTTACGCAAAAAAAAAAAAAAACATTCACTGGCTGCCACCTATTTGTTAATAGACCCTGATATACTCACGGATAAACCTTAGCTCTGGGGCAAAAAGAAGTTTCAAGTGCCTGTGCAATGGTATACTGTTTGCAAACATTATGGCATCGCCCATGCTCTGAACGGTATTTAGATGTGCATGAAAATGTGCTGCTTCTCAATAGCACAACAAAAACAGTCAAATTAAAATGATTATAGGGATGTGGGTATCTTTGTACCAGCTTTGCAATTCAATGTATTCATTTCCTATTCCCTGTGTCTAATCTCAGAATGCATCTACAAATCGAGTGAAAACTGAAAAGATTTCCATATCAAAGGTGATATGGACCCAGAGTAATCATCTCATCATAGACCATTGGAAATTTGAAGATTTTTCACATGTGCAATGTTTACAGGAAAATGAATGCTGAACATTTCTCTGTCTAACAAGTGTTTGTTCTTTGAAATTGCTTTAAGTACACTGGACCCTTAATGATGTAACCTCTAGAAAAATACACTGACTTTAATCTTAAAGGTGCATATTAAAAATATTCAACTGGGATCGATTATTAGGACTTTACAAGGTAAAAAGTGGCCCTGAAAATCAATTCTAGCTGACAAATATCGGTCCACTAGAATTGATTTTCATGGGCACAAAAAAAAAATTAAAAAAAATTTGACACTGTCGTGGTTTAATGATGGTGTTTGTCCACTTGGCAAGTTAGTGGTATAATTTCCATAGGCACCTCACTGCCTTGGTTGATTTCTTCTGTTAAGTTCACTGAGGTCAGATGAGAGTAAAAACATGAATTGAAAGCAACAGAGACACTGTTTTCTATGTTTAATACTGTGCTTTAAAGCAATTTATTGTATGTAGTGGCATAAATAGACGTGACTTGACTGGCGTTTCCGAATTCCTTTCTTAATTGCTGTTTGCTTACTGCTAATCCTTTTTGTTGTGCGTTTACTTTGCTATTGAGAGGAAAACACACATCACATTAAATATCTACATAGATCCAGATATTTGATAACAGTATATTTATACAGCAAAATTATTATTTCAAACTTCTCTTTTATCCCCAAGCAAAGAATGAAAAAGATTTTTATTGCGAGTATACTAGGGCCTTCACACATAATATAAAGAGCATCCACTCACCCTTGACTTTGCAGCCTTGATAAGAATGTCATAGTTTGATGGTGGTGGTGCAGGATGTTTCCTCAGCAGGGCACATTCTGAGAACTCATCATATATCTTCTGTGCTACAGAGATATTTGCCAACAACATGAACTCCTCCACCATAGAATTAGTCTCCCTGGGGAAAAAAAAGAAAAGGTCAGGTAATACAATTTCATTGGTCCACTTTAGATGATCTACTAGCTATAAGAAACTTTGCAACAACATGTTGACTTCAATAGACTGTCTGCTTAATATCTGCTATCAGAATTTGATTAATTTTTATGGTCCTCCAACAGACTTTCTACTGATTATAAGTAACTTAGCAACTATGTCAACATATTCTATTAGCTCGAACCCTAACCTAACAGTCTACGAACACCAATTACTGGTAGTTGACATGAAGTTGCAAAGTTACTTATAGTTAGTAGGATGTCTAAAGTGGACCATCAAAATAAAGTGTAACTAAAAGGCACACTTAAACTTCCAGAAACCTTACAAAGATAGGAAAAACAGAAGAACACTCAAACCGTTAGCATGTTTAAAGACTTAACTCACATCAGTTCTTTGGTCTGCAGATCTATGGGGTCATGTGTCTCACTGTCTATATGGAAACGTACTTCAGGAGAGGAGAGTGTCAGCGCTCTGAAAAACATTCAAATAAGTTTGTAATTCTTACAAACTGTCAACATAAAGGCTTAATGACAGCTTTAGAATCAAAGCTGAGTTTCAAAATGACAGATCTAGTTAAGCAGAAATACCCTTTGTCAGTTCTTCTGCCCTTTAAGATCTTGGCCAGTTTGTTAAGGCCCCGCAGGCTTTTCGTGATGTCATCATTCATGGTGGTGTCATCGATCCTCATCTGAGCTTCGGCATATGTAAGGGACGCCTTACAAGACAAAACAACTTCTTTACAGACCATCATAGGCCATTATTTATTTTAGCAAATTAGATGCAGCTACCTTGGAGTTAATGATGCTCTTTGTGAAGCGAGTTTTGATTATTTCAGCATCGTGGTTCATCTCCCAAATACAAGAGAATGCTAACCTGGGGGTGCAATTGTTCATTAGACCGTGAAGGTTTTAAAGCATATTTACTATGTAAATATATAATAAGAGTGTATGCAAAGGTCAATCACATAAATAATAATAGTTTCATAGAAACTAGCACACCTCTCAACATTGGACCGCAGAGAGCACAAGTTGGAACTTAGCAGTTCAGGAACCATGTCAATTCTCTGTGGAAAGAAATTATTATTTATCAAGAAAATTAATGAAGTAACATGCTCAAAAACACTACAAGATTATGAAAAACCTGTTTTTATTCGATGTAATACACAGTACAGTAATATAAATTACCTTTTTATGCATATATATATATATATATATATATATATATATATATATATAAATAAATAAATTATTTACTGTCATTTTATCATCAATTTAATGCATCCTTTGTAAATAAAAGTATTTATATAATTTTAACAATAATGGTAATAATAATCTCATAATTAATCAATATTTATACTAAATAAATGCTACTTCAAAGGGTCATGAAACACCATAACACACAGGCTGCACATCACTAAAAACACAAAGCACTCGTAAATTTTACCAAGAAGGGGAAACTGGTTATTTTTTGTCTTTTTCAGAGGAATTTCAATCTTCTGGGTTAAAAAGCAAAGTCGAAGCAATGTCATGGAATCTGAGGTAGATGCTTGTACGTCACAGTAATGACACGACAAATTATTGGTACAGAAGACATTTCATTTTGTAGTCCAAAAAAAAAAATGGACAAAAAAAAAGCAACTATAGCATTATTCTTTCAGTGTTAAACTGACTTGTGTTGTTTATTCAGAGATCGTAATGCTCAAAAATGTAATGTATTATCAGAACATTTAAATGTTCTTCCATGTTTCTCCCTCGTGAGTTTGTTGGAGGGAAGGAGGGACGGGGTCTCCGTGGTCATATTTTAATATTCATGTGTCTGTATAATGAGTGTGTTGCATATCTGTGCTTTATTGGTTTATGTCATCCTTTCCTGACCTTCTACTCTCCCAATTTTCCAAGGAATTACAGTCCCATTTCTTAAAACCTTTTAAATTCTGCTAAAATAGGGTGAAGTTCATGACACTTTAAAAGGGTATTTTTATCTTCTGACCCAGCCAATCCATAATCTGTTGTTTCCACAAACAAATACCTTTCCACAAAGGTAGACTGTAGTGCCACGGCTTGCTGCCTCTTGATCTAGCGCATTTCCTGGCCGAATAAAATGGCTGACATCTGCTATGTGAACACCAACCTAAAACAAAAGCATACCATTCAAAACAAGAACCCAAAGGAGCATCACTACTTCATTCCCTTTACCTCTCAAAATGCTGTACACATACCTCCAAATTTCCATTCTCCAGTTCCCGACAGTGAAGAGCATCATCAATATCCGTACAGCCTGGAGGATCCACACTACACACAGAGAGGTGTCTGAGATCTGCTCTGACCTTTAACTCCTGCAAGAAAACAAATAAATATTAACCCTTGAGCATTTCCAGAGTTAGGAAACATTCTGACATAAAGCATGACTGTCCTACCTCCTCAGTAATACTCCACGGCATCTTAGGAAGAAAGCTAAGAACAGCTTGAGAGAAGGGCTGGTGAGGAACATCATGTTCTAGAAGAAGAACCTCTGTCTCAGTCTCTTTATCTCCCGCCGTGCCAAGATTTTTTACAAAGTGACCCTGAGAGACATTATGAAAAAGAATTTAAAACTATCAGTGGAACTTTAAAACTCAGGCTTCCAGACTAAGACTAAAACTCAGGCTAATTGCAAGCCTGCATCAAAATACATTTCTGAGAGAAATCTGTTGCCTAAAACTCAAGTCAAATCAGCATGCCATTATTTGTATAAAATAAGAGTGTAAATCACTGACACTTACATTTGGATATCTGGAGTTTTTAGGCCAGCCATCTATAGCAACCATAATCCTCTGTCCAACCAGAGTTGCAGCTTGTCTGGTCTCAATACGAATACGTGGGATTCGTCGGTCTGCTGGGGTGAAAAGATGTCTTGTTGCCTGGTGTTAAAATTCAAAACATTTCATTAATGTAATGCATTAGACAATACACCAAGAAAAAAAAAAAAAAAAAAAAAAAAAAAAAAAAAGAGAGAAAAGTTTCTTTGCCTTTTAAGGTTTTTATGTGCAAGCGGTAACTGTGATCAAAATACAGTGCATTTATTAACACAATAATATTACAGTAATACCTCGGTTTATGAGTTTAATTCGTTCCAAGAGCGAGCTTAGAAACCAAAATGCTCGCACACCAAAACAAATGTCCCCATAGGAATGCACTAAAAATCAATCTATTCGTTCCACACGACCACAAATGTCCATTTTAAAGTTTTTTAGCCTATTAATTGCAGTTAAAATTATAACCATTAAGATCTCATATAAATACTAATTAATAATTGACAATTAAACTCAAAAAATACTTGACAATTTACTGTAATGCACTTCAGCTTTGAGCAGCATGCGTGGAGGAGACGAGAGGAGGGGGGAGCGGGGAAAGCACAAAACCCGGATTCAAGTGCAAATGAGTGAATTTATTATAATAGTGAAGAAAACAAACAAAGTGATAATCCAGAGTGAAGGTCATGGAACATGGGAGACGGGGAGCCGCGAACGAACGCACAGGAGCCGCGAACAGGAGATAGGCAGATGATTTGAGAATCAGGTGTGTCAGTGCTCTCTCACACACACACATACATACATAGGCAGAACTAGGAGACGATGAATTCATGAACCGTGACAGTTACTGCTTAGAGCAGGGGTGATAAACTCATGAATCACGCACTAATTACGCACAGATTTTCGTTTATGCGCAGAGCGTGCGTCGTATGCGTAATTCGTCGGTGGAACGAACGTTGACTGTGGGGGGGGGGGGGGGCGCGTGACCCTGGAGTACATGCTTTTTTTTGCCAGGGAGTAGGTTTTCTTGCACTGAACAATAGCAGCAGATATGAAGTTCAGATAACCATCCCCTCATCATTTGACGTGTACGATCACACCGGTGTTCATATGTGTCACCTGATCAACCACTAAATTCACACGTGTTTTCACGCGTTATCTGGCACTGATCCAAAAAAGCACTCAGAGCTTGTCATTTGTCACAACAATTCAGTGTTTTCAAACACATAAGGTTTCTTTTAGGTTTCAACAAGTTGAGCCAACAAGTTGGTGACTATTTTGAATAAAAAAGAAAAACTAAATAAATGTAGGCTATTAATCTATTATACAGCGCTTTTTGTGTCTGCGGTATGTCACGTGACAAGCATGACGCGTTGCCATGGAAACCATAAGGCGACCGTTCCAAAATGGGGGGAGGGGGGGCGCGCGAAATGTTTACCTCTTACTAGGGGGGGCGCGACAGAAAATAATTGAGAAGCACTGAGTTAAGGGGTGATAAAGGGGTTGGAACTGCATGACTGTTATGAGAGGCTGCGTTTAGGATATTTCCAGTAATAATGCACGCGGCAATGCTGAGCGTTAGGACTTTTTCCACACAAAAATGCGAGTGGGTGAGGGAAAAATTATCTCGTACACCGATTTGACCCTCCATGCTCGTACACCGATTTGCTCGAATACCAAGTCGCTCATAAACCGAGGTATTACTGTATTTCCATTCAATAAGCAGGCTATTCTGCCACCACTATTCATACTTCATTAGTTCAGTCAACAATAATCACTCAAGAGGTTTAAAAAGAAGTCTCATGTTAGTCTTATGTTAATAAATCAGCAATACTCTGAAATTCAAATACAATTGAAAATAATTGTTTTCCATTTTAATATAAATTGTTTATCCATTATTTAATAAATTTTAATATTATATAATAATATATCAAAATGTCATTTATTTCAGTGAAGTCGAGTTTGAGTCTTCAGTGTCACATGATCCTTGCTGATCAATGTTACCTCTTTGATCTGGGACTGTGAGAGCATCCCACAGAAAGGCCTCCAATTCCTCTTTATAATGCCCACCACTCGTCCAGTGGGCTTGAGAGCGCTAGACTCTGATGCTACACTTTTCAACTGCAACACAACAGCAAAGAGTCACTACACACATTGCAAAGGCGTCATACAGGTCACAAAAACACACAAACGCTTAATACATTATTGAAGTGTTCTGATTGAACTACAATTGTGTCTTTAGATATTTTCAAGTAATTATATCAACAGTCAACAGTTAATCTTATGGGACTTATCCGACCTTATTCTCAGTCTCATCTTCCTCAGCATCTTCATCATTTGGATTTTCATCCTGCAGCACAATAGATGATGGGGCGAACCAGTTTTCTTTGGGAAAGATTTCAACAGCCACTACATCCTGATGCACAGCCCGGTTTAAGTTCTTTAAGCCTTGAAGTAGAACCTGCCAGAACATAGAATGTTATAAAAGTTATTAAAAATACCACAAAATTACAATAATAATTTATTTGATAAAGTTAAAATAATCAATAGCTTATCTTTTCATGACAGACTGCCTACCTCATTGATATCCGACCCCTCTCTATGTATAAAGACCGTGCCCTCCAGATAGTTATCTCTGTTGGCATGGAATGTGCCTTGAATAAACATTCCGTTCTTAATGCCAGTCTGAATCCTGGATAAGGGCAGGTGCTCTGGAAAGAGTAACTTACTGCCAGTGATTTCATTCTATAGAGAATCATAAAAGAGTCATTTACATAAAACAATTAAAAAAAGAATATTATAGTCTTTATATATATATATATATATATATATATATATATGAGAGAGAGAGAGAGAGAGATCATCCTTCATCACATTGAACGCACTTGATCATCAGCTGTCAATGCAAGCCTGTCCACAAGCTCAGGGTTACCAATCAAGCTCTTGATATACTCTTCACCTAGAATAAGGAAATAAATAAAAACCAGCATTAATTTTTACATATGAAATGTAACCATGCCATATCCTTATATGAAGATTAAGGCTTTCAATTAAAATGTTCTAATTATAAACTAATCACAAAGTTATTATATAATAATTACAATACTGCTCAAAAGTGTGGGGTTTGTAATATGTTATGAGAATGGCTACATTTACTTAATCAAAATACAGTAAAAACAATATTTTAATATATTTTAAAATGTTATTTATTTATGTGATGGTAAAGCTGAATTTACAGCATCATTACTCCAGTCTTCAGGGTCACATGATCCTTCAGAAATCATTGTACTATTTAAGTTAGGGTAGGCAATGTTTGTTTTTCTAAACACTTTTGGTTTTACTGGTTGGTTGAATTTTACATCCTGATAGCAACCAATAATAGAAGTGGTCACAATATATCTACATATCTTTTGTGTGGAAGTCTCAGGACCAAAAAAATGGTCTATAGGTTGCAATGATAGGATGTCCTACCTCCCTGTCATCGTGTATTTCCATACCTGATTGCACAGACATCAAGTCATCAGCACATTCCGTATGACAATGTTAGAGGTTTAGACAGACAGTCACCAAGTGCCACAAACAATGACCTTTCGCTGCATTCACAGCATATTGTAATTATCATAATTAAAGATGGCATCCCGTGCCATGTCCTCAGAATTATGTTTTTCTATGTCAACACCAAAATTAATCTGCAGTAGTCAGTTGGTACAAGCAAAGACTATAGACATAGAAAGACAGTTCTCCTAATATTTATGAATAGGAGAAACTGCAATGTGCAAACACGGCAGATTATGTCCTGCCTTCTAAATACAAGATTCAATCTCTTTTGGTAAAGTAATTGCATCACTGCAGCTACCATTAGAAACTCCCATAGAAACCTGAGACCCCCTTTTAGGATTGCACATGTGCATTGGCTGGTCAAGCCTGAAAAATATGTTTTTTAAAGCTATTTGAGTAAAATAAACAACACTTATAGGACAGTTCTTTTCTTATTTTGATCTCAGGATTATAATTTAATGCATCTTCACTGAATTGAAGAAATAATTTTGTTCAACTTTTGAAAGGTAGCGTTTAAAGATTTTTTATTTTTTTTAAATAGATTTGGGGACAAGAATCGTTTCAGACACTGCAAGAGACATGACAACATCACACTGCAGTGTCTTATTTATAAACATGAATTCAACATGTAACAAATAATAACACAATCAAAGTGAAAAAAATACAACGTTCTTGACTGGAAAAACATAGTTCTTTTAATCCAGCCAAGAGGTCACACCGTGACGTATTGATCTTCTACTGGTTCTACATCTTCATGTGACACAAATTAGAATATTAAAGTTAAAAAAACTTGAACTTTGGAACATTAAAACTTTTTGCATATGCTTCCATTTACGGTCTGACACGTTCGCATGAGTATGAATGAAAGTCAATTAATTGAAAAGCGTAGTGTGATGATAAATCATAATAAATAATATAATAAATCATTCCCCAAAACCATTTGACCAATTCAAACAATTAAATTCAGACTAGCCCTAATAAAGACATATTTTCAAACTTACAGTGCCACAATGACATCAAAAACAATTAAAAAACAAAAACATCTCTTACATCGATACACAATCAGTCCACACTCTTCTGCCTTTTCTTTATTGGCCCGGTCATCGGTCAGCAGAATCACTTTCAGCGGGCCACCATCTGTCACTTTAGCCAGGTGATCTGTGTACCATTTAGCAGCAACACGAATGGCACGATCATTACGATCATTAGCACTTTCCCCTTGCTCTCGTTCAATGAACGTCTCCCTTTAATCAAAGATAATTATGAAACTCTCAGATGCATTCAAGAAAGTATTCAAGACTAATTAAAGGCATGTCATGAAGGGACTGTAAAGACGTGTTACCTGTGGTGCTCATTAGTGAAGGTGTAGAAGTGTTTATCCTTCTCGTGAATAGCATCCTTGATTCTTTTGTAGACTGTGGGACTCCTGTGTCTGACCTCTTGTAAAACAGTCTGAAGAATGATTACGTTCCTGATAAGAGGGTCCACGAGGATGTCCAGCTGTAAGAAATGAATACCAAATCAGTAATGTGTCATTTTAGGCAAGACACAACAGGCAAACCCATTGTTTTTTTTGCATTGGTCAATTTTGAGATTTTGATCTTTCAGACTACTGGAAATAAAATATTCAAAACAGACACTTAAGCATTTATTTTACTACACCTTCTATATTTGCTTCTGTCAATTTAAATTATAATACACATATTCATTCAAAGTTAATTTTTTTTATGCCTCCTGCAAAGAGACTTAAGCACTTATAAACACCAAAGTCTTCATTTGTATTCCCATCTATATTCCGAAGGCTTTTATAGAGGGGTTTACACGTATATCATTCACCATATTTGTGTAACATTTAACATCTAATAATTAAATTAGAAGCATTCCTTTACAGCTTTCCTGTTGCTCAAGCAGTAGAGCATTGGTGCTTGTTAATGGGTTCAATTCCCAGAGAAAAAGCAAGAACTGATTAGAATATCAATGTGTTCTTTGAATCCAATGTAAGTTGTTTTGGATAAAACCGGCTGCCAAATGCATAGCTGTAATGTTTCCCCTCCTGATAGATAAGGGAATGATACAAAATATATATATTTCAAATCCCCACTGTAAAAACCTTTAATATGTCAACAGAAAAAAATTGCTTTCTGAGGTCTAGACAGAGACATTTATGTATGCAAATCAGAGCAAATAATCTGCATACCTAAACTACATTTTAGAAAACCTGCAATACAATATTTTTTCTGAATATACAGTGATTAGTAAAGAAAAAATGGTGATAATCAGTAGGTTTTTTCTTTCTTTCACCAGTGGTGTCTTGTCAATTTTTTATTTATTTAATTGATCAACAGTGATGTTAACCTATAATGCAACATTATATGAAAACATGCCAATATGAACGTTTAAGGAAACAAGAACATGTGCATGTTATTATTAACAGCCAACTGAACGAATTAAATTGAGATGAGATTGAAACGAATGCCCATTTACCTGATGTAAAACCACATTGGTGTCTGGGATTAAATAGTGCGGATATGAGCACAGGTTACTCTCAATACACGCGTCCTCTTGTAGCACCGGAGCTTCGTCTTTACACTCCTTACAAACCTCACTCCCGCACCAGATGTCATCTCGGAGGTAATGTTCGCGCACTATTTTCAACACCCCACCAGAGCGGGTCTTCTTCACAAATGTTTTGGATTTCAACATGGTCCAAACAACTGTGGTTAGAGGAGCTGTTCCACCAAAACACACCACACAAATAACCCACGTGTGTCTCCGTGGGCCAACTAAAAATAATTCCGGAGTGATTCAGCGAAGCAAACGGTTCTTTAACTCACTTTTGAACTCTACTCCACTTAAAATCCATCTATAATTGTTAAAACAAACTGTACACTGTCGAAGCAGCCAGAGTATGTTTTTTGAAAATGTTCCCTTGCAGTTCAAAACACTCCGAAAGATACTGGTTGGCCATTTGAATGTTTACAATGGGGTGGAGTCAGAGCTGGGGCGGTCTTCTCTGTCGTTACCTCATGACACCACTAGAGAGAGATAGAAACCTTATTATCAAGAAGAGGCCCGTCAGCGTGGTGTGTGTGGACATTGAGGCATCGCTAAAATATCGTTTGAGCATCACTTGACTTGTATTTCTTGAATGTATTTTTTTTTTGTAATACACGCATTTCTTGATTTGCTTCCTAAATGCAATAAAGTTCACACTTTGAGTATCCGCACTATTATCATAGCCATCACTGATTTTATAAAAAAGGAAAATTTAGTTTAGTACATTTGCAGTGGGGCATTGCTGAAAGCCACAACCCTGCTAAAAGTCCATTATGCTAATTTGACACAGCATTTAGTCTTAATGCAATTTAAGGATGTTCATTAAAAACAAACAACATTCATTCGGTTTTTTACGAATTAGCTATTATTTTTCATTATTTACAACCTTAATCTTTTCATTTTGAAAGTCATTATTTCAATTTAATAGGTGAAAATCAGACAAAATAATATTTTTCTCTTTTCAAGTTTCCCTGGTACCTACCCTGGTTGAAAATTACTATACCATAACCATAAACCATAAATTACCATCATGGTCCAATTTTGAAAACCAGATATCAGAATTTATCATTGCCACAGTATGAATAGGAAATATCCAAACTCAATCTCCATGGCTTATAACTCATTCTATCTAACTCATTTTTTATTTTATTTTTTACATATTTGTCTAGAGGTCAATGCATTCTGCATAATGTTAATAACAACTGTTTATGTGTTAATTAAAATTAATACAATTTCATATTCATGAACGATTTTAAGACCTCTAAGTGTTTATTATTACAAATGTTATAGCCTACTTTTCCCATTCAGGCCTGCAAATAAATATGATTCATTTTTTATAAATATAAACAATGTGTAATACAATATTGGACATATAAATATTTTCCATTACAGCTTTAGTTTTTTTTTAATGTAAGATATTTGTTTTCGGAGCTTAAAAGTGGTTGGTCATGTTACAGTTTAAGGAGCTTAGCTTTAAAGTTGTACTGTGTTGCTCACATCATCAACTTTCATATAATTATGTTCAGATACACACATGAGTCAGAGCTCTAGATCAGTAGAGGGCAGAATAAATTCCTGAATGATTCATTGAGATGAATAAAAAATACCAAACATACAATCAGTAAACATTTGTAGAACTGATCCTTGACTGGAGGTTTATCTGTAGTAATGTTGTGCTTCATTAGACATTTTGCAGTCACCCAGGATTTATGAGCATGAGAGAAAATGTTTCAACATTTTGGTTGGTGCGCGAGTCCTCAGATCCCAGACAGATATGGTCAGAAATTACAGTCTTGTGCATATGGTCTTACCTAGCCTGAAACTGTTTTCCTCTAATAACTCACAACATAGCAAACAACTGCACTGCTGCCTTTATTCATGACTCAAATAACAGCCGTATTTTAGGGATATGCCGAGTGCTCTACAGTGAACCACATGCTATCAGAAGAGGAATTATTTTGCTATTTTGCACTCGCAATCATACAACACTAGAAAACATGCATACAATTAAATACTTCTCAGTAATCATGAAAATACGTTTCACTGAAATATGAAATGAGCCACAATTTATGGCAGGGGTTTTCCTTCTTTTAGATGCCATGGACCCCCAAATATGATCATCCTCATGTGAGGGACCCCCATCCTTTAAAGTTGAAAAGGCATTTCTATTATTACCTGTAGGTATTTTTACACATAAAGATGGTAAAATATTATTTGCAAAACATTTAGTTTATTTTCTTTTAAATTTTTTTACACACTAATAATGTACTGTTAGATTTATTGTTTAAAGCTATTTTTTTATTCTAATCAATTTGTTTATTATTTAAATCTAATTTCATTCATGAATTATTTTAATCAATTAATCCGATTTTATTAGGGTAGTTACTTGGTTAGTTTATTATTGATTTGATCATAAACTAAACTGTTATTAAAAATATTTATTTTATTTTATTATTACAGTGTTTCTCTCTAAACATTTCCAGGGACCCCCTTGCCCTCCATTGCAGCCCCCTGTGGGCTTGTGGACCCATTTGTAAAACCCTGGTCTATGTGATTCAAACTAGATTAAGCTGAAAAACAGGACAGATCTGTCCTAAAAAAAAACAGGACAGATCTTACAGTATGGCATTATCATAGCATTAAGAGTGATAATCCTTATATTTAACATCTATGCAGCTGAGAAAATACCATTCAACCATGATATTATGCAATCACAAATGTCTTTCTGTCTTCTGAATCCCAAACACATCCATTATTGTTTGAGCTCTGTCTCTGTCTCAGAAGTGCAGGTCTGAGGTCTGGGGTCTTGCCACCAGCAGGTGCAGAGCCGCATTGACCTCACACCCCTCATTTATGTTCCCTGGGCCTTTAAACCTCAAATCCCCATTGTCTTGACTCTTTTCACTCACCCTATACACAATATACAAGCCCTCGAGATAAAATTGAGGGTTATTATGTATGGAAATAAGGCAATAATGCATGCTTAACAAGTTAATACAAAATTATTTTTGTTAAGCACGCTCACCAGGAGTCTGTGCGTACTCGAACAATGATGCAGCTAGCTTGAAAAAAAAAACTGAATCAATTTCAGCTAAATATTAGGACTTTTACCTATTACTAGCAAATTCTGAAATATGAATGACATCGATTTTTTTCCACGTCCACATGAGAATTTTACATTACTAGACCATTTAAATCAATAAATATACTGTATATAAGATAAAACCCTTAGTCCTTTACTTTCAATTATCGTGTAAACACGCGCCCTGCTGTTTGTTTGGAAGAGCACGTGACTCTGAACCGTGGAAAACATGGCTGCGCCCTGTGCCGCTCAATCTTTTTACAGAACAGGTAGGTTAACAAGTTAATTTAGGAAGAGGTATACTTTTCTATCTAAATTGTTGAACATAAACACTTAGACGGATGGTAAGGCAAGCCGATGACTCAAACGAGACAGTTTTTGCTTAAGTCTTATTTATTTACAATTGCTTATCGGCTGTGTACGCGAGATATACGGAGAAATCTGAAACCCAAACCCATTATCGAGCCGAATAAGCGCTGTTTTATAAACTCCGTGAGCTGTGTGATTACTCTGTATCTGTACTATACATGAGCTACGTCAATTGAGTGCCAATTTCAGAAAGCATAACTTGTCACCCGTTTCTTTCACTACCTCTCTCTCGCTTTCTACCTCTACTGTATTCTCTCTCTCTCTCTCTCTCTCTCTCTCTCTCTCTCTATCTCTACTGTATACACTACCCATCACAGTGAAGAAATTTTTACACTTTTTCCATCAGAGGAGTCAATTACATTTTAAAATCAAAAACAGTAGGTTTAAACTCTAACAATATGTTACAGTATTGCTGTAATTTTTAATCAAATAGCTAAATAGCAGCCTTGTTGAGCACAAGACACACCTTTCCAAAAAAATAATTCTTCACTTAGCCTTTTGACTTGTAGTGTTATTTACTTATGTTTTTATCTGTGTGTGTACAAATATTTATTCATATATTAATGACCCATTTAATGACCCTATGTAGGGTCATTGTCACCTTTGACATTGTGGGAAATCAAGATGGGGTTTTTAATGGCAGACCCTTAAACTTTTATGTTTGGTCCCTCCATGTAAATCTTGAACGTTTGAGTCTCAATTTGCTTACTTATTCTATCCACTACATACTGTTCCATGACAAGACTATGGAAAGGCTGGACTCATGGCACTGTCTTGGAGCTCTTTATTGTTTGCTGGTTTGGCAGAGTCTTTGTGGGTCTAGTAGAAGTAAACAGGGAAAGCAGCAGTACAACTTTCCCCCGTCTGTTCAGCCTTGGCATTTTTATTTTAAATTTAAATGAATTATAACCCCAGAAGTGAAAGGTTATGACTTATTTCATCCCTATAATTTCTAAGTGGTTTAACTAACAGTGTTACAACTGTGTGTTATAGCCATCCATGGTTATGGTTCCAAACAAATGTAGAACTATTGATTGCTCACGTTTCCACCATGTTTGTTGTTATGAAGTGAACCGTCACCAGTGTTAGCCAAAAAGCCATTCAAACAGTAATAATAATAGACCATCCAGAGATTTTTGGGATACGCTAATTACAATCTCGCATCCTGTTTAGGATAGATAGTATGTGAATTGGGAATGCTTGTCTCTGGTATTACAGAGCAATTGATGGTATTAAACTGACATTTAGATTATCAGGTGACATTGATGTACTGGAGTCCTAATGTAAGGATTATGTACTACAGCTAAAGCACCAGAATAAGTCTAAAGTCGACCACACACAAAGGGAATTCAGTGCAATCCACATCCTTGGCCACATCCTTTGCTCTCTGCCACCCAAATTGTTGTCACTACACACAGCCACTACCCCACCCTGGGTTAACCCACTACTGCCTTTATTCTAACCCCCCAGCCACCCCTTGCTGCTTCTGAGTTACTCTTTTCATCAGAGGTATTTCCATCTTTGTAACCCAACCACTCTTCTGTGTATAAGTGCACTTATTTTGGGCTTTTGACCACAATGTCTTCTGAAAAAAGTTCTTTATTTTTTCTACTGTAGACAAAACTGCAGTCTTTGTTGGCATGAGTTACAACATGGTTGTTGGTGTGTGGTGGAGAAATATTTTCATTTGTGGTTCAGATTCAAAATTAAGCATCGTATTATGTGTGCATCATTGCATGGTGTAATTGTATGGAGTATTTGTTTACATTGGAACTCTCTATTCTTTTGAGAGTCTAAGCAAGGAATATTTGGAAACCTTAAATTCCTTTAGCAAAATTAATTTGAAAATTTAGCTGAAATGCCATGCAACGTGGTCAAACACAGACAATACTTGAGTCACGCAGTGTAGTTTTCAAATAGTGTGATAATCTCTCTCTCGTGGTTTAAAAGTGTTTGCCCCCTTCCTGATTTTATTTATTTATTTTTTTGCATGTTTATCACATTTAAATGTTTCAGGTCATCAAACAAATTTAAATATTAGTCAAAGATAATACAGTAATACCTCGGTTTACGAGCGACTTGGTATACGAGCAAATCGGTGTACGAGCATGGAGGGTCAAATCGGTGTACGAGCATTGTATCGGTATACGAGAAAAAAATGTCCCTCACCCACGCGCATTTTTGTGTGGAAAAAGTCCTAATGCTCAGCATTGTCGCGCACATTTTTACTGGAAATATCCTAAACACAGCCTCTCATAACACAGTCCTTATTACCCCTTAACTGATTTATTCTCTCAGCATCACTCGCTTTGGCTGCATCATTCACCACAGTGATACTTTTATTAGTGATTTACAGCGGTTTTACCTCGTGTTGTTAACATTAATTAATTGTGATCGCTATTGTTCACGTAGTGAAATATACACGTACAGTACCTCTAAGCAGTAACTGTCACGGTTCATGAATTAATTGTCTCCTAGTTCTACCTGTGTGTGTGTATGTGTGGTCACTGAGCACTGACACACCTGATTCTCATATCATCTGCCTATCTCCCCGCCTATCTCCCGTGCGTTCGTTCGCGGCTCCCCGTCTTCTGTCTCCCATGTTCCATGACCTTCACTCTGGACTATCACTTCGTTTGTTTTCTTTACTATTATAATAAATTCACTCATTTGCACTTGAATCCTTGCTTTCCCCGCTCCCCCCTCCTCCCTCCTCTCGTCTCCTCCACGCAAGCTGCTCAAAGCTGAAGTGCATTACAGTAATTTTTAGAGTATTTTTAGAGTTTAATTGTCAATTATTAATTAGTATTTAAATGAGATCTTAATGGTTATAATTTTAACTGTTATTAATAGGTTAAAACCAAAAAAAATTTAAAATGAGCATTTGTGGTCGTGTGGAACGAATAGATTAATTTGTTTCGGTGTACGAGCATTTTGGTTTACAAGCTCGCTCTTGGAACGAATTAAACTCGTAAACCGAGGTATTACCTACATGGCCCTGTGTGGAAAAAGTGCTTGTACCCTAAACCTAATAACCTCAGCAGCAACAACTGCAATCAAGCATTTGCAAAACAAATTGTGGAGTATTTTTTTTTTTGCAAGTTTGCTTCAGCTTGAGGTCACAAACAGATGTCCAGACATTCCCCTTCAGGATTTTTTGGTCGACAGCAGAATTCATGGTTCCATTTATCACAGCAAGCATTCCAGGTCCTGAATCAGAAAAACGGCCCTAGACCATCACACTACCACCACCATATTTTACTGTTGGTATGATGTTCTTTTTCAGAAATTAAGTGTTTCTTTTACGGCAGATGTAATGGGACACACCTTCCAGAAAGTTCAACTTTTGTCTTGTCATTATTTTCCCAAAAGTCTGCCAAAAATGAGACATGCCTTAATGTTCTTTTTGCTCAGCAGTGGTTTCGTCTTGGAACATTGACATGCAGGCCATTTTTTTGCACACATTTTTCTCTCTTTCTTATGGTGGAGTCATGAACGCTGACCTAAACTGAGACAAGTGAGGCCTGCAGATCTTTGGATGTTGTTTTGGGGTCTTTCGTGATCTCTTGGATAAGTTGTCGCTGTGCTCCAGGGGTAATTTTGGTTGGCCGGCCACTCCTGGAAAGGTTCACCACTGTTCCATGTTTGTACATAATGGCTCTCACTGTGGTTTGCTGGAGTCCTAAAGCTTTAGAAATCGCTTTATAACCTTTTCCTGTATGGTAGATCTCAATTACTTTCTCATTTTTTGCTGAATTTCTTCAGCATGATGTCTAGCTTTTGAAGATCTTTTGGTCTAGTTCACTTTATCAGCAGGTCCTATTTAAGTGATTTTTTTTTTTTTTTGAACAAGTGTGACAGTAATGAAGCCTTGGTGTAGCTAGAGAAATTGAACTCGGGTGTATTAAGCCACAGTTAAATTTTAAAAGGGGAGGGAAACACTTTTTCACACAGGGCCATGTTCGGTTTTTTTTCTATTAATAACAGCTGTAAAACTGTATTTTGAGTTTACTTGTGGTATGTTTGACTAATATTTAAATTAGTTTTATCTGAAATATTTAAGTGTGACAAACATGCAAAAAATAATAAATCAGGAAGGGGGCAAACACTTTTTCAGACCACTGTGTAAAAAAATAAAATGAATATATATGTATATATTCGGCACTCAGGCAGAAGATAAACTGAAATATATTTAATAATTAAACTCAAAATAAACACTTTAAATACAAAACAAAAAGGCACTTCTTGTGCAAAACTAAGTAATTAGGGGAACGAGGAAGACACAATATACCATTAACTACAACCAAACAAGATTGAAGGAAACAGGGTAGAGATAGTATATGCAAGGGCTGATGAGACACAGCTGGTGAGACTAATGAGGTGATTGATGATGAGACGGGTGAGTGAAAAAACACTGGAAGCATACGGGAGGAATCAGGATGTAAACACAGACACGTGACAATAAACTTGTGAGAAGTTTCAGAAAATTACAAACAATCAATATTAAAAGTATTTTATTCTTCATATTCGTCCTATGAAGAGATCTCAGTTTGTTATACACTTGAACACTTTTAACTGAATAAGTACACTATACTTTGGAATCATTCTTCATAGCTGAAGGAGAGAAAGTTCTCTGTCACAATTTGTTCATCTTTTTTGGCTATGTATAGGTGGTTCAAGGCTGCTACAGAGAGTAGCACAGCTGCCCAGCTGCCACAGGAGCTCACCTCGCCGATGCTTCTTTTGGAGAAAATCAAAATGTTCCCATAGTGTGGTCCAGCCTGCCATTGTGCGTCCCTCTTATGCTGTACCCAAGGTAATTTTGACATCAACTAAAAACGGACATCTTAATAGGGAAGAAAAGACTTCAGTTTCATGCCCACTTTAAATTTCGTAAAGACTTGTTCTTTTCTCAGCATATTCAGAGACCGGACTATGTGTCATCCAGCAAAGTGCCTGATTGGCCAGATTACATAGAGATTAAAGATGAGGAGCAGATCCAGGGATTGAGGCGAGCGTGTCAGCTAGCCAGACACATACTGCTGCTGGCAGGAAAGAGTTTGAAGGTATACTCTACATTTATCTGAAATTTGAGACAGTAACATTGAACTAACTTGATGTGACATGTCCTTTTGAAATTTGCAGACACTCTCACTATATTGTTTGTTTTCCAGGTTGGTATGACGACAGATGAAATAGATTTTGTAGTCCATCAGGAAGCGGTTCGTCACAATGCCTACCCCTCTCCTTTACAATACGGGGGGTTTCCGAAGTCAGTCTGTACCTCTGTTAACAATGTAGTATGCCATGGCATTCCAGACAGGTAACTCAGTGCTATTAAATGTGAGTGCTTTGTTGTAACTGAGGGTCTATAAATTTGTCTGTTAGGAAATGGGTCAATGGCTCAATCCTGCTCCTGGAGAGCCAATATCCTGAAGACTTTCCAGCAGAGATGCTTGTCTCTACTTTTGGAGAAAGCGTTATGGGCGCAACTTGGATCACCTGTGGCATTTTAACGTAGTAGCCTTGATGTCACTGAATCATTGCCAGAGTTGTATGACAGTCAGTCACTGTTTGTGGATACCATAGATATAAAAGCATTTTTTTCATTATAAACTCCAAATATATAGCTCACTAAAAAATACATATTTAATAGCCAGCATGTGAAATATTAGTGGACCGTTCGTCAATTCATGTAGTAATGAGCTGTTTTCTCACAAAAGCAGTTTATTTAGCGGACTGAAGGCTCACCTCCACTGACGTCCTTTGGGGGGAAAAAACTGCCTCTTGTCTCCTCTTTAGTAGTTTACCACAGTTTTCTGCTTTGGTTAAGCTTAGATGCTCTGTTTCTAACACTACAAAGGTCCTTGATTATCTGGTTTAGGTGTGTTTAATAAATCTGAGCTAAACGTTTCAGGGCATTGGCCCTTAAGGTGTAGGATTGGGCGCCCCTGACCTTATAGATAAAAATAAAAAACTAGTTTAATGCACATGTGCCAAACTAAAGGGCCAGTCACACAGCCGATCACGCACGAATCACTCACAAAACACGCACAGATTGGGTTTGTGCGTGCTTGAGCGTCGAGAAATTGACCAAAGTATTCCACGAACATTCGACGCACGTCCGACGCATGAATCACTGACGGAGCGCGTTCAAACAACGAACAAGCACTTTCAGAATCCACATTGTCAGTGGAATGAATGTCCCGCGCATAGTCACGCATACTCGATGCATAAACTACACACGCCGACTCATGTATAACGCACACTTTGAACCGTTCAGAACCAGCTTCGACGCACATCCATGGTCCACCGACGAAATATGCATACGACGCACACTCCGCGCAGATGTGCGTAATTCATGCGTTTTCGCTGTGTGACTGGCCCTTTAGACTTTGTGTTTTTTTTTTATGCCAGCTTCAAGAAAAGTTTGAGTTTATGTACTCAAGTAGTTTAACCATCAAGTAAAAAGGTCAAATTATCTGACTTATTTACCTTGACTCAATTCAGAGGCTGTATCCTTAGAAGTCCACATTCGAAGGCCAATTGCGTCACCATGGCGTGACAAAAGCTGTGCCAATTTGAAGGCTCCTTTAAATGCGGCCTTGTTTCCTGGGCAATAAAGAATACAACAGATGGATCTTTTTACATTATTCCCTAAATAATTCAGAATTTGAATGTACGGATTGCACCTTTTAATGTATTTTTGAGCATCTTAATACAACAATCCTGTCTTTGACCCAATATTGTGTTTTATTTTGTAGTCGGCCATTGCAGGATGGAGATATCATCAATATAGATGTCACAGTGAGTCCTGTCTTTAATTTGTTAGTTAATTGTTGTTTCAGTAAGGTTTTCATTCAAACATCTCAGTACAGTAATACCTCAGTTTATTAGTTTAATTCATTCCAAGAGCGAGTTCCGTAACTCAAAATTCTCATACACCAAAACAATTTTCTCCATAAGAATGTAATAAAAATCGCTCTATGCGTTCCACGTGACCATAAGTGCCCATTTTAAATATTTTTTTTGGTTTTACCCTATTAATTACAGTTAAAATTAAAAAAGTTAAAAACCATTAACTTAACTATAAATTCTCATTATTAATTACAGTTATAAATACAATTATAAATTTATAATTGTATACAATTATATATACAATTATAAATTCTCATTATTAATTACAGTAACTATAAATTCTCACTATTAATTACAGTTAAAATTAAAACAGTTAAAAACCATTAACTTAACTATAAATTCTCATATTAAAAATAAATTGCTGTAATTTACTGTATCGCGCACTTTACCTTTTAGTAGCGTCGCTGCTGGCGTGATGGAGACGAGAGGAGTGTCTGGAGTTCTCTCTCTTGACTGACTTTCACTATCACTTTGATTTCATATTTTTTCTTTAATATTGTACAGATTGTGGACGTCTAACGGTTGTGAATCTTTGCCGTACCTCGTTCATGCTTATCGATATTTTTTTTTTCAATTTCACAGTTATCATCTCCTTTTTTGTACATTCCTTCTTACTCATCTTGGGGGCATTGTCTATATGCTGTACTGTACAAAAAAATTAGCGCGAAGACTTTTCCTCAAAAAATGGGCGTGGACGAGGGAACATTTTCTCGCACTCCGATACAATACTCGTACACCGATTTGCTCGTATACAAAGTCACTCGTAAACCGAGGTATTACTGTATTTGTAAATAGTGAATTTGCATTCCGTAGGTTTACTTGGAAGGTTACCACGGTGACACCTCAGAGACATTTTTGATTGGCTCAGTCAATGAACAGGGGAGGAAGTTAGTGGATGTGGCTCGTCAGTGCAGAGATCAGGCCATCGCTTCCTGTGGACCAGGACAACCTCTGTGCGTCATTGGCAACACTATCAGGTTTGTTCCCACACTCGTCCCCGTTTGCATCACAGGTTGAAGTCTTAACAGCATCCCGCACCTTCAAGAATGATGTCTGTGGGAAATGTTCTTTTATTCATTACATTCTCCCACTGGCTCTTTTTTTTTTTTCTTGTTAAAATAGCGCCTAACCCCTAAACCTATCTGTTATCCCTCTTGTGCACAAAAGTAGAAAAAAAGACCGCAATCATACCTTGTCAGGCTATGAAGCCCTTATTTGATAGTGTAGTGTCTGAAGAAGGACTACACAGAGTTAATGTATTTCTCAGTGAGCTTCGAGCAAGCAATTACCCAGAGTGCATTGGGGTTTTCCTGCAATGGGGTGTAAATTACAGGTTAGTTTGTCTTGTTGGATGTGTGCGTGTGTGTATGTGTCCGTGTATGTGTGAGGGAGAGAGAGCGAAGTAAATTACAGGCTTGCTCCTGCTGTCTTTGAGAATCGTAGACTCTGCCAGGGTGGATTCAGCTCCCCACAGAGACACGAAAAGATCCACAGGAGCCTTTTCACAGAGAGAGGACATTCTCAATCACTCACATACAGTACAGAAACATCTTATTGACTTTAAACTTCTAATACAAGGACCTAAATCTGCACAATATCAATTGTGAAGATGCTGAAATTGGTTTAGTCAAAATGTGTACCTGAAAAAAGTGTACTGTAAAAAAGTTAATATTTTATTATTACTTTAATTTCATGACATAAATTTGTCTTTACATATAGCTTGAAATTCACACAATTAGGTGATTAATTATGAAGATGTTCATGCATTTTGTGCTGTTTAGCAATAGATATTCCTTTTGCGCCTGAGGAAGCAATGCTTTTGTTGTCTATCGTTCTCTCTCTCTCTCTCTGCGTAGGATTCTGAGCTTCTGCAGGGACATACACTGTTATTATATACACACAGAGGGAACAATTACCTCTCCTCAGGAAAAAGCACTTAGACCTCTCTTTCACTCCTCTCCCTTTTATTTTTTTCATCGTTCTGGCACCCTAGCATCCTCTCTCAAACTGTCTCTTTGCATTTCTTTGTCTCCGTCTTTTATTCTTTCGTCTTTTTGTGTTGTACACCTTTTTTGTCCTCTACCTCCCCCCTCCCTGAATGTAAAAAAACAACTATGCTAGAATGTTTCTTGTGTGCATTATTCACACTGTAAAAAGACTGTCTGAAATATTTACATGTAGGCAGTATGGTTAAATTTGACATCTCAAAGGCAACACCCTAATTGGGTGTAGACTCGTTGGTAAACCAGAATTTTTTTTTAAATGTACTTTTACACTTGAAGGTTTAAAAGAAATGAAAATGAAAAAGTTGTCATCAATTACTCACCCTTGTGTCATCCAAACTATGACTTTATTTGTAATGCAATCTGAGAGCTTTCTGTCCCTCCATTGACAGTCTATGCAACTACCACATTGTCAGTTCAAAAAGTTCATAAAGCAATAGTAAAACTAATCCAGATAAATTGAGTGCTTTAGTTCACATTTTCTGAAGAGACTCTGTTGCTTTATATGATGAACAGACTGAATTTAAGCTTTAATTCATATTGATAAATATTGATCATTTAACATAAACCATAAACAGAAATTTACGCTTAAAACGTGCTCGTAATGCACAAGAATAAACCTCATTGGTTGTCGCACATCAAGCAAAGATGTTTGAGCTTCTGTTTATCACACATGATGTATTGATGAACGTCAATAAAAGCATGGATTCAGTCTGTTCATCATATAAAGTGATCGTGTGTCTTCAGAAAATTGGGACTAAATCCGCTCGATTCAAATGGATTAGTTTTATAATCTCTTTCGGAACTTTTTGAAGCGTCAAAGTGGTAGTTACGTGGACTACATGGAGGGACAGAAGTCTCTCATTAAATTTCATTAAAATATATTCATTTGTGTTGTGAAGATGAACAAAAGTCTGAGGGTGAGTAAATGATGACAGAATTTTAATTTTTGGATTAATTACCCCTTTAATCGTTTAGTAGAAACTTTTATCCAAATGATAAAAATAAAGAAGCAATTCATCATATAGCAACCAAGATAAATCTGGCTAAACATATATATCATAGTATTATGTTTTTCTGTTACAGCAATATAGCTAATTCCAATGGATTCCAAGTGTGTCCATATTTTATCGGTCATGGGATTGGAACGTATTTCCATGGTCATCCAGAGATATGGCATCATGGTGAGAATTCAAATTGTTTTATGTATTTTTCATTCTTTTTAATTCATTTTAGTCTTAATAAACCTTGATTGACTGGCTTAAAGGGATAATTTACATCAAAACATTTTGTCATTATTTACTCACCCTCATATGGATCCAAACCTCCATGACAAGATATATGAAAACCTTTTCTTTTTCCCATCCTTGCATTAGAAGTCAGTAAGGTCCAGTATTTTTTGGAAAAGTATGCTGTTCAAAATATCATAGTTTGTGTTTGTGCAGGTTTAGATTAATATGAAGGTAGAAAACGATGACAGACTTTTCAGTTTTGGGTGAAAAAAAACCCTTTAATGTATCTAAATTTTACTTATTTAGCTATTTAGTTAGTGTATAATTGTAGCTGTTTGAATAAAGTGGATTGACATGATCAGCAAATATGATTTACCCTTGTAATGTTAAATTGAATGTTTGCAGTGGTGCTTCAGGAAAAGTAAATTAAAATTAGAGTTAATACCACTTTTCTCTCTTACAGCCAATGACAATGACCTACAGATGGAAGAGGGCATGTCCTTCACCATAGGTCTGTCTGTATGTGTACTGATCACAGAGAGACTGAATATTGAATATTGAGTTCATCAATGGAAGCACAAATTTGTTAGATAGGAAGCTTAACCATCCCATTTTTCCAGAACCCATTCTTATGGAGGGATCCTCAGAATTCAGGATCCTGAGTGACAAGTGGACTGCTGTATCAGTGGATGACAAAAGGTGTTTGCATTCAATTTTTCCACCCACACTTCTTTCATCACCTTTCTAATGAGAGCCCAATGCAGCCATTTAAATGTAGCCTAGATTAATCATTCATTACTTCATGCAAAAATAAGTGCCAATTTCTATTGAGAACTTTGTTTCTATTGGCTGTTGACATTTTTCTTGGAATGACTAAGTACCCTCAAAATTTGAAGCACACAGAGAGCGAAGTGCTCTGCTATAAACTTTCCTTAAACTGCATATATTTCACTGGAGAGCACTCCAATGTTAATTGCATATGAGCTGATTGCCCTGTTGGTAGGTGAGAGCAGTGTTACTACTTGGTCAGTGGTTGATTAGAGCTCTGATTTGTAAGGTTCACTGAGGTAATGTGCAATATAAGAAAATGGTTACTACCGTTCCTTCTTCTAATTCTACCAATTAGGCAGTGGTCCTCAACCTATTTGACTCCAAGGCCACCTGTGATTTTCTTATTAAGGATTAGGATTTTATATGTATGCAGTGATCCCTCGTTTATTGCGGTTAATGTGGACCAAAACCCCCCGCGATAGTTGAAAATCGGATCAGCCAATCAGCTCACGGGATACATCCACCTCTCATTTGTCTGAGTGCCCGTGGGTGTGTACAAAGCCTCTGAGAGAGTTTTTTTCTTTGTCTGGCACCCTGGGAAACCGTTTCTCTCGCACATCACGATAAAACAATGCTGCTTATCGCAATATGGCTGCTGATATGGCGGTATTTTGTATTTTTCAATTCATATTTTTGAAAAATCCGCGATGCACTGAGGCTGTGAAACTTGAACCGCGAAGTGGTGAAGGATTACTGTGTGTGTGTGTGTGTGTGTGTGTGTGTGTGTGTGTGTGTGTGTGTGTGTGTGTGTGTGTGTGTGTGTGTATATGTGTGTATATATATATATATATATATATATATATATATTTGTTTTACATGTATATTATATACATTTTTTTACACAATTTCTATCTGACAAAATATTTTAAGCTTGACTAGAAAAATATATATTCATAAAATGTATACAAATGCTCATAGCTTTTTTTTTATTTGACTTTCCTTTAGAAATTACATTTTACATTTGTTTTTAAAGGAAAAACAACTCAAAACAAACCCGTAATTTTTGTATTTTGGCAAATTGTCTGCTTATGCCCAGTGACGTGTATTTTGAGAGGCAGGGTTAGAGGTGATGCCTTCATGCTTAAATTTTTTCTAATAATCAGCTTATATTTTTCAAATAAATGATTTTGTACGATTCACACAAAATCGCCACCTTGAAACATAGTTACGTTTTCCTATGAGATCAGGTCTGGGGGAAAAGAGTTGTTGAGGTGATAAATTAAAAAAACATTTAATATCTTTAATTTTTTCGTTTATTTTTCACATTTTCAAGGCCCCCCTTTATGGCTTCTTAGAAGTTTGCTGAGGCCCTCTAGTGGGCCCTGGCCCACTGTTTGAGAACATGCTCTAAATTGAAAGACTGAATCTCAACATTCTCTCTTGTGTGTTTGTTTTTTGTTGTCAGATCTGCACAATTTGAACACACGGTTGTCGTCACATGCGATGGTGTGGAGATTCTGACTAAACTACCAGATGAAGATTGACTGGATAAGAATTATGGAACATCTTGAAGTGTGTCAGTTGATCTGGAAATTTTTAGAAAAACAAGCAGTTATTTAAATAAATGTGTTTCGTAGCATATGGAACAATGTTTTACCTTATTTTATTATATTGACCAAATATCTTATTGAAACAGCTGTGCCACTCCACTGGCCTTTTTACCATTTGAACGAATGGATTTAATTACTTAATGCATCTAGTTTACTGTGTAATGAGTTTCAAAATCTCTTCACTGTTCCAAACTCTTTGGTTTCTGATGTCATCTCTGACAGAACTCATTGAAAGCACAGGGAATGAAATGTCATTACGTCTTATTATTATGGCGGGGTTTCTTCGTACATCATAATATTACTCCGCAGTAATGCAGTTAGCGCTGTGGATCTCTCGAGAGGTGATTATATTTATGGGCCATGGGTTACAGTATGAGCCATGTGTAGCTTATCAAGAATACCCTATAATCACATCTGCCTCACGACATCATTCGGAGACTGCTTATGCTGTCTGACATTTGACAGAGTTTGAATTGTGAAGTGCGAGTGAAGCTCAGTGAAAATAACTGTGTCCAGTCTTACACGTAAATACTGAAGTGAATTATAAGTCATATTTTCCAAATAACATTAAATTTCTTCAAAAACACACTGAATGAAAGAAGTCACGTGACCAGTGCGCTCATGTGAGCACGAATCTCGAGCCGACTTCCATTCTAGGCCAGGACATCTGTTCAGTGGCTGTACAATTAAAGTTAATTACATTGTGACCCATACTAGTTAATCCGTAGGTTCGTTTGCTGTGCATTCTGGGAAGTTTCATGTGCTTGCTTGAAACTGTCCGTAAGGTCTAGCTTAAAGAAAGAACAGCTAAATTAAAAGATAAGTTAGTTTCGTGTCTTCAAGAATGGATATTGAAAGAAATCTTTGTTTTATAACTTGTCTTTTTCAAAAGATATATTACGAGTAAACTAGATGACAGATTTCAACTGGCATGAATGATTAGCCATCATTTACATTTTTAATTTTAATTAGCATATCGTCAGCGCGGATATATTTCAGATAGCGAAATCCTATAATCATATGAAAACACATTCGTGTAAAATATACTAGACTTTACAAAAAAGGGTCAGATTATCAAGATGATGCACAACAAGTTTCTATACCATTATTATTATTAATCATCCTAATAATCTGTATATTTGTCTTTTTTGTGGTTTGATCCCACTCTGACCGCACATGGTGCGTGCCTTTCTAATCTGCGCTCATTACACCGAATCATAATTGCAGTCATTTGGTTTTTGTGCTTCCTCACGCATTTTCCTATGTCTGTCGCAATTACAAGCAATTTCTGGCGCTGAGGGAATCTTTTCAGTCGGACAAAGGAAAGGGGGAATAGGCAGGGAATCAATACGCGTCTTTTTTGAGGCTACAACACATAGTGCTGAACCATTTGCAGGTGTTGTATCCTGTCATGAAGGATATTCATCTAGCCTAATCATTAGCTATATTAATATTATATTATTATTAGCAATATATTGACCTTAAATGTATATATTCAAATATTTGCTCACTTTTCGTTACAGCATTTTCTTCCCGTGTTTTCTGTTTATTTACAGCATTTCATAATATTTTCTTTGTATTTGAAATATTGATGAATAGTGTTAATATAGCCTATATCCCCCCTCCCCCCAAGAGTTCTTTGCTTTCTTTACAATACAATACCTTATACAATACAAGTGTCGTCATCGCAAAGAAAAGATAAATCAACTTTTGCACTACTGACAGCTCACCCAGCGCGAAACTTTTTTCCCCCCTACAATACCCCTACCCAGCTTTGTCAAAAGTTATTCGAATAAAAATATCTCGTTTGTTTTCTATTTTAGAAATATTAGAGACCCTCTGCTTCACGCAGATGTAGCTTTGAATCCAAACGGAAGCAGTCATTTGGACTGGTGTGGTTGCAAATAAGCCCTGGCATTTCAATTATTGCCAGCTGTGAATGTTGACATAAGGAGTGAAGCAGAACGGTTCAAATGTGCCACAATCATAGTGGCCTTTGCTGTATCTGCATACATTTGCCATAGAGACCTGGTGGGTTTGAGAATGAGATAACACAAAATCTGAATTTTGCCTTTTTCAATAAGAATAAAAAAGATTCGGGGCCTTTATGTCCATATTCAGAAAAACCGCGCCGCGTTAGTACAAATGAACCTCAAAAGAAACAAGTAATTTAAGATAAACAATTAGTTAGTCCCTTGAAACGTTATTCTTTATAAATAGCTACTCGAGTAACCTTCGGCAATACTGATAATTCTGCTGTTTATTTGTTCGGTCAAGCTGATTGATTTCTTCCTATTATATTATTTTTATCATGTTTTACTTGACTATTTTTCGATCATTAATGATGGCTTAATGAAAATCATAGGCTACAACATAGCAGAATAAATATTCCACTCGATGGACAAATCGTCCAATAAAGAAAATATGCAATCTATTGTTTGAAATATGTATTTGCCATAACTATAATTATTAAAAAAAGTTTAATCCCATTTTCATAATGGCGAAAATGATACATGGACTAGATTACAGATACTGAAGAATATGCAACGCCACATATCAACTTGAAAGTAAAGTACACTTGGGCAAGTGGTTGTATGGTTTGCTCGTAAGAGTAATCCGGATTTCCCACCTATTCCAGTAACTATTTTCGTTCCAAAAATATTGAACTTGACCATGTAAAGACGTGAGGCAAGCTATGAGAACTGTGTGTCCCCGTACCAGAATAGCTCAAGGCTGTGCTGGAGCTGGAAGCGAGGGCTCGAGGAGAATGTTTCCAGGGCGGTCTGCTTGAGGCGGTTTTATGTATTTTTTCTCTGGTTGAGTGGCGTTCATAAAACGTCTGGAAGAGGAGCGAGCTGACTCCAGAGAGTCTGGAGTGGGAAGAGCCCTCGCCGCACGCGGAACGCCCTCGCATCTCCTTCTGCGCATGCCAAGACGCGTCTGAATGCCAGGCGTTCCACCTCATGCCCAGAGGTAGAGGATACCTCCTCATCATTTTTTTGTTGTTGTCTTTATAAAGGATTAAATAGGATTATATTCGTTATTTTAAAAAACGCTATGCTATGCAACGGAGATATGCTATGCATAGAGAATAATGTTTTCTGCAAATATTTGCAGCCCAAATTTCTTATATCTCTATAAAAATTGAAGTAGTGCATATGAACCCATTCTCTATTTATGCAGAAAGCGTCCAAAATGAGCACACCTAGACGATTTCATTCACACGATTTAGGCGTTTTAGAAAAAAAAGATGCCCAGTTCAAAGGACGTGGAAATATCAAAACGTGCGGTCCTTCATGAGACTTTTACGATCCATTGATGATATCAAGTGTCATTTTTACAGACCAAAAACCTGAAAGAACCTTGGGTTGATGAAAACACATCCATAAACGATAATCAAAGAACGAAACGTTAATTGATAGTAAAACGCACATTTAATTATGACTGCAGTTTGTATAAGCATTTTAATAGAATTATCACTAAACCTAATATATTCTGTACAACACACGAAAAAAGGCTACCCGTTTGTACTTGGAATGTGAAATAAACATCCGACTACCCCTTTCAAATTTACTATAACGAAAACGAATAAATAAATAGAAAAATAATTTAATGTGCGTTCGAGCGCATTAGTCGCGCCAAAGTATTCCACAGCAAACATCTTTAGCAAACTCAGCCTGAAAATAGATTTTAAAGTTAACGTTCTCCTAAAATACAAGTCCAGTGACAAGATATAGGTCTATTGTTTCCTCCTACAACAGGTGTACTCGGTGATTTTAGTCCTCTGTTAGAATATGGTCCCTGCACTCATTGCAGAGCTGTGATGAGGTTGTATTAAGGTACTGGGCTGTAGATGTGTAACCGTATTCGTGGATGAGTACCATGAATAGTTTGTCAAGAACGATGGGGCAGTGGTGTTTGGTGGCCCCGTGGGCTGCTCTGAAACTGTGTCCCCGTCGTTCGGTGTCTGATTCGGAGGGAAATCCCAACCTGCCTGTGGTGGAGGACTGCTAGAAGGAGAGTCACCGGAAGCAACCTGCTGGTCTGCAGGAATCTCGCCGTTTTTCCACAACTTTTTGAATTTTGAGCGTCGGTTCTGAAACCAAATCTTCACCTGTGGATATTCAAAACAACACCAAGATCTAAGTTACACGTTCTACAACGGCTAACACAATTTTAGAAGCAGGAAAATAAAATAATTACAGAAATAGCCAACACATATCATAGCAACATCGTGCACGTTTTGACCTGGGTCTGCGTGAGGCCCAAAGACGCCGCCAGTTCCGCGCGTTCCGGGAGCGCGAGATACTGGGTCTTTTGGAATCTGCGCTGGAGAGCCGCCAGCTGAAAACTAGAGTAGATGGTTCGCGGTTTCCTGACTTTCTTTGGCTTTCCATTCACCATGCGCACCTCCGGTTCACTCTCTTCCTTCTCTATCAAAGGTAACCACAAATTGGCGTTATAAAACATACGAAGACAATGCAGGTGGAATTAAACGACGTTTGGGATTGCTGAGGTGGTCTTACCCGGTTCGGTTGGTGTGGGTGAAGAACTGGGTCCATAGGTTCCATAAGCGCCGTAGGAAGAAGCGTAGCCTAAATCGTAGGCTTTGGGGCTGTAGTGAACATTACCCACTGTACCGGGATGATAGGAATAAGATGCCAGTTGTGCGTACGCGGTCCCCGCGCAGTGTCCTGTCTGTGAACTGCTGTAGAAGCTGCTGTCGGTCACAGTTGACACCGGCAGTGTTGGGGAATCCTGCGACTTGTGAACGGTACTGAAGCTGCTCGAGGTAATATGGTTTGTATGCATATCCGAGCCAAGGCTATCCAGAACAGCGGTCATTTTGCAGGAGAGAAAAACAAATCAACTGAATTTACTTACCGTGATCACTTAAAATGTTTAAACTCTGCACGTTACCTCTGACAATTAATCGTTGAAACAAAAAGCAGAAAAGTTATAGAGGTAGCTCGTTTCGCCTCGAGTCACATATCCATAGTTAATAGAGGGTTTGAGCTCCGCGGCGGTCTCTGCCTTGGAGATGCTGACGGGCGGGCCATATACTGGGCGTCATGTGCCAAAGCGAACCAATCGCTTCGCAGGTAGTGCTGCCAGCTGAAGGAAGACCTTTGACAAGGCGAAATAACTAAATATCACGAAGCCCTGGTCTTAACGGTCCTTTCTTTACAACAGTTGATAAATAATACTAGATAAAAAAAAACACATTGATTTTCTAAATAAATGCAATAGTCCTTAAACATGTGCAACACTTGGGAATTTCATGATGGGGAAAATGAAAGAGGACAGGACTATCACCCCCCAAGGATGGAAACAGCCCTTAAAATGCAAAGGAGTTATTTCTTCCTCTAAGTTAAAGACATAAAGAAGGATCACGTTTTGGTGCATCTGATTTAATTGACTTATAACTGAAGTTTCTTGTTTATAGACTACCTTGTTAAGATGTCAGAACCGTTAACCTGGCCAACGTGCGTGCATGCAAATTACTCGATCAGTTTAGACCTGCGAATGGTCTAAAAGTATCGAACGGAGCTTACAGTCTTGATTAAAGGGACATATTGTTGTCCCCATTGTTGCGAAGCACGGTTTAACTGGAATGCCATCTATCGTTGAAATGTTGTCAGTGTTTCTTACGGAAGCAGTCTGCATTCCTCTGACTAATCACAGACGGCGCCAGTCTACTCACACCCACAGGTGCGCAAAACAGCAATTATTGCCCGGTAAACACCAGGGATAAAGCGCGGAACCAGCCCTATATGATGCTCTGTCGCGCCAAACGCCTCGTACGTAGACCTACATAGAAAACTACCTCAGTCACGAGAACCGCCAATTTACTAAGTATTCTGTCAACTCAACAAACTTTGTGGCCTAAGTTTTGCCAGCTGTAATCCCAAGATGACTTGTCTCTGCCGTGGTGCGATTTTAAAACGGATTTTCTCGTTTTATAGAACATTTTTAATCAAAAGTATTGTATGATTGCATGATGCATGCGAAGTAGCCAATAAAATCGTATAAGTGCTGTCACTCGGAAGGATTTGAAATTCTTGCCTAAAAAATGAAGAATTGGATTAAAATATAGGTGTTCATTATTAGTATGCAGTTAGGCCTATATAAAATTAATGTATGAATATAATATCGATATTCAAAGTTCGCAGTTGAAGTTGGTGTGTGGTCTTTTCTGCTCAGGTCAAGGTGTGCAGGCGACAAGTCGTAGAGCAGAGCTCTGGCGCCCTCCTGCGTCTATAAATGTAATATCGCCTTTCCGCAGTAAATTCACCTCAAATTTCCTCCACCCGGTATTTTATTTAACATGTTTACATTTAATTGTCATATAGACAGATAGACTATATGAAAGGGAATAAAGGTAGGCTTTAAATTTTGAAGAGAACAAAAGGTGTAAGATTGTGGGCGAATGCAAAAACAAAAGAAAACAGACCTTTTTATTTAAATTTGGGCTGATTCTGTTTGGACACATATCCATTACATCTGTTGACATTTAGCTAACGTTCTGTTTAAATAAATAAAAAAAACTTTAATTTTATTTTACAACTGTTTAGCTCTTGCAACTGAGCTACAGTGCACTGTATTTGTTACACATTACATCGCTACACTGAGTGTAAACAAGATGGCGCTGTTTCCTTAAATACTCATTCAGACAAATGTTTTTACTGTGTGTCAGAGGAAAGAGGTCATTCACAGTGGGTTAATTATAGTTTTGACAGGACTTGAATTTGGGAACACATCAAATGCAAACATCAACTATACTATTATGCAAAAACAAATAGGCCTACACTATTCACAAAGGCTGATACACAGGCCAACTGTTTTTACTATATCAAATGCAGAACATAATTCTTTTTTAATGAGTATCACAAACTATGCAATGGCATCCCTTTGCTAGAACCCAGTAGAGATGTCACTTAACAAAAAGCAAACAGAGTCCATCATTGCTCCTATAATAGATACACCTGGCTTTCATCAACATAAATCTCAGCTTTTTTAAAGACCAAATCAGCAGTAGATAAAGTTTAGATATTAACAGGGAATGTTTTCCATGTACAGTTCATTTACAGTGAAACTGTTCCATGTTCTCATTTTTTCAATACTGCAATCGTCTGTTTAGAGTTTATTGAACTTTGTTTGGTGATTGTTTGCGATTAACCCTTTTGCACATAGAGGTCACTACAGTAGATATCTATTAAAAAGTCATATTCTTGCAAATGCATGGATTTGGATGACATAGTTGCACATCAACCTCTACAGTAGACACTAGCGCATCATTCTGTTCACTACTACCAAGTGGCAAGCCATTGCATGTCAATATTTTTTTCATCTCCATACCAACTTAGATAGCCAGTCAGAAATGCAAGTTGTTCTGGAATATCCATCCATTCCTTTTATCCTATGAGACTCTTGCAGATAATAAAATGTTGTAACATCTAAGGAGTTATATCATTGTTACATTTTTCAAGTATTGATTTTAGATTGGTAGAGAATTTTGATTAATCATCTGTCCATTAAATTGGACATGATGCATCACTAACTATATTTCAGATGCAATTCATACTATTATTGTGACTGTTGCAACATATTCTGGTAGACTAGAGTCAATTACTGAAGTTGTATTTTTTGTATATCTGTTTTCACATGATTTTGTATAATTGTATTAATTGGTTTGTTAAATACAGTATTACTGTGATACTACTGTGCCAGTTTAATAGTTAATTACTGTAGTAATAGTAGTAGTAATAATATTAAACTAATAATAGTAGTGTAATACAGTATCTCTTCAGTTTTTTGAATGCATGCTTGTCTACTCATTTGCACATCTGAAAATCTTTTTGTAAAATATGTGTAAACATTTTCTTTTTCAGATCCCTAAGACCAATAAAAACACATACAGATTGTGGTTATCATAATTCATGCATGAAAGGGTTAGTCCAGTTACATTCAGACATAATGCAGAATATTAAATACGATGCCCTACACGCATACTTCAAATATTATAAGATTATGACGCATAAGCTTTTCAGTTAAATGGGTTACTACTTAAACATGAATTTTTGTGCTACCTTGAGTGAGTGTTTCTTAGTCATTATCCTCACATTGCCCCGAAGAAAGTGAATTTCCTGTGGGTGTGTGCTTTGTGCTCTGAGGAAAGACCTGACAACCAGTAGCACTAAACAAATTAATTTGTGGACTCATAATCCTGATTTCTGGTGCTTGGTGGTCTATGGGGGGAGGAGGATCCTTGCTCCTTGTTCTTTGCTCCAGCAAGAAAAATATTCACTTTCTTAAAGAAAGTGAGAAGGGAATGTGTTGTGCCAGAGGGTACAATATAATGGCATGAAGTAAAGTCAAACAAACAAACGTGGTCAGTAATATTGCTTCTGAGGTAATATTCCAAACATTTTCCCCAAACTCCAAATCCTTTTTTTCTGTGATGTAACCTGCACACCTGTCAGTTGTGCTTTTGTGAATATCATTTCCAGATGAAGTTGATAGATCTGTTCATCTCATGTTCTCAGTAGAATAGAATTTCAAAGTTATAGAGGTCTCTGTCTCTCTTGCTGTATTCCATCAGTCTGCAGCTGAGAGGTTTAAAGATATGGTTGATGTTGGTATAACAATATACTTGATGGTCATATCAGACAGTCTTTAAACTGACAGTCTTTTTTAACATGTTTATGCTTTGATTTATGAAAAATAACAATAGTAAAGAACACTTTGTATAAGTCAGTGTGTATGCTTTGTTTTGGGACAGCATGTACAACCATTTAAGTATCAATCACAGATCTGTTGCGTAAAATGTTCACTGTTTTTGTAGAACTGGCGTCAGCAGCTCAAATGCATTCTGAGAACAGAAAAGAACAGAACGACCTGCAGAAGCATGTGAAAAATAGAGCTGGAGGGCTGGGAGGAATCAAGGGGTGGTGAGGTGTGTTTGAAGATTAGGAATGGGAGTGCGGGTGGGTGAGCTACGTGTGTGTGTAAATATGTGTGTGTGTCTGTGTGTGACTTTAGTTTAAAAAAAAACATCTATTTCAAATAAATGCTGTTCTATTGAACGTCATATATTAAAAAAATCTTAAAAAAATTATTTTATGGTTTCTACTGTTTCTAACACTTATAATTACAAGAAATGTTTCTTGAGCATCAAATCAGCATCTTATAATGAATCTTCTTAATCTTCTTAATCTTCTTAATCATGTGACACAGAAGACTTGAGTAATGGCTGCTGAGAATTCACTTTGCAATAAATGTTTCAATAAACTAAATTTCACAATGTGAAAAATTCTTCTTCTTCTTCTCACTTTTTTTTTGACCAAGTAAATGCAGCCTTGGTGAGCATAAGAGACATCAAACAAAAACATCCCTTACCAACTCCAAATCAAGTGTAGCGTTAGTTCTGGCAGGTCATGTTAGTTAAGCTTGGATCATCTGACTCTCAGCTGATCCACGTTTACTTGTAGGAATACGAAACATATTACAACATCCCTATATAAGGTCCATTCAGTATTATCAGCAGCTTTATCGTGTTGCTCAGGAGTGTTTCTATCCTCCTCCATCCCCAGCTCATCCTGTTGTTCAGTCAGTATTTGACCTTCTGATATAACCCTTTAAACCAGACTCATTTCTGAATTATGTTTTTACATTAAATTATTGTCATTAAGAAACCTGTGTCACTGTTTGAGTTTTGTTTTGATTCAGTTTTTCCCATGCGCTTCTTTGTTTTGATCGTAGTCAGCTGTGTCCTGTCATCACCTTAATATTAATTATTATTTTAATTATTACTGATTAAATATCACCTTATGTTAATATTTCCATTCACCTGTCCCTTGTTCATTAGCTCATTAGTTCCCTTTGTTTGTATTTCCTCACCATTATCATAAACATATCACAATATGTTATGTCACATAGGCTATATTGTAATTGTCTGCAACTCTGGCACTCTGCAACAACACAACGTTGTTTCTAAAGCAAGTTTCAACGTGTTTCCTATAACAGCATCGTTTGCATTTTATGTGCAGAGAGAAAGTCAAAGTCCAAACAGAACAGTGAATGTAGCTTGAAACAGATTTGTAAAAATGTTAAGTCTTGATATTTTTTGTTTGCTGTTCACACTTGCTAAATCTGATCAGATTTCAATCGGAAATGTACTAAAATCGGTTTTATACTGACAGTTGTGAACATAGCCATAGAAACAGAAAAGCTGGAGTAGTACACACTTGAACAAAAGCTATTACAGATTTGTTCTGTATTGCTACCATCTATAACACCCATACACTCACATAAGGGCAACTTTATTTGTTTTTGTGTGCTTGAGACACGAATTGGAGGTAATTCATTACAGCCAGGTAACCTTTTTTTAAGGTAGCTTTTGTAATCTTGTCATCACAGGCTAAATAGCATACTTTCATGTCTGATCATGGACAAAATATGTTAGTCAAAGGATAAATAACATCCTCATGTCTCCAGGGAGCAGAGGGAAAGACAAAGAACAATATTCTCCCTAAAATCTATTACAATTTTGATGAAAGGAGGGTAGCTGCAGGGTAGCTGCAGTTGCATGTACAGTAAGATAAATTAATTTAAGGGTGAGTAATTGTGTTGGGGTATGTAAGGAATCCAGGGAAAGATTAATGTTCTTTTAAGATACAAGGGGACATGTGAGATGATAAAAAGCAGTTGTTTTTATTAACAAGCTTTTATTTATTTTTTGATCGGTCTAAAAGTGATTTATTTTACATTATTTTCTAAAAGAGTAACATCAGAAACTACAAATAATCACAACATATATTTAGTCACAATTTTATAGTAATATAATATAATATTTAATGTAATATAATATTTAATATAATAAAACATTTACTGAGGCTGAGATTGGTTTAGTACTTTGCTTTCCTTAATGGTGTTGGTTTGCATGTGTCTTCTGTAACACTGGGTGTATAGTATTCTCCAAGGAAACGAAGCAATTTAATTGCAGATAAAATACCATCTTTCAGCTTCATCCTCGCCGGAGGTCAAACACTCATGTTATGAAGTGTTTTATACAGTGAGTTGGTGTGAATCAGTGCATGTGTGTCTCAATCGTCTCCTTCATCATCATCGTCCTCATCTCCTCTCCCTCTTCTCCCTCCCTTTCAATTGCGGCATAACAGTGGTTTATAAACCCTCTGGGTGTGGTTCAGGCATTCAGAACTCAGACAGTAAAAGTTTGTCAGTGCATCTGTTTATGATTACAAATCTTGGGTGAGAATTCATTTACACTTATATTCACACATGCACGCACACACAGAGTACAATTTCTATACACATAAACAATTTCTGTCATCATTTACATACTGTCCCCCCAAATCCAAAAATGTTTTGTTAATCTTCAAAACAGAAATTCTAAAAAAAAAAGAAATTAAACTTGCTCAACTGAAAGTACATTATCAAAACATATGATGTCTTTATTAAGTTTCTGAAGCATCAAAGTTTTGTTAATATTTGGTAAAATAATCAATTTGACTCACACAGTTCATGTTTTCTGAAGAGACACAGTTGCTTTTTGCGATGAACCAATTTAAGTTATGCCTTTTATTCACATATAAAGATTAATTAATATGTTAGATGGTTGTTAGATCTTGGACAATGTCTTTGTGGCCAGCGGGGCGTGGTTTAGAGTCTGTTGCAGGCGGAGGAGGAGTTTGGGAGGGCTAATGGTTAAGGGACACGCCTCTTGTTAACGAGATCTAACAGGTGTCTTCATTTTGCAGTGAGTCGAGAGACAGGATAAAAGCTGGGCCCAGGAGAAGGAGAGGAGGCTGACTGGGGAGAGGGCTGAAAAGTCTGAGCGCTGCCAGCTAACCCTGCTGTTTTGAAAACTGCCAATGAGTGTTTTCTGTTTATTTTGTTGTTGCCCTCGAGCATATTCTGTTGTTTATAAAGTCCAGAATAAAAGTGACTTCTAGTCTGTCTAAAGACGACCCCGCCTTTTCCTCTAGGTAGCTGAAAAGCTATCACAGTGGTGCCGAAACCCGGGATCCTGCGGGGATCTGTCTTTGTTCGTTATGGAGTCTGTGCCACTGGGGGAGCTCGTAACGTCCCTCGCTAACCTCCATCATGCTCAACACCAGGCCCTCCTGGAGCTCAGGGAGGAGCAAGACAGGAGGTTCCAGTCACTTATGGAGGTCCAGCAGGAAGATCGACGGCTGCTGCGGGACGTGCTGGCCCAGGGCGTGGTACCCGTCCCTTCCACCACCATACCTCCGCCTCCTCAGATCCCGCTACAGAAGATGGGGGGCCGAGGATGATCCGGAGGCCTTCATTGAGCTGTTTGAACATGTTGCAGAGGCATGCCGCTGGCCAGAGGGGGAGTGGGTTGTGCGGCTGATCCCGCTGCTAACCGGAGAAGCCCAGCTTGCAGCGCGGCAGTTACCTGCCCAAAATTTGCTCCGCTACAAGGACCTGAAAAAAGCCATTCTGCAGAGAGTGGGCCGTAGCCCCGAGCAACACCGCCAACGCTTCCGCTCCCTCACACTCCAGGAGGGGCTCTTAGGGCCCGGGAAGGACGACGACGACCAGTGCCGACTCCCAGAATCCGGCGGGGGGTCCCTACGCCATTTCCCTCAGGGAGGACCAGCCCCCTGGGCTCACTGCCTCGGCCCATTCCGCCTCTGAGGGCGGAGCCATCAACCTCCGGCCCCGTATCCTTTCCGAACCCCTCTCTCTCGACTCACGTGCCGGGGGCGGGTCCCGCTGCCACTGGTGTGGAGGAAAAGTCTGGGCCGCTTTGTTGGCATTGCGGGGAGCCGGGACATTTCCGGGATCAGTGCGCCTCCATGGAGGTGGATACACTGATCCGGGTCCCCGAGATGCCACCAGGCGCCCCCGATCGAGCCGGGCAGTATTACGTACCAGTAAGTGTCAGGGGGAATACGTATCAGGCTTTGGTGGATTCAGGCTGTAACCAGACCTCCATCCATCAACGCCTGATGCAAACCGGGGCATTGAATACGGGCCGCGTGGTGAAGGTACGGTGTGTGCACGGGGACATTCGTGAATATCCGCTTGCTTCGGTCATAATTCAATTGGGGAACCAAAAACATAGAGTCGAGGCGGCGGTTAATCCCCACCTCAGCCACCCTGTAATCTTGGGAACAAATTGGCCATTATTTTCAGCATTATTAAGGGGTCTCTTTATGGGTGGCACCTGCAGAAGTCAAGCCGATCAGGAGGTGAGAACCGCTGGGGCTGGCGAGGGGACCTCAGGTCCACCCGAGACTGACCCGGGGTTGGGGCCCTCGTCGGGGGAAGGGGCGCTGGCCTACCCCCCCCTCGGGGACTTCCCCCTGGAGCAGTCTCGGGATGAGACACTGCGGCATGCCTTTGACAGGGTACAATCAATTGATGGTCACCTCGTGGAGCCTGGCCGCGTTCTCTCCTACCCTTATTTTACGGTAATCCAAGACAGGTTATATCGCGTGACGCAGGACACGCAGACAAAAGAAGATATAACCCAGCTATTGGTACCAAAGGGCCGTCGGGAAATGTTATTCCAGGCGGCCCACCATAACCCGATGGCCGGGCATTTAGGACAGGACAAAACACTTAACCGACTCATGGCCCGGTTTTATTGGCCGGGCATTCGCGGGGATGTCCGCAGGTGGTGTGCGGCCTGTCGCGAATGCCAGCTGGTTAACCCACCGGCCGTCCCAAAAGCGCCATTGCGCCCTCTACCGCTAATCGAGGTCCCCTTCGAAAGAATTGGCATGGACCTCGTCGGGCCATTAGAACGGTCAGCACGTGGGCATCGCTTTGCATTAGTTCTCGTGGATTATGCAACGCGATACCCGGAAGCAGTGGCCCTCCGCAACATTTCTGCAAAGAGTGTTGCGGACGCCCTCTTCCGAATTATCTCCCGGGTGGGGATCCCGAAAGAGATCCTCACCGACCAAGGCACAACATTTATGTCACGTACACTGCGCGAGCTATACGAATTATTGGGGATTAGGTCCGTGCGCACCAGTGTTTACCATCCTCAAACAGATGGTCTGGTGGAGCGGTTTAATCGGACCTTGAAAAATATGATTCGTAAGTTCGTTCACGATGACGCAAAAAACTGGGATCGCTGGTTGGAGCCCCTGATGTTTGCGATACGCGAGGTTCCACAAGCCTCCACTGGGTTTTCGCCCTTCGAACTTCTCTATGGCCGGCGACCTCGAGGGGTGCTTGACGTCATTAGGGAGGTTTGGGAGGAGGGACCTACTAACGCGAAAAACGAAATTCAATACGTTTTGGACCTGAGAGCAAAACTCCACACACTGGGGCGGCTCAAAATGGAGAACTTGCTCCAGGCCCAAGAACGTCAAAGTTGTCTTTACAACCGGGGCACCCAACTACGCGAATTTGCACCGGGAGAGAAAGTGCTTCTTTTATTGCCCACGTCAGCTTCAAAATTACTCGCCAAGTGGCAAGGTCCCTTTGTGGTCACACGGCGGGTGGGGGATGTCGACTATGAGGTGGTACGGCCGGATAGGGCGGGGACACGGCAAATTTACCATGTCAACCTCTTAAAACCATGGAGGGAGGTCAATTCGGTACAGTTGGCCACGACAGTAAAAGAGGGGGAGGAGCTCTGGTCGGAACCGATTTTAAGACCTAAACCAGTAGGGCCGGTCCCTTGTGGGGCTCACCTCTCGTCGGTCCAGCTAACCGAGGTTTATAATTTACAGCAGGAGTTTGCCGACGTGTTCTCCCCTCTGCCCGGCCGGACGAACCTCATAGAACACCACATTGAGACACCTCCCGGGGTAGTGGTACGGTCACGACCCTATCGGTTACCTGAACACAAGAAAAAAATTGTTCGGGATGAATTGGAGGCGATGCTTGACATGGGGGTAATTGAAGAGTCACACAGTGACTGGTCCAGCCCGATAGTCCTAGTTCCGAAGGCTGACGGCTCGACCAGGTTCTGTGTTGACTACCGCAAAGTGAACGCAATTTCTAAATTTGATGCATATCCAATGCCTCGGGTTGACGAGCTGCTCGATCGGTTAGGCACTGCACGATTTTACACTGGATTTAACGAAAGGGTATTGGCAAATCCCCTTAACGCCAATGTCCCGAGAGAAAACGGCCTTTTCCACTCCGTTTGGGTTACACCAATTTGTCACGCTTCCTTTCGGGCTATTCGGGGCTCCGGCTACGTTTCAGCGCCTCATGGACCGTGTCTTACGGCCTCATCAAGCGTATGCTGCTGCCTACTTAGATGATATCATCATCTTTAGTAATGATTGGCAGCGGCATATGCAGCACCTGAGGGCGGTTCTGGGGGCGCTGCGCGTGGCCGGGCTCACGTCCAACCCAAAGAAGTGTGCAATTGGACGGGTGGAAGTACGGTATCTGGGGTTCCACTTGGGTCATGGACAGGTGCGGCCCCAAATTGACAAAACCGCTGCGATTGCGACCTGCCCGCGTCCTAAGACCAAGAAGGAGGTGAGACAGTTCTTGGGGCTGGCTGGCTACTATAGGCGGTTTGTTCCTAAATTTTCGGAGGTCACCAGCCCCTTGACTGACCTCACTAAAAAGGGAGCTCCAGACCCGTTCCAGTGGACGGAGCAGTGCCAACAGGCTTTTACCTGCATAAAAGCTGCACTATGTGGGGGGCCATTGTTACACTCTCCTGACTTTTCTCTCCCTTTTGTCTTGCAGACAGACGCGTTGGACAGAGGGCTGGGAGCCATGTTGTCCCAGGTGGTGGAGGGCGAGGAGCGCCCCGTGCTGTACATTAGTCGGAAGCTCTCAATGAGAGAGACTAAGTACAGCACGATTGAGAAGGAGTGTCTGGCCATCAAGTGGGCGGTCCTTACCCTCCGGTACTACCTATTGGGACGGGCTTTCACTCTCTGTTCGGACCACGCTCCGCTCCAATGGCTCCACCGCATGAAAGACACCAACGCGCGGATCACCCGTTGGTATCTGGCATTGCAACCATTTAAGTTTGAGGTGGTCCACAGGCCGGGGGCACGGATGGCTGTGGCCGACTTCCTCTCCAGAAATGGGGGGGGGGGAGTGGGTGGCAGGCCGGATGGCTCCCCGGCCTGAGACGGGTGGTGGGGGTATGTGGCCAGCGGGGCGTGGTTTAGAGTCTGTTGCAGGCGGAGGAGGAGTTTGGGAGGGCTAATGGTTAAGGGACACGCCTCTTGTTAACGAGATCTAACAGGTGTCTTTTGCAGTGAGTCGAGAGACAGGATAAAAGCTGGGCCCAGGAGAAGGAGAGGAGGCTGACTGGGGAGAGGGCTGAAAAGTCTGAGCGCTGCCAGCTAACCCTGCTGTTTTGAAAACTGCCAATGAGTGTTTTCTGTTTATTTTGTTGTTGCCCTCGAGCATATTCTGTTGTTTATAAAGTCCAGAATAAAAGTGACTTCTAGTCTGTCTAAAGACGACCCCGCCTTTTCCTCTAGGTAGCTGAAAAGCTATCACAGTCTTCTAGCCTAATGCACTGCTATCTTTCAATATATATATTTTCACAGCTGTAAGGCTTTCCAGTAACTGATTTATTCATGTGACCTTCAGTTTGCAATGTATTGTGACCTTTAATTTTTGTTGGAGAATTTTATTACTATTATTATTTGAATAAAGATGAAAATGTCCAGTTGTTTCATTTAATAACTCAATAACCCAAATAAAAAATAAATAAAGTTGCTGAATGTTTGGACTAATTTCTGTACAGTAAAATTTATTATTTTATTTCTATTAATTGTTCTTTGGAGTTTGGAACAAGGATTTTCCTTTAGCCAATCATATTATCATCATCCTATTCTTGCAATCAGGCTCTAGTTTTACACCTTACTTTTAAAGAGCGAGCGTGACCATTTGTAAATTCAGTTTGTCTGGAACTTCTTATGCATCTTGATATTTTAAAATGGTATTTATTGCCATTTAATTTTAATTTTAAACACACTGGTTTGTAGCACAAATATGTTTTTACTGCATATTATTATTTGTCTGGTTATTTTCATTTATATGTTAATGATTTTGAAGTCCCCCTCATTGCAGAAAATTGCTTGTTGTTTCTTTGTTTGTCTTGTGTCTGAGCACATGGCTCTGTCTCTGTTTGTGTTGGCCATGTGTTCCTCTTGCCCCTTCCATTTACCACGCCCCCTTGTTTAGTCCTTGCCTAGTTTATTTGAATGTGTTCACCTATTTATGCATGTGTTGCTTGCAGATCTTGTCAGTCAGTGTTAGATTTAGTTCCCTGTCAATGGAACTCACGCTTGTGTTGTTTGTTTGGGAGCAGAGCATGCACAGTCAGCGTTTAAGGATGCTGGCTGTGTTTACTACTAGCAGTTACTCTGCACACGTTTCACTCCCTCCTGGCAGTTTTAAATCTTAAAATTGCCACCCAGGTTTGTGATCCTTCGGGTCCACAGCAGGCACTCAGGTAATTTCGTCCTCAAGTTTGGAAATAGAAGAGTCAGAGGGGTTAGAGACGGGCTTGGCCTTATCTCTGCCATCACCTGGCAGGTCCTCTCCCTCTTACGGGATCTGGAAGCACGCACTGCAGTTACTTCCACCCTGGTAGAGGTATTGATGCTGCAGAGGCTGGTTTCCTTGTAGAATTTCTAGCAGTATTGCTTCAAGGAGGGTGACCTGGCTCGCGATCCTCACAGCGACAAAGGACCAATCAGTGGGGTTAGAGACGGGCCTAAGCTTTATCTCTGCCGTCATCTGACGGTCTGATTTCCTCTTCCAGAGCTGGAAGTACGCATTACGGTTACTTCCACTCCAGCAGAGGCTTTGGTACTATGACTATCCAGTTCCCGTGGATCCGGACGTCATTAACATTTGACACTGGAAAAAGTCTCTTGCGGGAGACATCATCCTCCAAATAAAATTACAAACCAGTTGAGATGTATATCCATTCTTCAACAACATAGCCTGTCATAAGTAGACCAGCCACTCACTGAGCAGTTGAGACTGCTGGGTGTCATGGCAACAGCTTCTAGTGTTATTCATTCTGTCGTATGCACATGTGGCCCTTTCAGTAGTGGCTCAAAACCAGAGGGTTTTTCCCTGAGGGGCAACCCACCTCTCATAATCAAAGTCATGAGGCTGTGCCTACACGCCTTGGTTATGTGTCCTTTATGGACCACTGTGCTACCCATCTTATCCCGAGGGAGCCAGGGCACACAGGACCGAGGCGGGATTTCCTAGCTACCACCCATGCTTCGGGTTTCACTCACAGAAGTCCTGGAATGGATGTTTGAGAAATAGCAGAGAGGCTGGTTCCCTTATTAGAGTTTCTGACAGGTGCCAGACATCTCTCACTGGGTCCTGTACACTATATTTCTTATTTTGGATTCCTACCCACAGTGGTAGGCCCCGAGCAAGTCATTTCATAGTTGAGACTAAATGAGAAGAAGAGTGTGCTGCAGCGCCTCCGTTAACGGGCGTCCGGGCGTAATTTACTTCCGAAAATCGCCAGCGTACGCCAAAATTTTAAGTTCAGGAAGTCCGCGGGACGTCCTATTTAATGGTTTTATGCCAGATCACAGAGCGCTCGACGCACATGTGCATTGCAAAGTGACCAAATGCATTGTAAATCACCACATGCGCCGTAGGCGTGTATGCTAAGCGACTCCATTGATAAGGACACAGCAGGTCACTTAATCTCTTTCGCCATACAACTCCTGTCAAGATGTACACTAGTGATGTAACTATGGTAATTCCCGCGAACTACTGAAACTCCGCCTACTGCGGGGATCGCGAAAGCCAACAGCGAGAGCTATGGCCATAAACTAATTGATAACTAAGCACAAACGTGCGGGGATCGCGAAACTGTGAGAGATGTGTTATATTGACGGGTAAACTTTCCCGAAACTCCCCAAAATAGCCTGGTTATCTGTGCATGATACGGAATGCTCCTAACCCACCAACTTAAATTTATGTGAAATTGTATGACAGTGTGTTTTTCATGTATGTGTTGTTCCTGTTAAATAAATATTTCTGCACAAAACACATAAGTATTTGTTACTTTAACCCTCTAGTATCTTTTCTAGTATATTTTATATGTAACAGGCATAAAATTATTGTGCTTTACGACGTAGTAATACTGTAACAGGGACTTCCAAAAATAATACCTGGGACTTCCAAAGATAATACATGGGACTTCCAAAAACTAACATCTGGAAGTCTGGACTTCCAAAAAAAAAAATCTTAGTGGAAGCGCTGGTGTGCTGTATCCTCCCTCAAGGACCTTCTGAGGCATTGTGTGGGATCCTGTGTCGTTGTCAGCCCAGCTTTCCCCTGTGCTCATTGACATCAGCCCATTAGCAGTCAACAGCATAAAGCTAGACCAGTCACTTACTGAGCAGTCAATACTGCTGCGCCTCATGGCAACAGCTTCCAGTGTTATCACTCGGTAGTTTGTACATTTGGCCTCTTCAATAACCAAGGGGCTCAGAACCAAGGGGCAACCTGTTCCACATTATCAAGGTCACAAGGCTGTGCCTACGCACCTTACATGTCTGGAAGAAACCCTGGTTTCTGTCACAAGGGCCCTGTCACTGCATAATTCTATCGACAGATACCTCTCTCACAGGCTGGTAGTGATCCTGAGGGATCAACACAAGATCTGCGGAGAGGACACCATCTCTCTTGGCACATAAATCTTCTGCTCCGAGGCTCTTTGAGCGTTTCTCCCAAACCTCAGGGGACATCATGTTGTTTTCTACACAGACAATACATCGGTGGTCTCCTCTCCTACATAAATTACATTTCCGTCCTTCGGATGAGACGTTAAACCGAGGTCCTGACTCTCTGTGGTCATTAAAAATCCCAAGGATGTCCTTCGCAAGAGTAGGGGTGTAACCCCGGCATCCCTGGCCAAATCTGCCCGTTGGCCTTGGTCCATCACGGCCCCCTAATCACCCCCCTACATTAATTGGCTTCATTGCTCTGTCTCCTCTCCTTAGCTGGTGTGTGGTGAGCGTTCTGGCACAGGTTGCTGTCGCATCATCCAGGTGGATGCTGCACACCAGCGGTTGAGGAGATTCCCCCCCCCCTCCCAAGCGCTTTGAGCTTGGTAAAAAGCGCTATATAAATGTAACTGATTATTATTATTATTATTATTATTATAAATCACCAAGTGGTTATGCACTTGTGTCCGCTTTACAAGTTGGCACGACAGATCCTCCTCTGGTGCCTAGGGAAACTATTCTTTCTTCAAACTATTTCATCCCTTTGTCCCAAAATGTGGGAGCAGACATCCTGTTGAAGCAGGGGCCGAGACCCAGGGAATGGATGCTCCACCCTGAAAGGTTAGACCAAGCACAAGTGGGTAAGGAAAAGACCTGCAGTCCAGTGTGAGCACTGAATACTTATGTCCACAGAGCTGAGACCCTGTGTCACAAGCCAGATCAACTGTCTGTTGCTTCGGAACCCTGAGGTGGCTCCAGCAACTAACAGACTATCAGCAAGTGTCGGCAAGAGTCGGCAAGACTGTCTCCCTTGGTGATCCGAGCCCACTCAACTAGGAGTGTAGCGGTCTCTAAGGCACTTATACCAGGAATAATTCTTGCAGATGTTTGTGATGTGGCTGGCTGGTCCTCCCCGCATGCCTTTACTAGGTTCTACTATTAGACCTTAACTCCACTCCGGAAACACATATTGAGTAAATTATCGTATTGAGCTACGTTTCACTCGCCAAGCCCTCGTCACTGTGGTGGCATTGGGATTCTCATTACCAAAGCATTTTGACGCAGCGTGAGTTCCCTTGACAAGGAACGTCTCAGGTTATGTATATAACCCAAGTTCCCTAAGAGGGGAATACAGGCTCCTACATGCCTGCCAGCGTCTTACTTCAGACTCTTTTCAAGCTTCTGCTTCGAGTTCATGGCGCACCTTTATACTCCTGGTTCAATGCATCATCTCACCACATTTCTTGTCATCTTGTCATAAGTATTGTCTTGTTTTGGTTCCTGCCCTGCCCTGCTTCCTGTTTCAACCTGATCAAGTCTCATCACCAAATTTCAAGCCTCTGGTCAAGCCCTGAGCCATCACTTCTTTGCAGTCTCTAAACCAACCAGCCAGTTGTCCTATTGTGTCCTCTGCCCAAATGTTTGGCCTGTCACTACACTATTAACTTTTTGTGCCTTGTCTACAGTCTTGTCAATAAATTGCCTTCACTCATCTCTGCATTTGAGCCCTCTCTCGTTCAGAAATTTGGACAATGTCAAGTTAGATATTAAACTAAAACGTCTACTTTAAACATCTACTTTAAACATCTAGTTTGCTAGCAACACAGGCTTCATTAAGTCAAGTCCAAAAAATGATTTAATCTGAATACACAGCTATGTTTGAATGTTTTATAGGTCATTTCCATAGAAATTAGTTTTATACCGTAAAAACTGTGAATTATTTCCCCTACCCATAATCCTTACTGCTATATTTTATCAACATAATATTTTGATCAGTATTTGTATGTAATTAGTGACAGCATTGATTTTTTGTTTTGTTTATTTATTTATTTTTGTGGTTATGTTTAATTCTGGGGATAGGCTTTAATGTATTTGTAAGCATTTTAATGAACTCTTAAGAATAATGCAATTACTGCCAGTAAAGGTCAGTTTAAACCACTAACCCCTTAATTGTGTAATAATGTAATTTTCCCATTTTCCTAACTTTTTATAGTTAATATGTGGTTAACAAAGCATTATTTAACTCTATACTTAGCTAATTAAAGAATAACAAATTGTTAAATACAGGAACAATGAATGAAGAACTCACTTTTTATATTGTTGGGGAATTACAGTTAAGACCCGAGGTCCAGATATGATGAATGACCAAGAGTCAGAAATGCAGTCAATTGTATACATTTTAGTGAAGAATAGTTTGCAGTTTAAATTATTCTGATTGGCTTGGAAAAAAGAAAGAAAGAAAGAAAGAAAGAAAAAAGTGAAAGAAAGCTAAACAAAACTAGCAATTTTCTGCACAATTCTTCTAGTCGGAAGAATATCTTTGTTGATCACATGGTTGACTGGTTAAGTGACCTTGCAGGTTGCAGAAAACCGTTTAGGCGTCAGATTGTCAAGAACAATAAATTATTCCATCTCCTTATGGTGCCAGTTGATTGCCTCACCAATACAAAGCATATTAACACACACGCAAAACATTTTCTGTGGTGAGAAGTATAGACAGTATTCATCATTATTCAATGGAAAAATACAGAAAAACAAAGTAAAGGCTTTAACAGACTGCCGATAGACTGAAGTTGACATAAATTTGAAGAAGTCATCCAGAACTGTAAATCACTCTTAAGTAAATTGTAACTCACTAACTTGATTATAAATCACTCATTGCAAATCATTAGAAGAAATATAAAATAATTCAATATATAGTCTATTAATGTATTAACTACAGTTATAAAATATTAAATAATTATTTAAAATTATTTTTAAATATTTATTATAAAGTGTTACCTTCAAATCCTTGTGAATTAGATAGTGATTGGTAATTGGAATGCAACTATTTAAAAAAAGACTTTTTGTATTTCTAGAAAAGGAGTATTTCACTGTAAAGTTGCTGATGGTCTTTAGATTCTCACAGTACATCATTTTATCAGTCTGTAGTGAAATCACATGATCATTAATTATGGCTAACCTACAGGAATGCTTTACAGATACTGTAAACTCACATCACCTGACTCTGAAAAGAGAGCAAAAGATGAAGTGTGAAAGCAAGTGTGATAAAAATGCACGTAAAATGTTCTGAAACTGAGCAATTATGCATGTTTGTCTCTGGATTTCTTTTTAAAGTCAGGTCATGTCCTTTAACACCTAAAATAACGAGAGCCTCCAGAGTTTATTAGCTGTAACTCTGGAACAAACGTCTCCCTTTGCACTGTTAATGTAATAGCAAAGCATCTAAGATGAATTTAGGAGAGACTGAAAATAAACATGAAATTAAAACCAGGTGTGTGTGTGCATGTGTGCGCACGTGTCCTGGCAAACCCTACATTATTGAGATAAAGTGTCACCACAACGATGGCAATATCCAAAATCCTTGGGCTTGTGGGGACATTTTTTGGTCGCCATGAGGAAAACAATGTTTAAATCAAGTGATGCAAAAATGCAGAAAGTTTTAGAAAACAAGACAGGGGGAATTCTCCTGCCGAGAAGTATCAGACTATCATGTGTTGGAAGGCATCAGGAGTTCAGTTATTGTCTCACTGATGTCTGCCTAAATTTAATTATGTTCTTCATAAGGTAAAATGACTTAATGAAGTGCCCTTTATGAATCCAGATTAGTAAAGCTGACCAGTATTTGAACCTTCATTGGTTTTAGAGCTGCCCTAGAACATGAAAAAGATCACAATCCAAAATAGATTGCACTCATTTTTTTGTTGAATCAAATCTAACTACAAACAAAGCGCACCCTATACTCAAAAGGAGAACAATTTAAAGAATATTTCAAAGTAATGGTTATACACTGTAAAAAAAAAAAACATTAATTTGACATTACCACATGAGGCACAGATTTTTTTTCAGTGTAACTTCCTAACAGAAAATCTTGTATTTTGTCCTTAGAAGACAAGTTGACAACAACATATCCATTTTCGAGGAGTGGTTCAGGTCTTCCCTATGTTGTGAGGCCAAAATATCATTGTCATTGACATTTTTGGCCCCTATGAGGAAAACTGCGTATGAATCATCTGATTGGTTAGGGGATAGAATACACAGTTTGTACAGAATAAAAATCATTCTGTCTGTGGAAAGTCTTCATAAAACATGGAAACCAACATGTGTGATTGTGTGAAAAAGATGCAACAGATTTAATCTGCTTGTACTTGCCACAAAGTACAGGGTTGAATACAGGCAATGTGTGCCCTGAGGTTACATTGAGAGAGAGAGAGAGAGAGAGAGAGATAGAAAGTGTGTGTGTATGTGTGTGTGTGTGTGTGTGTGTGTATGTGTGTGTGTGAGAGAGAGAGAGAGAGAGAGAGAGAGTGTGTGTATGTGTGTGAGAGAGAGTATGCGTTTGTTAAAACACTTTTTTTGGTTCAGCTGTGGAAAAAACCGGTTTGACAATTTCACTCTTACAGACGCCTGTGGGGCCCATTCTTGTTTCACCAGAGAAAAGGAGTAAAATAAATGACAGAGTTCATACACAAACACGTGGTTTTGAAAAAGACCAATAAAATCCGAGGAAAACTGGCAAAGTAAGATTCTAGTTTATTTCTCTTTTCCTCTCTTTGTCCCTTTCTCTATCCTCCCACTTTTTTCCACACCCAACATGAACATAAAGAATGCACTATGAAATTACCATGGAGAAAATGAATAGAGAACAGTATAGGCATACAGTACCAGATAGTGTTGAAGAACATACAAAAAAGCACATGTTCATACATTTTATTCAAATTTATAACAGCAATAGATTCCAGCGTATATAATGACAGAGGCAGTTCTAGATCCACCCAGTAACTGCAGTTGAAAATGTCTGTGTGAAATCATTGCACATGCTCATGGTCGTTTCTGCTGTGACTAAAAGTCATGTTTCCCAAACTTACTCTTTTTTTCCACTAAAGATTTATTTTTAACAACAATGGCTTAATGGCTGCTTGGACTCAACAAAAACAACTGGAAGGAAGTCTTCAGTGAAGAGGGAAGAGGACAGGGAATAGCTGAGGATGACAGCAATGTGTATGTCAGACATTTGAAAAGTAAACACACACACACAAACACATTACGAGTCTTGGGATTCTCACATACTTACACACTAAATCTTTAACATGGATAACAAATAACAGTCTTTACTAAATCTCAAAATCAGTCCATGTTCCCCACAATAACAGGACACTTTTCACGTGATTTGTTTCATTGTAACATTTGGCAACAAAAGCTCTCTATTGGCCGAAACAATGGGTTTAGCTCACACTAGTTGTGCACTTTAAGACTTGTGTGAAGTAACTCCTAGAAATATCAAGTGTTTCAGAGTGCTCTCAGCCAAACTGTAATAAAAAGGCACAGTAATCTTTTTTACACGCCAAATATGCATTCTGGGTACAAGTTCTTACAGTATTGTTTCCTGCTGCCATGGCATTACTCTGTTTTCCACCTCATTCCCTTGGGTTTGTGTTTAGCCATGTCTCCCAGCAGGATTTAGCTTGCTTTTGTTTGCTCAGGCAGAAACAGTCACAAATCTGTGGTGTACAGTAAAAATAATTATTATAGCATTTAGTTTTCCCCCTGAATATCTATTTTTCTTTCTTTTCTTCAACCACACCCATCTACAAATCCCACAGTTTTGCAGATGTCAGAGTCAACAAGTTTATCATATTTTCTTAGTACAGCAAACATATAAAATAACATAATCTAGAAACAATACACTTGTGGTGAATACCTTGGGTGGTATAGTGAAGACGAATATATTTAATGGTTAATTCATTAAAGAGCAAAACGTGGTGACAGCCTGTCCAAGTTTGCATAGCATTTTCTCATAGAAAAGACAAAGATCCGCTAAAAAAATCAACTTGTGGTCAAATTTGCAGTAAAAATTAGAGGTAATATTCAGTAACATTATTCTCAAACCTCTTAAAATACTGTTAAATTAACATGGTAGATAAATTTAGATAACAGCATGTTGAACCCTAATCGATCAGGCTTCACATGGTCACCACCCAAACTGCTTTACTTGTCATTTCAAAAGTGCTTAGGTCAGCCAGTGCATCTACACTAAACCAGCATGATTTCTCAGGTGTATTCAGCACAGAAATATCACTCTGCTGGTCTCAAAGATGGGTACTTGAATTTGTTCTTTACTAGTTCATATCAAACTTAGGTTACAGGTCAGCTGAAAAGGCTCACTCCCTGCATTCTCACAATTGAGATCCCACAGGGTTCAGTGCTTAGCCCTTTACTGTTTTACAGTTCCCTGGTGTTCTTTACCAGACTTGTTGCTGTCATTGAACTGCTTGAACTCTAATAACAATGCGTGATGACTCATGACTGAACACATAATTTCCTCCATCTGGCTCGATATCTGCAAAATAAGATAAGATCTTTGCAAAAATTTAAAAAAATTCTTAATTCTTTTGGCACACGTATGTCAAAAAACGCATACTTGTTTAAAATCCTACAAGCAATGTGACCAGGGAAATACACTTTCTCTTACACAGCACTTTCATACACACAATATTGTTTCTTCTGATGTGACTATACTCATAGTATAACATGGCCTTGAGTGACTCATTGCTTTTATAAAACAGGTACAGTACTTCATAATAAGAATAGAAAAAAACATACATTTATTAAGAACATTTTTATGCTATATAAGCCCTGCAATCAAACATTAACATAATGTTATTCTATGGGTGCTATTAAAAATTGTTTCATATAGTTTGCATTCAGGACTAGAACTATCCATTTTACATAAATCCTTATAGCACTTCTTTTTTTTTGCATTGACCACATTGACAGTTTTAGGGCCAGATTTACTAAACAGGGCAAATTAGTGTGAGCGCTAAATACTAAAAAAGCAATGGGAGTGGAAAGTTCTGCTGACAACATGCAAATGAAAAACTCCTACAAATGCAATAAGACCTTATATGGCAAGCTGTTTTGACTTTTAATCAATTCTTGATATCAACAAGTCAATTTTCACTAGTTAAAATACTAACTTTGAACTGACAGAAAATGTATTTTTTGATATGAAGAATTCAAATCTGTGAATGTTTAAAAGACAAATGGCTTGCCATATAAGGTCAACCGTAAAATGTCATGCATGTCTTAAATCCTGACAGTTGTTTTGTAATGCCAAAAGCTTAGCAAATCTAGTCCTAATCTTCATATTATTTGCGTTTTATTTACCATAAACAGAATGCAAAATTATCAAAAATGGGAAATAGTAATATAAAGAGTGCATTGCTCGCAGTAAGAGAGTGATTGACAGAGGGTTATTGAGGAATTAAGGCTGCTTGAGGATTACTAGTTCTAATTTGTCTCTACATGTTGAGCCCTGTATTGAGAAAAATCAGGAAGGACAAAAAAGGAAAAGTAAGCAGAAATGTGTGTATTTAATGGATAGACTGAATATAAACACAGTGAAGCTATAAACATTTATTATTATTAATTACTGCATATCAGTCTGTGATAAGCATTGATACAATTATCGCATATCATCATTATAAGCATTGATAAAAAAATTACTCCTAATATGGTGCTTGAATGTGTGGTTGAGTGTGACTACAGCACACTTGTGATTAATCTAATCTTTGAAATCAGCAGACTGTAAGAGAGCTTCAATGTTTTGTTGTTGTTGTTTTTGTTTAGGAAATTATATAAAAAAAGAAAAAGAGAAATATAAGAAAAATATAAGAATACAGTATAAGAAAAATATAATCACATAATACACAACTATATAGTTGAGTTGTATCCCTTTCACACAGAGAAATTCAGTGTTGGCTCTTAAGTAATGATGAATTATCCCAACTGCCTGAAAGGAAAGCTGATCTTATAGTAGAAGGGCCCAAGAGAGAAAAAAGGTCATGCGGAATAGGTTCTAGAATTTTAAAGAGGACATCAATCCCCTGTCAATAATGAATAGAGAGGAAAGGGCAATGAGATTCAAATCAATACTAATTTGCAACTGCACACATGTAGGCTATACACAAAGACTAAATATCTTTAATTCTGCATAAACATATTTAATTGTGTAGTGCTTCTTGTAGTGTGTTTCTTCAGTTTTGTCACCTACTAGTGAAAGATCTAAAGGTCTCTTTTCCCTAGAAAACTGATTCTGACAAAAGTCCATATATAATAAAATGCATTCATTTGCTATTTATTTAAATTGCCTGATATAATCAGCGAGAAAGAGGGTGTGGTGGATAACTGTGCACCAAAATTTTACTTCAGAATCATAAGTTAGTTTTGCGTGTTTAATATAGTCAAGTCAAGTCAAGTCACCTTTACTTATATAGCGCTTTTTACAATACAGATTGTTTCAATTTGCTTAATTTGTTACAGATTCAATGTAATCATCTTACCCAACACTACCCATAATTCTTTAATTAATGTTTCTGTGTACATTTTAAAGAGTCCAGTTGATTCTCTGTAGCAAAATGTTGATGTTTTGATGGCTATGTGAATCATTTTGATGGAATTGAACTATCAGGGAATAAATCTGCATCAATTAGTCAAAATAAATGATATAATTTTTGTACATTTTTGTAATTTGGTGCAAAACCTGAAATGTTTTTAAATAATAAAGTAAATTGTATTTCCTGCTATTTTAATTAAACATGGCCAGTTCAATTAAAATTTACACTAATCAATTTTAAGAAACCAGTTCTTAAATTAAGATTAAGATTAAAATACTTAAAAATTAAATAATAATAAGATAAAATACTTCACAAAGTCATATGTGTTTTCCATTATAATGAATCACCAACATCCCCTGACTCAGTTTTTTCCATGAAAAGAAATGCAGTTCAAGTAGTTTAAGAGATAACTTACACCCAAGGACATGACAAAACCTGCATCAGCTCTACTTCAACCTCTGAAAACACGGTAGCTAAGAGAATCCACTCTCTCTGGCCAGACTGCAGTGTCCCTTAAATCTCTTCAAAACACTGTCTAAAAATACAGTATGTTCATTTTAGAAAATAGGAGTAAATACAGAACATATTTAAAGATTTAAAGCAACCGAAATAGAACTGCAACAGCAGATTGAGATTTATAGCTCTGGGATAATTCTGCTCTCCATACAGATTTATTTACTGCTGCTGTGTACTGTAGAAACACCGACCACCAATGTCACTGAGAAAAAAAGAGGAGGAGGAAAGAGAGAGGGAGTGCATACTAAATGATTGGAGTGCTTATGTTCGAGGGAAGGAGGTGGATAGAGAACAGAAAGGGATGGAGGTGAAAGAGGATTTAGGAGAAAAGAAGAAGGGTCTGACTGCAGACTTTGATCCAGGCACACCCAGTGTTTCTGAACACTCCCAGCCTCAGGCATTGCATTTCAACACTACTGACATCAGAACAGCAAAGTTCACCTGGGGATAAAACACAGAGACAGAGATGCTTAGACAAAGTGTGTCCTCTTTTAGAAGGCGTGGCTGTAAAGCAATGCCAGGTCAATGAATCACACAACCACTTTGCGCTTATTTGTATGCCTCACTCTAGAGATTTTTGGTGGAGCCCTCAATCACTGCATTGCAACATTGCAATAATCCATCAATAAAGTTGTATTGAAATTAAAAATCTCCCTATGCAATACATGCCATTAATCTTATTGTGAATGCATGCATTCTGTGAATGCACGCAATGAATGCATTCATCATGCATGTTTTTTTTTTCTCTCTGTTTGTCCTTGCAGTTTTTGATCAAAAATATACAGGTGAAACAACAGAAGGTAAGTCTGGTGATCCAACAACTACATATTAAAATCCAATCAACAATTAGACAAAATCCCTGTCTTTTTCTTTCAATAATGCATTACACTCATGTGCACGGTAACAGAAGAAAAGATCTGTCGATACCTCATAGCAACTCTAAACTCAAACATTTTATTGACCAGATCTACAAAAGCTGTAGGCAAAATACAAAACAAAATATTTAAAATAAAATAAAATATTTCTGTTCCATAGAAGAAAAAACGCATACAGGTAAATGTTGGGTGAATATCTCACATTAAAAGTGTCTTCATGTGACACTACTTGCAGTGCCTGAATTAACATCCTTTAAATTACTATCCCAGAAGTAATTTACTAGACCATCGTAATAATCAGAAGTGTATGACTTGTGTAGACCGTGGAGAATAATGGACTATTTTAAGACAATAATGTTACTATTATAAAAAGTATATTCATGGCTTGCCATTTAAAAAAAAAAAAAAACACAGAGAGTACACAGAGGTTAAAGGTCATCTAACTTGATCTTCCCAACAGGCATTCTCAATGAAGTTCATGTGACTACGTTTTTTTCAAGTCACCTGAATTGAGTTAAACCTCCAGTTTATTCTGTAAGTCAAGTCAAGTCACCTTTATTTATACAGCGCTTTCTACAATAGGGATTGTTTCAAAGCAGCTTTAGAGAGATAACAGTAAAACAATGCAACAAAGTTTGTTTGGACTGTACAGCAGCTCTAGAAGAGCAGACCAATCAAAAATATTGAGGAATATTAAGTGTTAAATGTCCCCAACTAAGCAATAAAATATATGTTTGATACTATAGTCAATGACAATATTAACAGGTAAGTAAAAGAGTGACAATTATTTGTCTCTATTTCAAATGTCAAGTTTTTCATTTATAAGGGTATTTAACCTTTGTCTTTCATTTCTTTTGTGTACTGCCCCCACCCCCACTTCCCCAATCCTCTTGGTAGCATTAAAAAAGTTCTGTTCTATTAGAATGCTTACACTGTTTCAATGCCCCAGTTTGCCCCAGATTTGGGACAATGCCTACCAGAGTTTTAGCCAGGTTCAACAAAATCATGTGTATTGAGGGGTCTAATAAACCAGAGATTAGATACATTGATGTCTGTGTTAATTTGCACATCTGAGAGTTCATGCTTACAGAGACAAAGACAAATAGAGATAAAGAAGTAACGCTTCAGTGTTTCGGCGCTAACTGCAATATCCCCCTGCTGAAGATTTGCACATTTTAATTTGTAATATTGCTGTAGGGGAGAGCGAGTCAATTAGAACAGAGCTACATGGGTGAAATCAATGTCATACATGACAATTCTGAGGTATGAAGTTAAAATGTTTAATACTTGATTTGCTTAGATGTAGCCTGTTAAATAACAGAGCTGGTATCTCCTAAATCAGCAGTTGTGTTTTTGTTATGTCATAGCATTCAAGAGTACCGTATATCCTGCATTAAATTACAAATGATTATATTTGTATTATTTTATTTCCATTAAATATATATTTGATGACAACAATACAGTTATTTAGCCTGCAACAACAACACTTTGTACAATACACTGACTTTACTACAATTTAGGGTTGTAGATTTATAAGCAGATAAATTATTTAATGAGCAAATAAATATAGCAATAAGACATTACAGACTTAAAAATTTAAAGTCTTTTTGGAGTAGAAAGCTCCTATTCTGTAAATATAGCTTGTTACTGTCTCATCAGACTCATCGAGAATTGTGTGAAATGAATGACACTCGAAGGAAGTCGTTTTTTTCACGACGTTAAAATCTCTAATATCATAGGCTCGAATAGCTGAATAATGACTAAAACGAAGCGGGGGAGCTGCACTGGCAGGTAGAGGCACGGCTGAGGGTGGAGACGGGTGGAGGAGAGGAGGGACGTAAGAGACATTTCTCCCTTATAGACATCCACAAACCCAGCAGAAACGGGCTGCATGTTTCAACACTAAAGCAAGAAGCAGGCACGAACGGGACTCAACATCACAATGGGACCTTACAGGACTTTAACCTTACCGCTTCTCGGTTTTTTGGGATGGACGCTGATCTCTGCCTTCAACCTGGACACGGAGAATGTTATCAAGAAAACGGGAGACCCCAACAGCTTGTTCGGTTTCTCCATGGCCATGCACCGACAACTCAGTCCATCAGATCAAAGAATGTAAGCATTTATTTCATCCAGGAATCGTGATTTCGTATGAAGTTTATTTCACATTTGCAGCAGGTTGAATCCAGGTACTTTGGCTGTCGAACATTTTTTGTAGGTTATGCAGTCGAGCATTTAAAAAAGAAAATTAAACTAATGGTATGTAGCTGGTTTACTTTTTGCAATAAACACAATTGCATATCTTATGTATAGTAAACATAGTTAATAGTCAACCACCCCTATCCTTACTAACACATGCGTCCCATTGCACCAAATGTTCAAATGCATTAGTTAAGCTGATTCAAAGATTCAAATCGAAAAAGAAAACTCTGTCATCATTTACTCATCCTAATGTCGCCATTGCATATCCTTTGTCCCCATTGCTAAACAGCTTTGAATAATGGATTTTTCATGTAATTACAATGTTGACTGAAGATGCACAAATTTAAAAAAGGCGTACGATTAGTAGGCCTATCATAGGTCAAGTTTTCCGGAAGCTATACAATAGTGATTGTGTAAAGAAAAGACTCACTGTATAAAATATTCACTGATAATCTTGACATCATAACTGTCATTGAATCGGCCATGTGAGTAGCAGCAGTCCCGAATGATTCAAATGAGTCGGTTTTAAATGAATCTGTAGATCCATTTGAGGGTCTGAATGATTTTGTACCGAATTATACTGACTCTCTATGAAGAATTTGATTTTGTTTCCTGCACAAAGCCAAGTGGCAGTGAATATAGCACAAAACGAGTCATGTGGACCAGACGTTCAGCTATTGTAAATAATGCCTTAAATTTGGGAGAATATGATTTGAAACTGTTTGTTATGGATTGCACAACAGCACACCGAAATGATATCTCAGAATAAAAAGTCCACAAGAAAAAGCCACAACAACTCAGAGGTTTATGTCATTTCAGAGCATAACTTTAACCACCCAATGGATTAGGTTGTAAGTAAAATCCTTAGCACTTAAGGTTATTTGAGACACACAGACTTTAGAAAGTGTTTCTAGAACATATTTTATTGAATTATCATGACAGTTTGATATTGTTTTTGTGGTTCACAAAAAACACAGCCGTGTTGCCTTGGCAGCACCGGACACGCATTGTAAGTTTCAAGCCTAACACTCAAGTGAAAGAATGTGTGCAGAAGCCTGTAACTCATTCCTGAAACTCACTACTGCCATCAACCCGGGCAGCACAGAAGAGACACTGCCAGGACTTACCTCATGTTTATCAGAGTTTGCAGAGAGTGAATCCACCAGTTATGCAAGTGACTGATTTTGAGGTTTTGTGTAACTGCATAGAACATTGATGTGTGGGATATACATTTGTCTATTTAGCACATGCTTTTATCCAAAGCATCAAATGAGGGACACCACAATCTGTTTATCCAGCAGGACTCAAAGCACTCATTGCCAAGTTTGCAAGCAAGACTTCCATACAAACAAAACTGCAGAAAAGTAGAAAAAGAGAGAACAAGAAGATTATATTGGAAGAACATTATATTTGTGGTTATATGTCCAGTAAAGTTATGTCCTGCAAACATCATACAGCTGAAAAAAAGATAGACAAAGTCAAACAAAAACAAAAAACAGTTTATTAGCAAACATGCATAACTCATTTTGGAGCTGAATTGTGTAATTGCCATAGCAGCATCTGATTTTTATGGATTTATGATGTATTTAAAATATTTCAAACCACACCCAGTGAATGAAAGTCACTTTTAGTGTGTGTGTGTGTGTGTGTGTGAGTGTGATCTGACTCATATCCTTAATGTGTATCTCATGGGCTTGGCAGACTGGCTGACTGTGTTTGAACAGTGTTTGAACACAAGAATTCTGCTTGTTGGTAACACATGCCCTACAGGTGTGTGTATGCGTGAAGGTGATTCACATTACTGCAGGCCAAGGCAGGGCAGGGCGTGTGTTGGTGGGCATTGATGTAGAATTCCTTGACTTGTCATAGCTGGCCGGATGGAGCTGCTGTCCTGGTAATGTAAGCAGTGTTTGTATGTTTGTCTGGCACATTAGAACTTTTGCTCAAGTGAAACATGCACGAGCATAGACCAGTAATATAATTCCATTCTTCTTCTGTGTGTTCCACTTATAAAAAAACACAATGCTGATAATAACAAGGCACTTGGACAACAGTCTCTTTGCAAACAACCCATTGAAAGAGATACACACAGACAATGACTACTTTATCACCTGATTTAAATTCATATAAAGAGTTATACAAATAAAATTGAACGGATAGTTTCTTCTTATTCAGTTACTCTCCTGTTGTCCAAACCTGTTGTTCTGCTGTGTTTGTTTTATTCTTGTGTGTTACACAAAAGGAAGCTGCAAAAGAAGGAGCTTTGAACTACATGATTGCAAGAAGAAGAAGAAAAGGACAGAATTTCAATTTTGGGTGAACAATCTCTTTTAAAACAACAAATGAAATAAGACATATTGATGTCAAATATCCTGACCAGGACCTGTTTGTTATTTTTTTTTCGTTCTTTCTACATTACCAATACCTCTATCTAAAAATACTATTATACATATTATTTCTCAGTGCAGTTTGTCTCTCAGATGTCTCAGTTGTCAAAGGGGTGGAATAACTTTCAGTTTTGCTCAATATAACATTAGGGATGTATTGTATGGAGTGCACTGAAGTCTCATTTTATTTTTTGTGTTAATCTGATCCTATTGTAACAGTGAACATGTAAACATTCTTGGAAACTGCACCAAGTATGCCCAGTCACATATGTACAGAACTTTCTGCCAACAGAACTTGGCAGAAAGTAAGTGTATTAAGATCTAAGCTCTCACTGAACCTGAGCCCTGATCTTGGCACTAGTAATTGATTGGTTTTGACTTGCCAGTACTCCACTGAAGCAGTCTGGGCTGGTAGTGCTTTCAGAATGGGAGTTGTTTTGTAAGCTCGTAGCAGCATTTTCTTTTCTTTTTTTTGTTGTTGTTGTAAGATTTCCACCAATATCCACCAACTTTATTTAACACTGAAATAACAAAGAGCGTTCAGTCTGAAAACCAGTAACACTCTGACATTGTGAGTGATGTATTTAGTCACAAAGTCATATAATGTTAGAATTTGAGATCCTCCTTTTGAAATCCGATCACAAGTGGTCACAGGAGATGTTTGAAGACACGTCCTGCTATAAACAGAACCTGAGTCTCTGTGGGGGCAGGGGTCTCTTTGTCTTTATCAACATTCACTGTTAGATATTTTGAATGTTTTGTTGGCTATCTAGTGTTTCCTCAACACGTGTGTGAACAATAATAATCAAGCTTTTTAATCTGATTTGACTTTAACATATAATGGAATAATGTAGCAGGCAAAAACATACCGATATTCAATATACAATAACATGTTGGCCCATATCCCAGAGTGCAGTGGGTCCATTTGGAATGGAAATGGGCTACCTCTTCCTCTTCCTGTGATTCTCTTAGCTTCCTGTACAGGAGTAGGCATTAAGCTTGGACTGAATTTGTATATCAGTAAGATTGGCCTTATATATCAGTCTATTACATTGGCCTAAAGAGTAGTTTGAAGTATTATTATCCTACTGTAGGTTGCCCACAGGATGCATCATGCCAGCCCCAACGTCATGGTTGAACCACACCTCTCTGAGAAACTTAAACAGTGCTGCCCACTACAGTGTGCTCATGGGAAATTGGGAAAAGAAGTTGAAATTTGATGTCATGTCCCGATACCATTCACACTCTTCCTCCCTGTACTTTTTTATTTCTTCAATCACCAACATAATGATGGCAAAAAAACACAAAAAACAATGCCCCCAGTTAAACAGGCTGTAATCTAATTCATAAAAGCAGAGTTCACCCCCAAAAAACAAACTCTGTCATCATTTACATATCCTCATGTCTTTACGTTTCGAAAAACAAATATCTTTAATTAAACTTTAGAAATTCCAAAGTCCAATCTTCAAAACTTTCAGGCTTCAAAACTTAAGTAATCTATTTGAATTGAGCGGTTTAATCCAAGTCTTTTGAAGAGATGCAGTCGCTCATACAGTATTATTAGCAGATTTAATTTAGGCTGTTATTCACATATGGTCAATGGCAGCTTAGTTGTAATTGTTTAATGCACGATAACAGTTAATTGGTTATTGTGTATCAAGCAAGCATGTTTGAACTTTTGTTTACCAAATTCAATGGGCTTCATGTGCATTGCAGCTCTTTAGCAATCATAAGGGGGCCACTAAGACCATATTGAGCCATGATGAATGAACAACCCCAGAAAAAAAATCTAAGTGCCTATCCAATGTGAATTTTCAAGATGGCCTTGGCTCTATCCAGTCCTATATTTTTGAATATCTACTCTTAGTCATGAATTTATCATTAATGGAGTCTGAAAAATGTTGTTCTCCAGCAACTGCTATGTTGTGTGCAGTAGATCAGGTAATATGAGTTTGCACTCTGTATCTTTGAAAAGTCTTTGAAATGTTTGAAGCACATCTGGAGCTGTAATTCAGCTGCTGTCAGTTTGTAATATGAACCATGACACTCCAACCTTCTCAGCATAACCAGCTCTTGCACCACAGCAATGGCCTCCTCTTGAAGATTATTTATAACATCAATGCTTAACATTCCATTCAAAATTATGATAGTGTGTTTATAAAATTGTTTAGCCTAGAGTACTATATGAAAATTATTTACTGTTTTTGAATAAAAAAAAATGCTTTTATACAACGGTAAGTAAATAAGTTAGTTAATTCAAGACTAATGCAGTGTTCACACCAATTTGGAATTATTGTTGTTAAGAGAATCTACTCATGTCATGTGCTAAACCCTACAAAAGAAGGCATTTTGGTGTCCACCAATGCTACGTATTTAAAAACAGCAGCAGCGTGAGTGCACTAAGCGTTTACATCATATTGTCAATGTGCTATTGTTGACTAAACGTTCTCGCGAGAGCCCCCTGCAGACAGAGAGCTACTGCCCACTGTGCAGGTGTGAGCAAGGGAGTGAGCCTGTGACGCCAGATGTAGAGGGAATTCTGGTGGTATTGGACACAGAGGACTGGCTGATAGATTTTGAACATTGAACATTGATAGAACATTGAGGTACTGCTTCCCATGGTATAACATCTGTTACCATTTGTCTGTTCTGAATCAGAACATTTCAAGACAGCACTGAGACATGGAGAATTGGAATTACCGTCATTGATCTTGTCATGCTTGTCATGCTTGACCCACCTCTGCTGGATGCCTGGAGCTCCTTGTCTTCCCCTTGCTGAAGCGAGAAGCTGCAGGTCGTGCAACCACCTGACTCGCCTGGGTGTGGCTCTGCCTCTGGCCTCGAATCCCTTTGCTCCAACTCGGCCTATCGACCTGTCAACTCCACCGTGGCTCCTCCCACCCTTGGATCCACCGGGTTCCCTTGTCCCACTGGCTCCCCTTTGGTCAGACGTCACACCTATGCCATGGACTTACGGGCACTCAATTCCGCCACCCCTACGGGTGCAGAGGGCTCCTCCTTCCCTTCAGTCCTCGGAAACTCTGGCTCTGCCTCTAGCACTCGTCGCCATGCCCTTGCCTTGTTTGCCTGAACCAGCAGTGTTACTCAGGTCCACTAGCTCTCCATCTGCACACAGGGATATTCTTACATCGTTTCCATCTCCAATAGTCATCACCAGGATGTCGGGGGTCACAGTTACTCTGTGGCTCCTCCAGCCATCGATTCTACTGTTGGCTGTCATCCCAACTACGCTCTGATAGTTACGACTACATCCCTCTGCCTGCATTCACCATCCCTGCGTCAGACCCTCTATCCATTTTTAAATTTACAGTTATGCATTTGGCAGGCGTTTTTATCCAAAGTGACTTACATTGCATTCAAGGTACACATTGGCATTCTAATCAGTTCTCCATCCCTTTGCCATCTCCTCATCCATTCTGTCACACAATCACACTACATGGACTTGTTTGTTGTCATTTAGTCACATGTGTTCCTTTTGCTTGTTTCCTGCCACTCATCAGTCACCATGGACATTAATTATTATCAAAGCTGTTCATCATTTCTGTTTATCACAGTGTGTTTATCAATTCCCCACCTGCACTCAGTGTTTGTCCAGTACGTTAGTACCCTTGTCATCTTTGTTTAATTGTTTATTATTAATTGCTACTTGAACTTGACCATCATCTTCGTGCCTTCTTCGTCAGCCTGTCTATTCCCTGGGTAACAACTTTATGTTGTGGGCATTACTGTTTGCATTCGTTAACATTGTTACATTTATTTAAGGCACATACCACACATTCATTCATTTAAATATTTTAAAAGACAGCAGTCCTTTTTATATTTTACAAGCAGTCCTTTTTATCAGTCAAATTAATTTAAATGAGTTTAATTTAATGTAAATATGACCAGTAAGAGAAAACACCGTATTTTCCCGCATATAACCCACAGACACAGATAAGCCGCACCCCCATATAGCCCGCTGGTTTTGGGGTTTTGTGCAAAAAATCGGTGGCATAACCCGTACTCTTATATAACCCGCACCCATAGATTTATGAACTTTTTTGTGTAAGTTCACATTTCGAATGTTGCTCGCATGACGTCAATTACCGTATTTTCCGCACTATAAGGCGCACCCAAAAGACGTGATTTTGTTCAAAAATCGGACGTGCGCCTTATAGTCCGGTGCGCATTGTATGTGGACTGAGTTCCAAAATCTATAAAATTGTTTTTGGGTGATTTTGATAAGCGCTCAGCTTGATTGACTGTCGGACCATTTCACACTGACACAGTGATAAACCAATCACAGAACATTATGTAATACCATATGCTTACCTCCTGAAATCTGACTCCCTGTCACTCTGCGCTTCCTGGAGCATATTCCCTTATCAATCCATGTTTTCACACAGCAAACACCCAGAACGCGCAAGCGGGGTAAAGTTAGTTTTGTTTTTTATATTCCTCACACATTCAGCATAAAATGGCAATAACTCTAAAAGGACTCACTCAAAAAAAAAAAATCTTAACAATGTATACTTATGGATACATATGTCTTAATGTTTCACAAGCTTCTTTTTCGTTATTTCCGCTAGATATAATGAGCAAGGAGCCGTAAAACCCGTCTGAATATGAGTTTCACCTGAAAAGCTTGTCTCTTTGCCGAGATGTGATTAAGGGACCGTGGGAAAAGTGCAATTTTCTTATGGAGAAAGCTATTGGTAAAAGAAAGGTAAATTTGGACATGCAATTCACTTTTTGAACAGACAGGTTTAAACGTTGTCCACTGTGTCACTTTAATGAATGCCACTGGTCTCATGTCTACACACACTTAAATTATAGCAGAAATCGAAAAGAACTTGCACTTTTCCCACGGTCCCTTACGCACAGCTCATCAAAGAGCAAGCTTTCCCGCGAAACTCACATTCAGACGGGCTTTACGGCTCAGTGCTCGTTATATACAGCCAAAAAATGAAATGGAAGCTTGTGAAACATTAAGATATATTTCCTTTTTGTGATAAGGTTGTTAAGATTTTTTTTGTGCGAGTCGTTTTGGAGTTATTGCCATTTATCGTTGAATGTGTGACATATCGAAAACAAAACTAACTTTACCCCGCTGAACGAGCACAGGTTTTGAGTACTTAAATTAATACAAAGAAAACAAAATAATGTGTATAAAGGATCTGAGATGGATTGAAACTGTAAACTTCCTGAGCTTTGTCAGGATGAGAGATAAAGACACCAGCAAAACTGTTGATTTTCTTGAATAGCAGGAACTAAGCATAACTGAACTTAGCTTTCGTTTTTTTTAATACTTTTCTATTTTATATCATTGTTTTAATTTCTTTCGATTTGTATTCTTTATTTTTTATCACTTTTCATGCTTTTTTCGTTTAGTAAAAACTGTAATTTTCTTGAATAGCAGGAACTAAGCATAACTGAACTTAGCTTTCGTTTTTTTTTTTACTTTTCTATTTTATATTGTTGTTTTGATTTTTTTCGATTTGTATTTGTTACTTTTGATCACTTTCCTTACCTTTTTTCGCCCGATTACCCTAACTTTCACTTGGCGCAGACCTTTTGACGAAATATCTGTGGAGGGACATCTGCTTCTCCTTTATCCACAACAACAGAAGCCTCTCCATCTCATCATTTATATTCGAACACAACTTCAATATAATCCTCACGCCCTTGGAAGGATTTACATTCTTGATAACATCGTTCTGCTTTAGGATGGTACAGATCGTGGATGTACTGCGATCATAAGTGTGTGCTAGATCTCTCACGCGGCACCGCGCTCATATTTATCCACAATTTCATGCTTCATTTCCATTGTCATCATGCGTTTCTTCTTTTCACTACCATCCTTACTACTTACTTTCTTAGAATTCGTCGCTATTATGAAGAATAATGCACAAAATAGAGAGAAAAATATCTACCGTATTCGCGGATGACTCGTACAAGTCAGTGAACACATGAAGTGAACGAGTGTCGGCGTCGGCCTCAGTACTCTAATATTTACTCCTATATAGAAGCAAAAATCTGCCCGAAGGCTTGCTCATATCTTGGAATACTCATATGTAGAGTCGGAAAGCTGCATCTTCCAGGTGCTGCACACTGCCATGTGCTTCTGTCTAATCAAGACACCAGGAAAATTGCCAAGCTGTTCAATTCAGACACAGAAGATGATGACTTTGATTGATTAAAACAATGTGAGTGTATTGTTATACAGTATAATAAAGTTCAGTAAAACTCACTGTTTTGCTTCCATTACCTTTTTGTAGACCATATGTTTTACCGTGCGCCTTATAATGAGGTGCGCCTTGTGTACGGACTAAGCACAAAAATAGAGTAGTAGTCGAGACTGCGCCTTATAATGTGGTGCGCCTTATGGTGCGGAAAATACGGTATCCATAACTGTTCAGGCTCGGAACACAGTGGTTGTACGCGAAATTCAAACAATAAGAAAACAAACACAAGTCAGTCAGTTTCTCCCGCTGTGCAGCAGCACGTCCCTTAAGACATGTATTCTACAGGTGTTGATCATCGGATGAGATGAGAAGAGCACGACCTCATGGCAGCACAGCCAATCACGTCTTCTTACATGATTGACAGGTTAGACAGCCTATCAGCGCCGCCTGTCAGAGTGAATCAGAGACAACAACCCTTACAAGAAAGAAAAACAGAAAGAAAATATTGCAAAAGAAACCCTTACGTCCTTAGGGACATAACAAATATTTTGAAATAATATTATGTGTAAAAGATTTGTGATATAGCCCGCACCCTTATATAACCCGCACCCCCCCCTGTGGGATTTGTAAAATCTGGTATAACCTGCTATAATCTGGTTATATGCGGGAAAATACTGTATATGAGATGCATTAGAAGTCAAGACAATTTGCTTTCTAGAATGACTAATTACTTAATTGTTTCTTTCTCATTATGTTGAGAGCCTGACATATTTAACAGATGAGACATATGAATGCCAGTGTCAGACTCTGACCTCAGGACACATGAAGCACTCGTTCTCTCTCAGTAAATAGAATATTTGTCCTCTCTAATCTCCCCCCCACCTACACCTCTTTCTTTCTTTCTTTCTTTCTTTCTTTCTTTCTTTCTTTCTTTCTTTCTTTCTTTCTTTCTTTCTTTCTTTCTTTCTTTCTTTTTTTTCTCAATCTTTCATCTTCTGTTGTGCTGTGGACTTCTTTAAGATTTAAATAAAATGTGATGTTTTCCTCAATTTATTAATTTATTTTTACCTTGAAATTTATATAGAATACACATATGTATATATAGAAATGTAGAACCAGGTCAATAAATGAGTCATATTGGTTACATCCCCCTTGGGAGTGATTGATGGAGACACATTACGTTACCCACAATCACACACTACCAGACTTTCAAATTCACACAGGAACATGTGCCTCATTGCTTTGGTTTGATGTCCTCCAACTGGATACAGTTGTGAAGCTAAAATGTTTGTGCCTACGCAGAGACCCATGCAGAGACGCACCATACGCTACACAATTTTGTCAACGCAAAATCTGTCAACTCCAGCTGCCCAATATCTGGAGACTGGCTATCTAACTAATCAAATAGTGTTGATTCCCCAAGGCTGTAAATAGTGGCAAAAATTGTGCACAAGTTGTGTAGTGCATTCCAGCCTTAAGATGTTTATGTTTAAGAATTTATTTGTTTCTACTCAAATCAGTTGGGGTTTTCAGAAAGGAATGATGCTGTTTAGGAGCTGACTGAACCAGATTATTGTAATATACTGAAACGTGTAGGCACAAAGCTTTTAATAAAATTAAGGGGTTTTGTGCACAGTAATTTTGGGAAATATTGCAACTACAGAATATGCATCAATCCGATTTCATAAGAAAATGTATAAATTTGAACGATTTGAACTGTGTGTGTGTTTTTTTTTTTGAAAACAGTAAAATAGAAGGTCTGCACCTAAAAAGATCCATCATTGAGGGTTAAGCAGATCGTATGAAAATGTATGAATGAGATACAATCTGCTTTAAGCTACTAATTCACTACCAATAGTGTTTAAATTAATATATTTTTAAGAATGTTTATCATTAATAACTTGTTTTTATAGATCATGCTCTTTTTTAGTGTTTTTGGATGTGTCATCTATAATGTCATCTAAATTTCATTCTGGCCAATGCATTAGATTTAATGTAATCATGAGCATTTTCATCAGATATAGCAATCTGTATGCTCTTGAGAGTGTAATGAATAGCAGGTATTCAGTGGCTATTTTTGTCGAACACAGAAAAGTTTGTGTTGCCCTTTCAGAAAACAGTGCTGTCTCTGTCTGTTTGGAAAATGTGACTCTAAAGCTATTCACTTTTTGTGATCCAGACAGAGTCTTGGTCTATACTGTTGTTTACTCTTAGGCACAGATGGAATTAGAAGGGATTGATGGAATTATCAAAAATGAGAGGAATTCACACCCTTAAATGGGTCATGGGTGGGAGGGGGGGGTAAAAAATTCTTTACGCAATTGCGTATAATTGCACAATGCGCTTAAAATTATTTTACGCAAAATCCATAATTCCACATTAAACTTCAGGTTTTGGTACATGCAAACATGTTCAGTTGACCGTTATTCAGTTTACCAACAGCAAAAAAAAAAAAAAATTTAGTTTGTCTGATTGCTGAAATATTAAATGAAATAACTGTTCACACACTGCACTGCACTTGGACTTTACTTCCCAAATTAAACTAAATAATGAAAGATATGATCATAAGCCCAATTTTTGTCACTGTCCTCTGTATGTGACCTTGCATTTCCCTGGTGTTTCAGTACTGACACTGTAAAGGAAAGTACATTTTAGAATATCAAAAAAATTGAACATTAATTTATACATTAAGGCCAGTACCCTTAAGGAACATCTTTATATCTTATTATGTACCTTAAGGTATATATTACCACTCTGAAGTACAGATTTCCAACTTTTACCCCTGAACGTAAAGCAGCGTTTGCATCTTTAAAGTTTGAAGATATTGCCAACTTTTCCTTTTCCTTCAGAATTTTGGTGAGGGTATTGTGGGAAATGTAGGCTTTACTTCAGTAAGACCCTTTTTGTCTATGCTCACAAAGAGAACTTGTATTTCTAAAATCTGTGAAGTGTTGGAATGAATGTTATCACTGAACCAGTCAATCCAAAAGAAAAGAAAAGAGCCTTTCACTCTCATAAATGAAGTGAAACCAGAGATACAGCCTTTCAGCCAGCCGTTCTGTGGCCTACATTTATTTTATTCAGAAGAGAAAATATCTTCTCTTAGGTTTTTTTGTTGGAAGAATAGAATGTGTGCACAATCCACTATCTATTACACAGTGCATGTGTTTTCAGTGTGGGCTGTTGAATCTGCATTATCTCTACTGAGGATCCTACTGAAAGCCCATGTGTGGAGAAATAAAAGATAATGATGCAATGAAGTCATTTACTTACTCAAAATCACTGTAACAAGCACTACCACCATAATTAACAAACATCCATTTACAAATATTGCTCCAAACTTTCAATTATGGACTAAGTTGAAAAGAGTGTACTTTACTTTTGAGTGTCCAAGTATGTTATCAGCTTTGCTTACTGTCTCTTTTGTGTAATTTGAGCTATGTTAGCATAAGAAGAGGAATGAATTTCACAATATTGCAAATCCATGAGTACATTTATGTTTGTTGGTTTACAGCTTGCTGGTTGGTGCCCCAAGAGCTAAAGCATTGCCCAACCAGAAATCAGAAATTACGGGAGGCATGTACAGCTGTGACATAACTTCCTCCAGTCAGTCATGCCAACGAGTAATGTTTGACAATGAAGGTAAACTGAAACACATGAAAACATGACACATTATAATGAATTACTGTACGTGTTAAATATTTTCATTATATATGTAGAAAACCTGGCAAACGAAAATAAGCAAAACCAGTGGATGGGAGTTACTGTACAGAGCCAGGGACCTGGAGGAAAGATATTGGTAAGAGAGAAAGAGTGTGTGTGTGTGTGTGTGTTTGTGTGTGTTTGCGTGTGCGTATGCTTAAATTAGGTATCAAACAATATTAAAATTCTGTCCAATACCAGATTGTTTCCAATAATTATTTTCCTGTTATGGCTAATAACTGGTAAATGCTGATAATAAAATTCTACACAATTTTGACTAAATGACCTAAAAACAAAATAAAATAAAATTGATCGTGTTAAATGCTACAGGTAATTTTAAGAATGCACAGTACAAAAAAATGGATATTCATTTTTAGATTTGCTAAATATGACAATCCTAAATGTAAAAATAGAGGAAATGAGCAAGCTGATAACCGATATGGCACTGATATATTGTGTATACCATAGTTTTAATGTAATTTACTTTACAATAGCTAGTTGTCATGTCTGCATATCCCTAAAAGAGATTGTTTACCCCAAATGAAAAAATCTGTCATCATGAAATCTATTCATCCTCATGTCACTAAAAAGCGCATGTGAGCTTTGTGTAACGAACAAGCCGAAATACAGTACATGTATATGACATGTATTCCTCTCTAACGTCTAAAAAATTTGCCCTTTAAAAGTATGGTTTATTACTTGTATGGACCTGAATACTTGAACGAATGCTTTTATCCATTTATTAAATTGATTAAAAGTGACAGCAAAGACATTCATAATATTACAAAAGATTTTGATTTAAAATAAATGCTGTTTCTTAAACTTTAACAAATTTTAATAGAAATTTTTCAAAATATATTAAAGCAGTCATTTGAGGTGGTCATTTTAAATTGTAATAATATTACTAAATAATACAGTACCGGTAATCCCTCGCCACTTCGCGGTTCAAGTTTCGCGGCCTCAATGCATCGCCGATTTAAAAAGAATATTAATAAAAAAATAAACATTCAAAAATACTACCATATCGGCAGCCGTATTGCAGAAAGCAGCGCTGCTTCATCGTGATGCGCTAGAGAAACGGTTTCCCAGGATGCCTGACAAAGAGAGAAACTCTCTGAGGATTCGCGAGATCGACGAATGAGAGCACGAGTGGATGTATCCCGTGAGCTGATTGGATAAGCATCATCGCATCCATCGAACTGATTTAAAGGCCTCATTATACCAGTGCAGTCACACCATCATCATCATTCATCGAACCGCACAGGTCTGTCATCATCGTCATTACTGGAGTCAAGTCTCAAGATACTACTGCCATTGATGAGTGTAGAGCACCATAATACGGATCGCATGAGAGAGAGTAAATGTTTAATACAGTAGAACCCCGACTTACGAAACGCTCTACGTACGAAAAGTTCAACTTACTATAAAAGATTTTGGGGTTTTTTCGACCAAGTAACGACAAAATGATCGAGATGCGAAAAACGAAATCTCGGCCGAGGCGATGATTTCCGAGTTTTGTTTTGAAATTCGCGCGCCACTGACCCGGAAACTCGCACCAATCGTCCCGCTCTCCCGGCCAGTGTTGCCAGATTGGACTAAAGATTTCCAGCCCAACTACATCTTAAAACCCGCTGGGAACCCACCCAATCTGGCAACACTGCTCCCGGCTCTGACGCTAGCTTTCGCTGCAGCATCCTGCTCTCCCATTGGTCAGCATCGCTCTCACCAGCCTCTGCGTAGCGGCGTTCCTCTCCCTATATTTCACAATGAAACTGAAAGAGAAGAAGAGGATGCTCTCCATGGAGACGAAAAGGGAGATAATTGAGAAGTATGACGCTGGGATATGCTTGTCATACCATACTGAACAAGCATAGCTTTATTATAAAATTAAATGATGTGTTTTCGTAAGGCTTGGAACGGATTAGGCAATTTACATGTAAAAGCCTGACCGACTTACGAAAAGAACGACATACGAAGCCAACCTCGGAACGGATTAATTTCGTAAGTCGGGGTTCTACTGTATTAAGGTTTTATAATTAAATAGATTTAAGTAAAAAAAAAAAATATATATATATATATAAAGTATAAATATACATATTTCCTACTTCACGGATTTTCACCTATCGCGGGGGTTCTGGTCCACATGAACCGCGATAAACGAGGGATCACTGTACTGTTTTTACAGTATTTTTTATCAATGTTTTTGTCAGTATTTTTATCAGTATTATATCTCCCCTTGTCGTCATCATCATCATCACCAGTCGCCAATATCACCATGTCCACCTGCGCATCGTTTAATCCTTCCCAGTGTTTTCCCTCAATCTTTATCCATTGTCATCTTTGCACTGTAAGTGTACCATCATGTATTTCCCTGTACTTGAGAGTTGTCATTAAAAACGTTGTTTCCCTTCCTTATCTTCGTGCCTGGATAAACACACACATGATGCGTGACCAAATAACGGACCTTAAACAGACAGCTACGATGGATCTGGCAGAGAGGAGAAAGCGGGCGGAGGATTAATTCCTTCTCTCTCTCTGTCAGAACGGGTGATCACTGGAGTAGTTCATTGAAGAGGTCCTGGAGCTGGCACATTAGGTGAGCTGGAGTGACGCAGCACTCTATACCTGCTTCTGGATGGGACTGGATGACGAGCTCTTTCAATTCCTGTCTTCAGATGATTGGTAGAAGTCTTTGAGGATGTAGAGTACAACTCCATCCGGAAAGCAGCTCCAGCTCACCCAAAACCTACCTCCAAGGCAGCTCCAGTGACTCAAGCCCACCGATCCACTCCAGCGAGACGTATTCTCCAGTTTGCTCCAGCGAGACAAGTTTCCCCGTCTATTTCAGCGAGACGTATTCTCCAGTTTTCTCCAGCGAGACAAGTTTCCCCGTCTATTTCAGTGAGACAATTTCTCCAGTCTCTGAGTGCTCTCCAGCAAGATAAGTTCCTGAGTGCTCTCTCTCTCCCCGAGTGCTCACACGTCCCGCTCATGAACTCTCTCTAGCCCCTGAGCACACTTTAGTCTGCTACCTGTCAGAATACTTTGTGGGGGCATACACCCCTGTCCGGGTAAGACTCCTGAACTTACGGTACCACCATAGACCCCTGAAGCCGTGTCTTTTGGGAGGGGGCGTTCTGTTAGAGCACTCTTATGTTTACCTCTGTGTTTGTTTGTTGTTGTCTTTTCACCGTAAGTGTACCGTCATGTATTTCCATGTACCTTTGTGTTGTCATTAAAGACTATGTTGTTTTCCTTCCTCGTCTTTGTGCCTTGATCCACACACACAATACGTGACAGTTATTTCACTGTTTTAATATGAACTCATGGCGTCTCTCTCCAGGTCTGTGCGCATCGCTACCAAAGGCGCTTATTTGTGAACACAAATCAGGAGCTGCGAGACATAACGGGTCGTTGCTACGTACTAAGTCAGGACCTGACGATTAATAAAGTCTCTGAAGAAGATGGAGGGGAATGGATGTTCTGTTACGGAAGAAACCGAGGACATGAGCGGTTTGGTTCATGCCAGCAGGGTCTATCTGCTACGTTCACAAAAGACTATCACTATCTTGTGTTTGGAGCACCGGGTGCTTACAACTGGAAAGGTATTGAAGGATTAAACTGCTTGTATTTACTGTATGTATGTATGTATGTATGTATGTATGTATGTATGTATTGACGTGTATTTGAGATCTTTTTGGTAAATTTTAAGGTAAATCATAAGATTGATTGTTCAATGTTCAGTAAAAATCCCATTTCAACTACTACAATGCCCATTGTCAAACAATCCATATATCATCAATTTTTACACCCTTTTACACCTTAATTTGGTTCATTGCATCTGACGAATTGTATTTTATCCCCTACTTTTTAAACCTTTTAAAATATTTGCTCCATCTTTTCACTCATTCACTCTCTCATCCTCAACCCTTCATCCTTTTCCTTTCCTTTTCACTCACCCCTCCACTGTGTGGATGTCAGGAGTGGTGCGGATGGAACAGAAGAACAGCTCTCTGTGGGACATAGGTATTTATGATGACGGCCCATATGAGGTTGGAGACGAAGGCCGACCTGATCCAGACCTGGTGCCCGTCCCTCCTAACAGTTATTTAGGTGAGTCCGTCATCATAAAACATTCCATTAATCATCCATATCCCCCGATTCTTGGTCCATCATTTATGATTTCAACTGTGATGCGATTAAGATACATACACTGGGTGTTAGTAGGATGCAAGGCATAGATATTTATCGCCTTTTGTTCAACCTTTTGTTTAGTTTTACTCCTTTTTGGGTCTGTTTAGCTGTTCTACTTTTGTTTTATTGGGTACAAATCTTATTTGAACAACTGTAGGTGTGCTGTTCATGACTAGCATATCCAGTAATCATCCTGATCAGTTTGTGTATCAGTCACCTCCCCTTCAGGTGGCCAAGGAGAACATTTATGATCTGGCATCCAATAGCTATTTAGGTTTGTGGGATTTTCTGGACCCTAACGTCATCAATTATTTGTGTTCATCCTGGTCATTATTCATTATCCTTTTCGTGACTGTTGTGGATATTATTGCTACATTAATGTATGTTTTGGAGGCTTTTCTGTTGTTGTTGGTTTCTTGCTTATATCCATGAGCTTATATTGCATGAGCAAGATTTTGGAGTGTTCAAGCCTAAGAACTATGCATGTTTGAATTCATGTTGTTCATGGGTTATCATTGCATATTCCATTTTCACTTAAACATTTCAGAATTCTTTTGGTTAGCAAATATTTAGCAAATATTCTGATTGTCTGTGACAGGTTTCTCTCTGGACTCTGGAAAAATGCTGACCAAGAGGGGTCAGTTAACTATAGTGGCTGGGGCTCCAAGAGCCAATCACAGTGGGGCAGTTGTGCTTTTAAAGAAAGACGCATCGAAGTCATTGATGGTTGAGTACATTCTAGAGGGTACCGGACTTGCCTCTTCCTTTGGTTATGACCTTACAGTGCTTGACATCAATGGAGATGGGTAAGATCCAAAATCATTATATTATATTATATTATATTATATTATATTATATTATATTATATTATATTATATTATATTATATTATATTATATTATATTATATTATATTATATTATATTATATTATAGTTTCCTAAAACAGACTCATGTTTTTCATGTTTGTATGGAATTAGTTTTATTTTACTGACATGACATAACATTACAAAGTTTTATTGCTTGTAAATCAGTGTTATTTTAGTATTATTTCTATACTTTTTTAGTATTTATTAATATTTTGAATTATTTTTATATTTCTTTCGGTTCATTTTCCTGCACTAATACAGGTGGCAGGACATTGTAGTCGGAGCACCTCAGTACTTTATTAAAGATGGTGATATCGGTGGGGCCATCTATGTTTACCTTAACCAGGAGGGGGCTTGGGACAAGGTCACCCCCAAGAGAATTGATGGAGCCGCCTATTCCATGTTCGGTTTTGCTGTGGAAAGCATGGGAGATGTGAACATGGATGGTTATCATGGTATGTAGTCGCTTTTATGAGTGTAGCTAAACCAAAACACCTAATATGCCGAATTATTGAGAATATGCCGAATATGAACCAGCAGAAAGGTAAATAGAAAAGGAGAGATGCCATATTGCAATGTAACAATGTTCAATGTTCAGGGAGGAAGGAGGCGGGAACTGGCAGACGTTTAACGACTTTAATGACAAAATAAAACATACATACATACAAAAAAAAAACATAATGGCGGCAGTCCCTCACGGACGAAGACAAAACACAACATAAACTCCAGGCCTGGTCTTCTCTCGTCCTTCACTGTCGGCGCTCCTCCTTTTATGCCTCCGCTCCTCCGTGAGACACGAGACCGTTCATATGCTGAACATAACATAGCCTATTCCAAATCCCAAAAATTCTTAACATTACACTTATACGTGAATATACATTGAAATTAGTATTTAAACACTTTTATAGTGTAATGCTATGGAAATGATGACAATTTGTAAAGAAGCTATTTATGTTCTCAGATGTTGCTGTTGGTGCCCCATATGACACCAAAGAAGCTGGAAACGTATATATCTTCCACGGTTCACCTCAAGGCCTCAAAAAAGTCCAGGTTTAGCCATCTATTCACTTTATTTTCAGTTCTTTAAGTATTAACAATTTTTTTTTATAACATATATATTCAATAATTTCAGGTTCTTGGAGGAAAAGATCACAACGTGAAACTCTTTGGATACTCTCTTGCTGGGAATATGGATTTGGATAGAAATTCTTACCCTGATCTGGCTATTGGATCTCTCTCTGATTCAGTGTTTGTGTACAGGTATGATCATATCGATTGACAACGTATTATGATTTTAAGGATTTTTTAAGAACACACACATATATTATTGTTAACAATTTTCATTAATATTATTAACATGAATTCTCATATACATTTTATAAAAGTGGTGTAAAATGCCTGTAAAATGGACACAGCCTGCTGTTCATTTAGGTCTATGGATGAATGACGATGAATGAATGAATTTAAAGCTTCACTGAATGCATTAAATATAGCTCTTACACTATAGGGCACGGTCAGTTATCAGCATTGAAAAGACAGTCACCACCACGCCAAAGGACCTAGATCTTACTCAGAACAACTGTGGAGACACTATATGGTGAGAGTCAACAGACAGTCCTTAAACATATCACCAAATGGGAAACCTCGTCTGAATTAAAGTTTTATTGTGTGTTCTAGCCTTGAGGTGAAAGCCTGTTTCAAATTTTCAGCCAACCCCAGAACCTTCAATCCTAACTTGAGTAAGTACATGTTTCTCAGTAACTTACTAAGTATGTGTTGTCCAGAATCTCATCTCCGTAAACAAATGGCAATTTGTTTGTGTTGCTTTTTATGATGACCTTGTCTTTTTCCCTTTTACAGAGGTGGCGTACACTATCAGGGTTGAATCTGAAAGGAAGAAACTTAATCTACCTTCTAGAGTCATCTTCACCCAGAGCTCAACCAATGAGTTTGAAAGCAAAGGAACCGTAGAGCTAAAGGGTCAAGATGCAAGAACCTGTGTTGTGAGAGGCCTCAAACTGCAGGTACAGCACCCTTTTAAGCTGGATCAAAAGCAGCTTTACAGCGCCCCATTTAGAGGGTAAAATAACAGCTTCCGAGTGACGTGTTGTTTAAGTAGCAACATTAAGTTGCAGGGGGCAATTGTAACTCAGTCAACATGCTTACTAAAGAACGGTTTTACCCAAATATAGTGAAAAGGAGGTACTGCCTCCTAGTGGTGATTAAATTGGTACAGTTTTTACATGCAAATGTCTTTTAATAATACAAGTATATTATGTACAAAGAAACCCCTAAAAGACAAACTGAGAGGTATTCCCATTGAAGTCTCTGTGGAGATTCTGAACCAATCCACACGCAGGAAGAGACAGACTGCTCTCCCTAGCCTGCTTCCAATCCTGGACTCAAACCAAGAAGCCACCACCGTAGCCAAGGTAACCAACATCTTCTTAACCAATCAACAATAATGACATTTGCATCTCGTTTTTCAGCTATATACAATTATCAAATTACGTAATAATATATTACATACACTACCGTTCAAACGTTTGTGGCTGGGATGATTTAAAAAAAATGTTTTTGAAAGAAGTCCCTTATGCAAAAAGAGAGTTAAAACAATTATATTGTGAAATATACTAATTTAATATTTAAGTTAAATGTGTCGATTTGCCTATTTAAAAAAAAGAAGAGTCTATTTTCTGTTTGTCATTATCTTTTACTTATACTGCTGATGTAAACCTCTGCCGATCACTCATGTCTCATTCAATATTAATTCTGAATCATATTGGCTTTCAGGTTCAATTTCTTAAGGAAGGATGTGGTACTGACCTTGTATGCCAGAGTGACCTGCAACTACAGTATAAATTCCACACCAGGGAACCAAACAGAAATATTTTTAATCCATTACCTGAGTGAGTTTTTATCTATTATTATATATTGGGGGGGGTCAATTAAATGAATAATATGATGATAACTATAACATCAGTTGCGAAATTCATTGAGTACCTACAGTAATCCCTCGCCACTTTGCGGTTCAAGTTTCTCGTCCTCAGTGCATCGCGGATTTTTCTAAAATGTTCATCGAAAAAATAAAAGTTAAAAAATACCGCCATATCGGCAACTGTATTGAGGAAAGCAGCGTTGCTTCATCATGATGCGAGAGAAACGGTTTCCCAGGATGCCAGACAAACAGAGAAACTCTCTCAGAGGCTTTGTACACACCCACGGGCACTCAGACAAGGCACGTGATTGGCTGATCCTGCTTCGCAGATTTTCACCTATTTCTGGCGGTTTCCAGTCCACATTAACCGCAATAAACGAGGGATTACTGTACACTCTTTTTACCAAAGCACATGGCAAATGGTAGTGGCATGAAGAAGAATGTATCTTTAATTTCTCTGTTTCTCTTTCCTCACAGAGAAAACGGAATTCCCATTCTGTCTCTTAGCGATCAGAAGGACATTGGCCTGGAGCTCAAGGTCATCAACCAGGGTGAAGATGCTTATGAAGCACAGATTTCTGCCTCCTTCCCAAAATCCCTCTCTTATTCTTTCGTTCACACTGAATCTAGTGTAAGTCCAACCAGATATAACTTATTTATTGTTCCTTATAATTATTAAGAATTTGTTTTTAAGTGCTCCTAAATCTTTACAGGACAAACCGATCAACTGTTCAGCCAATCAGAATGGGTCTCACGCTGATTGTGACCTTGGAAATCCATTCCCAAGAAATGCTGAGGTGAATATTTAAAATTATATTTGACAATATAATTGCAATAGTTGTATTTTTGATCTGGAATTGACATTCCTAAAAAAACATTTCAGACAACCTTTTACATTGTTCTGAATACGGGAGGAATTTCTTTGGAGACCACTGAAATTGAAATTGACCTTCAACTCAAAACGTGAGTAAGAACATAACTCTCAATCTGGCACATTATCAAAGCTAATTCAGTACTTTCTTCTATCCTCACCATGTCTGTATTTTTTAATGATGTATCCACTTTGCTTTTTGTTACTTGTAGGACAAGTGAGCAGAAGTTACAAGCAGTCAAAGCCAAAGCCACTGTTAAGATCCAACTGCTGTTGTACCTCACAGGGTAGGTTTACAAACTGCAGTATCATTTCTCAGTTACACTTCTGATGATAATATTATCATATTGTCATTTTCTGTCATCATGTATCATCTTACAGGGTAGCCAAGCCATCTCAGGTCTACTTTACAGGAGAAGTTAAAGGAGAGAGTGCCGTAAAACTGACAACTGATGTTGGCAGTCCAATCGACTATGAATTCAGAGTCAGTATAAGATTCCCTAACTTCATTTAATGATTTCTTTTTACATTTACAATACTAAGTTTGCTTGCATTTATTTATTTAATCCAGCTATCAAACATGTGAAGATATTTTGTAGCTGTTAAAAGATTGATCCTGTTAATTATACTGACTGACAGGTTACAAACTTGGGCAAACCCCTTAAGTCGTTCGGCACGGCATCTGTGATTATCCAATGGCCTAAGCATAACTCCCAAGGCAAGTGGCTTCTGTACCTCATGAAGATGACCTCAACCGGTTTAGACCGCGTCATTTGCTCCAATCCAGATGAGGTCAACAAACTCAGTTTGAAGGTAGTCCTAGTATCTTAATTACAGTCAATGTTTCATAAATACATCAGCTGCTTGAATAAAGATATGAACTGATTAAGTGTTCTGCTTCCTGAATATCTAGGAGCCTTCAGTGTCACGAACTAAACGTGAAATTGGGGAAAATCCAGCAAAAGAGGGAAAAGTCTCCCTTTTTACTGCCAAGAGGAAATACACTGTTTTGGTAAAGTCACTTAAATATTCTGAAAGTATTCAGACCCCTTAATGTATCACATTTTGTTATTTTGAAGCATTATGTGGAATTTTTATAACATCAATCGATGTTGATCATCGATGTTGATCATCACAAAATGTATTTGTGGTAACTGCCAATTTATTAAAAAGAAAAACAAATCTGACAATATTGTACGCATTGAAAACTGAATACAAGTATTTAGACCCTAAAAATGATTTTTGAACATGTAATCAATTTAATTTAATCATAAGGAAGGGATCTAAATATTTTCGAAGTGCATTGGATGCATTTTCTTGGTGAACATTTATCACTGATATTCAGCCACTTGTTTCTAATCACTAGCTTGTCGTTGTGTTTTAGTCCTGTGAGGATGGGGCCGAGTGTGTAACATTCAATTGTCCTCTAACGGGAATGGACAGCAATGCTGTTATTAGCCTGAGAGCTTACCTTTGGAACTCTACCTTCCTGGAGGTGAGTGAAATCTTTCACATTCATTCCAAATCAGATGGAAAATGCAATTCATATCTACAGTGATTTTAATGCTGACGAGACACATTTTAATTTCTCAAAAAAGTCAGGTGAAAAGAAATAAAATAGTGAAAATCTTGAAAATACATTTTATTTCGTAAGGTTTTTTGTTAACATAAACATGAACTTCTATCTATCTATCTATCTATCTATCTATCTATCTATCTATCTATCTATCTATCTATCTATCTATCTATCTATCTATCTATCTATCTATCTATCTATCTATCTATCTATCTATCTATCTATCTATCTATCTATCTCTTCTCAATATATTAGAAAAAGGATTTTGGTCAAGGTAAAATGTCATGTAGTGGGATTAATTAATGAAGTCTGTAAAAAATATATATATTTAAAAACCTTTTTTGAAAATCATGATTTATTCAAGGTATATTTTTGTTTGGTCACATAAATCTTTTTTTTTTTTTTAAACATATGAAACCAACATTAATACAGACAGAACATTTATAATAACCTGGCACATGTGTTATAAACTAGATTCAAGTTTCGTTTTTTAAGTATATTTCATTTTCTTCATCATGGACTCTGTATGCCATTGATCCTTATCGTTCGAAAGTATAGTTTTGCTCATTTCAGCTCTTTCTTACAGGAATATGAAAAATTGAACTACATTGATATTATTGTCAAGGCATCACTTGATTTCAAGTCCCCAGCTAAAAACATTCAGTTGAAGAATGAGCCAGCACAGGTGAGGACATTTAGAGAATCGATATCCTTCCCTGTTTTATTCCATGTTCTATCAATTTGACTTGATATGCAGCGATTTAAAAAAAGAATGCACTTACCAGTACGTACAATACAATTTGTTCTGTTACAGGTACGCGTTACTGTGTTTCCTGAACGCAAAGTAGCACAGTATGGTGGTATGCCCTGGTGGGTCATTCTGGTGGCCATTTTACTAGGACTTCTCTTGTTGGGCCTTCTGGTCTTCCTGCTTTGGAAGGTAAGGTCACATGACTAAACTTACAACCTGATCCAATTAGGACCTGTGTTTACCATCACTTTTATTCAACACTGACAAGGTGTAAAACAGATTTTCTTTCATTAATTATTTAAAACACAAACCTTTACCCCTTTTAGTGTGGTTTTTTCGGCAAAAGCGGCAAAGAACCTGAAAAAGAGAGGCTGACTACAGATGCGTAAAGACAAACAGAGAGAGCACGAGAACCTCTTTCTTAGGGTAAAATAACTGACAGATCAAGTTGAGCTGTGTGCTCAGAGCTAACATGAAGTGTTGGATGAGCCCATGCTAACTTACTGCAGTCTGATGCACAAGCTGCCTGCCAATGCCAAATGTGGGGGAATGGTGGCAGTTTCCATGGCTTTCTTTGCTCAGACACAGGCAAAATGCTATGAGGAATGCAAACTAATCATGTATGAAGTTGCTGTTTTTGGAAAAGGGTTTATACATGTTTGCATTCGCTCTTACTCAGCTTCAGGTGCTTGTGACTGGGTATGACTGAATGTCTGATTCTCTAAAGCTCTTTTAAGCCTTTAGACATGGCTTGATTCAAGAACTTGCTCATTTCTCTGGCCTGCTTGGGTTATTTACCGGTTATTTATCTCTCTTGCTTTCAGCACATATGATTCTTGCATACGTCTCCTTTAAAACATTGAATGTTTTGTTCTGACCTCATGCTAGGCATGCTGCACACACTACAAACATCACTATGTCTTTGTGCTCATTTTCCGATCTAAATTTCACTGTAGAGCACTGTTAGCATGATGCTATGCTAATCGCCTGTTTTTCCTGAACAGTGTGGATTTTTCAAACGCTCCAAGTATGATGACAGCGTCCCCAGTTATAACGCTGTGCGGATAAAGAGGGAAGAGAGGGACTATACGCCGGGGAAAAAGGAGATGGATCATCTGGAGAAGAAACAATGGATGACTTCTTGGAGCGAGAATGAGAGCTACTCATAGCTAAATGCTAAACTGATTGAAAGCAAACCAAAGACTTCCCTTCCTACAGCCTTTAATGCTTACTTTTGCACACACTGATCTCTTCTTACTGTTAATATTCCTTCAAAACATTAAAGGAAGCATTTGAGATTTTATTCATGGGATTAAAAAATTGTATTACAAAATGGTGTCTGGAAGACGTAGCTATAGGGAACAAGGATAGTAAAAAGGCTTTGTTTTATATTGAAATTTGCTTTCGTGTTCCACACATTTGCATATTATAGTTTAAATTCACTTCAGCAATGTATATACATTTAATGTATTTATTCTCAACAGATGTTTCTGTTGTACAAAGGCCAAAGATTTAACATTTTTGTTTTGTTTTATGAATGGCTTGTGGGGGCCAGGACTTCTTGATATCTAGCTCAAACTGCCTGGATGAATGTAAATGTTTGTCTTTGCCATTTTTTTTCTATTTGTTGCTTTTTTGTTAAAACCAGTCAGGTACAATTTCATTTTCATAGGCAGGTTTTCACTGTATTTAAACTACCACAATTGGAACATATTTTATTAGGAACTACTTTGTTATTATCAGATGTTTGATATGAAATCAGTTAAAATCCATTATTAGATCAGCTTTTAAAGCATTTATTTTACATTTTGAAGGTCATTTGAAAGTATCTTTGTATAAATGTGAAGTTGCTTTTATTTTTAAAAACAGCAGGTGTTGGCAAAGCAAATGCTCAAACAATGAAAAGTTTTAATTCTGTTTGTTTGTAGAGTGACATTGAATAGTAAAGTTGTATTGTTTTAGCCTCTTACAAATGTATTTACTCTCAAAATTGACACTGAAGTAAGGACATTTATTACTATAGATTCATTTTCCAAATAAACATTTTCACTGGCCTTAAAATTGACATAAGAGGTACACTTTTTTTGTCAAACCTGGTGCAATGTTTAAGGCTTTTGTCAGCTGTATATCTAAATAGATGGTGTTGCAGAAAACTGACAGGTAAAGAAGCTGTGAAGTTGGACAACGTGATGAAATATGAAGACACAAATAAACTCAGTGGGTCTGAAAGAACAGATACCTGAACAGAAGAAAAGATACATAAGCCATCACTGGTACATTTTCAAAAGGTACTAACATATTTCTTAATGGTAGTAAATGCACCCTTAGGCTAAGGTACAAAGGGATACTCCAGAGACAGCTCTTAAAGTCCACAGACAAACTAAGGTTGAGTTGCACAAAACAATGTCTCTGATACTTACGGTTGAGTGATGAGCATTATCTTTAATGTTCTGGACAGGCACAGAAACTACAATCTTTTTGCTTATTTGCAATAAGCAAGAATTAGGTTCCTTGCTCTCAATGTGAAACTAACTCTAACTAAGAAAATTTACTTGTTACGTGCTTCTTTAAAATGTTTTTCTTTGCATGTTTTCTTTCTTTTTGCATTGTCTGTAAAAATGTTTGAACCGTGTACAGTGGAGTTCATTTATCTCGACCTCGGTTAACTCGCCAACCCTATTATGTCGACGTTTTTGAAGTGGAACCGGCAAACTCTCTATTTGTCTTAGCATTTTCTTATCGGTTATGTCGATTCTTTTATGTCGCCGAACCCTAATATCTCGAGCACAAAAGAAGGACAAATTCGCCATTTCACATGGTTATCTCGTGACTAATGATTGTACCTAGTTCACTGCGCATGCACTGAGTTTGCGTTGCACGTGGATCGCGGTCCATATGGTCGCTCTGTCAGTGATGCTTCACACGTCACTGCTGAGTGCACATAAATCCCGCCTTCTCTGATTTGATTGGTTTTCTCAAATATTTTGACATTGACGAGCAGTTACCGACCAATGAGTATGAGGCTTAGATGAACATACACACACGCACACAAACAAATCCTGCTTCTGTTCTGACGTGCGGTCTGCTCAGCGCCGCTGCGGATTGAAGAACCCGGTTATTAAAAGATGGGACGAAGCCGAATTTGTTGAAAAAGCACATTAGGCAGGCAGAACGCAAGAAAGTATGCAATCTAGTACAGCGTGATTACCTCACGAATATGTTATGAGCGAATGTGTTTATGCTGTGTGTGATCATTGTGTTTGCAATGTTTGAGAATATAATTAAAGGTTTGTATCGAGAATCGAAGGTGTTTTTTATTGTATACTGGTAAATCTCTGCTGTTAGTTGTTAGCAGACATATGCCTTTTGTTGTTAGCAAACATATACAGTGCATGTATATTTTTATAGCATGCCAATCGCTTCATCAAATAAATATTGGCTGTTGGTTATCTCAACGCTTTTTTGCAACCCCCAAGACCGTCGACATAACCGGATTCCACTGTATTAGGTAGGATAGTTTTTGTTAAAATTGGGAATTGACAACTGTGAAATTTCACTGGCTTGTAAATGTTAGAAATTATGGCTTTCAGTTATATTGGAACACTGAACTGCAATAATTACTAATTTCATCACAAAAAAAATTTAGCAAACAAATTCAAGTTAACCAGTGCTTGCTGGCTTTCATTCACAGTAAAAATAATAAAATAAATTTCCTGGTCCTAACATAAGTAGCTCAACGTTTTAAATCCTGGAAAGGTCCATTTATAAATTGAAGGGTTTATGGGATCCTATTAAGAATATTATGGCAATACAGCATTTTCACAGCTAACATGAAATTATCTTCATATTCACGTGAAATGGGCCTGATATGCAGATCGGCAAGGCTACTCGGATACTTACTGCTAGTCATAGATGCAACATTTTAATCCATCTGAATGAATGAATGAATGCATAATCATGTTACAACTGAATGTGCCCAGATTATTTTTGAAAGATAAATTTAATTAACAGTGCTTAAAATGACTTCGCCGCTACATGTGCCATGAGTAACAAAACAAATTTCCTAAAAACAAACAGATAAAATAAATAAAAATCTGTAGTTGTAAAATATTTATTTATTAATACACATGTAAAATCATCATTTGTGACACAGAAGACAATGAATTGCTCTTCTCTCTGCAGTAAAATGTGCATTACTAATTATGAGATATGTACAGGAGACATTAAAAAAATTGATTCTTTCCAAAAACTTAAAAAAAGAAAGAATATAGGGTGAAATGCTCACTTAAAAGTGCACACTAGGAGAGGGTACCAACACATCCTCTGTGTCGTACTAACCCTGGAAATGTGTGCACATCACTTTTAGACATACATGCATGGATTATTAATTGACTTTTGGCTAAAGTGCAGATTGTGCACTAGCAGCTTGGCTTGTGATAATTTGCAGTAGAACTATGAAGAACCAGAGTCACAATCTCTTAAGATCTCTTAAGAGATTGTGACACAATCTCACAATCTCTTAATGTGATCTCTTAATTATTTAAGATCAGTGCCGTCTAGTGGACAGCAGTAAAATAATTTTTAGTACCATGTTCAGCACCAACACAAGCTAATCAGTTTAAGCCAATGAAATATCCTTTTGCATAATTAGATTATTAATAAAATTCCCATTTCCTCAAAGTGCCATTATGCATGTTAAATGTCAGTGGCAGACAGGAATCGATTCTTAAACTCCTGGGTTATGTCAAATATAGATGTTAACAACAAGCTTATCAAAGTCGTATGTACAGGCTTCACTGGCAGAAGACCTTTAATGTTCACACTTTCTCACCAGTCTATAAATCACCGTGTGTACACGAGACAAGCTGCTCCATTTCTCCCGGCACACAATATCATTACTCGGATTGGTGGGGGTGCACTTTTGCAGTCTCTTGACTGGAGGGGTTTGGTTTCTACCTCAGCAGGCCGATTCAAATTTTGTTGGCTGGCTGCTTTTATTTCTGGCCTCTTTCTCTCGCCCCCTTTCTTTTTCTTTTTTTATTTGCTGCTTTTCAAGTTTTTCCTGAGCTTTCTTCATGTCTTTTATTCTTCTCTTAAGGGTGGAGCGATCTCTTTGGCTAGAAACACCAAGCTCCTGGAAGACAGCACATTTCAGTGTAATATTAAATCAATACAATCAAAATAAACAAAACTAAATTAAACACAGACCAACCTTAAGTTTACTGCTGTCCATGCATAAGAGATGTTGGCCATCCACACCTTTAGCTGTAAACTCAGATATGTACTGTTCCATGTTCATGCCCATCAACCAGTGGCAGACCTGCTGATTGGTCCACTCTGAAAGGGGGCGGTTCTGCCACATGTATTGCTTTGCTGCTGGATCAGGGCCATCATCAAGTGTCTGAAAACAAGAGTATGCATATGCTGGTTATACTGTAGATATGTATCAACTGGAATCATGAGAGGAGTGCAAAACTAATCTACAAATCTTCATCATATTTCAAGGAAACCTTTTAATTTGTCTGAATCAAAAGTGCCCGTTTATAGATCAACAAAAATTCAGGGCAGACAAGAATCTGGAGCACACTTATGAAATCAGGTCAGAAACAGTGGAAGACCAAGATAGACTGAAGTCTGAAAGAAGATATTCGGAAAAAAACGTTCTCACAGTTCTTTTCAATAAAATGAACACATGTAGTGACCAGAGGCTGCCAAGATTTACAATCAATTCACAAAAAAAATACCACTGCTCAATCATAAAATCTTCTGATGTAACAAAATACATCTACATTTATGCATTTAGCAAATGCTTTTCTCCTAAATGACTCTTTGAATGATCAATTTGTCAATATATCAATGCTTTTTTAACTTTTATTTTAGCTTTTTTTGAGGAGGCGGTAAAGGAAGAAAATGGGAGAAAAGATAGAAGGGAACAGAACTAGGACAGACCATCAGAGCCAGAACTCAAGTATGTTGGTTTACTGCCCACAAGAATATGACTGACTATATGTACGTTATTTTTCACTGAAATTAATATTCATTTCAATGACAATAAAAAGAATAGGCTCACAACCACCAAAATGTGGCTACTCTTTGGATAGTGGCAGGTAATTGTGCCTAGTCTGCAAGGCAATTGTGGCAGGCAACCTGTAGGACATCTTAAATGGCTTTGTGGCAAAATGATGACAAAAATAGAACAGATTTTGCAAACATAATTTCATAAATTTTGTACATTTTTATACATTTAAATTGAAAGTAAAACATAAATAAAAGTGAAACAAATTGGGTTTTCACCAGCCAGTTTATATAGGCATGAAAGTTTGTTTTTCACATAAAGCTATGGTATTGTATGACTTTAGAAGGCTAGTCTTGAGAAGGCTTGAGAAGGCTTTTAACATATCAGAATCAGAATGAGGTACTCATTAATCAAGTACTGTACGAATGAATCAAGTACTAATCAAGTACTGCGAATGAATTAAAAAACAGGTGGTAGATCACATGGTGAATTTTTTTTTTCTTATATCTGATTTGCTGACTGATCCAAACCAGACAGTTATAGAAGTGCATAGAACCGACTCGATAATAGCTGAGTAAAACGGTGTCATCTGCGCCTTTGGCAGGTTGAACTTTTTCAGTTGACATAGAAAGTACAACCTCTGTAGGGCCTTTTTCACATTGGAGTCAATGTGATTGTCCCACTTCAGGTTCTCAGAGAAGGTGGTTCCCAGCAACCTGAATGACTCCAGTGCTGTCCATGATGCTGAGTGGGGGAAATGCAGGGGGCTTTCTCTTAAAATCCATAATAACCTCTACAGTTTTGAGCGCGTTCAGCACAAGGTTGTTACGACTGCACCAGACAGCCAGCTGCTCAACCTCTTGTCTGTAAGCTGGTACATCACTGTGTTGGATGAGGTCAACGACTTGAAAACTTCAGGAGCTTGACAGAGATGCAGTTATTTGTTTAGAGGTAAAAGAAAATACAACCCTGAGGATTGTGAGGGTTCTAGATGTGAGTTTTCCCTGCCTCACTAGCCGCTCCCTGTCTGTCAGGAAGTTAATGATCCACAGACAGATGGAGGCGAGTACAGAGAGCGGTGTCAGTTTGTTCAGGAGATTATCTGGGATGATGGTCTTTCCTGTAGCTCAATCAGTAGAGCATTGGTGTTTACAACATCAAGGTCATGGGTTCGATTCCCAGGGAAAGCAAGAACTGATTCAATGTGTTCCTTGAATGCAATGTAAGTCATTTTGGATAAAAGCGTCTGCCAAATGCATAAACGTAAATGATGGTGTTGTAGTAAACAAATAGTATTCTTGCAAAAGTCCCCGATTTGTCCAGATGTAGCAGGATGTAGTATAGTCCCGTGTTGACTGCATCAACCACAGACCGGTTTGCTTGATAAGCAAACTGCATAGGGCCTAAAAAGGGTCCAGTAATGTCCTTCAAGTGGGCCAACACCAGTCTCTCAAAGTATTTCATGACCACAGACATCAAAGCAACAGGTCTGTAGTCACTTAATCCTGTGATTTTTGGTTTTTGGGCACATGGATGAGAGTGGAGCTTTGAAGCAGGAGGGAACTTCACACAGCTCCAGTGATCTGTTGAAGATCAGTGTGAAGATGGATGACAGCTGAACAGCAAAGGGTTTGAGACAGGCTGGTGGGCCTATGGCTTTCCTTATCTTCTATTTCCTGAAGACAGTACATTCTTAATAATAATAATAATAATAATTCATTAAATTTATATAGCGCTTTATCCTAGACACTCAAAGTACTTTACATAGCAGGGGGAACCACCACTAGAGTGCAACATCCACCTGGATGATGCGACGGCAGCCATATTGCGGCAGAAATCTTCTCACAGATCTAAAGTGCAGGCTGAGAAGCAATAGGTGGGAGGGATGGGGTATTGATGGTTGTGTGTAGAGACAGTCAGAGCAGGTTGTGGGGTGAGAGACCAGGCTTTTCAAAACTGCAGTAAAACACATTCAGATTGTCGGCTAGTAATTTATTCGCGACAGTCCTGGGTGATGGTGTCTTGTAGCTGGTGATGGCTTTCAGGCCCTTCCACACTGATGCAGGGTTGAAAACAGTTTTCAGCTACTCAGAAAACAGCTACTCTTATCTCCTTATTCAGTGTGCTTTTGGCCTGTTTTTACAAGGCTTTGTTACTACTTCTATAGACATCCTGTTTAGCCTAGCATAGCAGTTTGAGTTTTGCAGTAAAACATAGCTTATCGTTGTTATATGTTAAATAAGCCCTGGTGGGAACACTCATCAGAATAAATGAGGAAACCTACCACAGTAAATAAAAAGGCTTACAGTTAATGAAGAGAGCTTCATCTTGCAATTTAGGGCAGCGCATCTTCTTTAACACCGTTACATTTTTACACCAGCCTTCGTTGACATGAAAACAACCTACCATCTCTTGTTTTCCTGGATAACTTGGTGACAGGATCTGCTCTGAATGGCTGGAAGCACCATTTAGTCATGTTCCTGCTTTGTCTGTTTTATTTGCTAGGGAGTGTAGATTCGCCAGGTGAATGCTTGGTAGCGTAATCCTGAATTCACACTGTCAGAATTTCACAAGAGCACCAGCAAGCTTCCCTAATCTGTGCCTCTTGGAGCGCTTTTACAGGATCGCAGCTCCACCAACTAGATACAAATGTCCAATAAAATTGAGGTAATTCTCAAAAGTCGACAAAAAGTTGTTTGGTGTGCTGTTCCTGATGTCTAGGAGTTCATTCTTAGTAAAGCTGACTAAAAAAAAGTTACTAAAAGTTGGACAAACAATCAAAAACAGTAAAATTACTGCAGATCTATGAACCAAAACAGTCCAATGCATGGAAAAGAGAATTATGAAAATTTTTCATAACATCATCTACCTGAAGAAAGCAATTCATATGGGTTTGGAACAACATGAGTGGGAATGATTATTAATGCAGAAAGAAATGACACACCCAGCACATCTTGTGAAATAAAGTTACCTGTGGCAACATCTTACCAAGAGGGTGTAGGAAGACTGTTGCAATTAGAAAATTCCCCATACCGCAGACAAAATCAAGTCATTTCAATAGCAATCTGTGCAACTGGAATTTTCAAGTGAGGACAAAAACAGTTCTCTATGTAGATTCTGCTCACAACCAACAGACTTCTTCATTTGTTATTTCAAAGAAATTTCACTAACATGACCATACCTTTAGACTGCTGTGAAATAGTGAAACAGAAAGATATGCATGCTGAACTATCGCCTCTCTTTCTCATAGCTATGAGCATGATCTCATTCTTTAGTTTCCATTCCTCCCTCACAACACACACAATTCACCAGCAATACTTGCTCTCCTCTTCAAAACACCTCAAGCCAAAAGATCACATTCAGTGCTGATGAATATATATTTATAAGCTCATGCAGTGGTGACCCCATGGCCACTCACCTCGCAGGAGGAGAAGGTATGGGTGTGCGAACGCCCCCGGAGACGGGGCTCTTTCAGTAACCCTGCCAATACAGACCGAGGACTACCTGCGATTGAATCATCCGTCACAGATAAGTTCTGTAACAAGTAAGACATGGGGACATACACACGTAAATAAACAAACAAACAAACAAACAAAGACTAAACCAACCATCATTAGTTTCTGTGCAACTGGGTCAGTGAAGAAAATACTGTTTATGGTAAAGAAAATTAAAAATATAGTTAATAATAATAACCTTTATTTTCTATAGCGCCTTTAAATACAAATTTCAAAGCACTTCACAAAGACAAAAAAACATCAAGGTACACCACGTAATATAAAGTTTAAAAATAAAGCAACAATCAAGACTAAAAGAAGAAAATTTCGGTTATTCAGTTAAAAGCTACCCAAGAAAAATTTGTTTTAATCTTAGATTTAAAAATGCTAAGAGTCTTATCTCTATCGGTAGAGAGTTCCAGAGTTTTGAAGCAAGAGTAGAGATCTCCCATCGATCTTAAACGTGGTAATGGAACAGTTAAAAGACATTTAAGTTTATGTGCATAATTTTATATTATAACAATAAAAAAAAGCTTTTTTTTGCTTAAACCCTGAACACATGCGATCTTATTTTCAAAAAAGGTTTTATAATAAAGTTAAAAATTGACATAACATGAATAATATATTAATACATTTAAAATCTTTATGAATTTCTACTTCATGATCCCCTCCCAAAAATACCAAAATTAATTAATTATAATTCAGAAAGAAAAGAAAATGAAGAAGAAAAATAAATTAAGGTAACAATTATTTTACACATCTTACAAGTACATGTTGTTAATTATTACTTTTTGTAATACACAGGGAAATACAAAATACGAAATACACAGGGAAATACAAAATATATTTGTTATTTTCTTCTCCTGAATGTTTGAACTAAATGTGGAAATATTGGGCAGAGACATGCAGTGATATTACCTTCAGCACCTTGGAAGAAGTACCAGTGGAGAACAGTTCCAGAAACCAAAACCAGCAGAAACACAAAACTATTTTGAATTGTATGTGAGAGCTGGTAATGACGCTATTGCAGACTACAACTACTAGCATGCATGAGCCTTCGTATGTGATAGTGGAAATACTGGATGACTAAACCTGAATTAAATACAGTTATTTAAAAACCATTTCTCCCAACAAGGTAGAGTGCATTCTCATTCTCACAAACTACGTCATTAAACTAACACATTCCATGGCAATGCTCCATTATAAACCAGGGTTGTGCTTTATCAGTGTGGGCCAAAGGGTATACAGTATTATAAAAGATTTACTATAATGGAGCATTTCATAAAAATAAAAAAAACACACCAAAATGAGTGTACTACGGTTAGTAACAACTGCTATCAACTAAGCGTACTACTGTCCTCACACAACTAATAGAGCTCTGGAGAACTGACTGCATACTGTACCAAATCTAAGGAACGAGAGAAAAGAGTTGGCCAGGAGAGGTTGGTCTGAGCAAAAAAACGATTCTGCATGAACATGAAATAACAGCGGGGTAGGGCATCAATGGAAGCAAAAAAATCTGACCTTTGTTCAAAAGAGTTGTAGTGACCTAATAGTGTCAAATCTTTAATAATAAAGTTTCTGTTGTTAGGAAGATCCTAAAACTTTGTTTATTGCCAGCCTAAAATTACATGACATTAAATCATTTGTAACTGAAAATGTCTTCTTAAAACAACATCCGTACAGTACAGCCTTTAAAATATGCCTCTTTACACAACTTTACTTCCTGTTAGGATCAAAGGCTGAATGTGATGGGATCGCTTAAATATTAACCTTAAATAACACCCAGGAATGCAACCAACATTGCAAACTGAATTACTTTTTAGCGGGTAAAACCTAATGGACCACCTGAAAGTGAATTAATTCAATTACTGAAAACACAACTTGTGAACTAATCTCTTCTAATTACTCAAGATATTTCTGAAAACCACATCTTGGAGTTCTTAAAAACAACTTACAGTGTTTGTACGATCTTCCATGCATCCTTCTGAAGGAGTACGAGGCAGACTGCAGGTGGATGCAGAACGCTCCTTCTCTCGCTCTTTCTCTTTTCCCTTCTCCCTGTCCCCAAACCAGGAAAATGGCATACAGGAAGGGATGGAAGTGATGGAGCCAGAGGGGGAAACATTGCCACTGGACTCATCCAGTAAGTCTCCTGATCCCCTGAGTTTAGACAACAAAGATGCCATTTTAATGAAGCTAACCAAGTAATGAAGATAAAATGATTAAATTATCTCTATATTAGAGAAGACCTATAAACCGTTAATGATTTTAAACTCATTAACTTCAGTACATGTAGTAGGTTTATATTAGGATAATTAAAATTCAAACCTGCTCCCTACAGATCCTCTAAGTGTGAGGCTCTCCCGTTTCTTGCCTTTGCCTCCAGACCTGCGAATACCACTACAGACAACACAAAGATGGTCAGAACTGTTAGAATTTTTTTGTCTTAGATGTACCTGATTGGGGAAAGACAGAAATGTCTGAAACGTCTGTCAAAATTACGTTTTAATAATAAATTCTAAAAAGCATACACATGAAATGCCTCTGTCAAAATGTTTTATCTTAATGGAAATTCACCCAGAAATGAATACTGACCGTGTGTCAGTGTGTCAAACTCCTATGGCTTATGGCTTTTATTTTGTTAAAGAAAATATTCTGTGAAAAATATTTTTTCCATATTCTGAAAGTCAACGAGGTCCAAAAAGGACAAAGTTAGCGAGAAATTAATCTATACAATTCGATATATTCAAAGCCTTCTTTGTATGATGAACAGAGCAAAAAGATGTATTCACTCTCAAAACACATAAAATCATTAAATATGTTAACTCAAAGCTCAAATGTCAACATCAATGCTACATTATTCTTCATTGGTTCTCGCACATCTTGTTACCAAATAGCGTGATGTTTGAGGTTCTTAGAACATATCCGTCATATGGATTAAAGTCTCAATACGTTTTTGGGAGCATGAAAGTTTTGGATTGCATTGACTTTCATAAAAATTTATATTACAGATACTGAAACACAAGTGTAAATTGCTGGCCAGACCATACCTGAAATCTGGGAATCGTCTTTTGGACTTTCGCGTTGGTGAACCATCACTCTCTTCATCTAAAAAGTTAAAGATAAATTTAAATCAAAAGCCTGTTCAGGTAAACCATTTTACCTGTAGGATATATGAAGAAGAATGCTCCAAGAAAACATTTTAGATGGGTTTTTTTTTTTTGCAGTTTGTACCTCTGCTTGCTCTGCTCTTGCTGCGCTCCTTGCCTTTGCTCCTCCTGTTTCTCAGATTGAGAAACATACTAGAGGAAGACTGTGAGGAGGATGGGGACTGAGGGGTGGAGGAGTCTTTAGGTGGAGACAGGCTAGCTTGTGTGCTGCTGCCTCCTTGGGGTGTTTGGCTCTGAATAAATACATCGCCTCTGCCTTCACTTCCCAGTTCACTAGTTTGTTCATGACCGAACTGTACCGAAGGAATGGGTATGGCTATGCTCTCGAGGTAGGATCGTCTTCTTTCACTATTTGTTCTTTCCTGGTTGCTGTACTGTATGCACACAGATTCCTATAAAGAAGATAAAATCAACATATCATTTTTACATAATATACAGGATAAATGTCTATCTAATAAACAGGCATCATTTGTATACTGTACACGCATAAAAAAACACTAGTTGTAAAACATGAATAAAAATGATTACATTTTTACTGAGTTCATATATAGGTATATGAACCCATATGAACTCATATGATTTTTTTTTGCCTTAGTTTTTTTTTGGGCCAGTACTTGTGCACATTTTTTTAATGCAATCATGGAAACATACAAAAGTTTGTGTTGGCCCTGTAACAATCCATCCTTTAAAAAAGTAATACATTCATGAAACTTCCATCAAAACATGACAGATCTTATTGGAACAGCATCTTACTGATTACGTCTGTCAGTAAAGAAGGATCTTAAAATGTCAAACAACAACTACAAAAAAGGACAGCACTTAAATTAATTAAAAAAAAATTTGTATGGTCATGTGTTACAATTTAACAGGGCTATAACAGGAATAGGCAATGTCGGTCCTCAAGTGCCACTGTCCTGAACAGTTTAGCTCCAACCCTGGAAAAAAAGCTATCACTATTAAAATTCTTACCTCTTAAAAGCCTTAGTAATCTAAAGACATTATTTAGCTTGTTCAGGTGTGCTTGATTAGGGTTGGAACTACATTGCCTAGACCAGGTCTATAACATATTTCCTTTGTGAGTCACTGCCATTTTACTACAAAAAAACTGTATGAATTAATAAAGATGAACTACATTTGGCTTTCGTTAGGGCAGTATACTCCTATTATCACGGCTGTATGTGCGCTAAGAAATCATGTTGTAAAATAGGCTGATGACGCAATATGGTTGTGTGCACTGCTCTTTTTGCAATGTTCAAAGTTACAGTAAAAATGCAAAAAATCTGGCTTTCATTTAGGCAGTTCATCATATTTCAAGGCCTTATGTCCACTTTAACTATGTGGCAGCCAAGAAATCACGTCACGAAATAGACTCATTGTTCATCGTCATATACAAGTTAAATGGTTCATGAAAAAATGGTTCATCCGGTTATGCCGACGGCCTGTCGACGGTTGCAAAAAAGCATCGAGATAAAATGTACATACACTGTATATGTTTGCTAACAACAAAAGGCATATGTGCAGCAACTAACAGCAGAGATTTACCAGTATACAATAAAAAACACCTTAGATTCTTGATACAAACCTTTAATTATATTCTCCAACATTGCAAACACAATTTCGCTCACAACGTCAGCACAGTCACAACACACGTGTAAACACATTCGCTCAAAACACAGTCATTTCGCTCTGACACAGTTCAGAATAGTACTGCACACGCGGTTACTATGGTTTCTTTACAAACTCTCAGACGCACTCGACTCACTGAACACACACACTCACTGCAGACGCGCTCAACTCGGCTCAACTCCTGCGCCTCCTCTTCCAAGATAGCATCTAGAAGACTTTAGACTTCCGCGAGTCTTAGACACCCGCCACTTCCGCGAGTTCTTCTGCGGCTGCACTGTACGTGCAACGCGAACCCAGCGCATGCGCAGTGAACTAGGTACAATCATTAGTAACGAGATAACCATGTGAAGTGGCGAATTTGTCCCTCTTTTGTGCTCGAGACACAAGTGTTCGTCAACATTAAAGAATCGACGTAACCGATAAGAAAATGCTAAGACAAATAAGGAGTTTGGTGGTTCCACTTCAAAAACGTCGACATAAAAGTTAACCAGGGTCGAGATAAGTGAACTCCACTGTAGTACATTCAAAATGTTTTGTATTCCACAAGATCAAACCCAACTTCGTTAAACCACTTATTTACTTCATTCAGTTCTAACAGCACTAATAAGGCTGTGATTTTAGAGGTATACTGACCCTTGAACTTTTTGCACCATCAGCCCTTTTCATAGTATGGTTTCTTGGAAATTAAAGCGGACATAAAGCCATGATTTTAAAGAAAGCCTATACTGCACTAACGAAAGTCAAATTGAGCAAATAGGGCTTTATTAATTAATGGGCATCCACACTCTCATTTTCTTCATAGTAAAATGGCAGTGACACACGAATGAAATAGGTTATATTATACATAAACCAAAAATTGTTATGCGTGAGCATGCGTGAGTTTCTCATGAGGACAAGAAAATCTATATATATATATTTTTTTTGTAAAGGTACCTTTATGGGCTCATCAGCATTTTATAATGGTGAGCCTTTCTTTTAAACTCAAGAGAAAAAAAAGGTTCTACAGGAAAGGCTAGTTTAACTATCTAATTATGTGACCTTTTCTGAAACTGTGTGAGGTATTTAAATGTTTTTGGTTTAACATACCTGTGATTGGCTAGGTGCCTGTGAGCCTTTTGCTGACTCTCTAAGTTTATTTCGGGATGGCCGCTTGCGTTGGGATCCTTGTACCAACTTAGCTTTGGCTCTGTAGACACTGGAGTCCAGACGAGCCGTCTGAGGAACATCTCCCCAATCTGCATCTGAGGACAGACAGACACCAACATCACAAAACCAGAAGAGACTCTAGCCTGTTTACATCTTTTCTGGACAAAATAATAATAAATGAATGTATTATAAGCCAAATAAACTAGAGTAACTAGAGCAAGAGCAAGATATAACATCTAGTCTTTTATTTTTGACCAGCTTTCACAGTATAAATGATTGGACAACTCTTTTGTACCAGAGTGAAGATCGTCTGTAGACAGTCCATTTCTTTCAGATGAACCAGAGGTCGGACTGCTAGGTTGACTCTCTCCAGCAGGGCTGCAAGACTCTGTGAGCTGGTCTGATCCAGTGCGGCCCTCCAGACAAGCTATCTGAGAAATGGAGAGAAGTATTACAACCATTTAATTTGGCTTTATGTGTTATCCTGTTATCTTTGTTTCTTATAATCTATAAATGCTTATTAAACTGATAGTTAAATTTGTATTTCATATTTCTTAAGCATTTCTAAAGCTTTCAGAAATGTTCCTTCTATGACTTTGCACTAATAACTAACATCTTTTGAAGCTTAATCAATATGTTTGATAGCAATGTTAACCACCAGTGGCTACGGTCTGTTCACACCAAGATGATTGAAAATTCGGTACGACAAACATTTTAGTTTGATTAAACCTCTGTTAATGTGTGTTAATGAGGTCTTCTGATAATTGTTTAAACACTTTTGATCATACGACCAGAATAATTGCTGTATTTTTGTAAAACGTCAGTGAATAGTAAAGGAAGGATCCAAAACGTATTGTATTTGGTGTTGTCTGATAAACCTTGCACTTTGACATAACATCAAACGTGACAGTGGTAGGGAATCACTATTTTCCTTTTGACCACTGTAAAGCTGCTTTGAAACAATCTGTATTGTATAAGTGCTATAAATGTGTTTGTGACCTTTGTTAAAAATAACACAAATGAACAGGATGTAGTTTTACCTTGTGCTGTAATTGCCTCACACTGCTGTTGTATTCTCTCTCCCTTTGCTCCAGTTTTCTCTTCAGTTCTGACTCTTTCTTTGCACATTCAGCCTCTCTACAAGTCAAGAACAGCCCGCCATTAAAAAAAAAAAACATGACAAAAAAAGTATTTCTGCTTATGACACTTGTGCCATTTAATGCTGTTTGGAGCATAACATTTCCAATAATCCAGCTTGATTCATAATTTCACTAATCAGTTCATTTCCAATAATGCTTCACCATCACTTCCAAGAATGATTGTGCTATGACAACACATTACATGCTCAAACACACCTCTGTTGGTGCTCCTGTAGAAGCGTGACGGTCGTATTGTATTTGAGTTGCAGGGAATCATGTTGATTCTGGGCTTCATTCAAACGCTGGTTGATAGTTTTGCACAGGGCCTGAGCATCAAGCCAGTGTTTTTCCAACTTTTCAATGCGCTCTCTGCTCTGTTCCACACTTCTTTCAAGAGCTTCACCTCGAGTCTCCCAAGACTTGCGTTCTGTTTCACTCGCATGTAGCTATGAAATAACATACACATAAAGAGTTAAACAGCTCTGCAGGTCCAATAAGTTATTAAATAAAATACAAAATCCTACCTTCTCTCTCAACTGATCGAGTTCTGTCACTGTGACACTGTGTTTTATCTGCAGCTATAAATAGAGAGTAAGCGAGACTGAAGAGAGAGCACTTCACAATGATGAATGCAAATAAATGTAAATTGACATTATACCTCTTTGAATTTTTGTATTAGCTCAGTGGGATCGATATCTTCAGGTAGCTCAATGCCTTGAATCTTCAGTTGTGAAAACACTTCCTGGGCCAAGTCATTAGATGTATTCTCTGTCCTCTGCTCCATTTCAAGCTCTTTCTTTTCATCCTGTATCAACCATAATATGGGCCCAACAATGACTCATTTATTCATGACAACAAGCTTATCTTTATATGTTCACAGACCTGTTGCACAACACTCTTTTCAGATAGCGGCTCAATTTCCTGTTGCTCCTGATATTGGTCATGGATTTGAGAAATCTGGTTTTCATCCTGTAGCTGATGGTTCTGTGGTTTGAAATGGTCTTCATGTTTTGGCTCATTATTTTCAGGGCTTGCCTCTTGTTGTAGAGTCTCGCTGATCAGACGGGCCACCTCGCTCTCCACTCCTGGTTTCTCCCGGCCAATGAGAAACCTGCATTGGAGGATGTAAAATTCCTTTACGAGGTTCTGGGACTATGAACCTTGCTGGTATTATACTGACTATGTGATTAGATTTTGGCCTAGTGAATCATTAAAAGACACTTCCTACTTAATAGGTGATGCATGTTTATTTTTCATAATGTGCAGTAAAGGTAATACAGGGAAAATCCCTCAAGCGAGTTGCACAATAGTGTGAGCTCACAGCTCATGTGGGGGGCTTGACAACTACTTTGGCTACAACTCCACACAACTCACTTTAGCTTGGTGTGTCAATACTTACTTGACCAGACCTTTGGTGTTCTTCAAAGTGGTGGCAGCAAAGATTTGAGTGACACCAACTAGACTGATTCCATCTACCTCCACAATCTGATCATTCACCCGAATTCTGGCAAGTAAAAATAACAAAGCACATTTGGATATAGAAGCACCAGAATCTGGTTTATTTCTGAATTTCATAAGTGAAATGTTGTTGAAAAAAAAGTTCTTACCGTCCATCCCGGTGAGCTGCACCTCCCTCTGTGATGGTTTTCACAAAAATGCCCAGCTTCTCTAGTCCTTGATCTGCCCCAACCCCCATCCCAATGATACTGATTCCCAGACCATCATTACCTACACAACAAAAAAAGTCAGCTCAAATACAATACTTGTGCAGGTTGAGACAATACATTCAGGAAACAAAGTGTGCAATAAATGTGTTAAATAAACCTTTCTGAATGTCTATAGGTAAAACATTCATCTTTTCAACCCTCTTTTCCAGCTCATATTCAGCAGATGCAGACACAGGGTCCACATCATCATTACTGCGATCATAATCTTCATTAGAGAAGGTAAAGTACACCTGGAGAAGAGGAAAAACAAATTAGACACCAGTGCACACCCACATCTGACTGCATAAATGAATGAGTGATTTACTGTTTTCGCACATAATGTTGATGATAAGAAAAAGTCCACCCAGTTCATTTGTAATAAAACAACAAAAATCATTCAGAAATCTTCGTGTTTATAACTACCCACATTTACATGTTAATGATGCCGTTACATGCTATTGGAAATTTCGTACTTCCCACTTCTGAAGTCATAATTACGAGCTTGTCGCATTTAAGTGTCATGACTAATACAATCTTAAGAATCGGCTGCAGGACAGAGGTTTGACCGGGTTGGATGTCCACCGTAGGCTGCAGCGAAACTCAGTGAATGATCTGGTATCGGTGTATCTGAATATAAGGAGTGTTGGAACAGTTTCAGATATTTCAGTGTCAATATCGAAATATCAATATTTTTGACAACACTAGTATAAAACATTCAACATGCTTCAAATGGTTATGTAAATATGCACTACTTTAATAACAAGACAATGTGATGTAGATGTTGTAGAAAAAACTAATAAAGAATACCAGTCAAAGTAATCGTTCTCCCTTTTGCCAAAGTTTTAAGTTTATGGCATGCACAACGGCCAGTTTCTCAGTAGTAAATATGACTTGAGAGGGCATTCCTGTCTAGTTTATATGAGGAAACTAATAGTTACATTAATTCTGATAGCATGTGAAGGCAACATAATCCCTACTCTGTATTTAGCAACTTGGAGATGAATACAGGCTGTGGTATTCAAGCTTCAAAACAGACATGAAAAAACAAACACAACATGTTCCACCACTATGTGCCAAGTCTTCAAAAGCGATACAAGTACTTTGTGTGAGGACTGAAATGCAGGTTACTACTCTCTGATTATCTTTCTCTTCATTGAGCTGTTAATGACTAAGACCGGATTAACCATTCATTGAGCTGAACTGAAAAATTGGGTCTATCGGATCTGTGACAAGTCATTCAGAGCAGTTTCACGCACTTGACCAAATGTATCTTTAAAAAGATCTCACTTAAGAGTGATTAGTTCAACCAAAAAATATTGTGATCATGGCAAGAAGAATTTAAGAGGATATCAAGATTTTCAACAATTAATTACATTTTGTGCTGTTCCACAACAGCACTTGGAATACAGTGCAAGTCATATGGACAACTTATTTTTTCATGAATATTTTCCATGCCTTTTGAACCTTTAAAGTAGGACTGTGCATAACAGAAATGGATGAATATTGCGGTTTTGATATTAGTTTTGAAACATTATTTCCTTACACACATACTTGTCTGTATAATATCTTTGGAAGTTGGCCTTACTAACAATATTTGCAGGCACTATTATCTTTACATGAATGATATGTGATGATGTCAGTTGTCCTGGTCGCAAATGCCTGTATTGTTGTTTTTTGTTCACCTGGTTCAGAATGTTCCATTGCTTTTCTACGAAAACACGTTTTCGCAACATCTTACGCATGATATGGTGTTCTACGCACTCAATGTTAAAGGTTGACTTTTAAAAAATGCATCTTGTGTTTTTAACCGTAAAAATTTGTAAAATGTGTAAATGGTCCCTTCTCTGTTTTACTGCAACAATAGTTTACAGGTCACGCAAATGATCGGTCTCTATGATCTCTCCTGTATCCAAAATATTCCAGAACCACGGATGTTGATTTTTCAGCCAAGTCCACAGTTTTCCGGTGAATTTGGGCTACTTTTACACTAATGCCACGGGTTGTTGATGTAGTCCGCCAGTTTTGTCGTAAGAGTAAATCCATTCTGTTCTGATCTCATGCTACATTTAGGCGTGCTGCATTCATATTATACACTGAGGGGGCAGGCAGAAAAATAGTGCTTTCTGTGGTTTAGAAATCGTGAATGCTCGCATTCGATTTTTATTAATTGCACAGTCCTAATTGAAAGCTCCCCTACCTTTGTAATCACATGGTGAAGAAAAAAACCCACCAAAACGTCATGACAAAATAACAAAAAACCTTCATAGCGACAAAAAAATGCTATGCACTCTAGATAAATCATAGTAAAGGTCTAAGAAAAAGAATGTCAGGATTTTGCAGGACTAAAACATCCTGAAATGACAAACTGATATTGAAACTACAGTGAAATTTTACTATATGCCAGTTTAAACTACTGGTTTAAACTGGCATATAAACAGTTAAAATAAACAGATTTATAGACTAAATTAAAAAATAGACTATTTATAGAATAAACAGAAGGAGAACACTGCCTCCAAATCAATTAGACACAGCAAAGTAACAGTATTTCACTTTTGATTCTACCACCCATCCGTCCCTCAGTCTTTCTTTCTCTACCACAATCCCATTTTTCCCTGTCTTTAATTTATTTTCTCTGCTTTCTTTTGTCTATCGTCTCTAGTTGTCATGGAGTAAGCGTGCACCTCTGAACAATGTCCTTTTCTTCCCAAACATGCTCAAGCACAGTGTCTCTTTCTATCTCCCTCCCTCCCTCCCTCCCTCACTCCCTTAAGCTGTGGCTTTTTAGCAAGAACACAGGACTATTTCTTCCTGGTTCTGAGAAAGACTGTCAGTGAACTATGACTTACAATAAGGAAGAAACAACAGATGTCACAGCATTCAGGTTGAGCGTCAAACCTGAAAGCCAGAGTTGGGATGACAAAAGCAGCATGATCAAGAAAAATTACAGAAATGTTAATCTTAAGAATAAAACTGTTCTAATAAGGAAACGGATCAATTGGCAGCGGTAAAAATGGTGGTTAACACGTTGGTGTGTAACAAACAAGTCAGCAACATATAATTGAGTTTTGGTGACTATACTGACCTCCATTGTATGAACCACCAACAACAACAACAAAACAAAACCATTTCTTAAAACATTTCTCAAAATTCCTCTTTTATGTTCCAAAGAAAAAAGAAAAACATACTGCATTGAAATGACATAAGAGTAACTAAACAATTAGAGAATCTTTTTTTGAGTGAAAAACATAATAATTTTGCATTTTTAGGATAAAGATGGATTTTGAAGACAACACATTTTATCTATAAGAGCTTGGTTTATAACCATGAGTTTATAAGTTCAGAGCTCATTGTCTCATCAAAGTCCAACAAATGTCTAACACAAACATCTGTTGAAAGGAAATCCTTATTTGCAACCCATCCGAAACAGGCAATTTACTTCCTGCTAAACCTATATATATATATATATATATATATATATATATATATATATATATATATATATATATATATATATATATATATATATATATATAACCTATATATATATAGGAAACAGGATGAGTAAACAACATGTCCACAAATAAAGAAAAAGGCTCATACTGAGGGTGGAGGGGAACATTTTTTGAACACTATGATATGTACACAAAAGGAGAGCCATGCTTCCTGATTTAGAGAGAAAATGCATCATAGCGCAAGACGAATGTTTAGTACCCACCTGCTCATCCCAATTCTATATATTCTAAATCTGCACGCTCAAAAAGGGCACAACAAGGAGGAAGGGACGTTGTGAAGAGTGGCGAACATTGAGCTATTGTAATGTGAAATGTTACCGACTTAGCATGTGTCCTGACCCATAAATGTATTGCTTCTTCAGTCTATAAGGCTCTGAAGAGAAATGTGACCTGGTTTTCAAACTTAAGAGATCTTTTAAGAGACCTGAAAACAACTGCAGTCCACAGGGAATGAAACAGTCTTGCACACATACTATAGTTACTGATTGGTTTTGAACTATGCGATGGACTTTTGACACATTCAGTACTACAACATACTCAATTTGACTTTCATTCATTTGTTCACACAAATGTAAGGTATAATTGATTTAAACAAAAAATAAAATAGCCTTATAAAGCAATCCACTTTTCACGGGGTCCCAAAGTCAAACACATGGATGACAGCACAATACACTTTCTGTTTTATGCAACCCACAGTGCCTAGTCTCAGGCAGATGAAGATCAAAGAGTTGTGCGTTTTTCTTTGATCAGTTATAAGAGTAAAATATTCAAATCTGTACTGACTGGCACAAGTCTCCAGTAGCCAGAAAAGGCAAAGCAACAAACCACAGTTTGTTTTGTATGTATGCTGTTTGGGGCAAGTTTATCTTTACAATTAATACAATAATATACAATAGGAAGAAAATCAAAGATCTGCATAGCATTGTCAAAGAAATGAGAAGAATAGAAGAAATTTGTAAAGATCTATGTAGACTTTGTGCTAAGAAATGTACAGTTCAAAAAGTTCACAGATGTCGCTCCACAAACTGATTCACTCCAAAAACGTATCAATTCACTAAAATAACGGAATGCATAACTGATATAAAAAAATTGGATGACTAGTAATTTCCTACTATTTAATTCTGAAAAAAACCAAACAGAGACTCTAATTATTAGTCCAAAATGTTCTGTATGTAATAACCTAGACTATTGTCTAACACTCGATGGCTGCTCTGTCAAGTCTTTGTCGCCAGTTAGAAACCTGGGTGTGCACTTTGATCTCTAGCATCTTGTAAAACCACATTTTTCCGTCTTAAAAATATATCTAAATTATGACATGTACTTTCAGTGACAAATGTGGAAAAGTTAGTTCATGCGAGAACAGTTCATAGTTCATGCGTTCATGAGTTCAAGATTGTTGTAATGCTCTATTGGGTGGATGCCCTGCACGCTTAATAAACAAATTCCAGCGGGTCCAAAATGCAGCTCGAGTTCTTACTAGAACCAGGTAGTATGAGCAAATTAGCCCGCTTCTGTCAACACTGCATTGGCTCCCTATTAAACACTAAATACATTTTTAAATCTTGCCAATAGCTTTAGAACTTAAGAATTAAAGGGTTTAGCTCCCCAGTACTTGAGCGATCTCTTAACACATTATAGTCTATTGCGATCCCAAAATTCTGGCCAATTGGATTTTGTCTTCCCCTAATAATAATAATAATAACCTTCATTTAAAAACTACATTTTGTTTTTACTTGTGTTGTCTTAGACTCATTTTTAATTAGTTTGATGATCTGAAACATTTAAGTGTGACAAATATGCAAAAAAACAACAAAAAAAAAAAACAGAAAGGGGGCAAACTCTTTTTCACACCACTGTATATAGTTCTGCTTGTGGATAACTGGTTTAATAGGACAGGAAAAATAAACCCGTTTTCTTACCCTGTGATATTTTCCTCTCGTTTTTAGAATAAACCTAATTTTGATACATTTCATATCTGTTACATGAACATTCAAATTTGAGTCGTATTAACTGAGGCAAGAGGTAAAGCCTCTAGATATGGAATTAAATCCTTACACATTTCTCTATTTTAAAAAAGAAGTCTGTCAGTACAGAAAAGAAATAGGATATTACATGCCTGAACTAATGCAAGCTCAGGCATGACCTGTTATCTTAAATGTTCCAGGTAGAACATATTTTACACTGATCCAGAACCACTGGTGAAGTCACAATTGTTAAGAGTCCGTAAAGTAATAAATAAGTCTCAATGTATATGTTTTGTGCTAAAACATAACGTTCTTCTGTATTCTGAGGCAAAATAAATAAAAGTTGTGTGTTCCAAATACCTTCAAACAAGTAGGATCTTGCCATATAAACCTTAAATAATAGTACCACCATAAAAATGCATAATTTTTAAAAGCAAGAGGTAAGTTGGTGATCGAATTGAGTCATGGGCATCTGAAGAACGTGTAAACAGATTTGGGTCACTGCTGGCAGACTAATTCCTTCAAGCTTTAACGAAAACCTTCTAAACCACTCCAGGGGAGTACAAACCGGCAACAAAGTTGAAGCATATTAAACTATTTAATTGATAGGTTTCTACCAAATATAAGGGAAAACTAGTTTAGACATACCTTGATTGGTGCTGTAGAGAACTTGATCTTTCTCTTTGGACTGAGGTCTTCCTCATCGGAGAGTCCTGGTAGTTCCTCAAATTCCTGGGATTCCTCTTTCACTTGATATTCCAAATCGTTGCTGTTGTCCTTGTCATCCACAAAAGCAGCATTCTCAATTCCACAAATTAAAGATCTTTTCTCCATCAAGCACTGATCATCTTGCTGTTGCCTCTCTTTTCCTTCCAAGATATCATATTCCATCTCTCGTCCATCATCCTCCTCCTCTATAGATTCAACAGATTCTTCTACTCCCTCATCCTCTTCCTCATCCTCTCCTTTCTTCTGTTCATCCTGTCGTTCCTTATCTTCAACATCGGTAGGGTTCTGCTCACTTTCCTTCATAACAGTCTCTAGTACTCTAATCTCCTCGTCAGTTTGGTGGGTCTTTAGTTCTACTTCCTCATTGTATTTTTCCTCCTCCTCCTCGTCTCGTTTTTCCATTATGTTATCCTCAAGAAACTTTCCCTCCCCTCTATGGTCTTCCTTTTTTCCAGTCTGTACAGATTCCTCACACGCCCTCCATTCCTCCTCATGTTCTTTAACGCTCTGTTGTGATTCCTTCCCAAGGAATGTTAATTGGAGCTCCTCATTGTCGGTCAGCAACCTCCCAGATTTGAGATTTGGGGATTGGTTTTCCTTTCCAACCTCTTCAAAAACATCATCCTCAACATGTTCCTCTTCATTGCCTTCACTCTCGGATGATTCAGTCTTCACCACTACCAGCTCAGCCCTGACTGTGGACAAACCAGAAACCTTATTGTCTTCATCCTGTTGTCGTTGAAATGCAGGATCTTCTGCTACAGATGCATGACTAGTGGTACTTGTTGACAAGTGGTCGATCTTTTCGCTTGTATACCGAAGAGTGGGATCTGAGGAGGTATCTTCTGAAGAGTCAGTAACATGTTCTTTTGCTGCAGAACTAGTATTATGTAATATCTTCTTCATACAGATTCCATTCAAATGGGTACTGTGTGCATCTGAACCATTTAAGTTGGGGAAACATGCTTCAGCCGGAGAATCAGCCCACAGTGAATAAGAGGTAGGGGAACTACAGCTGTCTGGTGACGAAGGGGGATCTGAATGGTCACTTGCAGCAGAGGGTGACTGAGAATGGCTAATGGGACTGTGGGATACAGTGGAGGGAGCAGCTGACAGCGACTCACTATCGCTGTCCAACATGAAACTCTCCAGGCGTCTGGATATTGGTCCAGCATTCATGGATACACTCAGCTTGTGTGGTGTTGTCTCACTTTCGCATTTCCCTTTTTCCTCATCCTCCATTTCTTTTGCCTGTCCCTCTGACTCTTTAGGTTTGTCCTTTCTTTCTCCAGTAACTGAAACTTTCCTGTCTTGCCTCTCAAATGGTTGAGGCCAGATAACTTTAACGGAGGCAGATCTCTCCGTTGGAGACTGATCTTTAAGGCCACTTTCAAACAGCTTCCTGGTCATTGAGAACTTCTCAGCCAGTGCTGCCTTGTCAATTGAAACATCCTCTGTTTTACGTGCCTCAAAGAAGGCTGAATCTAGATTGGAAACGCTACTCAGACTGGATCTGTAAGGGGTGGAATCTAGAGGAAATTTTGGTGACGTGGGTTTGGTGACATTGGGACTGTCTTGATTCTGTTTTCCATCCATTTCCAAGAATATATTTTTTATTTTGCTCACTTTGTTTCCTGACGGTCTCCCACGGTTCTCACTGCCTCCATTAGAGAAGGGAGAAGTCGAGCTGATTGATGCGCTCCCATCAAATGAGCATTTGATGGAATGGAAGTCTGATTTATAGGCGTTCCTGTGAGGAGATGCACTTCTCAGTGCCCGTTCACTTTTGTTTTCACTTTTAATCATGATCACAGATAAAAAGAACAAATTTGAAGATTTGGTGGTCAGTAAGTAAAATAGTTAAAACTGGGGCTAAAAAAAGCAGTGAATATCCAGGTGCATGGTACGTCCACATTCACACCGGCTGAGATTGTAGACACAGATGTTGCCGAGTGACGGACACAGTGACAACAGCTCTTACCTACAGCAGAGACAAATCAAGAAATGTGTCAGTCTGTATTTTAACTCTCTCCTCAATACATTTACCAAAATATGTATTTTATATACTATATCAGTGTTTTTGTGTTCCAAATGCTTCCAAAAGGCAAATTCCAAATTTTTATTAACAAAGAAAACTGCTAGCGGAGGTTTCCAGAAATTGTATAAGTGTAGCTAATATACTAGAATACTGTACAATACTATTCTAACTGATCTAATACAAAATTTCAATATTGGAAAATGTTCTGATAATAGCACAGACACACGATGGAAGTCCTCTCCAGCGATTTTGGCAGATTAATCTGACAGATGATTATCCACACTGTTATCCACACAAATACCATCAGTGGAAGACATGACATAAACACAACACATAATTGATAACACAACAAGAAACCAAATAAATAAACAAATGTAGGTCAATGGTTCATGTAAGGAATTCTGTGAATTCCCTTTTCTCACAAGTTACCAATGCTTGATATGCTTAACTCTTTCTTTTCTTTTCTACTAAAACATAACCTAAACATTCTTACATAAATTGTTCATACTGTTCACTTGCAAAAATGTTTACCAAATTAAAATAATAATAACAGTAAACATAATTGAAAACAGTCTTTTAGCCTACCGTAAACCGATTGACAGCTTTTTGTTTTTACATTCTTAAAATTAGTTTTTTTTTTTGTACTTACATTTTTACAGTTAGCAGGTGTCCAAAACGCATCGTATGATAATATATACGTCCTTTTTGACAATCGCTCTGTTCCCACTGAATGCTGTAACCGACTTCAAATGAAGCTTGACAAGTTTAAGTTTCTGCGAGGAAGTTTGTCTTTGCGTTTTTGAAAACAACACGACTGGATAAACGAGTCTAAACCTACCTGAATTTCATTCATTGCGACTTGAGAAAGAACAGAGAAACCATAACCGAAGCCCAAACAATCACAAACTTGTTAGACGTCGTCATTCCTTCCTCTGAGGTCTACATATCTCTCTCCGTGAATGTAACCAGCTCAACAAACCTTATCCTCACATGCGCGCTCCCTCCTTCAGCGTCATACTCACTGCTTCTTTCCGGAGCTCGCGAGTCAGGCAAGCGCGCGCACGAAGTGGCAGAGAAGGAAAAAAAATACTTGGACAACCGTGGGAAAGTCCGTAATCTCATCCATAAAGTAACAGCTAAATCCAGATAAGGACTGGGGGCGAATATAGCCTATTATTGACATTACATATTTGAAGAAAAAAATACATATGGTAAATTGTATGGGAACAGTGCCTTGAAATGTTTTAAAGATACACTGATTTTAAAATGATCTCAAAATCCTTCCTGCTGTGCAGAAAAAAAATAGTTTCAAGGTAAAAATTCAGATTTTCTCTTTTCAATTGGATCTGATATTCTGATATATATATATATATATATATATATCCTAGAACTAAGAAATAGACCTATGGGCTCTCAAATCAAACTGGTTCCAGTGCACCAGTATTTTTGGGGACACGGTTGCCATATCTGAGTTTAATCTCTCTGACAATTACAAGTAGGTCACCATCTTAGTGCTACTGAGACGAGTCGAGTGGAGCAGAGGACAAGGAAATAAAAAAATGAGCTGAAAGTAAAGGACAAGTGAAGGATTGAAACTGCATTGCAGATAAATGTCATTGACACAAAACAAATCTGAGCATAATGCAAATGAAAAGAGAACAAAGCCAAACAATACTGTTCACTAATGACACTGTAAACTCTCAATAAAATGATGCAAAGATTTATGATATACCAATTTGCACTAGACATTTTGTCCCCTTCTGTTTGTCTTGGTGTGGACTGTGTTCCATTGTAAATTTCAGTGTGATCAAATGAAGCCTCTAACAGATGGCATTTTGTAACTACATATTGAAAGTAGATTATCTCTGCTGATCCGCTGTTCACAGAGACAATCAGCATAACAGGAGCATGCAGTACCATTTAAAACTGCATATGATTACTAATGTAAACTGTATTCCAGTAACTGCAGGGTGTATTTGTGTTTACCTATTAGCAATATTAATTGGAATTAAATACTCTCTGCGATTGTGTATTGCAGGTCTGAAGAGCTTAAACTGTTATGTCTGGGTCCCTCAGAAAGAGCAACAAACTGCTGATCCTGAGAAATAATTCTAATTATGTGCCACAAGGTTCATTCTTAGAGATCTCTAGTATGTTTTCCTTCCCCAGCATCAATGAGAAAACATTCTTAAAATAAGACAGCAAAATACTTCAGTTATGTAGTCAGATGCATTACTTTATAAAAAAGAAAAAGAAAAAGAAAAAGAAAGAGTTTTGGCAGACAAAAAGAAAAGGAAAAGAGACACTTACCATATCTTTGATATTCCTTTCCAGTGAAAAAGAAAATGCTTTACATCTCAATCCAGATTTGATGAATGAAAGTAGCCTGTGCTGCTGATCTCTCAGTCCTGTTTCACTATGTCATGACCCGTGTTTTGTTTCTGTTTGTGAAAAGTTGTGACGATTTCATCGTCAAAGTCCTTTTTGCTTGGCCCGGGTTTATTACATGGCCTGAATTTGGTGCTGTTTCCCCCAGGTGGCCTCAGGACCTAGATTTATAAAAATATCACCCAATCATAGAGGCAGCAAGGATGAGAGAATGAGAGAGCAATTCGAGAAAATTAGCTAGATCTAGAGTACAATACAATTCACGCATTTATACAGAAATGAACTGTTGAGTGAATGTTCTCCTTTCCTCAAAATAAAATGATCTTGTTTGAAGCAAATGAAAGATGATATAAAAACAAACTTACAGTGTTGATAGTCAGATTTGATCAGACTGAATCAGGGCGAACACATGATTAGTAAAAAATAAAATACTTATGTTGCATTTTTTCAACAGTGATGATTTGTTGTATACGACATGTAAGCATATGTCAATGGCTGTAAGAGTTTCTCTGACCTCATTAGGGATATAAATAAACCTTGGTCTTGGATTGAAGTTTCAACAGGAATTCTTTTATAAACCATCCTAGTCTAACACTATGCTTTATCTCTGTTTAGGCAGCCAGCTCAAACACTGAAGTTTCAAAATATTTATTGAGACAATTATTTGCAATAGTTAACCATGGAATCTCATATTTCCATACTCTCAGCTCCATGGATCACATATATATATATATATATATATATATATATATATATATATATATATATATATATATATATATATATATATATATATATGAAGGACTTTACATAGCATACAGTAAGCTCTTCTGAGAGATCTGATGGGTGATGGCACTACAGAGACACAGATGGTGATCTATTTACAACTCTTAATTTAGAACTTTAAGTTTGCCACGTATTTTGGCCTGCTACACTTTGTTCATAATTAATCAAACACATAACACTGATAACGATGAAGACTCCCACTTAAAGCTGAATTTAGTCTCTTGTATTTACTAAAGACATACTTGTAGAATCACATCTTAGAAAGTCTTAGAAAACAGATAGAATATCTAAAAATGAGACTTGTGTGTATTTCCTGTTGCTTATTCATTACTGAAAAGGGATTTTAACGTTAATTTAGAGAACTGAAAAACAGTTTTAGGATTGTAACTTGATTACAAATGGACATATTTGTTGTTTTGTAAAAGCTCTCTGATTCTGCACAGTGAATCGTAGTGCCCCTGAAGAAAAATTCCACTCTTTCATGGCTTTAGGAGAGAAAGAATTGTCTAAACTTGTTAAGTCATCAAAATCAACAACAGGTATGTTAAACCTGATACCAGCTAAGCTACTGAAAGAGATGCTTCCAGAGGTCATATATCCTCTTCTTAATATCATTAATTCATCTTTGTCATTCATCTTGGTCATTGTCATTTGACTATCGACCAAACAATTCTTTTGAACAGACTCAAAAATTATAAGTATGGAGTACTGCAAGGTTCAGTACTCTAGCCTAGAGTATTGTCTAACACTCGATAGGTTCTCTGCCAAGTCTTTGTCATCAGTTAGGAACCTGGGTGTGCTCTTTGATACCATTCTTTCATTTGAAAGCCACGTTTCTAGCGTCTATAAAACCTCATTCTTCCATCTTAAAATATATCTAAACTAAAACTTATGCTCTCAATTACAAGTGTGGAAAAGTTAGTTCACATATTCTAGCTCAAGGCTAGATTATTGCACTGCTTTACAGGGTGGTTGCCTTGCACGCTTAATAAACAAACTCCAGCTGGGCCAAATCACAGCAGCTGGAGTTCTCACTAAAACCAGGAACATATTAGCATATTAGCCCGGTTCTGTCAACACTGTTTTGGCGCCCTATCAAACATTGTGTACGTTTTAAAATCTTGCTAATTACTTACAAAGCATTGAATGGTTTAATGGTTTACAACTATGCTGATATTAGTCTCTTTGTTTATCCAAAGGTAGACCATAGTCAGCCCTACCCAAGCCGTATCCAGGTCAGATGAAGGACTAGACATGAGCACAACACAGCCCTGAAGTGTCAGCAGTGACTATGATTCTACTAGACCCTCCCCTTTGAAGGCCTCATAAACAAACAATGGCACAGATCCTCAACAAAACCCGTCTCCATACCGGCTCCATAAAATATTTTGAACGTCCTGATCTCAATCTGATTTTTGACCTAAAATGTTATCTGTATCATAATCATTCACTGTTTGTTTGTTGGCCAGAGGAGATCTGATCCCAAGACTAAGATTGGTTTCTCCCAAGGTTTTTTCTCCATTCGGTCACCTGATGGAGTTTGTGTTTTAAGGCACAAGTTGGAGGCATGTTTACAGATAAACACTTTGATAGTTTTTCATCTCAGGCTGACATTCAGGGTTCTTGGAAGTTACTGGCAGGTACAGTGGGATTCCATTTGTGAATGATATTATTTACTGGCTCGAGTCACTTCATGTAATAACAACTGGGAAGATGATTTAACAGGCTATAATAATGATAACAGCACTAAGCACTCATCAAACAATGAGTGTACGTATTTACATAGTTGTACCACAGCGGCTTTGGCTTATGGTCATCTTTATTATATCAAATGCCATATAATTCTTGGATAGCATAATTACAGCTGAAGGTAGGGGCAATAGATGGTCTCAAGCTCTCATATGAATATGTTGTGGCTCAGCGGAATGTGCTTTTAAAAATCTTGCATGACTGAGTTTTTTCTTCTTCTAATTAAACCAATTTAAATAGCATTGATTGCCAGTGGAGTACTGAGGGCACATTTGATTGTACTTTATTGTGTGATTTCAGTGGCAAAAGTGAAGAATAATAAGTCAACTTAATGCAACAAAATATTTAGTATCTGGTAAGGGTAAGATTTTTAGCTGAAATCACAAATTTTCAGCTAACACAACATACAAGATTAAATAAGATTTTTGAATAATGTCTGTAATCAAAAAGTCGAAGGGTCCCATTGAATTCCATAGTATTTTTGTTTACATTTTTGTTTTGTTCTGTATTCTTAAAAAAAAATTGTGTCCAGCAGAAGAATGACATTCAAACAGGTTTGGGACAGCTCCTAGGTGAGTAAATGACACAATTCTCATTTTTGGGTGAACTAGCCCTTTCACTCATCGGAAACCCAAATACCTGCACGTGGTTACCGTGCATGTGTTGTTTGACAGCTCCCTCTAGCGGAACAGCTGGGAACTTCCTTTGCTGACACGACGACTTCAGCAGCACCTAGACAGCAGCAGGACCTGATACAACAGAGTAGCGTCGCGACTCTCGCTCCCGCTGCCCTGGACCACAGGCGCCTCTCTCCAAGGTTGGACACCTGAAAAACACTCCCTCTCTACGTTTTCTGTATACATTGACGCTTTAGAATTACTTGCCGGTGGAGCACCGGTCGGGGTCGGATGATTTATTGGGTAGCCTATTGCGAATGCATGATGTGCTGTATTTGAGTTTTATTTCTGCTAAGGACATAATACAGAACATGGCGCTGATGCAACTGATGGTGTCTGGTGCAGAAACAATTTATATCCTTCTATTCTCCAGTCATGTCTTAGACGATCAGGAAACACGCTTTTCTTGTCGTGGCATCTAGTCACACTGTAGATGCATGACCTTATTGTATAACCATGTCATATTTGTTCGGTATGAGATGAATCTAGGAAGAATTATTCATCGATATTAAAATAGAGAAATGGAGCAAAAAATACTTAAAAATGTCTCAAATAAATAAATATTTTACGTTTTATTTATGCTACATGTCAAGTTTTGCCGCATACAGCGTGTGGCCCGTGCTGCTACATTGTAACCCAGACAATGCTGGGGGAAAATCCTTCAAGGATACTGTGACATTAGCCGATTTATCTCAAGAATTTGCATAATTTTGGTCAAAAGGTCCCTAATCATGATTTGAAATATCAATTAATTTATTTTATAATTTTTGCTTTTTGTAATTCATAAAATTGTATTAATTTTGAGCATTTCTAAACTCTCGACACTAGATTCCTTTCAAAGACAAAGGACACATTTATATAACATTTTATATAACTACTTCTAAAATAATATGAAGAGATTTAGACTATCTACTGCTATGAGGTATCATGAGTTAATCATATGCGAGTCTGTACATGTATTGCACATTGTTTGCTTTAGTATGTCAATGAAAACACTCATAGTTATGGTTCATACTTATGGCTATACTGATAAAAAACAACAGCAAAAATAAAAACCAAAAAAAAAATTCAGCCAATTATTAATTTATTGTAAATTAACTGAATAAAGAAGAGTTGACAAAATATGCAAAGTTAAATAGTGCTATTGTGTGGTGGATGCAGTACATCTGAGCGCAATTAGACCATAAATAACTTATTTGTATGATTAATTATTCAGTTTCTTTTTTCCTGTTGTAGGCTAACTGTAACCCAATGAGAGCTCAGTGATGGGTAAGGAGAAGCTCCATATCAACATCGTGGTCATTGGCCATGTGGACTCTGGGAAGTCCACAACCACTGGCCACCTCATTTACAAGTGTGGAGGCATTGACAAGAGGACTATTGAAAAATTTGAGAAGGAAGCTGCAGAGGTATATGCATGACCAAAGAGATATAACTACATCATGTTACATGTTATCACCTATACTTAATGTAGGCTACGTAATTTATTGAAGGAGGAATGAAAGATGACCTACTTGGCCTATGTGTAAGTTTGCTTTATAATCAATTCTATAAACAATAAGTTAATATCCAATAACTTACAAGGATAGTTTCCCAAAATCTATATTCAAAATATATTCTATATTCATGTATTCCTGTCTTCAGCGGAACACAAAATAGATATTTTGAAGAAGGACTGTTTTTGTCCAAACAATGAAAGTCAGTGAGGTCCAGAACAACACTGCACACCATTGACTTTCAATGTATGGACAAAAACACTGAAAATTGTTTTTATTTTATTTTTTTGGACAAAATTTGGTAGTACCAAATTTCCAGCCAAAATGGCACGACTTTACTTCCCATTCCACTTCCTTTTTCACACCACTCACATTCTCTGGGATGGAATGCCATAAACGAATACCAGCGAAGTGATATGAATATGACATAACTGTGCTGTTGGAACACTGTTTGACTTATCAAATTGGAGGACTGAAAATAACTGTTGCATAATGCACTTGTGTGACAGAAGCAGTTCATACAATAAATTCAGTTATAGTCTTTCTCTATTCATATATTCAGTATAATATGATATACATATAATTCAGTCTTTCTCTATACATACATTACCTTTTATAGATGGGAAAAGGCTCCTTTAAGTATGCTTGGGTCCTTGACAAGCTCAAAGCTGAGAGAGAGAGAGGAATCACCATCGACATCTCCCTGTGGAAGTTTGAGACCAGCAAGTACTATGTCACCATCATTGATGCTCCAGGACACAGAGACTTTATTAAAAACATGATCACTGGCACCTCACAGGTTTTTACATAATCGCATAACAGAGCTGACCAAAAAGTTTATTCCACCAAAGTGTTTTAATAATCTTTCATTTCGCTTGATTACAGGCAGACTGTGCTGTGTTGATTGTGGCAGCTGGCGTTGGTGAATTCGAGGCTGGTATCTCAAAGAACGGACAAACACGTGAGCACGCCTTGCTGGCATACACCCTGGGTGTCAAACAACTGATCGTGGGTGTCAACAAGATGGACTCTACAGAACCCAATTACAGCCAGAAGCGCTATGAGGAGATTGTGAAAGAAGTCAGCACTTATATCAAGAAGATCGGCTACAACCCCGATACAGTGGCATTTGTGCCAATCTCCGGATGGAATGGTGATAACATGCTGGAGGCCAGCCCAAATGTTGGTGTCAAATTACCTAAAGATGTGCATTTTGTATTTTATCAGTGGAATCAATTGCTTTTGTATTTATTAAACAATTAATAATAATAATAATACTATTAAACAATACACTACAATAATAATATACGCCACCATTTTTTTTGGAAAGAAGTCAGCTGACCAAGGCTGTATTTACTTGATCTAAAATAGTCATATTGTGAAATATTACAGTTTAAAAGAACTGTTTTCTATTGGAATAGATTTTTATTTTTAAAACATATTACAGTATAATAAATAAATACATTTAAAATTTTACTCCTGTGATGGCAAAGCTGAATCTTCAGAAGGCATTGACACAATCCTTCAGAAATCATTCTATATATGCTGATCTACTTTACATTTATTCATTGGTTTGATGATCAAGACATTTTTTTTAAATGATCAATTATGAAAACTTTTTCAGTATTCTTTGGTATGGATTCAACTGAATGTGCCTTTGCTGAATAAAAGCATTAATTATAATAATAATAATAAAAAAAAAATTCTTACAAACCACAGACTTTTGAACAATAGTGTATGTCACTCTATTGTGTTTACAAAGAGCTTCCAAATGTCCAAATCCTAATATGATAACGTAACATAATAATTCATAATAATGTATTGTCTCTGTAGATGACTTGGTTCAAGGGCTGGAAGATCAATCGTAAGGATGGTAGTGCCTCTGGGACAACTCTGTTGGAGGCTCTGGATGCAATTCAGCCTCCATCCCGTCCCACTGACAAACCCCTGCGACTCCCATTGCAGGATGTGTATAAAATAGGAGGTATAACGACAACCAAACTGAAAGGGTCTCAATAAGAACACTTGTTTAAAATGAACTTTAAGATCATATGAACTGTATAGCTAATCTTTTTCTTGTAAAGATGTGTGACCATGAATGACATGACTGTTTTCTAATCGGCTGGGATAGGAGAAAGTTTTACTGTATATGCATCACCTTTAATCCCCAAAATATATTTTAAGAGTGTAAAATAGCTGACATTGCAAACTCTTTTACCTTTGCACTCTTTCTGTCTCTGTGTAGGAATTGGTACTGTGCCTGTGGGACGTGTAGAAACAGGCATTCTGAAGCCCGGTTTAGTTGTGACATTTGCACCCGTGAACGTAACCACTGAGGTGAAATCTGTGGAGATGCATCACGAGGCTCTATCTGAAGCTTTTCCAGGCGATAACGTAGGATTTAATGTGAAGAATGTCTCAGTCAAAGACATACGACGTGGGAATGTTGCCGGTGACAGCAAGAACGATCCTCCACAGGAGGCTGCAAGTTTTACCGCTCAGGTAAATGTCTTAATTTGGTATTTTATACAAAACAAAACCCCCAGAGTTAAATTAATTCTGCTCAGAGCACATTTGGTCCCATTCCAAAGAGAGTTAAAGTAACTTTGAATCAGAGTTAATGAGCTAATGCAGTGATTAGTTAAGGGATGACCTTATTTCTGTCATACATCTACAGAAGTTCTTATTGAGAATTAACAGAGGTTTTGCTGTTGATGTCTTATTGAAATTTGGTCTTATTTATAATTAATACTTATTTAGTCACCATTATGGTAATCAGTGTTTGCTTTAGTTGGGCATTTTGACTCTTGGCTTTTTAAGTGAGGTTGTGGTCTTTGTAACAGCATTTACCAAAACATGTAATTTGTTGCTAAAAATTATTTAAGTATTTCACAATTGTATATCTGACCAAAAGTGATTTTTTTGTTATTAATGGATTATATTCATTAACAACACTTTCCTGACTATTTTCTTTCAAAGACCACAAACTGCCAAGAGTAAAACTTCCCAACTAAAGCAAACACTAATCACCATAATTTTTCAATAAACCATCATCTAAACCTAAAAAGAAAGAGTGGGACTCTATGTTCTCTGAGCAGAGTTGATTTTACTAAAATTACAAAACAAATTGAGGGAGTTCTGTATATGGCTGTTAAGAGTCTTACAACCAAGATATTTATCTTTTTAAAATGCACTTTTAATTAGAGGGTGTTTTCAATCGATTCACTTATCCATTTTTTGCTCTGGTCAGGTGATCATTCTGAACCATCCGGGTCAGATCAGTGCTGGTTATGCTCCAGTGCTAGACTGCCACACCGCTCATATTGCCTGTAAGTTTGCAGAGTTAAAAGAGAAGATTGACCGTCGCTCTGGGAAGAAGCTTGAAGATAATCCCAAGTCCCTGAAATCTGGGGATGCTGCTATTGTAGATATGATACCAGGCAAACCCATGTGTGTGGAGAGTTTCTCAGAGTATCCTCCTCTTGGTAAGGGTCATATCTTAATTTGGATTTTCAAATAAATAAATTCCACTAGTGTTTATTATAAATCAGTTCATTAGCAAAGGCACGCCTACTGCAAAGATACCAATAAATTGTTTCAAGAATTTTAACTTTTTCCAGGGCAGGTATAAATTAATTAATAATAGTTTTTTAAAATGTTTTTTTAAGCAACTTTTGCTTTATTGTACAAGACAGGAAGTGGTAGGAGAGAAGAAAGTGGAACAGGAAAGGATTTTTGAAACTTGCAGCCATATAGGCCATAACTCTTATTAAATAATGAATAATTCTAATAATAAATACAGTAATCCCTCGCCACTTCGTGGTTCAAGTTTCGCGGGCTCAGTGCGTTGCGGATTTAAAAAAAATATTATTTAAAAAATAAAAATTCTAAAATACCGCCATATCGGCAGCTGTATTGCGGAAAGCAGCAATTTTATTTTATTCGCATTGTTTTATCGTGATGCGAGAAAAACGATTTCCCAGGATGCCAGACAAAGAGAGAAACTTTCTCAGAGGCTTTGTACACACCCACAGGAACTCAGACAAGGCACGAGATTGGTTCCCGGAGCGACGAATGAGAGCATGAGTGGATGTATCCCGTGAGCTGATTTTCTGGTCCTACTTCGCGGATTTTCACCTAATCCGGTCCACATTAACCGCAATAAACGAGGGATCGCTGTATTTTAGCAGGTCCTTTAACAGGAGGTGAAGGGGTAATTATGTTAGCCATTAAAATAATAATATAAATTGAACAAAAACTGAACTTAAATGTCATCCAATGATACATTAAAAAAGCTAATAGATACTCTTGCTAAATATTTCATTGTCCCTCACACATTAAAGCAAAATTATAACAGCAAAATCTTGTGGGGAAGAAAAGGTCAGTTGTCTGTTGCCAGTAGTGTATCAATTCATGAAGTGCATCTCAGCCAGAAGTCAGTTTCAAACAAGGCAACTATCTGTTGGTCAATATGACAAATTTGTGTGACCAAATCTAAGCTCTGCTTTTCCAATTATTTTCATTTCCCAGGTCGCTTTGCAGTGCGTGACATGCGTCAGACCGTCGCAGTGGGCGTCATCAAAGGTGTTGAGAAGAAGACCCCCACCTCTGGGAAGGTCACAAAATCTGCCCAAAAGGCCCAGAAGAACAAATGAATGTTGTGCTGGGCTGCGAACATTTGGGTCAGCCACACCAACTCCATAAACAAAGCTTGGTTAATTATCACAATGCATCGCAAAAGCAGAAGACGGAAAAGTAAAACTTGCACCTGCTTGACAATGATCATATTTATGTTTAACTGTATGTTCAATTTGACATTTTAAGTCTCTGTTGTGGTATTTGTTCTATTGTTATAAGCACTTTAAGAAAATCTGCCTCTAGTGGGAGGGTGGAGTAAGCTTTGTTTATCCCAGCTTGTGTGCAATACCTAAACCTTCTTGCTAACTTGTGACCTTGCTTATAATAGTAGCTAACTGTTACAACTTCCAATCCAGTCGGTAGAAGATTCTTGGTTAGACTGTTCTGATTTGATGTGTCGTGATGTAGCTTTATATGTCTTTTTCTGTGTGCATTCTGTAGTTTTTTGTGTGCATCAAGTTTAAGTATCTAGCGCACTTTACTGTCTACCCTGACAGTGCTCTGAACAAGCATGAGCTATCTTGTTTGCACTTGCACTCATGTACTTTAAGGATAATGTGGTTCTCCATTATCTAATGTATGTCGGTTCATAACCAACAATAAAATATATTTGAACTCTGACATCTGTTTCTAAGTAACTAGACAAGGAAATAACAATAGAGGACATTTCCAGAATAATCTTTGATAAGTATAGGCATGTATGCTATTGTATTTAGGAGAGATCTGACACAAATATTCACCGCTGTTTCACACTAAAATGACAAAAACAATTACTATTAAAAAAACAATATAATGAAAAATATAATTATTAGCAAAAAATAAGCATCTATAATTAACAACAATAATAAAATATATATGTTTTTATTCATTAGAATAATTGAACACATATATAGGATTTATTAAAATGAAGAATAATTGCCGTTTTATTATTGTTAATAATTTAGATTCACATAAAGAACAGGTAGGATATAAGTTGGGCTGCAGCTGCAATGTGATCAGAGCTAATTACAAAAACAACTAGCGTAATGTTAATATGGAGGTGTATCTTTCAACATTTAATCTGCTTTATAAAAACTATACAATTTTCAGCAGCATTAGGTTTCTTCAAAGTTTTTGGCACTTTTATTGTACATAAGAAAAGTAAATGAACTTTCAATATAATATGATAAAGTCAGAAAGTGCAAAATATGCTCTGACCACTGTCAAATTCAGGTTGATGAGGCTTTCTCTAATGAGACTCTGTTTTGTATACTGAAGTCATGCAGTGTTCATTCAGTCCAATTAATAGTTCATGCTATCTTTGATTTTGATCATTTCAGCAGGTTGATTATTAATCTACCACATTCATTTTTTTTTTAAATGTTACAGTACATTTATAAAAGAACAACGCATGCAATGATATGTCATGTATGGTGACCTATACAAAATTTTAATTATTATTTTTTAAATAAACCAAACTAATAAAACATAAAAAATGATAAAAATGTACCTTTCCCTAATAAAAATACAAAAAACCCTCCAAAATAAAATAAGCTCTCATATCAAAGTTTCATTCCATCAGAGGTGGTTTTTAAGAACACATTAGATATAATTATTGTAGATGTTATTTTAGTCGAACATGTGGCATAGACTCATTGCTTCCCGTATTGGGTGAATGTCCACTTGCTAGGTTGTTGCTAGCGCCAGCTGTAGTACTTGTCCTAAGCAGCTCAGAGGAGTAGGACACATCAATGGGGGGCTGAGAAAGAAAGTCGAAACCTTGAGTATGTGTCTTTGAGACCTCCAGGTCTCTATCACCGATGAAGAGATCAGTTTCTCCCCAGCCCACTACCCCCATCTCAATGCCCCCAGCTGAAGAGTCCTGGCTGCTGCTAACGCTAGTGGAGAAACTAGTCTGACTAGAATGCCTTTCCAGACCCTCTAGAGCGGGCTGCATGAGGTCCTGCACAGAGAGGGACTTCCCCAATCCTCTGTCCCCACTGCATTGGCCTTGAACCAGGATAAGAGGTGAAACTGGAACAAGGGGGTCCATCTCCACCTCTGCATCCAGGCTTATATGTCTCCTCCAAGAACTGTCTTCTTTAGCATTCGGTCTGGTTTTCTGCTGAAGCTTGCAGCCCACACTAGAGTTAAGGCCAAAGTCTATCCCGACTCCTCTAAAGCAGGATTTGGTGTAGTCAGCAGGGTCTGACCTAGAGGGTCCCATGCTGCAAGAATGGCCTGGTTGTGTAGGAACAGTGGAGAATGGCTGTTTTGAAGTGGTTGTGGATGGAAGAGGTGGAGGTGGTTGACCAATGCTGAAAGAGTGAAAGCTGTTGGTACTGAGGATTTGAGATGGACTGCCTTGTGCTGATGTACACTCCATGGATGGGGTTGAAGGAACCTGGAAGGTTGATGGGTTAAAAGGTGAGGCAGAGGCTGGATTGAGTCCAGGGGAAGATGTTGTGGAGTTGTTCTGGTTGAGGTTGAGTTCATTGGGAGCTAATATTAGTTGGAGAGCCCTAGGATGATTGCAGATGGACTGGCTGACCTGGGAGGAGCAAGAGAGATCCTTACTGAGGATGGGGCTCTGACAGTCTGAAGTCTCTTCCAACCCAAAAGGAGGAAGAGAGGAGAGAGTAAGGGCAGAGGACGGACCCTTCTGCAGAACCTGCCGGTAGATGTCCAGCAAAGAGTCCAGCTTAGCTTCAATAGACTGAACCTATAGAGATGAAATATGGAATGCAGAAATATTATTTGTCAGAAACATTATGTTTATGTTATGTTTAATTCAGTGGTTCAAATGCCAAATATCTAGTTCTGTCATGAAATTCTAGATAGTAATATGCTAGCTTTCACATCATTCACTACATGGCACAAGCCATTGTTTCAATGTACTTGCTTGCTAAACATACATTCAATGCACTGAAAAAATGTCTTACAGCAATTAGAAACCTTCTACCTCCCCCAGTTCCACCTGTACAGATGTGCTACAGGTAAATTCATGTATGCTATTTGTGAGGCAGCAGTGTGTCTGTCTTAAATGTTCACAGCAGCACGTTTGTGAATGTATTGCAATAATCAACAATATCTATTCTGCCAGTACCAAATATATTAACATTGCCATCAATTAATATGCTAATCTATTTAGAGAGTAATCATGAATGCTGCTTTTCCCTCAAACTTCATTTATTGACAGAAACTGGGAACTGGGACAGAAACCTACTACTGACACATTAAATTAAGTTTCAAGAACTATATATTTTCAATATAAACTATAGCTATGTTGAGAAAAAAAAGGTTGATCTTGATTTTATTTGCTTTTAGCACTTTAATCTAGTTATTGTAATATGTGGTTAATACTGTAAAAATGTCAATGCTGTTAAGACATCCTGCTTCCTCCTTGAAATTCTGCTGAGGTACCTTAGTGATACTGACCCCTTGGTTGGAAACCACTAGTTTAATAGTATTATGATTAATAGGACAACCAAAACAAACATCAAAACATAAGACAATGACATAGTAATAAATCATAGCTGAAGCAACAAACTGTCAAAACTGTTCAAAGATTCAATGAGATAGAATGATTCAATTGTATTGTGTAATGCATTGTGTGAGTGTCTCTACTCACCTGTCTCTCTACCTTACACACCCTTCCCAACATGCTCACATCTTCCAGAATGTCTCCATCAGATAACAACTTTTCTCTGACCTTCTTATCCACAGGCATCTGCCCCCTACCAAGAATCTGATCCACCCTGAAAGTGTGTGTGAGAGAGAGACATTAGCAGAAAGAGACCAGAATGAAATGTGCGAAAATAAATTAAGATTCCCATAGAGACAGAGAACAAACAAAAACAAAATTTTAAACACAAAAAGTCAATAGCATCAAGCTATGGCAATACAAAAATCATGCCCATAAGAAGTCCCATGAAACCTTAGAAATGGCTACTATTAGTATACTATCACATTTAAGATTTGAATTTATTTTTCATCTTGTACACTGAAATATACAGTGAGGAATTCACAATTATACAGACTATGAGCTCATTCGCTGTTCATTTTGGACAGGGCTGTACAAACTCAATCCTGCAGAGTTTAGCTCAAATTTGCCTCAGCACACCTGCCTCTATGTATCCACTTGATTAGCTGGTTCAGGTGTGTTTACTTGAGGTTGGAGATGAACTCTGCAGTTCAGTGGCACTCCAGGAGCAGGACTGGACACCCCGTATTTTAGACAATGGTGAATGTCAGGAACTGTAATGTCGGGTTTTGGTCACATGGTGGTGCTAGTCTCACTTCATTGAAACCGTGATAATTAGAAATTCTAATGAAAAAATACAAATTTAAAGTGACCAGAAGTCCTAACATGGTTATAAAGACTAAAATGGCTTAAAAAGAGCCAAATGGTACATATTGTAACTACCCACTTTATAATCTCATTAGATGTAATATGTAATATGGGTATTGTTTGTATGGAAGTAAAATAATTACTAATGTCTCTGAAAAAAAAAGTGCACTTAACCATCAGCTGGTACAAGCGGGTGATGATGAAGACCAAAAAAACAGATTTTGTAAATAGATTTTTCAGATGTAATGTTTGTTCAGAACATTAGTTTCAGCACAATGTTGCTTAAATGTATACAGCTTTCCTGTAGCTCAATCAGTAGAGCATTGGTGTTTACAACGCCAGGGTCATGGGTTCCATCACAGGGGAAGCAAGAACTGATTTAATGTGTACCTTGAATGCAATGTAAGTCACTTTGAATAAAAGTGTCTGTCAAGTGCATAAATGTAAATGGTCACAAATTAGTGTCTTAATCAGCTTTTCTGCATATATAGTGGCTCTGATAATAATAAAATCAGTTTTTGTGAATGCACAAATGATTCTACCTGTTGATTTCGTCTTCTTCGTCAACCACTTGCATCTGCACCACCTGCTTGTTAGATGACTAGCGGCAGATGGTGATTCTGCATTTCCTAAATGAGCTGTGTTTATATTTTGCTGAATTTGAACCATTGAATTTGTCGACGTGAAATAAAATTGAATGAAAATTTCCTGTTGAAGATTGTAGGTGGATTTTTTTTAAGAGACTGGAAGGAAGATACAGATTCTTGAATTTTTAATAATGAAATTGTGTTTGAAACATTTTCATTTTGAAGTATTCACAACTTAAATATACAACCCTGTTGAATTTCATATATGTAGCCATGACGAATAATGGTACATAATGACATGCAATAATGATAAATAGCTTTTTAAACACACCACATCACATTGTCTGGCAAAACCTTAGGGCTTCCCTACCACCCAGTGACCCATATGACCAAGGAGAACCACTGCCTTAGGGCCATCAAAACAAATGTGACATGATGGCATTAATATGAACCAGCCATACCAGTGTGAATATGAATATGAAAGTGGCCACTCATAATCTCTTTGAATTTTATTGCTGAGTAAATGTTTTAGTTCATGTCAAACAACGTAGCGTGATGTTCAGATAGATGTTACACAAGACGAATGATCTTGATTAATCAAATTCTTGATTCTCTGTGCCACGGTTAACCTCTGTTGATTGGGTGCGGGTTTAGAAATGCTTGTTTGCGCTCTGTTAAATAAATGAGTACTGACTGTCATGTGATATGGTTGAGAGTGTTGGTTTATAATTAGAATGTTGCAATGAGTTTTGATTAACTGTGTATCGGTATGACCCACGTTACTGTGCTGCTATTATCTGTAATTCATAGGTCTATTGATTAATGCACAAGCTTTAAACTCATGTGGGTAATGCAAATATGGGGAAAATTCTGCATACACACAAATGGACCTACATGGACCTATGGACCCACATGACCCACATGGACCCACAAATGGACCTATATGTATATATATATATATATATATATATATATATATATATATATATATATATATATATATATATATATATATATAATATAATATAATATATATATATATAATATGTATATATATATATATAATTTATTATTGTGATGGCAAAGCTGAATTTTTAGCAGCCATTACCTTTTTAGTCTTCACATGATCCTTCAGAAATCATTATTATATGCTGATCTAAATTTACATTTATTCATTGATTTGGTGCTCAAGAAACATTTCTTATCTTTATCAATGTTGAAAACAGTTCTGCTGATTAATATTTTTTTGTGAAAACTGATACCATTATTTTTCAGATTTCTTTGATGAACAGAAATCTTTTGTAACATGTAATATGAGATATGCAAACATTTTCAGACAGCAGTTGGTTTGTCTTACCTTGTTTGCAGACTCTTAATTCGGCAGAGCATGTCTAGGTGACCGGCAGAATATTGCTCTATTACATCCTTCACATCATATGGGCGTAGAGTTTCCTTAAACTTCTTCTTCGCCACATGGAATTTCATGATCCTGCAGAACCATATGATAATATTATTCTTCCATTGAGGAGTATACAGCTCAAAACAAATATGATATAGATATTTTATTTACCATTCTATCTTTTGAGGTAAATAGTAATAGTAAAGGATGAATTGATGTCCTTTCAGTTAAATATCTAAGGGGACCATTCAACGACAATGTCTTGAGTCAAGTCAAGTTTATTTATATAGTGCTTTTTACAATAGAGATTGTTTAAAAGCAGCTTGACAGATATAACAGCCATAAAACAAATTATTTTGGGTTGACTAAGCATGACTACAGCAATGATTCTGAAAATTAAGGTGACCAAAAGACAGCATGGACAAATCTAATGCCCTGGGAAAGTCTGAGCTTGGCATCACATACATGATGGGGTCCAATTAGGCCCTAGCTGAAAGCTACAAGGTTACCACAGCACTTCATCTATAGGTTGGAATATTGAGTGAAAATGGACACCCTATAGAAAACTGAGTAAATTTTTCATTCCACACGATAAAAGCAAAATAGAGAGGCTTGAAAAGATGAGTACATACAGTCAATATAGAAATCAACTTTCCACTGACCCACACATACTAGATAAAACAAAAAGAAAGGAGCGTGGTTGATATGAGTGTAGTATTTGAGTATTTGGTTGACAGTGCTCTTTTTTGAAAGTGAAATTAGTGAAATGAGATAATGAGAAAATAATTAAATAAGGGTTATAAGCAGACAATGTCGTATTCATTAAAAGCGAAAGTGTATATTTTTGTGCATTTATGTTAAAATACTTGCTCCAAGTTCAGCATAGGCTACAGGGTTTCAGTAAACATGGTGACTTTGTGGTGCTGTCAAAACATTGCACTTTTTGAGTGTGCTTGATAGGTTTTTTTATTAAACAAAAACTGCCCCAAGGGGGAAAACCATAATTAGACTGACTTGACTTGAACAAGACGGGCATGGTTATACAATGACAAGACACGAAAACGCAGCCAATGCGAACAAGCATAAGCCGTGTGTCCATGTGAAACAAGACACAGCGCGCAGCTAGTGAAACACAAACTGCGGCCAATATAAACACTTGTCTCGTGCACTCACAACAAGGACAAACACACAGGCCTTGAATGTCCAAATCTTGGCACAAGACTGAAATAGAACAAGAGCGTAGTGCAGGGACCTGGACATCACACCCCACACAAGACAAAGAAATAGGGCAAAAAGTGCACGGCTCGGGAGATCTCCAAATCGCGTGCTCACACAAAACACGAGACATTACGCTAGCATCAGAGTTCTGCCACAACACCAATAAATGACTAGACCGAATGTAGCAGAACCTGAAAGAAGCTGCTGAGTGATCTAGTTGGGTCATGAAACTCTAGAGGGCGCAGGTCCTTGCAATCAACAAGTATTCACATCATTACTGCATGAGAATAATGAGATGGTTTTCCCAAATCCTATTCCCACCCTACTCATAAATTAGAAAATCAAATCAAATCAGGTGAATAAGACTGATGTAGAAGCCCCTAAACCCTTGGTTGTAAGCCTAAACTCGACATAACTGTAACCTTGTCCCTCAAACCTGATTGGTTGATTGGTTGATTGTTGTTCCAGGATCAACAAAAAGGAACAAAACGATCCAGGAATATGTAGTACTAGGTGAGTCCCTCTGACATTCAACTGCTTAAGATATTTCAAAACACTAAAAGATTTTGCATTGTCTGCGTTTATTATTCAATCATATGTTTGACGGTTTATACGTTGCATATGATACAAAGAGTAAACAATTAAGCATGAAAGCAAGCTAGCATTTTGTATGCATTTTGAGTCGATTTAGCAGTAATAGCAGTAAATACACCTGCTTCAAATCATGTTTGACTTTATGCTGATATTTTAACAAATTCATATAAACAATCACTGATAGCTCATGAAAGCTTTAATTGTAGCTCATTAAGCTCATTGTAAAGTAATTGAAGTAATTAAGCTCTAATTGTAAAGTCTCAGAGCTCGGAAATATTACAGCATGAAGAGAAGTGAAGAATCACTGCTATTACCTCACTGCTCTGATGACGGTCTTCAGTGCAGATGGAAGGTCCTCGGCCGATATGTCACAATGACACCCTTTCTCATCAAAACCCTCATCGACACCACTGTTAGCCTCACCTGTGACAAACACAAAGAAAATTCCAAAGAAGTCCTCAACACAAGTCCTCAGAAAGGAGAGATTATGTGAAAGTCATCATTAACTTGAAAGTCTTGTGAAAAAAAATGGAAGAGTACTAAGCAAGAGAAAGGTAATCATAAATAATAATATTTATTTTCATACTATTTGATTCAGAAAAAGGCCAAGAGGATCTAATCAAAACAACATCTGAGAGCAACATCAGAGGGAACAATGCAACATTTGCAAATGAAAATTAACTAACAAAGTAGTGCAGGCCAAATTAATTTGAATTAAAACTGATCATTTGTACTCAAATACATTTCTAAGGCTATAATTCATTCAGAGTGCATATACAATACAGAGTACATATTTTTACTGCTCCTCATGACATAAATCTCTTCCCTTAAAAACTATTTATGCTTGTATTTCTGAAATAAGTCAAATTACATTGATGAATTTTACAAATGTATTATTTTAATAAACAATAAAATCTGTTTCACTGTAAAATATTTAATTTTTTTTAACAGACTTTAACACGTACAGTATATAGTCTACACTTCACAGTATAAGTTGCTAATAGTGCACAATTACTATTTCTTTAGTGTAGTTTGCAGTGTGACTTCAGAAACATCTATACCATAGGAGCTCTAAAGTGAACCTACACTCTACACTCAAAAGTTATCTGTGAATATACCCATGGAGTAAACCAGAGACTTTAGAAGGGGAAGTGGTGTTGGTGGCATATTAATTTTGTCCTTATATTACATAAAAGATTCACACAACCTGACTCGAGAGGCTGCAATCGATTAGTCTAGTAAAAGAGCGATATTTACAGCCATAGAGCATCACAGAGGAAGGAATATACTCATCTGGCGTATAATAACCTAAAATATGAAGGTTCCCACTTTGTGCTTTGAAGCAAACGGATTCTTGACTGTAGAATTATACTATTTCTTGAAAACTTTACTCAGAAAGTTCACAGAGGTTATTGGATGCTCATGGTTTCCTTACAAGGGCTTCAGTTTTGATCATACACATAATCAAGTGCGTTAACTATAACTATATAAAAAATTAAGATTAAAACTACTGATTAAAAATATGTAACACTTTATTTAAATTGTCTATTTTCAACATTCAACCTATAAGTAACTTTGCAACTACATGTTAACTACCATTCATTAGAGTATTAGCAGACTGTCTGCTTAATATCTGCTACCACTTTATCTTGATGGACCTCCACCAGACATTCTACTGATTATAAGTACATTTGCAAGTATCTGCCAACTTATTAACCTTAACCCTAACCTAACAGTCTACTTTATTTGACATGCATTTGCAAATTTTGCTGACATGTAGTAGTAAAATTACTTATAGTTAGTAGAAATTCTAAACTGGACTATCAAAATAAAGTTTAACTTATGTGAATACTCATAGGCTATTGTTGTGGGCCCCTTGCATGTTAAGGGTTTCACGTCTTAGGCCACAGGGTGACAAACACATTAACACACTTAAAGTTAGGTAATAATTTTTCATTAACCATTTGACTAAACTATTCTGATTTTATAATGTACATGCCATCAAGTACCTTACAGCCTTCCCACTGTGGAAAGAGACTTCAGATTACATCTAAATCATAACATGCCTTGATATATGCACTCATTATTGTCTCTTAATTATGCATAATTTACAACAGAAGATATGTCTTAACCTTACAGGGGATGTAAACAGAGCCTTAGACAGTATAGTACAATGAGTGGATACATTTGTCTAATTCAGTGTACCGTATTGTTTTAATGTTTATCTGCCGTACATTAAATAGTTCCTGTCCTCATACTTAAGTAGTTAAGCACTATATATATATTTATCCTAACAGTACTGGGACTTTTCACTGTTTTCATCACTGTTTCACTGTCCGATTGTGTATTAGTGGTGGGGATTTTCTGCAGGTTATATCATTATATGACATTTTTGTTTATTATGAGTCACTGAATAATTTACTCAAATGATAAAAAAAAAAACCCACAAACAATGATTAGCTCAAGAATGGAACAGTCTTTTCCAACGTAATTTTGCAACACACAATTAAGATAGTTTATGTGAACATTGCAACTAGAAGAAGAAAGTGCAGTCAATGGTAAATCTATTTGCTCTACAAACCAGTGTAATGAATACGATACTAAATTAAAATAATATGATAAGAAATACCAATTTACAATATCAAGCAGCATAATGGGCACATTTAAGTTTCCAATGGCTGCACCCATTCTTATGTTAAAAATTATAATAAAAATAAGTTTGTTGCTTTGAGATACGAAATGGTTGATTGTGCTTTGGTTTAGTTTTCCAGTTTATGATTGTGTCTTAATTCATCTTGAATTTCATTATAATTCTACACTGCATAGACAGCATATATTAAAACTTATAGAACTAAATTTTCGTCAGTTTACATAGTGGTTCAATGTAACCCTCCAATCAGAATTTGCTTCACCTTCAGGGGTAGACCGTGATTGGCTCTTGAGACGGAGAGAGGGTCTGAATCGGGTGCGGTCATTAAAACTCCAACTCTTCTGGACTTTGGCAGGACTCGATCCATCAGTGTTGATTTCAGCTCCGGGAGAACGTCTGTCTGTAACTGACGTCTGCCTGCTTTTAATGCTCTGTCCACGAGGGCTTGCCATTCTTACCCGGTCCTTAAAACTCAGTTTCTGACTAAAAGGGAGAAAAGTGAAAGAATGAGAGAGAGAGCGAATGAAAGAACAGCACTTTCCTTACAGCCATGAGCCATGGCAATGACCATCAAAGAGCAGTATGAAGCACAAAAAGTGTATTTATTAGTTCTGCATTGCTTGCTTAGACCCCCATAGTATTAGAAGTGCAGTCAAACAAACTCTAAACAACCATTATGAAAACACCCTTCAGATATGATAGGCCAAGACAAAATGTAACGTAAGGATGAAAGACCCTAGAGAAATGTCATGGACAGAAGTATAAAAATCCTTCAGAAGTAATTACAATGTAGTAGCAATAGTTCTGCACTGTTCTTTCGAGCAAAGAATTGACTCAGGTATTTATATGTTTTATATGGAAAGTTCTTGCACAATCAAAAGAAACTAAAATAAACTCAAGTAAAAAAAAAAAACTGTGTTGCTCCATCTTTCAGGGAACGTGCCAAATCTTAAAGGCTCTCAATTTTCTATAATCAAACACTAGAGAATAATAATGAATACTGTCTGAACCTCTCACTGAGAGAAAGAACATGTTATCAGTATGTTTCAACAAAAGTTTCTTGTTTAGAACAAGAGCTCGACCGACTTCAACATTGAAAAAGCTGTGTATCCAAGGTATATCTGTGTGCACGCTAGTATCTATGAGATAGGAATCAGGGTTTCTTCCACATTGTCAAGGTATGTAAGCATCGCCGAGTGATCTTGATCGCGATAGGTGCTGCCCTTCGAGGAAAACACCCTGGTCCTGAGTCACCACTGCAAGTTACTCATGTCCAGAAGGCCAAACAGGATAACGTTGGAAGCTGCTGCCAAGAGACCCAACAGTCTCTGAAACAGTTTTGCTGTGAGTGACTGCCATACCTTTATTCCTTTTATAGCCAATAGGATGGCTTTGAAGTGCACAGGGGAAAGAGGTGCGTATATATTGTAACTACACCAAGGATGGAACTCTGTACTGGAGAGAGCATACTCTTTTTTGCATTTAGCCTCCACTTGTGAAGAGACTTGTGATGAGAAAAAAGCTCCCTCTGTGAGAAATCTTTATGAATAATCTGTTCTTTATTAGTGATTTCAAATAGCGTTCTGCCACAAGCTTCCTTGTGAGCAGATTTTTACTTTATGTGCTCAACGAATGCAACATAAACCTAAACTAATTTAAATATCTACTCAAACATTCATGCTTTTAGTGTTAAATGTGAGTTATTCAAATTAAGGGTCTTACATAAAATGTTCTATGAAATAAGAAATAGATATCCATTTATATGTCTGTCTATCTATCTATCTCAATAATGTGATGCATAAAGCACTGCTCTCACATGTCACTTTCTATCCAAGCAGCTTTTTGTTGGTCAAATTACGCAACCAATTGAACACAATGTGAAATCTACATTGGGACATTTTTCTAACATTTCTATTGAAATAATTGGATTTCAAGAGTTTTATCACACCTCTAGTCTTTTGGTCTGTGACACTTTTTAGGCTTTCTTTTTAATATGTACATACATTGTTTGTACTAAATATTTTTAAATCTTTATTTCTATTCACTCAAAGAAAATTCTAATTTACTCAGTATAGGTCAGACAGCTGAACATGACTCAGAGAAAAGAGCAGCGGCCACTCAAAAATGCAGCCCTGCAGTGAGTCATCCACTTCTGTTCAATAATGTCACATTAACAACTATGCTAATTATGGTATCATTGCCTCTTGGTCATTGATGAGTAGTGCATCATAAATGAGTGGATAGATAGTTATTTCACACAAACAACTGGTTAGAACCAACACCTCTTTGAAATCTGTTGTTCACACTCAGACAATGGGCCACAATAAATATTTTATTTTATGGATTCATGTATTTGTTCTGTACTTAATAAATTCATAATAATTTTGTCTTGCCTGTTCATACTGGTCACCCTATTATGGCACAAGCTGAAGCTCTATCTTAGTAATTATGCAAATTACACCACTAGATCTTTCTGTTATCTGGACTGATCACACTATGCCTTAGTAGTCAACAGTTTGACTTGACGTTCCCATCTAAATTATTATCTCTCTCTAATTGAAGTCAACCCCCCCCCCTCCCCGCCCCAGTAATCACATTTACCTGGTTAGTGACAAAACATGAAAACATCTAAATGATTTGCCATTTCATATTCCATCTGCCCAATTTATATGTCTGATGACAAATCAGAGTGCACTTAATAACAGATGGCTATCAACAGATATCACAGGGAACTACTAAATATGGGAGCTTGTTTCTTCCATAGAATAAACATAGAAAATAAATGTAGAGATTGTTACAATTCTAAATAAAAAATTTTTTTCTAAAAAATAAATTAGCAATTTTGGGAAAGTGACATTGTGAGTTGCAATTACAAGAAAGTAAGAATAGATATACCTGTTTAAACTTCACATGGCAAGATTTGAATTTGTATTGTGTATATAATTAAGTATATAATTATGAGGAATAAAGGTGCAATATTAAAATATAGTCATATTGTTAATTATGAAGTCACATTTTGAGATATAAAGTAACAGGTTGAAGATATTAACTAACAATTATTTGAAATATAGAATAAATTACAAAAAAATAAGGCCCATTTATGGGATATAAAGTCGCAGTGTGATTTCTTTATGGTCAAATTAAGTATTGCACTAGTATAACAATAGCAATTTTCAAAAGTCTGTCTCAATTATAATTTCTTAATAGTATATATAGCATATGAAACAACACAAACCTTGTAGATGACTCTCCTTGATCCTTCCTTTGGGTGTCAGAAGGTAATGTAGAAAGAGAAATATTTAAACGTGGGATGTTCAATGAATCTACAGTAGACACTCTTTTTATAAACTACACATGACAGAAGTTCAGATTCATGGGATTCAGTTTATCATAAAATATTTCATGCATACTAATGCACCAAAAGCAGCAGCCAGATCAAAACATAATGCATATACATGCAAATCAAAACATGCAGAATATTGCAAGAAATTCAGAAGCTCAAGCAAATAAATGTGCCAATTGTATTTGGAGCCCTTCTAAATGTCTATTTCATTCTCTGTATGGTTAAAGTAATGGTTTCAGCAGGTCTAGTCTGTGATATAAGGCCATTAATGAATGACAAGACAAAGGCAATCAAATTTTTGTCAATTAGGTAGCCAATTTGATTGCTGCTAATACTATTTACCAAGATGGAGAGCTTTTGCATATTCACGTTATCCATTATTGTGCCATTATAAAACAAAATGTGGGCATAAACGCAAAATGGAGAGAAATATTACTGTCCACTCGCTTAGTTTTTTTCCCCTTTCACTTTGAGGAACAGTTGATTTTATAGACAGCTAGACCTACATTAGACCAGCTATTTTCTATGACAACAGAACCTAGTCTATAATGATTCTTGTGGATGGCTATGAATGCATCATATATATGTGATATGGACATAAAAACTGATATATGTATTTTTTTGAATGCGTAAATGAAGAGGATGTGAAAAGAAGAATGGACCATGGAGATAGGCACAATTAAGTTACAATGGTAAATTGAACAAATAAAGAGAAAGAGGAAAGATTGCCTTTGTGAAAAAATAGCCAAGGGGACGGACAGAAAGTAGAATAGCAACTGCCAAGGGGTTTGTACCTACTTTGTAGGACTGCAGGTATGCAACGCCTTCAAATGAGGTTTCCAGGTAGCAACGGAAACCGAGTTCTCATCAGCCGCATAGCTACGCCACACACACTACATGCAAAAATATATAAAACCAAAAGAACAAGGGATAAAGGATAAAGGAAAAAGAGGAAAAGACAGAAGAAGAACAAGCACGTAGAAGAGAAAGAAGAAAAAACAAAAAGGAAAAAAGCAGATTAGTAAAAAAAACTACACAGGTTTTTTCGGTCAGAGCAGGCACCAATACATGCCTCAGGACAGGGATTGTAGACTCATAGTGACGCCAAGTGGCCTCAAGGTAAGGACGACTACCATCGGTGGAGTAATATCGCCACGCAGCCTTATTCAGGGTTAGGGAGAGTAAAACATGGTGAGCATAAACACAATGCACACACGCAGAAGGGAATTTCCACCAATCCATTTTGCAGCAAATTTAGGAGATTACCGTAATTGCTGATATCAAAACCAAATAAGTCAAAATAAAATAAAATCCATTTGCTGTGAACTTAAGCTAACTATTTGTCTATTAGATTAAACTATGCACACTCTCACGCATTTCATAAAATATTTATCAGGCAAAAAACCACCACTGTGGTTCATTCAGAAACCAACCACAGTTACAGTACATAAAAAGCAAACAGTACGTAGAGTAATGACACTGTTCTCATAAAATTCTCTCTCTATTCCAAAGTCTTTTGTACAAGATTGTGTAATATCACCAAATGTGAAGGTTGTTCTTGTGTCTGACCTGTATAAGGCAGGCTGCAGGGTTCCTTCTCTTCTCAAAGTGCTTCTGTCTGTGCTGTTCTTGAACCTTTAGGGCAAAACCTGAACCCAAAATGCCCTGCAATGCAAATAGAACCATGTCAGTAATACTATTGGTTATAATTAAACAATAGGACTATAGGATATTTCACAGGTTACATATGTATCTTGGTTCCGAGAAGGGAATAAGATGTGGCATCAAAATTATTTCACTGTGGATACACTCCTGTGTGAGTTGGTGTCTTAAGCATGTGTGAAAAAACACAAATTTAATTGGCAATCAGTGTGGTAAGGTGTTGTAGCAAAAGTGTGTCACAGACACCAGACATAGGCTGTTTTTACACATGTTGGTGTGCACCAAATCACATTGTATACTTTTTCAGTTAGTTCGGTTTGTGTTTACAAATGTTGTTTTTACCATACCCCACATGCCGCACCATACGCCATGTGACAACTGTCAGTGCTGTCATTGGTCATTGAAAGCACTGATCTGTCAGGGTTCTGCCACATTCGGTCTAGTCACTTCTTGGTTTTGTGGCAGAGCTCTGGCACTACCGTAATGTTTCATATTTGATGTGTGTGCGCGCGGCTCCGAGGATTCGAGCCGCACGCGCGCTTGTCTGTGTAACGTCTTATGTGCGGGTTATGATGTCTGAGACTGGTCTTGTGGTGCCCGAGACTGGTCTTGTCTAGTTTCGGTTTGTGTCGGGATTCAGACATTCATAACTCGTGTGTTTGTCCTTGTCGTGAGCTTGTGAGAACAGGTGATTGATTACTCGTTCTTGCGAGCTCTATGTCATGTGAGTGGGCGCGGTTTCAAGCTTTGCGCGAACCGCGCTTCCTCTCTTCTGTGTGTTTATGTTTGGCACGCGGTTCGCGTTCCATCGGCTGCGTGCTTTCTTGTTGTGTTTTGTCACGCGCAGTTTGGTTGTCACCAGCTGCGCGTCGTCTTTGTTTAATTGTCTGCATGTTCATGTCTCGTCTGTTACCCCGCCCGTCTTGTTTCATTGTCATTAGTTTGATTTGATTCCAGCTGTGTTTCTCATCAATTGGCTTCCTCCTGTGTACTTAATCTCCTCATGTTTGCCGTCCTGTGTCGTTGCGTCTTCCCTTGTGTCAAGCCTTGATCAGTCCAAGCCCAGAGTGTTCTAGTCTAGTTTAGTGTTGTCTTGTTTGCCCCCTCGGGGTTGTTTTGTTTGCATTTTGTTTTATTTTTACTAATAAAGACCAGTCCTCTACTGCAATTGGGTCCTCGTCCTTCAAATCCCTGACACTGATCAGTGCTGCAGCTATCCAGTTCTGAGGCTGGAGATGAAGACTCACCAATTCATTCTCCAGCATATGAGGAACTGTTAGAGGTTTTGACTGAAGTGGTTGCTAGGCACAGCGGGCCTTCAACGTATCCATGTTCTGAACTACATTGACGATTGGTTGATTTTAGCTCAGTAGCAACAGTTAGCATATATCTAGTTAGCATTCATTCTTGCTCAAATGACTGAGCTGGGGTTAAGGCTGAATGCAAAGAAGAGTGTGGTTTCTCCTCAACAGAGGTTTAGTATGATATCTGTGACAATGTATACACATCTTTCACCTGTGCACATTAAAGCCATCCTGTCAGCTGTAAAAATAATAAAGCTGGGGCAGTCACTCACTGTAAAACAGTTCCAGTGACTACTGGGCCTCATGGCAGCAACTTCTAGCATCATGCCATTTGGTCTTCTGCAAACGAGGACTATATATTAGAGGTTCAAAACCAGTGGGTTTCTATCCTAAGGGCCAATGTTGGGAGCTCCTCGTCATTCCAAAATGCTAATGTCAGATGCTTCTCTCACGGGTTGGGGAGCTGTCCCGGGAGATCGCTCAGCACAAGGGCTGTGGAGGCACATAAATCTTGGCACATAAATCTCCTAGAAATGATGGCTGTCCTTCCTTTGATGACCTCAAGTATATGCTCATATGCTTGTCCAGTCAAAAAATACATCATATATAAACCATCAAGAGGGTCTGTGCTTGCGTCCACTTTGCAAACTTGCACACCAGATCCTCTTGTTGTCCCAGGGAAACCCAGGCAACCTATATCTAGGGAGCCTAAAATGTAGGAGCAGACATCCTGACGAAGCAGGGGCCAAGACCCAGGGAATGGTGACTCCATCCAGAAGTGGAGGAGCACATAAGGGAGAAGTATGGCCTGTTTGCATTTCGAGAGATGTTTCACTGTCCACTCTGGTTCTCCCTTATTCACCAAGCTCCTCTCAGACTATTATTCAAACGTGGCCGAGGCAACATCTCTACATTTCCCCCCCGATTGTTCTGCTCTTGGGGGTTCTGGAGAGAATTCATCAGGACAAGGTCCATCTCACCTTGATCACCCCGCGTTGGCTGGGCAGAGTGTGGTTCACAGATCTAGTGTCTCTCCTCGACAGAACTCTATGGAAGATTTAGATCAAAGGGACCTGTTGTCCGAGGCAGGGGGATTGATAGCCCATCCATGCCCAGAACTGTGGGATTGGCTACTGAGGGGTTTGTTGTGACCATTCTCCACTCCAGAGCTCTTTCCATGAGGACATTGTATGCCGTGAAGTGAAAACGTTATACTTTTTGGTACAGAAGTCATCAGCTAGACCCAGTTACCTGCCCAATTTGTATAGCGCTGGAGTTCCTGCAAGAGCATATTCACTGTAAGGTTATTCCTGTCCACTGACAAAGGTGCCTTTGAGTCAATTGAGGAGGTTCCAGTCAAGTTTCTGACTTTAAAAACATTACTTCTGGCTGTCACCTCTCTAAAAAGGAAATTAGATTTTCACGCACTTTCGCTTGCACCCTCGTGCTTGGAATTTTCCCCTGGCATGCTGAAGGATTCCAACCTCAGCTGGGTTACGTGCACAAGGTCCACACTAATGTGGCACACCCTATAGTACTTCACTTTTTCTGTCCTCACTCCTTTTAAAGACAGAGGTAGATGCAACACCATTCAGGTTCTACCAGCTAGACCTCAACACCGCTCCGGGAACCTGGGTGCTTATGTAGTGATCTACGTTTCCCTCAGCATGCAAGCGTCATTGTGGCAGCGTAGATATTGCCATTTCCAAACTCTTCTTCAATGCAGCGCGAGTTCGGTTATGACAGTAAACCTTGGTTCCTTGAAGAGGGAACGAGATGCTGCGCCACCTTGCCACACCTCCTGTTGATAACTTACTTCAGCCACTTTTAGATGCCGCTGCCAGTGTTATGGCATGCTCTTACAGCTTCCTGGTTTTCTTATAGCTTCATTTGTTTGGTGTTCTGAAACACCATGCCACCATTCCACATTGCCAAGTAACCTGCACATTTTTCTTATATCAAAGTTGTTGAGAAGGGATTTCTTAATGTGTCAGAGACTACCATTACCTAAAAACACCAGAGGTGGCGAGGTAAAGGAATTAGTCCCAAAATGGCTTCAAGGAATAGACAAGGTACGATGTAACAGTGCAACAGTCACGTCCCAGAGCGGTCATGCCCTGTATGCAAAAAACATCAGGGTTTCTTTTAACCATCCTAAGCCAATGATAGTCTTCAGATCTGTCTTTGCTCTGGATGACTGTTTGCGACATCCAGGCACCCAGTCTTGACAAAGACACTGCATTATCAAAATTAAGCAGCCATAAATAAGATTTAATTTTAATGAGCATGATGGAAACCAATAAGAAAATTAGGAATGGTCTTAGTTATGCAAATTATTATTATTTCCAGTGTGTTTATTGGTGTTGTATCTAGAGAAGTGACACAAACACTGAATTAATACTTTAAGAAGTGTAAAGAAACATGGTATGAGAATATGCGCGTAAGGTTTACCGCAGGCAGGGTAAAGAAGGAGATCCCAAGCAGGGCAAAGCCAGCAGACAGCATTCGTCCGGTCCACGTTTTAGGAGTCTTATCTCCATAACCAATAGTAGTGAGGGTGATCTGAATAATAATAATAATAATTAAAAAAAACACACACACAAAACAACAACAACAGGGTAAATAGAGAATTAACAATTTTGGTTTTAAAATGTCTCTTTAAAAAATTCATGCTAAAATTCCAATTAATTTATTACATAAAACACAATATGTTTGACATAAAACATACATTTTTCTTGATGGTATTTAACATTTATAACATTTGTTTTTCTTTATACCTTGTGTAATTGGGTTCATGGTTTTTTGAGGATGATGCCATATCAAGCAACTTGTCCAGGCTGACTGCCAACTAAGTAGTTGATAACGACTGTACTAGATTATTCTATATACTGTATATCTGTATGTCATCTCTTCACTTATGCATTTATGTGGCCTTTGCCTTTTCCTTTTGGTTTGAAACAATCTGTATGAGCCTGAAGTCTGTTCTCTGAACGGTATCCAAGCAAAACCAGAGATGGCATTTGTCATTTTGTGCAACCATTATTACTTTCTATCTCCATGGAAATGGAATCTAATGGGCCTCCATATAATCTTTGTGGAAAAGGTTTCAATTTCCCAAACAGAATGTAAGGCAATGCACTAAAGGCTGAAAAGGGTGAGCCAGAAATTAGAACTGAAATGTGTTGCTAATGATCATATTAAACTGAAACTAGTACATCTTGCAATTTTCCAGTAATGAAAAAATTACCTAGGAATAATTGCATCAGAGTCGCAGAAGTTCAAGAACATGTGTAAAGCACCGTATCAGATATGAATAACTTCTTTTGTGAAGCTCAGTATAGGTCCGATTATTACTTAAGACTCAAGAGTGAACTGTACATTGTGCATCTGGGGTGTGGAGACTCACCGTGCCCCACCACAATGCATCAGCATAGGTGGCAAAGTCTTTATTAAACTCCTTTTCCACCAGATAAACCAGGAAAGAGGAAAAGATGAGCACAAGGAACCCAATGTACCAGGCAGTGACCAATTCCTATTAGAATGAGAAGCAGATACTCAGGGCATTTGGATAAAATCTGCACACCAGCAAGATATTTACAAAAGTACAAAAAGTTATTTTTAATATGGCTATGCCTGACACAGGAGTTTCTGTTGATAAAACATTTTAAATTAGGATTTTAAATTATTTCAAGACAATTTATATCAAAGACAATTAAGCAAATAATTCTAGATGATGACTTGTCAATAATCTTGCCTTGCTGTGTGCATATACAACAGATCCCAGAAGCTTCCAAGTTCCTCCACGGCGGTCCATGCGTACCATTCGCAGGATCTGTAAAAACCTTAAGCTTCGCAGTGCAGATGTTGCAAAAATATTGCTTTGACTCCCCGCCGAAACCACAGCAACAGATGCAATCAGCACTATAATGTCTGATTGTTAGGGAAAAGTACAGAAAAAAATACTGTTAGAAGACAAAATAAATCCATACAGAAATCATATTTTTAAGAAGACTTACAGTACACATACACACACACACACACACACACACAAACACACACACTATATCATTCTCAATATAAATGTTTAAAGTTTTGAAATGTGTCTATTAAAGAAAAAGTATATTTCATTTCCTATATCATATCTAATTTTTGGGTTAAATCATGTCAAATCTGCAACCTTTTCTCAGTAGTGTATGGTGAATTAACACATCATTTGTATAAACATTACGCGACTTCTATAAACAAATGTGAATATAATAGATGGCAAAGCGACTTCTGAACCTTGTGAATGAGGTTTTATAGCACGTGAACATATGTTGTATTGTCAGTTTCTTTCTGGCTGAAGTCACTTGATACCACACACATTTACAGCCTCATTTCATCAATGACATTAATGGAAATAAAATTCCACTAGGAATTAATAGCTGGTGATTATTTTCTATACCTAGAAGCCCTACAAAACCTGAAGGTAAACGGTTGCTAACAGCTAACTAGCAGCTACATGCAAGAACTGCATTCATACAGCATTTATCATGATTGTTGGTCAAATGTTTTAAGTTGTTTTTAACAAATGGGTTGGGAAGCTGTTTCCCGAATAAACTTATTCATACAGAGTTTATTTTGCTTTGTCAAGTTTCAATTAAGTGCACGTTTCCTAATTGATTCAACAAGGCATTTACCTCCATGAGATAGTATTTGTGTTAGCCTACCAAAGAAATAATGTATGTGAAATTGTTGTAGGCTACTGCAAGACAACACTTCAGCAGTTTATAGTAACACCAAGAGTGAGTGTCCCCTGCCTGTTAACTCAAAAGTTTCACATGTAAACCAAAAAGTATATTGAATGCCAAGTCATATTGAAGTCCAACCATTCCTCAGATTATCACCATAAAACATGTTTTAAGTGGTTGTTTTGCAGGGTTTAACAATTGTATTGACTCCATAGTTGTGTAAGTAACACATAAGTGCACTAGCAAGGAAGTTCTATTTCTAGAACTGTCCCACGGTCAAAACTATTCAAGTACAGCTACATTTACCAACTATTAATTTCCAGAATGCCCACTTAGATATTTACTATAATATTTATCAAACTATTCAATACAAAGCTGTCAAGGATGAGCACAAGTGTACATTTATGATGATAAAGTGTCAGACAGCATGTTGCTAATGTTTTGTGTTCAGAATATACTAACAAAAGTAAATTAGGGACCATAATGAGACAGCGTTTGCATGGTCTGCACATAAGCACTTTATTCCATGACAACGCCATTATTAATGACATTCATTACTCTCATCATTCTCCATTTAGATCGATAGGGCCAGGGCTAAGTGTTAGCACTTAAGAACATACACCACAAGTACCTACACACACTTAAAGCATAATCTCATTAATATTAAAACCATTATTAATGAGATCACACTGTGTTACAACAGTCTGGAGAACATTAGAAAGGTTGAAGGTCACTTAATGAGAGCTGTTTGCTGAAGTTAATTAGGTGGTTTTTGGCAGCCACAACTGAAAGACGCTGAGTAAAAGGTTTGAGGTCAAGGGCTAAGTACAGTAACATTACTTAAAAGGCATGAGACAGTTCCTTACTGGATAATGTTGCCTTGGTTACTGAGGAAAGAACATGGTTTGTGTCATCTTGGAAGGATGAACGTTGCTAGATAGAAGCAAAGCATTTGTAATGGTGGCTGGTTTTAATAGTGTTAAAAAATAGCTGCCAAAACAAATGACATAGTAAAATATACATAGAACAGATATGGGATGTGCATTCAAATGTTTGGAAAAAGTAAACTTTAGCAAACTTTACTTTTAAAGTTTTAGAAAGAAGTTGCATATGATCACCAAGACCATTTATTTAAAAACGAAAAAATAATAATATTGTAAAATACAATTAAATAGTTGTTTTCTGTTTTAATTCATTTTAAAATGTAATTTATTCCTGTGATGACAAATCTGATTTTTCTCAAATCATTTTAATTGATTTGATATTGATTTGGTGCTCAAGAAACATATTCTTATCACCGTTAAAATGCTACATAAAATGTTTGTGGAAACCAAGATAATTTTTTAAAGATTCTTTGATAAGTAAAATCAAAAGAAAAACATTTGTTTGAAATAGCAATCTTTTGAAACAATACCTTTACTGTTTACTTTCAATTTAACGCATCCTTACTGAATAAACGTATGTGATTTAGAGCTGCCGCAAACATTCTGAATAATTTAAGCTCAACAAATATTTGCCTTTTATCTGAACTGTTAACTCATAACTAGTGATTGTGTCTGTGTTTGTCTCTTTAATATATGTCCTTGCAAATATCCAGGGACAAAAATATACACACTGTAAAACTAGTCTTTTGCATTAATTGAAAGCTCACCTATAACACAGAAGGGCTTCCTTGCGAAGCGAAGTCTCCCCTGCCATCCTCTGTACCGGCAACAACAACCAGCAGACCAGATTCGAATGATGAACTCCAGCCCAAACACAACAATCATCACAAACTCCTACAAAAGACAATGAAAGACATTTTTAAGTTTGTTTGTGTGGGTGTGTAATTGTATTATCTGTGGATGGCAGATAATCACATTATCTGTGATAACACTGTTAAATAAATACATTCCAACTACATTATTTACACCAGTCCTGGAATTGCCCTAGAAAGACACAGTTTAGAAGAACAGGGTACAATATTTAAGCAACTGATATCCTTATACTTTCCCAGTTGTTTAATCACAATTGTACAGTGGTACCTCGAGATGCGAAAGGCTCAACTTACGAAAAATCCAAATTACGAAAGCAAAGACGAATAATTTTACTGTTCTACATACGAAAAGTTTTCAAGATACGAAAGGTTTCTTAAAGTCCGAGATTCGCCCCATAACAATTTTGAAACTCGCGCCGCACGCCGCCATCTTAGTTATAGTAGACTCGCCACCATCCTCCTGCTCTCCCATTGGTTCCTGATGCTAGCCAAGCCATGAGATCCTTCTCTCTAATCGGACAGCATCCCTCCCATCATGCATATTCTATACGTACGTGCTGGCGTGCTTTAGCTCAGCCACTCCGCACCCAAAACTTTACTTTATCTGCCGTTTGTCCTCCTCCTCCTCTGCCGCCACTTTCGGAAATAGCCTCACTCGAAAGGTAAGCTTCGACATTTTACGTTATTTCATTGTTTATTCATTGTTTTCATTGTTTAGGTCAATTTAGCTTTATTATGAAATTTAATGGGGTGTTTTTGGAGGGCTTGGAACGGATTAGCCATTTTACATGTAAAATGTGTTCCAAGATACGAAAAACTCATTATACGAAGGCTGCCTCGGAACGGATTAATTTCGTATCTCGAGGTACCACTGTACGTTAAAACATATTTTTGTATTACAAGTTTTCTGAAATGTTATGTTTAAATAAGAAATAATCTGTTTCATTTGTCATGCATTATCCAATATAAAAATATTTCAGAAATCAAAATATTGGATAAAGCCAGTTTCAAAATCATTTTTTTCAATTCGTTTATTCTTTTTATTAAATACTCTCAACAAGCCAGAAGCCAGTTTTGGGGAATTGAAATATTAGGAATAATTTTTTTACATTTGGTGCTTTTGAAATGGAGATATCTGGCTCAGTAGTTAAGAAAGAATTCATTTTGAGAAATTGGCCTTCAAAGATATATATTTTAACTGACACGAAAATAAAGTAAAATAAAATAATCACATAAAAGTGTATTTTGGATTATTTCACAGATAATTCACAGCATTCAAGGCAATTTATCTTGACTGTATATCATGTCTTTGCATTTTCAATTCAGTGTTACTGAATAAAATATCTTGCATTATGATCCCATAAGTGTGCCGCTTTAGTATCAGAGCTCTGGCTATAGACTATCAACATCATACATGTGTCCAGTGTCAGCGGAGTCAATAAATGAATCAGGTCAATTTGTGTGGCCATTATTAGCAGTACATAAAGCAGCAGACTTCCAGGAAGAGAAAGTAGCATAACATGAGCCTTTGATCCAGTGATCCAGCCTCTCAACTGTAGCTGGCTTTTTTCAATACTTTATCAAATAACTATTGACTATATTCCATCATATTGTATTAAAACCAGAGATTGATTTCTGACAAAAAAATAGCGTATTTGGTTGTAGTTATATTATGATTTTACTGATCTGAATAATGTGTTGTTTTACTAATGTAACCTACATTCCCAAAACATTACATCAGAACTGACGAACTGGGATCTGCTCAATCACCTTTGAGTGGTAACAAATCAAGCCAATGGGCATTGGCGAAAGAGATTTGCATCACAAACCACTCTGCATATGGGTTTAAAGGAGCCTGGCAAACATTCATACATGAAGTTTTGTGCTGAGAAACTGAGACTGTGTCCCGGCGGTTAAGCATGGCATAGGGATTGTGATGATGGCATAACATCTCTGTTCCCTCCTTCAGGAAACATGATTATATTAGTAACCTAGACAATCAGTCAGTCACATTCAACGTTACATCAGAACTGATGAATTAGTATCCCTAAAAAAAATGCCAGTGCCTCTCGCAAGCCGTTTAATCCCTCTGGACCAGCTCGGGTGAAAGAAAGGACAGGGCTTTACGCTGATAATATCGATCACTGCTGTTCCTCTTACCCTATACAGTTAGTCTTTTTGGGTAACATTGGGGAGATTGGGGAGACGTGCTGATTCCAAACAGAAAGGGCCTGACTGCTGAAGGGTGCTTGATGAACTCCATCCACAGTTCATCAGGCAGGAAACTCACCTGGAGAGCAAAATAGGTGCTGAGGATATGAGAATATGAGGATACGAGCTGAGGAAACGAGAGACATGGAGGGTCTCTCGCTTAAGTGAGTGTGTTTACCACCACTTTGGATAGGAAACATTAGTCCGCCACATCCCATCCACACGTAGAGGTTCCAGAGATCTGGACTCATATGCCATATGGTGCCCTGTCCCTGAGAAAGCAGGTACTTCATCAGGGGAATCCACCTGGGAGAGGCTGTCATGAGGAATATCAGTTCTGAGAACCCAGAAGTTCAGGTGGGCCAGTAAGGTGCAGCCATCAAGAGCTCATGACCTTGTATAGTTTCCGTGCAAGCAGGCTTACTATGGGAAATGCACATGTCAGCAGCCATATCAACCTGTACCCTAAGACTGGTTGCCCACTGAAGCTAAGCAGGGTTGAGCCTGGAAAGCACCTGGATGGGAGACCTCCTGGGAACGACTAGGTGCTCACCCTGTGGTCTGTGTGGGTCCTAATGCCCCAGTATAGTGATGGGGACACTGTACTGCAACAAGCACCGTCCTTCGGATGAGACGTTAAACCAAGGTCCTGACTCTCTGTGGTCATTAAAAATTCCAGGATGTCCTTCACAAGAGTAGAGGTTTAACCCTGGCATCCTGTCCAAATCTGCCCATTGGCCTTGGTCCATCACGGCTTCCTAATCCCCCCATACTCTAATTGGCTTCATTGCTCTTTCTCCTCTCCACCATTAAGCTGGTGTGTGGTGAGCGTTCTGGTGCAATATGGCTGCCGTCGCATCATCCAGGTGGATGCTGCACATTGGTGGTGGTTGAGGAGTTCCCCCCTTCTATGTAAGCATTTTGAGCTCTGGAAAAGTGCTATATAAATGTAACTAATTATTATTAGTACAGTTGCGTAGGCCCAGGGGAATAACTTTCGGTTAGGGAGTAAAACAACTGGCAGTGGAACATGTCTGGAGATGTAAACAGGTTTACCTGTGCCGACTCAAAGCATCTCCAAATCAGTTGGATTTCTGGAGATGCTCCAATTCTCCATTGTCCTATATAGCAAAGCGACCTCAGATGCTTTTGACTTCAGAGGAAGAGAAGGAAGGCAAGTTGCAACATGCAAGAGGAGGGTAGACCCCTTTGATGGTTGATCTACGCAACTGTTGATGTGTTGTCTGGACCAGCACATACTATTTCTGGAGCAACTATCTTGACAAGCGCAGGGAGAGCAGAACTGCTAACAATTTGAGGAAACTGATATGCCACAGCTGTCAAAATCCTATCCAGGAGTCAGAGGCTGCATGCCTGTAGCATACGCCACACCAACCAAGTACACTCATTCTATGGGAACACCTACCCGTAGAAAAAGTGAGGTCTAAAACTTGGTGCCAGACCCATGTGATTGCCACCCAGTGTGTGTTGCGGTGCCATACCCATCTCAGGACTCGTCGATGTAACCAGTTGCTGAAGCAGTCTCATATGAGGCAGTCCGAGTGCCATGACCTTGGCTGTGTATGCCACTCTGAAAGAGATTCAGTGGCTAAAATGCACTTTTACGTGCTTAAGCGTACAGTGGAAAGGTCTCTGAACTGCATGCAAACTCTTTTAGAAACAATGCTCTTTTAGAAAGATGCATATCGATATCTCTCAGGAAGGTGACCTCTGCTGTCACGCCATCACAACAACACTTTGTGTCAAACTTCTCCCTGGTTTTGTGTACCAAACAAACAATGATTGCAAAGCAGAATCAATTCAGTTTGTGATGAAAACGTCAATTGGCTTATTTTGTTACTACTCAAATGGGAGGTAGGAAAGATCCCATCCCAGAAGATATACCATTTATTACATAACACCAAACCTGATGTTCTGTATGGTACTAGTAACATATCACTATAAAATAATTTGAGTATGTGTGAAGTCTCATAATTTGGTGGATAACAGAGGAAAGTACTGCATTTAAAATCTGATGGATTTAAAAATGGGCACTATAAAATCAGAATTTTAAGATTTCAATGCATGATGTACACAAAAATATACAATTACCTGTGGTATTACAGCACAGTTAACACAAGGTTCATGCTTAATTTAGATTTTTTTTTTTACACTAGTTAAGCTCTTACCAAGATCAGGAGACTTTGAGAGGCCATGTCCACGTGATCTGGAATGGTAGAGAAAACAGACAGAACCAAGCAGCCAAACACCAGGACAAACCTATAAAAAGACAACAGGAAAATTTGTTTTAATGTGGTTTCTCTTTAAGATTCGACATTAAATAAAATTGACAAAAATTGACATTGATAAAATATATGATTTCCTTCAAATTACTTATCTGAGTTCATCTTAGTTCTGTTTAGACACTAATGAGAAATCCTTCTCCAAATATTTCATACTCTTAAAGAACCAAAACCTTAATTTCCCATCATCAATATATAATATAGCATGAGGGAATCCGCTGCTCAGAGAATAACTGTGTCAAGAGATTTGCATTATTGACCCCTTCAAAATACAAGTGGGAGACATCTGTATTTGATCACTGGACTTCTACGTCAGCTGCATGATCTCTCTCTCGCTCTTACATTAAATTTTTCCCTCTTGTTCAATCTAGTCTGGTTACTGCTGTCTCTTTTTCTCAATTGCTTTGTCCATGTCTCCCTACTTCTCTTTCCTTCTTACTTTCTTGCTACTGTATTCTCCTACATATTGTATGAAGGTGAGGAGACATTGACATTTTTGAACAAAGAATAAATACAATTAATAACAGATTTTTTAAAAATTTAAGAATTATTATAAAAGTATCATAAAACATATAATAACATAAATATGCAATAAGCCCTCAGAAATGTTTCTTTTTGTCAGTTTTGTCAATGTAAATTCATAGTAATAGATAAAGTGTTAGGTCACATCGATGAGGACACTGTACTAGCATTTTTAGTAGGCTGAAGTCACCTAATGCATTACATATTCGGATCTGTAGAAGGATCAATAAGACCAATGACTCAAACCTTAAGAATACTCATCTTCTAAAACCAAGTAAGATTAAACCATGGACATCTAACATAGAGCTTCACACCCTGAAGGCCTATGAAACACATTCCTCTGACTTAATACAAGTGGACAGAACTGAATAGATCAGAGAAAATACAACCTTGACTGAGGTGAAAAGTCTTTGCTGCAGTGTGCAGTTATCAAAGAGCTTTGCACCAAACAGTATTTATGAGACAATCATTATTCTTACAAAATGCACTACAACCCTCTTTTCTGTACTTCTCTTTTCTTGTTTTCTATAAAAACAGCTCTACTTTGCCAAATCATCATTAGAGCTAAGTACCATTGTCATCAGATGTGTTTTCAGAATTTTCCCAGTGTAAGACCTGTGCATTGCTCCTGAGACTCCTTTCGAATGGCGCCATGTGGTTGAGCTGGATTTTGTCTGAACTTAGCCAAGAAGAGGCTGTAATTTGAGACTGTATAAGAAGGAGCTTATAAAACAGAGGTTAAAGGCTTCATCCAGCGTTGGTGCGGCTTTTGTGTGAAAGCAGTGGGCGTGATGGAGCGCCTTGCCCTTTGACCTGCCCTCCACTCAGAAACAGGGCAGAGGCCAGGGGCATTGTTTTCCATAGGCTGTCATATGGCAATGTCATTGCTGCATATCTGGATTTGCTCATTTCTCCAGTCCTTCCTGAACAATATAATTAAGCAATGTCACACAAGCAAGACAATTAAAGTTAAATAATAATTAAAAAACGAATACAAATTAAAATGAAAAAATGGTTTTGATAAAAAAAATACAAATGAAGGAATAAAAAAACTATAAAATACAAATTAACACAAATTTAAACACCAGTTAATTGAACAAGAAGTTAAAACTGAATTACTTCCATCTTAGGAATATTGAGAGGTATTTTGTCTGTCAATGCAAACTGCAGAGCCATTGTGTGTTCATAGACTAAGTTGGTGTTTTCATTCCTAAAGGAATTTTAGAGAATTAGTTGATTGAAGTGACTCACTCATAAAGTCAGTCACTTGTTTAGTTCCTGAATGAATGAGCAATTATGAAAAGAAAAAAACATAGTAAATTATTTAATGACTCCCTCATAGAGACAACCACTTCCCATATAGCACATATATGTCTGCAAGATGTCTAAATCCTAAATGTCTTTTTAACCTCTGACAGGAAATGTCCTAGAGATGGATTGCAGATGAGAAAACGTGACAGTTCTTTGTTCAGAGAAGGAGGAGGAGGGAACTAGCAGACAAAATAAAAGTACCCTCACGGATGACTGCCGCCCATTCAGACATAAAACACAACTGGTCCTCTCTCATGCTTCACTGTTGTCGGTTCTTCTTTTATGCTTCCGCTCCTCCATGAGATACGAGACCAGTGGCTCACAGGTAACGCTCATATTTTTTTTATGAATCAGCTGAAAGAATGATTCAGTGACTCACTTGCCACCATCTGCTGGCATAACAATGTAACCTGAAGTATTCACTAAAAATGCCCTCTGCTTATACAGAGTGACTGACAGTTTGTCTGGAACTCACCAACACAATCCATTGGAGAGTTACAAAAAGTATAAAGTCCCAAATCTGTCCAACTCGACCAAACAGAATAGAGGACAGGAAACAAAGGTTGTAAAATGCCCAGTAGGACATTGAGAGTGAAAACTAAATAAATTAAATAACAATTACTTGGTGATATCTGCAACACATATGGTTAAAATGAAGTAGTGGAGAAAGTAGACTGCAATAGGCATTACAATTATCTGTCAACCAGCCAGTTCCTGCTGTTCTTTAGGGCTCTAGAATTTAAATAGCTCTTCTACTTTCCTGCCTCTTGTCAGCTCACTCAGACTAGACTATTTCAGTGCAGTTCCCAGGGCTAAACTTTCCTCTTTTGTATGGAAAAAGAGAAAAAGAATAATGAAAATGAATTAGCTACCCTCATCAATCAATGTTAGCCCTTGCTAATTATTCAACTCTGGTCTCCTACCTTGTTCTTTTGTACCTGTGTGTCATTTCCTGCCCTGGTGGGTGGCAATTGGTGTCTGCAGAGTGTCACAGCTTTTGATGATGAAAGAGAGGGTCTTAACATTTACCTGTAGACCACAGTAAACACACACACTTTCTATCTCTGAAGTGGCACTTAATAGGCATCATTTTGCATAATCAAATTTATTTGTTTTGAAGGTGAGTGCCAGGGACAAGTGACTAATGTACCAAATCTCCCTCTCTCAAACAGATATGTATCATGCCATGTCATTTTATTCTTATTTGATGCTCAACACAGCAGATGGGACACTTGCCTTCTAATCCCTGTCATTATAATTTATATAACTAAACATGTACACATGAACGATTTACATGATATTTAGTCACAAATAATCACATCTATGCCTTTTTATTTAAGTATAAAACAAGCTGTAAACATGCTGTACAAAAGGTACAAAGTCTACATGTCTTACAACTGTATATGCAAAGCAGGAGAAAGGATAGGCAAATCTGCTATCTGTAAATAGACACTACTTTATTCACTGATATGCTGTCTAGTGATTGCTCTAAGTACACGTGTGAGGCTTACTGGATCACTCAGCAACAGAAAAGACCCAGGAATTCTGCAAATACTACTGAGCTGTCCGTGGTCCTGCACGCAATTATAAAAGCTGCACAGAAGGTCTGTAACGAATATAACATACAGGGAATGATCACTAAAATTCTCTCAAAGCTGTCAGAGTTACAGAGGTGACATCTCTATTCAACTGCCCCATGTCAGTAAATCAAAATGCATAGTTTAGTCAGCTAATTAGTTATTTTAAAGCTGGTGCAGTGGCCAATCAATATTTCTTCTTAGCTATTCAAGCTAAGTATTTATATTCTGATCTGACTCAACCAGGTCCTAGCCCTCCTCCTTCCCCAGCACCGGCCTAAATCTGCTAGGTAGTTCTCCATATACCCTGAAGCACCAGCATGTATGCTGTTGCCTGTAATTATGTGCATGTTAACACATGTAAGAGTGTTGATGAGGACAAGGCTGGATATCATAACTGAGTTAGACTGGAGAAGCTTTAAAAGGAAGGTGATGCAATCATCATTGCTTTACACAAAAATGGATTCACAGGAAAGGATATTGCTGCAAGTAAGATAGCACCTAAATCAATCATCTATCGGATTATCAAGAACTTTAAGGAGAGAGGTCTATTGTTGTGAAGAAGGCTTCAGGGCGCCCAATCGGAGCATGGATGCGGAATCGAGGCACCACCAGTGAAGAGCATGCCCAGGAATGGCAGTAGATATGTCTGAGTGCCTCTGCATGCACAGTGAAGCAAAGACATTGGAGTATGGCCTGGTGTCAAAGAAGCCAATGCTCTGCAGGAAAATATCAGGGAAAGACTGAAATTATGAAGACATTATGAAAAATGTACAGGGATTGGATTACTGAGGAGTAAAGTAATTTTATCTGATGAATCCCTTTCCAATTGTTTGGTATCTCTGGAAAAAAAGCTTGTTCGGAGAAGAAAAGGTGAGCGCTACCATCAGTCCTGTGTCATGCTAACAGCAAAGCATCCTGTGACTATTCATGTGTGGGGTTGCTTACCTTTACCAAGGGAGTGGGGTCACTCACAATTTTGCCTAAGAACACAGCCACAAAGAAAGAATGGTACAAAAACTTCTCGCAACCATCCAAAAACAGTTGAATAATATTTTTTTCAGCATGATGGAGCACCTTTCCATTTGGCAAAAGTGATGACTAAGTGGCTCGAGGAACAAAACACTGAAATGTTGGGTCTATGGCCAGGAAACTTCCCAGACCTTAATCCCATTGAGAACTTGAAGTCAATCGTCAAAAGGCATGTGGACAAGCAAAAACCCACAAATTCAGACAAACTTCAAGCGTTTATTATGCAAGAATCTACTTGCATAATGATTTAAAAAGATCTAAAACACTGAAGCAGCAGATTTTGTGAATATATTTGTGTCATTTTCAAAACATTTGGCCACAGCTGTAGCTGGCTGTGACATTACAAGCGTATCCTTGTAATGTTACAATTAGTTGTCCCCAATCAACAAAATCTATGACTTATCCAATTTAAAACGAAATATGTTTAGATCAGTTCAGTTTAGATCAGTTCTCAATTGTCTGGGGTCCCTTGGGCGTCTAAGAAAACTTTTAAGAGTGCCTTAAAAATTGTTTTAAATGCAAAATCAGACAAAACAAGGTTTAAAATAAGCTTATCTATGGACATTACTAATTAACGTTAAATCCTATAGACTTATTTGTAAACAAATTATGCTTAGAAACTACATGGCATCTATGTGTCAGAGACAGAACGACTGCCCTAACATAAACAAGACATAGCGAGGGCATTTAGGGTGGGACTGTATGCCATTCATTTCAAAACAAAAATATACATAGATGCCAGCTGTTCTTTAAAGCAAGTGCATAATATGTTATTCTACACCACCAGAACATTATTCTACACCATGAGGTTTAATTTCCAAGCAACAAAACAAACAATTACAACATAACCCAACAATTAGTCTGTACACAGTCTCTCTTTTGACTCATATGTCTACAATTCCATTTCCAACCTTGTCTTTATTCAGTCTCTGTCTAAACCATGCTAGCAGTAACAGGCTGTCATCAGCCCCTCTCACCATGTGAACCACACTGCCGGCATGTCATCGGCTCCTTGTCAGCACAACAGCTACTGCTGTGCTGATGGTTTTCTCCTACTGACAGAATGGTTCTCTCTTCTCTCTTAATACTGTTTATGAAGAAACTTATTTACGGTGCATTGGAAAGTCTATGTTACATTTGAAGACATCACAAATGGGCAATCAGTACAAGGAATGTTTGATTCAGCATCCTGCCCAACCAACACTCAATCCCACAAGAAATATGCTCTTAGCATTTATTTATCAGTATTGCATAACCAGAAGTTAATCCACCTAAAAAAGAATAATGTACAATATTTCTATAAAGCTCAATGAATGGGATTTTGCATTTTCAAGTCCCTTTCTGTAATGCTATTTTTTTTAAATGCCACAAATGCTGTCAATAAAGCTTAATTTTTATTTAACCCACAGCATTTTTCTTCTTATGAAATTATCCTATAGTTTTAGCAGGTTATTTTTAACAGTGTAATGCAGTCCAAAAAAAACATTAGTATTCTTCACCACTCTCAAGTGCAAAGTTAGCATGCATGCGAGAAAAAGTGAGAAAAGACTGCCTCTAATACTACCACTGATAACACTCTACTGTATTATATAGTCTACCATGAGAGCCTGCACATGGGATGTCTGGGTTTTTTTCATCAACTACTGTGTGATAAAAGTGAAGAGATGAAAGAGATGCTTACTCTTTGATTACAACTCCAGACAAAATTGCTTATTAGCATACACCACTAGCCAAAGTTACAGTAGACTGCTGAAAAAGCACTTGCACCAAAACAGAAAGGCAGTTTAGAAAGTCTGTGCTAACAGATTTTAGTTTTTAGCAGCACACTTATAGTAGATAAGCTCTACCAGATAAAATCTTAAAAGTAATCAAATAATCAAAGTACTTTGCTTTATCGTAGCACACAGACTTTGGGCAACAATTGGTTTACCAGGAAGGAGTTTGCACTGAGAAAAAATTCAAAATAACTCCCTATTTAATTGGCAAGAAATGCTAAATGCTAAACACCATTAAATTGACTGTGGACTCAAAAGTTTTTGTTTGTTTGTTTGTTTGCTATTTGGGATAGAATTTATGTACCAGTGCAAGTGCCCTTATACTTTTTAGGCTGGAATATTGGGAACGTGCTCAAACTCATAGACTGAAGACCATCCTTATCATCAAGAAGTCTGCGGGTAAAATGAGGTCCTGACAAAAGCAGAGGGAAATGGAAATGTTTCCTCTGGGGGAAATGGTCAACACCTCATTATACAGTGCCCATTTCCTCTTTTTGCCCTCAGTGGGCTGTTTTACCAACCCTGACACATCATGTGCTACAGTGAGCCCATACTAAATAGTCTCCAGTGAGCCTATATCTCAGTGTCCACCTGGAAACGTAGCGGCACCGAGCTGGTTGCTCAATGAAAACCAGAGGCCAGTCTTGAGAGGCTGGTTCCCTTAGCAGTCTGGCAGCGTGGAAGCCTCTGATTAATATATTTTATTGTGTCCTGCGTACAGTCGAAAAGGGTTAGAATACTCTTTTTGGGTCTTGCCCCTCCAGATTTATGGGGGTCCTGCCCACATTGGTGGCTCCCGAGCAGGTTCTGGTTGGGGAATAAGAGGTAAAAGCTTTTCTGGAGAAAAGGGCAATAGAATGTATAGAAACCAGGTTCTACAGCTGATGTTTTATCGCTCAAAAGATCATTCTCACTTCGTGGTGCAGTGTACATCAGTTACTCCAACAGTGTTGGCGTTCCTGCAAGAGCAAATTCTTAGGACAATTTCACATCAGACAGTCACTTGTGACTATGGCGGTTTGGACATAGCTTGAAAGGATACGTCTCGGTTACGATTGCGTCACCCTGCTAAATCTCCTGTGTGCCCGTCAGTGACTATTTCAGCAACTTAGAAGCTGTAGTTTCCTGGTTTTTGTATGCTTTTACCATTTGGTCGCAAAATGACTTTCATTTGGTTGGCAAATGATGGATTTTCACATATTAATCAAGGAACAAAGTAATTTCTTCATAATAATAACAATATAAATTGTCCTGGGTGGTGCAGGGAAGAACGCTTTATTTCCAAAAGACAGGGAACGAGGGTAGCACTCAATGCTAACATAGACAACAACACCAACCTTACACTGACGTGAACAGACCAAAACTGAGGGGAAAACACAGAGTTTAAATACAGAGAGGAAGATTAAGACACAGCTGACGAGACTAGTGAGATGATTGATGACGAGACAGTGTGGGCATAAGCTTGACAGGATACGTCTCGGTTACGACTGTGTCACCCTGCCAAATCTTCTGTGTGACCGTCAGTGACTATTTCAGCCACTTAGGAGCTGTAATTTCCTGGTTCTTTAGGTGATACCTGCAGGAATGCCGGAAGCATGGCAAAGGGACACAGCGTCCCATTACCTATTTTCAGGAAAACATCATTACATGCGTAACATGAGATGTTCCCTTCCACAAGGGAACTCTACGCTGTGTCCCCTAGGAGTCACTATAGGGAACAGAATAATCATGTTGCCATGCTAAAGGGATAAGTGCCCATTGGGTGACCTAAATAAAATAACTCAACAGGGTCCTCATCCCAGTGCACCAGCAATGATCACAGGCCAGAACTTCTTAGAGCGAAGGGCTCAGGAGCAAAATCGAAGAAGAAGAGACCTCCACTCTGCGAAGCTTCGTGAGCCAGTAGACTGAGCTTAGCTTTACTAGTACAACAATTTCCAAGTGTTAGGCTCTCTGTCAAGTCTCATTGGACACTGGCCCTATTATGAACTAGGTTAGAGCAGATTTTAGGCACTCATGCTTTTAGCATTGCAGCATGATTATTCCATTATCCATAGTGACTCCAAATGTTCAGAAATTAAGTGTACAGATTAAAATATAAACTCCCCTCCTGTTAAAAAGCTTATCTTTTATTATAATATAAAGAGTTTTTCAGTGCTTCTTAGGAGAAATTGTTTCTTTTTTTTAGCCATGGTGAGAGATCAGCAGCCCTGCAGTTTCGTGCCTGAAATAAAGCCCTGGCATAGTAATTGAGGAACTGCAGGGGTCCAGATGCTTTGAAGGCTAGAGGATTACTGCAGTGTTTCTTTCACTTCTAAACCAGCTGCTTCAGAATTTAACGACTCAATCTGTACAAATGGTTTAGTACGTGCTGAAATCTTCAAAACGGTTTAAAGAGGTTTATGTTTCCAAATGAATGAATGTGCTGCAGGAAATAATCACAGCAGAGCCCCTATAAACATTAAAATCTTCTTCACATTGCCTTTGCATTGCGACACCTACCTAGTATTACCCCATCAACCTCCCACAATCTCACCCCCCCCCCCCAGCCCGATACCTCTGACAAACCACAATTAAAGAATAACAGATGGATTGCATCTCATGATATTTAGCAAGGCAGAACACTAGGAGTGAGAGGAACAGCTGGGCACACCAAACAACATTATAATCCTAGTAAGTGTGTAGAATAACTTCTAAATGCCCTGCCGTGACAGTTTGCTCACAGACTACTGAGAAGAGTAATTTACATAGTAGCAAAAAAAAAACATAAGACAAGTATGTTTAATTATTTTTTAATCATACAAAATCACCACATCATGTGTGCTGAAAATGTGCTATATATAAATGAATACAATTAATGCTGATTTAAAAGGCATTTTAAGTACAGAACATCTTTATTAGCTTTGAAAAGTGGTGATCAATCTTACTCTTTACAAACACCCAGACTTCTGAGGGTCAAATTACTATGAATGATATTATTTTACTATTAAATTATCATGGCTAGAGTCGATACAGGTGATATATGAGGTCATATAATAAATTCACAAAGTCTACTATCACCTTTAATGTTTGATGAAATGTTATTAAAAAAAACATAATATAAATGCCCCACATCCATCAAACACCTTGGAAGGTTAATGGAAAAATCAATTCACTCAATCAGATTAGTGTTGGGTTCAAGTCCAGCTCAGTCAAGTCTGAATCAATTACGAGTCTCTAACCAATAGAGTCCGAGTCAAGTCCAAACCCAAAAGAGGCAGAGTCAGAAAAAGATTCCTAGTCCAAAAGGTCTGAGTCAAAAGTCCAAATATAAAAAATATTTTTAGCTTAGACCTTAACAAATGTAAAAAAAAGCAAACCTCTATTACATCTTGTCACGTCTATACATCTTTACAACAGCTTTTTTTTAATATCATGTCATTTCATAATTAGTATTCTGCTCAGATAATATGGCAAATAACAAATGCTTCTATCAGTAACAACGTCTTTGTCGATGTCAATGTAATCTGGGAATTCCTGGACAGTGAAGGTGAACATCTTAGGTTACTATTGTAACCATAGTTGCCATAGCGACCCCTAGGGGACGTAGCATCTCGTTCCCTATTCTCAGGGAACTATGGTGTAGAGCATAGAGTTCCCTTCGAAAGGGAACGTCTCAGGTTACTATTGTAACCATAGTTCCCTTCGGGAATAGGGAACGAGATGCTGCGTCCCTTTGCCGTAGCGACCCCTAGGGGACGCAGCATAGAGTTCCCTTCGAAAGGGAACTCCTGTGCCTCCTCTTCCAAGATAGCATCTGTAAGGCTTGATTTTTGCACCACTTCCACGAGTTCTTCTGCGGCTGCACGGCACTGTGCCGCAAGAGTGAGTGAACCGTCATTGGAGTGAGCGACCATATGGACTGTGATGCATGTGCAACACGAACTCTGCACATGCGCAGTGAACTCGGTACTATCAGTAGTCACCGGAATCCAGATAACCGATGTGAAGTGGCAACTTTGTCCCTCTTTTGTGCTCGAGATATTAGGGTTCGGCGACATAAAATAATCAACATAACCGATAAGAAAATGCTAAGATAATGAAGGAATTTGACAGTTACACTTCAAAAATGTTGACTTAATAGGGTCGGTGAGTTAACCGAGATTGAGATAAGTGGGTTCCACTATACTCTGAACAAGAGAACTCTAAGCTGTAATGAGGTACTATTTTTCATGTTAAACATGTTGCATTCCATTATTCTTGTATTCAAAACACATTCACGAATGGAGAAGCAGGGAGCTTCTT